>CAUJLY010000001.1:5573328-6819809 GCA_963281155.1 Rhabditophanes sp. KR3021
TGTCATTTTTGCATTTATGGTGAGATTTTTTGTTTGTTGTTGAGAAAAGTGCCATAATTAAAAATTGATCTAGGAATAGTGACAATCCAATCATTGTTATGAATAGTTCTTCTTTCAACCAGCTTTCATTATTATACCCTGCAATGCAAATCATTTAGATAAGGAGATTTATACAATGCAAAAAATGTAATTAAAATGGATCTAAAAAACTCATTTACTTTGATGGTAAATGCATTGAGCCAGTATCTCGTTTTTTGACTTACACTGGTACGATAAAATTGAAGTAATGATGATTTGCGTAAAAAACAGCAATGTAAGAAATTTCCAAATAACTTTTTGTACAAAGAAACAGATAAGTATTACAGCAAAGGCTATAATCGCTAAAACTCCATATCTCGTAAAAACCAAATCGGCACAATGATAATCCAATACAAAATAATTAGTTTTTAACTTTGACAATGTTTTGAAAAAAAATTCCGTTTGAATGACATATGAAATTGTGAAGTTCAAATATCTAAGAAGAGTATAAATAAACTAAAGATTAGACTTACATTGCCATTGTAATAAAAATATAATTCAAACAACCCTCTTGAGTATTTTTTTCATGATGGATGTATGTATCTTGATGATCATAATCCATTATTTCACTTCTCACATCCGCTTCAGATGCCTCGTCATTTTTTAATAATGGATCCTAAATAAATATCCAAAGACATGTTACTCTTTTTGGTTATAAATAAATTTACGTTTTTATAAAAAACATTTTCGACAATTGCTTTTCCATGATAATCAACTTTTCTCGCTATTTGTCGTAAACATTTTGTAAAGTAGTAGTGACTTTGTTTTTGTTTTAAATAAGATCTTGATTCATACGCAAAACTAAAATTAGTAAATTAAATTGCTATTATTTGCAAAAAAGCACATACGTTAAAAATAATAACAGTAAAACAAGTTCTGATATGGCAGAGACACAAAAAACCATTTTTGCATCCAAATTGAAATATGCACTCAAAGATAGTAAAGTCAAACTTAAAAATTTAGATCCATTGATAAGGAAATTGAGTCTATCGAATACAAAGGATGAATGACACCAGTCAATTATTATTATAACACCATATTGCAGTATAAATCCGCTGCTAAAGCCAATAACTAACTTTGCAATATTAAAGGTTATAAATCCGGACACTGTCAAAGCAGAAATTTTGCCTATCAAAGATACCAAAAGACCAAGTGTAAATAACTTCTTTGGAGAGAAAGATGGGAAGTATTTTTGAGATACAATATAAATTAAAAAAAGAGATACATTTTGACCAATAAAATAAGCTAATTGAGATATATATGGGACGATTTGAGGAGAGCATATCCAATGGTTTGATATTTCAGAATAAAAATAACTGTCAGAAATTGAGTAATTGCTTGATTTATAATTTGAGATAAATGTATTTGAGCAATCTACTTGGAAATTTTGTTTCGTTAATAGTATACTATTGTCAAATACTTGAACAGTACTAAATATTATAATGATTATGGTATTCTAAAATATTACAGTTACATAAATTAGATAATTAGAAAGTTACCTGAATTTTAAATCCTTTGCCTGATTTACCACTTAACTTTAAAATGGAATCATCCAAGGATTCCATAGTAATCTAAAAATATATTGTGAGGAATGTGTGATAATGCGTGGTTAAGTAATATAATAATATAATCGTATATAAATAACTAACTATTAAACATTTAAAGATTATATGACAATCGTGTATTTTGTAACAATGATATGGAAAAGTGAGTCATTTTGTACAAGCAATGATAAAATTATTGTTTCTTAGAGGGTGACTAAAAATACGCGATGCGTAATATATAAATGGAGTTAAAAAATTTGGTTTTTAATATATAAAAAGTGGATCGAAATATGCGACATCAATTTGTTGTAAGCTAGATAATAAAAGTTTACTCAAATCTATGAGACAAGTGTACTCATGGAATATATGATAATTTTAAATTTCACTTGTAAATAATAATTATTAATTCCTTTGACAATGCGAACAAAAGGAAATATTAGGTTTATATGAATTGTGTGTTTTTGTGAAGGATAAAGCCACTACTACTTTTATGAGGATTTTATGCTTAAAATTATTTGGCAAATAATAATTGATGAGAATTACAACAATAACTATTAGATGTTGTCTATAATTATGATTAAAATACATTTATTATTGGGTTTAAAAAATGTTTATAATTCGAAACAAAAGTAGATGTAAGAATAGTTTGTTAAAAATTAAAAAGCAGTGTCTTATCATTTTGGTAAAAAAGGTTTGCATATTTATAAATATAATTATTTTCACATATTAATATTTCACTAAGAAGAGTGCATGTAAAACGGTTTTTCGTTGCCTTATGGTCCATAGAAGAGAAATGGTTTTTTGAAAGTAATTTTTAAAAACAAAATGGACTTGTTTTTAGAAATGAAGAATGAAAAGTCGAAGCATCTTTTAAAATAAATTTATAATAAGGGGTTTAAGTTTTAGTTAACAATAAAGCTGCCTTTGAAACATGAACACAATACAAAAGTAAACGAAATTTAAAAGATAACAGAATTGTGAATGTAACATAATCAGTTGCCAATTTAGAGGGGATGTATGAGAGATTTGTTTGTCTTTTTACCAAGAAAGTAATTACTGTTTGTCTTTTATATGTTTGTTATGTGGCACCAAAAATTTGGTTAAATTTGTCAAATACATTTAATAAATAAAAAAAGACTTTTATTAACCAAGTATAATGAAGACGAACAATTTTAAAAGATTATTTAACGGATATTTTTTATGGGAATTGCAGAAACGAACTTAAGTTTCCTAGATGGGTTTGTTCCGTTCAAATAAGCAAAGCGTAATATTCTTTATATAATATTTATATAATCAGTCATAATGTGGATTTAAGCGGTATTTTGAACGGAAGAAAGAACGTCATGCTTATCTTGTTTTTAGGAAAGTATTAGATGCTATATGAACAACAATATTAATAATTTTAGTTACTTAATAATTTTAGGATTACAATTATAGCAAATATGATAAGAAATTAATTAAGTAAATATGATCCCATTTTGTGCGATTAAGATTCATTTTTGACTTCTGTTTCGTTTTTATTTTCATCCTTATTTGCACAATTAGCTTTTTCTACATTTTGTCTACCACTTAATTGCTGGATTTGTTGAATTTGCTTCATGATAGTAGCTAACTTTTTTCTAATTTTCTTTTGATCTTCAGCAGTGCATTCAATAACCATTGCTTGGAACTTTTGATCAATTGGACCACTTGGCATATCTGGATCAAATATTGCTTAGATGATATACTGATTTTAGATTTTATTTTTAAAGACTTTTAGTTTCATCTGAATGAATGTTATATGCAAATGTAAAGTAGACTCTATGCCAATTGAATTTGCTTTAGGAAAATGGATGGTATTTGAATAGTAGCAACATATTTAATCAAATCAAGATGTCGTGTTCAATATTATGTCGTCTTTTATCAAATTCATCAATTTATGCTCATATTATGGATTAAATTAATGCTCCAGATATGTCAAGACAGCTTCAGACAAAGGCGAGCATTCTCATCCAACATCGGGCTGGTCCGGTCAAAAGTTGGGGTGATTTTTAATGAAATACTCAATAAGAAAGGAAATGGGATTGTTTCCACCTTCAAGAAGAAAGTAATCAAACCAGATATTATGGATCGTCAAGTAATGAAGATAGAGAGAATGGTCGCCCAAGAGGACATTTTCAACAAAGTAACTTGAAAGAAGGAAATGATAAAGCTAAGTTTCTTAACAGTTGTGGTGAAAAGAGAATAAATATGATGTTGGTGATGGATACGAAGATGTTGAATTTTTGCTGATTGCCAATAGGTTTACTAAACCTAACCATGGTCTTAACAATGCTAAATGCACCTGTTCCAGTCTCATGTTATTCTTTACTGCCTGTTGAACTCAGTTCATTACAAAAGGAAATGGACCAGGAGGTATTTACTTGAATTTATTGATGATAAATGGAAAAGAAAATAGTTTGACGATGAACTGTAAAGAAGGTTGAGAAAGAGATTGACTACTCTGACTGGTATGATGTGATTTAGTAGAGAAACTTGAAAACTATTATGATACTATTGGGCTCGAGGAATGTGATGGAGTAACAGTGTTACCACCATATACTATATGTTCCATGTACTTGATAATGTTAGAAAAATTGAAGAAGCCGAGGGGATTGCCAGAACTCTATCAACACTGCAGTCTTTCTCTAGTGCCTTTTATTATGGCAAAAGTGATAGTGCTATGAATAGGGGATCTAACCAACATCGCCGTATTCGTCATCAGTATACCTCATTAGGAAAAAACTTGCCATTAATGACACTCAAAACAAGTACTTTGTGGGAATCGTCTTTGAAAGTGAATTAAAACCTTCTGCTCCAGATGAGACTTTGTTTATAAGTAATGCAAAGGTAATTTAATATATTTAAGTTAATTCTTATTCAACTTAAACAATGGAACATGTGTGATAGTGTTGATGATAATGATGGTGAATGGGCAAAAGAAGAACATGTAGTAAATTAAAAATATAGAGTCCATGATCTGGAAAATTCTCGCTTAAATTTGGGGAGGGAAGCCGAAAAATTGTTGAGCGAGGTCATGTTTTGAAACCAGATGAACAGAAGAACTTAACGAAACTTGAAAATATGAGCGGCCACTAAAACTGAAGCAATGACTCTTTTGTCTGATTTATGGACACCCAAACACGACCAAGCAGTTAAGGCAACAGAAGCAAAAGTAATAAGACTGTATTTCCTTTGGAACAAATAAAGCGGCTCAATGATATTCGTCTTAGATCGAATCGAATATATTGCTAACAGTTTCTACTTAATAAACATGATAACATATTTTTTGTGAGAGTAAATTTTAACTATAAGAATAAAACAACTTGCCTGGATCACTAAAAAAAAGAATTAATTAAATTGTGTTAAACAAAAATTAAGAAAAATATTTACATACCATGCATTTTGATATCTAGAGAGACACTGCTTGGCATCTTCAAACTCATTTCTTAATCTAAGGCAAACCTTTTCTAGTAAAACATTGATATTGGCTAAGGCTTCAGCTTGATCAGCGTTACGCGGAGTATTGACTGAAACTGAAACAGCATTACATCTTTTTAAAATACGAGCAGCAGTTGCTTCAACGTCTTCCCTTTGTCCCTCTTCGAATCTTAATAAATCAGTATTTAATTTGATATATTTCAAAGTGTCAAGCAATTGTTCTTTTTCTTGTTCTAAAGCAGCAGCTTGTTCTCTCAATTTTTCAACTCTATGCTCAGCAGTATCCAAGAGTTCGATTATTTGGGAATTAAAATCATCAATGGAAGCTTCACGGGTAATCCTTCCCGCTTTGATTCTTTTCTTCAATTTGCCATCACCTTCCTCAGCATTGTCGTTATTACTTGTGTGAAGTGATTCGTCCTTGTCAATGGAACATACGTTTGGATTAATACTGATTCCGTTTACAACAATGGTTTCCGCTGGAGGAGGGTCTGTTGACAATATTTTTTCTTGACCCGCATTTGTGTTTTCAGCTGGTTGTGGATTTTGATTAACCTTTTCTCCACCATTGAAATGGTATTCTTTTTCATGTGGTAAAGATGCATCGTTGTTGGAGTCGTTCGAACTAACGCTACCAGTTTTTGTGATTTTGATCGGAACAGATTTGGAAGTTCCTTCTTGATAATGTGGAGGACTTCTTCTAGATTGCTGTTGATACTCTGGTTGAGGAGCGTTGTAAGAGTGCTGGCGATTTCCATAGTTATAGTCTTGGTATTGGGGTTGCTGTTGTTGATGTTGTGGTTGTTGATGTGGTGGTTGTTGATATTGTGGCTGTTGCGGTTGTTGGTGAGCGTTGATATTTTGAAATTGGGGTGGTTGTGGGTTATTGCCATTATTTGGATGCTGTTGAGGATGATAGAATGTCTGGTGAAATTCTTCACTAGGGCGTGGAGAAGTTCTTACAGGAATTTGGCGTGTAGTCTCATTAGTAAAACTACCTGGTCTCATCTCAGAAAATGATCGTGTCTGCCCTCTTGGAAGTGAAGCAAAAGGGTCATTATGAAAATTATTCTGAAAGAAGTTATCGTTATCAAATAGTCTAGGGTTTGATCCGAAAATTCTTCCACCCATATTAGTATCAAAGGCACTAGGATAGTTTGAAAATGGGTCTTCTAAGTGAGTTCTACGCAATCTATTGGCATTTTGATTAGCCTGTTGATTTTGGTTTTGTTGTTGATTTTGATTCCTGCTTGGATGATCCCTACAAATTTTTTAGTTAACAAATGCGTTACATTATATTTTTTGAAAGTAATTAAATTTCCTTGGAAAACTCACATGATTATTAATTATGCTTAGACTAATTAATTTTAGATTATTTGAATTTGTTAAGCAATCTTTTAGGGTATATATCAAATATGAGTGGAGATTTCCTAATCTAAAAGTGATAAAAAATGATGATCTGGCAAACACGTACTTCAAACATTAATTGATACAAGACGAACGTATTTACAATATGTTAGAAAATGAAAAGGCAACGTTCCAAGCGACGACTAAAATATACACTCCACACATTCTGCTCATTAAATGATAAATATTTTTATTATATCTCACGTTAGACTTTTAAAAATTAGATAATTCACTTAACATAATAAATTCAATAATATGTCCTTATCAATTGTAGATAGGGACGCTAAAAATATAATAAGACTGATGTTGATGATATTGTTCAAAAAACTGAGACACATCCTCCCAGCCTAGAATGACATATAATCTTAAAAATAGGTGTTTTTATACACAGCATTGTGAAATGCAATAAATTATGTCTGTACTTAATATACGTTGATAATGAAATAAGACAATTCTCGTAATCACCAGCATATTGTCCTATACTATAGAAAGTTCTAGAAGGTTTTAGAAGGTCCTTTTATGCTTGACCTATTATATATTTGAATATTATATATGCGTATTTATTAAATGATAATGTATGTCGTGCCTTCCCATTAAAGGAGGTTCATAAAATCACCACCGGATGATTAATTTCCTAATTATTTACCAATGAATATTTGTTAGAAATTGATTCAATTTAAAAACAGGAATTTAAACGTTACACGCATTCTATTTTGCTTTAATAAGAGTTAAGAGAAGTCAAATGGGTGTATTAGAAAAAGTATGAATAATTGAGAAGGTGATGGAAGTGTGGTGAATGTATGTGATCATTATGATGACGGACACCAATATATGATATAATTATTGATAGAGAGTAAAAATGTAGGAGTCGATCAGAAGTCGTTAAGGATGTTTGTCTTTAGAACTTCTTTCCATTCCAGAAGGTGTATGTTTTCATTTTTGTAAGGTTAAACAAAATCGTATTATAAAAAACCTATCTAAATTGTCAAACATTTATATTTACCGCAATATCTTTCATTTCTCACTTTCAAAAACAATGAATAACAAAATATCCTTCCTCTCTATCTATTACTTATGCGAATCAAACTTTGTTTAACAACCATCGAGTCGATTTCATTTCTTCTTACTTTTTAAATATATCTAGACTCGCATCAAGTATTACATTTGATCTCTAATACGAAGAAAGCAAGTTTTTTAGTATTAAAATGTATGTCTGAATATAAATATAACGAGAACATTTTGTGATTGGGAATTCCTTTAGACAACTGTTTAAATACGTGACTCGAATCAACTTAGTCTACGGACTTAAAAAAGTACTTGTATAGTAAATTTTTGATTCAAAAAGTGTTGACCTTGTTTATAAGTAATCCAGATATATTAATTAAAATATGAATAACTTAAGAGTGTTTATAACAAAGTATCAATATAAAACTTTGGATTTTTGACTACAAAGTTCAATCAAGGAATGCAATTAAATCGAAAACAACGGAAAATCGTAATAAAAATGATTTCTGTAAATATTCACTTCTTTACATAACGGACAACACTTTTTAAAGTTTCATATTTGTAGCCTGAATCATACATTCTTGTTGATCACATAAATTTTTTAGCGTATGAAATAAAACTTGTAAAAATAAAAAGATGCAGATGGGAAACCAAATTTAAAATGTATTTTGAATACCTATTTAACGTTGGTAAAAAAGTGATGGAAAAAATATTTGTGATGTTAAAAACATATGCTAATCATGCTTGATTGAGTTTTAATTTAGTTTTTAGAGTGATTTAACAATGATATTAAATTGACTTACCTTGATTGTCCTAAATGTCTTACACCATACATTTCTATTTTATAAGTCGAATAACAATATTTGGTAATAGAAAATAACCACACTAAACTTTTGATTTTTAGACACTGTTAAGTTTATTGTGATAGTTTAAAAACTGCACGAGAATAAAAATGATGTTAAATAAATATTGACGATAAATAAAATATATTTAACTTTATGAAAGACTTGTTTAAACGATGGCGTAAAAACAATTCCAACAATTTTAATAAGCTTAATTTTGATAAGAGTATTATGTAATATAAAAACATTTAATAAAATAATATGTAATAAAAAATGGTTTAATAAAAAAATGTGTAATATAAAAAATGGTTTGATAAAAATAATATTCAATATAAAAAGATTTAAAAGCTATCAAAAATATATAACGAAACATGTTAGTATTTATTTAAATATTCGAGAACTAATGTTCATATTTATTCGAATAAACTCCCAATTATTCTGATCTATTTATTCATATGTATATTGTAACTTGTATAGAACTATGTTTGCGCTTAAAAACACATCTGCTTATTTTTTAGTGTCAATATTAATACGTAAAATAAACAAATTGTTATTATTTTAACGCAACTTAAGGAAAGAAAATTTCAGTGAAGTGATTATGAAATCTGGAACAATATTTATCATTTTAACAAATACTTAAATTGAAAAAGTAATTTAGTAAAAGGTGAATATATTCATAAGAATGGTGACTAAAATAAATACTCTTACTCAAATATAGACAATATATTTTACGAATTCACTTTTATGTTAATTCAAAACTTCTTTTTACGTAGATCAGGCATATCATACACAAACTCATTCAATTAATTTTATAGAAACTGGATTAAAAGTAAACGTGACTAAATATGTTAGTATGTATTTAAAGGAAGAGGAGCATTATGTCTTGCAAATGACTCATTATTCTATTCTACGTTTATATACAATTTGTAAAACTCTATTCTAAAGAGTTTTTTGTGTATTTGAATAAATTAAAAGCGAACATTTGTAAAGTGATTTTTAAGTTTTAAAATAGCAAGGATATTATTTTTCCGCCTACATATTTACTTTTAATTGGTTTCTAATACGTTTTTCAAGCAAAATAATTATTTAAGCAGGGAATGTTTATTAATTAGTGAAAATACGTAATTCGCAATAATTTTTTGTTATCAAAATGATATTAATTATATTGTACAAAGATGTGGTTTGACATTATACATATATTATAAATAAACGTATACAAAAGTTAACAATAAATGTATTATATTTTAGTTGTTGACCAATAGTCAATATATAATTGAATTATAAAAATAGAATAATTCATTTTTATTGACAATCAACAAAAACACACTATTCAAATATTATGTTTAATTAAATGAAAGGATACAAAAAAGAGGCTATAATATTTCAACCTTGAGGAATATCTCATTATAATGATTTGGTTTTATTCATTAAATATTTGACATAATATAATTTATTGTTATGACTCTTTTCATATAAAATGTAGTATAAAAGTATTTTCTTTGAACGAATCCAATTGATCTTTCTGATATAGGTCATGGATTTTGTATATGAGACAGATGTGGAAAGTAAAGAATTTCTATATTCAGATATACTATTTGTAATTAAAGTTTGTACTTGCGGTATTAGACATTACGAGTAGAATCGTTAACCATTAACCTTTGTTGATGGTGTGATGTATGTTTTGAAATGAATTTGCATGACAAATGGAATTAAATGTTGCGCACACATAATTCTTCTAATATAAATATATCTTTATCTACTAAAGATCTAAAAATTAAATTGTGGTCTTTTTTAAGATATATTCGACATTGTACTTACTTTTTCGTTATTAAATTTTGTATGAATTGATTATTCTATAATATAAATTTGTTTGTCAAGTGCTTCCAAATTGTACCATTTTGAATAAAGATCAGGTGTTTTAACATTTAAACTTGACATCAAGGAAATGCGTAAATCAGTTTGGTATGTAATAAGAAAGATTCGAAACTTTTTTCGATTAATTGCCGGGCCAGCTCTTGGAATTATTTTTTGTGTATCTGTTTTGGCTACATCATGCTTTGGCAACTACATTATGGCGATTTTGTATCCGTTAGTGCTTTATATTGAGCATAAAAAATTTAGAACTTTGATGGATCAGGCTGTTGGTTTTTGGTTATTTGTTTTGATGGTAAATTCTAAAACATGTTAAAATTAATTTGCTTTTTAGTCAGCCCTTGAGTTTGTATTAGGAGTAAAAGTAAGAGTGTAAGTTTAAAAAATATTAAAAAATTAAATACTGAAAAATTAAAATTAAATATTGTCATTAAATCAAATACTGCCATTTAAACCCATGAAGACTTCTCCCATTTTTAATATATGCAGAAATAGTTGCTGTTGTTACTTCTACGGATTGAGCTGCACTTTTAACTGATTCATAAAAAGCAACGACTTCGTCATTTTCATCCAACTGAACAACTTCTTTTACAATTGAGTGTAAACTATTTTCTTGAGCAGTTACCCATTCTAAATTGTCAACAAAGTTATCTTTCTTGATTTCGTTTAAGTGGTTTATTTGTCGTTTATTTTCAGGCTTGTCAATAAAAGCCAAACCAATAAGACGATGGACATATAAACTTTTATGCCCATGATTAAAGATTTTCAAGACAGTTCCATAATATCCAGTTCTAGTAGTATAAGGACTAAGAGGACGTTTAAGCATAAAATTCCTAACATTGCCAAAAATTGAAACTTCATAATTTTTATTGACACCTTGCCAAACAATTCTTCTCCATTCGACAGGAGTAAAATGAACCTCCACATCTTCGTATGTATTGTCTCTGATTCTGTTCTTTAGCCAAGTCATGATTGCTAAGGTCCTATGTTCTCCTGAATATTCAACTGTTTTTTGATTGGGACGGAAATACAGCGTAGGAAACCGCTTAATGTCAGGATAGACTTGAGGGAAAGCTGTTGAGTCGAGGGTAGCAAGTTTTATTGGAGATCTTTCATCTTTTAATTGAGTGGCGACGGTGACAAAATGTGGAGACAGATTTTGCGAGTTTGGACATCTAAAATATTACACAAAAGCTTTATGATTACTATTAAACTTACCCAGGAGCATAAACATTAATCACATGGTATCATTTGCTTCCATAGTGTTGTTGTAGTTTTCCTAAAATGATTGTAAACTGTGTATTATTTGATTTGTACTTGCAGCAGTCAAAATAAGAATATTGTCTTGTTCAGTCACCTCAGTTGAGTAATTAGTGTATTTTCCATATAAGCCGCTGTCATGAGCATGCTGATTGTTTTCACTTGATGTAACCCATTCTAAGTTTGTAGCCTTATTGTTTTGTGCATCACCATCTAAATTATTGACAAAAGAATGTGATGCTGACCGTGGCAACAAGAATATGAATATACTTGACTAAAGGTTTGGTAATTCCGACTTTAAAGTTACACTAAAATAAATTCTCTTATTGTCAGACGCTGGTTCGTTGAAAATAAAATTATTTCTTGGGTCCTTGATACGTCCAAAGTTTGAGCAATAAAAGTCTTTTCAAATTACATAAATTTTTACGTTTAATAAAAATGATTTTAATACCTTTGATTTTTAGGAATGGCGATCCGATTGATTGTGAAAAACCAGCTATAATAATTATGAATCACAGGACGCGATTAGATTGGCTTTATATGTTCAATGCTTTTTATAGAATAAATCCCTGGCTTGTAACGACTCTCAAAATCACTCTTAAATATGAATTGCAATACTTGATTGGTGTTGGTGATGGAATGCTTGCCAGTAATTTTATGTTTATGAGACGTAATATGGATGAAGATGGTCCGATGCTTGAAGAATCAATTGAATATTTTTCAGGTACAAGTTTATTATAATTAAACATAATAGGATATGCAATATTCTTATTAGAGAGACTATTAACAATCTTCTTTATAAAATGTCAAGTACGAAAAGACGGGAGCATGAAAAAACTCGTTGATGATGAGATTGACTACCTATCCATTAAGTTCCGAGTTCATTTGGAGGACCTCTTCAGAAGAGGAGTTGCCTGAATCTGTATTAATGATTTGTCGCTTAAAAACTCTGATAAGGATAGCTTCTTTATTTCTACACACTGCCTCCGATTGATAATTCATCTTCAAGACTTGATTTCGTTATTTCCACAATACCCATCCCAAATGACAGCATTAATGAAATCCTTCTTCCTATCGAACAGCGACTTCAGATCAACCTTCGTTTCAAATTCTTTATTATGAGCAGCCATTCATTCTTTGAATTGTACAGTTCTGCCAATGTATTTGATGGTATTCGTTACATTACCTACGGTCCAATTTTCACCGCTATTTCTTGGGTCCGGCATTAAATAAGCATGGAAGTCACCTTTTCCTTGTTCTTGATGGCTTCAAAGACTTCGATACCGGATGTCTTTTGACTAATCTTTTGCATTCGTCAATAAACTCCTGACAGTCTCTATTTCTTAAATGAGTATTAAGATTTCCTTTACTTTTAAAAGTTGCCTTGCAATGCGAACAACTATCTTTTCAATTACGAGTAGATCTTTTTAAACAATCAAAGGAAGTTGGTCTTGCCTTTAAGACAGCACTATCATCTCTTTTAGCAAGTAATTCTGCACTAAAGAATCTTCGCATCTTTTTGATTTGAGAAAATGTGAATAAGCTCAAAATTTCATTAAAGACAACGCCTTTCTCCAAGTTAGCAGTGGATTTGTAGCGGCCAATCCTACAAGCCTCCATAATATCAGCATAACGTATGGATTTTTTGCAACTAGTTGGTCACTCGAATCAGAAACAATAGTTCCCTTTTCCGCTTATCGAGCCATGATAGCTTGTAACACCAATATGAGGCGATGTTGCTGCACTAAACAACAAATGATATTAATAAAGACATATTTTATCATGAACATCGCCAAAGTATAAATAGCTTTCTACTAATATTCAAATGTATGAGATGTCATCGTAGTGTTGATAGAGTGCATTTTCAACTAATAAATATTATAGCTCATCTAGCTAATAAAGTTTGTATTAATATTTTGATAAGTAATATATTTTTCAGGTTGCGGAAAAAATTATCAAATTTTAATTTTCCCAGAAGCTACCGATAAATCAGACTATACGACAATGAGAAGCAACCAATTTGCAGCAAAAATGGGACTCGAACCTCTAAATTATTGTCTATACCCAAGAGTAGGTGGATTTGTTTATTTGCTGAAAAAAATGAGGGAAAGAAATTATATTAGTAATGTTTATGACATAACTATCGGCTATCCAAATAATATAGTCCAAAATGAACTCATGCTTGGATTAAGAGGAGTAGTACCTAAAAATGTACATTTTGACATCAAAAAAATCGAAATGGACGAGATTCCTGAGGAAGATGAAAAAGTTGGAGAATGGCTAACAAAATTATGGCAGAAAAAAGATAAAAAATTGATGCGTTTCTATGAGCCTCAATTAGCATCAAGAAGAAGATTCGATAAAGAAACAATCGAACCAATTTGGGTCAAAGATTCTTGGAGGCAATTTACAGTCAAATTTATAGCCTTTTTTATTTGGACGTTTTTATGCAGTTTATGGATATATCACCTTACTTTTATTTGGATAATTCAAGTTTTAGTAGCATACATGATGATATCTAAAATGTACATTTTTCTTCGACACGGTAGAGTTGATAAAATGATTAGATATTACTGGAAAAAACAAAATGGCTTGTTGGAAAAAGCGAAAACCACTAAGATACAAAAAGAGGCTGATTAAGTAGAACGTTGATATTTATAAATAATTAATAAACATTTAAAACTAGTAGTGATATTTTGGTACATATAATTTATTTCATACAAATAATCAAATCCGTATATGTAGGTAAGTACAAATATTAATACGTGTTTAAGCTCATAGAAGTAATTGTTTAAAAAAGATAATATTATTTGAGAAGTATTTAGATATGTATAATTTACAAGGATGTCATAGTAATTCCCAAGGGCCTTTGTTTTACATTATTTGTATCGGCTTCTTGGATAACTGAGTTAAACCTTTCTTTTGATCCGTTCGAAGAGTCAGGTATTTTGTTTTCGATATGAGTAATGAAGCTTCTATTATTAGGTTGATAATGATTAAAACAGATATCGTTGATTCTAATTTTATTGTAAATATTAACCTGCTGTTGTTGAGAAGTATCATTCTCTAGTTGAGATATAGTTGATAACTTGGATGAATTTTTTATATATTTATTTGAGTGTCCGTTTGGTATGCATGTAATTTTGTCATTGTATGGATGTAAATTGGTGGATATGGAGATATTTTCGCCATGAGATTCGCAATCTTCATCAACTAACAACAGTTCGTAATTGTCAGCATTGAAGCAAGAAAACCTCGACTTGTCATTAATTTTTCCATGCCATTCAGAATCATAAATGGAATGGGCGTCTGAATAACATTGATTTTGGACAGTCTGAGGTTTCCAAATGGGCGAACTAGGTTCTGAAGGTTCTTTGAACGAAGATGTGAATTCTTTGCAAGAAGATGGAACCTCGTTAAAATAAAGAGTTTGGTCCTTTATGACTTTAGTTTCTTTCTTCTCGTCTGAAAAGCATCTGCCACCAATCTTTCGTTTCATCTTATACATCAATTCTTTAAATAGCTGTCTGTACTTTTCATTGAATGTGACGTAAATGATGCTATTTACAGAACTATTGAATATTACTAAAAAATTTGAAGCATCACTGAGTAGGTTTAGAAGTAACGGATCAGGTTCGAAAAATGTTTCTATTAAATTGACAAAAAGAGAAAGGAAATTGCATAGCAGAAACAAGACGACTACCATGATAAGTGTAATGGTATCACCAGTTGATTCATCCTTTGACGTTTCTAAGGGGATAGAAATTTTCTTTTCCAAACCGTTATGTGGAAGTTGGTCATCGTTTTTCTTGGTTGATTGTTTAGCCACGATGAATGCATTCAAAACCAACAAGAACATGAATGGAAGAAGGGTCATCAAAACCTGAAGGTGAGAAAATAAGTAATTAACATACTTCAACAACTAATTTACCATGTACATATATACATTATATGCTTGATTGACAATAAAGAATAACGTCGTCGGGCATATTTCTAGAACATTTACCTAAAATCATATAATTATCATATGGAAATAGCTCATGAACTTACTTGGCTTTCTTCATGTAAACACAGTCTCAGATTAAACTGAGGAAATCGAAGAGAATTATATAATATTGAGCAAATTGTAATACCAATACAAATTCGCTTTGCTGTTTTGACATTGCAATATTGGGAACTTTTGTTTTTCCAGCACACATTGAAATAACAATCTATTGCTGCAGCTACTGTGAAATAAATCGAATTAGTCTGAGCCATATACCCAAACGGTAATGCGTATACCGTTGAGTAAGGAGCTTGAGCTAAAGCTGGAATATAGGATCGAGCTGAATCAATCCAAAAGATAAAAACACCGGTTATCACAACAAGCCAGTCGGAACACGAAAGAGCAAGAAGGTATGTATTTGAAGAGCTTTTAGCCATTGATGGTCTTGAATATATGTAGAAATTAACGACATTTGATGCCAAACCACAAACACTAACGCATGGTAGTGAAATTATAATTACTATAAAATTGAAAACTTCATAAAGGCGACTGTAATCTTCATGTTGCAAATCCGAGCATACACACTGCGTTGTATTTGGTGATATAAAGTTGATGACACTAGAAATGATAGAAATTACAAGGACTATTTATAAAAATGTCATTTAATTTTGTTTTGGTGAGTTCATTTATACTTATAATTATATTTATTCAATCACTTTTATTATGCCAAAGTGTATTTTGTACTTAGTTTGGTAAATTTATTCTACCCACTTTCTATGAAAATATATCCTTAAAGTTCCTCATTGTTTAATGCAAGCGTTGGAAATTTTAGCAATTGCCGTAAATAATTAAATACCCAGAAAACATTTTGTAACTTACTCCGGCAAAAATGGTATGATCCCTGATTCTCGAAAAAATAGTTCAGAATCATCAATTGGAGTAAAATTTGAAATAGATGATATAATATGATCAACCATCTTTACAGTATAATTAAAAGCTAACAATATGTTTATGAATAAATATAAAATCTAAATGAAGTTTGATAAATTGCAATTGTCTGTAACATATTGAAATATTATTAATAGTAACAAATTAATATTTGGAAGATTAATGTCAAATCTAAAATAAACATATTTCTCACTGAAAATTACTTTATGTCAATTACAATAACAAAATAGACTAAACATAAATCACAATTGTTAAGGTTCTTAAAATATGGGTTTAAAAAAGTTAAGAATTAATATGGGAAGATATTTTTATTTTTATGCGAGCAAATGTTTATTCGTTTCTCTTTTATTAGTGATAAATTTTTGTCATTTGATTATTATTTGCTTCTGTATATAAGAGAAAAAGTTGAAAAATATAATACGTAAAATATTATGGGAACATGTGCGTATAAAAATATGATGTAGGTTTTTTGAAAACGATATAATAAGTTGGCGATACTACAAAAGTAATTTTATAAAATTTAAAAAGGCATTTTAATATTATGTATTTAAGAAATTTAATTGTGATGAGATGTACTTATTAGTCAGTGAACTAAACTTAATTATTTATTCAAAGCCAATGCCCAAATCGTTATCACTAAATAATGTCCCCATAAGATATTATCCTTAATTTAGAGTAATAAAATTTAGAAGAAAATAATTTCGATAGGAATATATCTAATAACCGTTTTGTATGATAATCTTTTTTCTTATTCCAGAGTATATCAGTTAACTCAATCAAACTTTTAGTTTTTTAGTATTCTAGTGTATACTACATGCAAACCAATTTAATTAAGCCTGGGTAATTCTTCTTATAAGATGAGAATGAGGCTGGGAAGTAATTTTGGGATACCTCTTATTACACTTTAAAACCATTTTAAAACATTTTAATGTGTATCTATTAAATTAGTGTAATTTAAGGATGGTGCATTATGAAAGGCTCGTATAAATATTATGAATATTACAGATATTTAGTATTGTATGATATAGAATGTTAGGTAATAAGTTAAAGCAATAAATAAAGAGTATCATATTTTTAAACTGAATGTGGGAGTCATTAAATTGAAAATAATGGAAAGAATAAGATCGTGAGGGTTGAAAAATAAAAAAGTGAAATAATAAAACATTAAAATTTTCACATATTTAGTACTAAATATTATTATTTTTTTGTCTCGGTTGACTTTTATCAAACATAAATCCTTACGAATTAAAGTTTATGTTATTTATGGAATGTAATCTATTTTTGAGAAAAACAATTGATGCTTTAATTACGAAATGTGCATTGTTATTCTCAAATACTAAATCTTAAAATTGCAACAAAAAATTGAACGTTAATGGAAAATAATAATATTTTCAGTCCGTACGCAGGAAATAAAATAAATATAATAGAATTTAATGAAGAAATGTAAGATAAAACTAAATTGTAGTAAATATAAAGATCAGATAGTTGTTTTTACTCAAATTGTGCTTTGATCTTATAAAGCTTTTAGATGCGTTAAATAGCTTAATTAAATTACCATAAAAAATGGTCTATAATAAATGAAATATAGCAAAATGAAAGAAACTATTATTCCGTTGGAAGATTTTCCTTTAATAGCTCCAATCATGGGAATCTTTAAACAATACTAAGTAAACAGTTAAAGTAGTTTAGTAATCCAACATTCAAAATAAAGTGTAAAATAATTGGGACCTTTGACTGAGTCCATATTTTATGGAATCAAGCACTAATTGATGAGTAATTATAGTATCGTCTAAAAATAATATTATTCGGTTAAATAATTAATTAACAACAATTTCGAAAATTGACGTCAACCACAGAAGTGCCAAAAATATTTGTTCTGATTTATTAATAAAATGAGACTTAATGGTTAGATATTTAAATAATTATTATTTCAGTTTATCTGCATAACGCAGGTGATAATTTGCAAAGTAAATAAAGTATAAAATAAGGAAGTTTTAATTTGTATGTTAAAGAGTCAATGAGAAAAAAGAAGTTTCTATTGTTCTAAATGACTCGATCTTGGCGAAAACCCTATAGTACAATTACATAAATATTTATTTAAAATGATACTTTTACCCTCAATAAAGTACTAAATGGTTAAATTATTCTCACTGTTGAAATCAATCTTAACACCTCATTTTCTCGATAATAATTTTGAAAATATGACACCTCGAAGACGATTTGTCTAAATAATTATAATAACAAACAGTTTAATTATATAAAAATGATAATAAATTATGATATGTGAAATTAAATGTTTCAAAACAAAGTTTTACTGATATATAATACTAATATTTGGTTTCAAATCATTTAAAAAACCCAAAATAATACCACAAGGCAATATTTAACAAAAACATTCAAAAAATGGAGCATTTGTCAAAAATATGAAAGTGTCTTTAGCTATATTTGGCTATAATGTAAAATAATGAGCTATTGTATATTTGTTCTCGCAGTTTAGATATGAGGCTTATATGATAAAAATTACAATTTTTGTTATTGCCAAAAGTACAGCTACTTTATATTTTAATTAATAGACTAATTTTAATTTAAATCAAACAGTAAAATTATAAGATAATTGGGCACACTCTTCACGCAAGATCTTTTTGCTAAACTATTAAAGTTGTAATTTAGAGTAATTGTAAAATAAAGCAAAATTAGTGGGGAATTACGTAGATTCAAGTTTGTAAATTCGTATTGTTTAAATTTATATTAATTGATAATTTTATAAATTTTTTTTGCCGTAAAAGAAAGTCTAAGAATACAAATATTCGAGTATTTATTAATTAAGTCATGGAAGATATCTTAAAAATGAGTATAAATTTAAGGCAAGAATCCAATTGAATATTTCACTAAATTAATGAAGTACTAATTTTTTCGAAGTATTATAAAAAATATTGAAAATGTTTTCTTATTGACAGCTAAAAGGAAGACGTTTTTAATAAATATAAAATTTATAAGTCGAAATTTAATATAGTGATTGGTGGTACAATTATAAGTATAAGTTAATGTTTTTAAATTTGTAGATATAGATAAACCTACCTTGAATCATCATCAGTGCCATTTAACATAGTGTTAACCGTACTTACAATAGACATTGCTACTTGAATGAATAAATTTTGACAAGACTTATATTGTTGATAAGCTTTTGAAATGTTCAACAGCTTTTTCTCTTAACAAAAATAATACACTTGTTTGTGAGTATTGTTTTTAGGTTCAGAAAGTTTAATTATGACAAAGTTTGGCAACGATTTTCAAAAACATTAGGCATTATAAAATTGATAAAAAATTGTAAATAAAATGCCACAAATATTTGATTAGATCTGTTAAAAATATTACATTTAAATACTGAATGATATGATGAATAATAGGGCAAATTTTAACATTTACATTCAAAAACAATTCTAATTTTTTAAAACATGAAAAATTAAAATAACTATTGCGTCATTATATTTTGAAGCTGGGCGTTCTATATTTATAATTAGTTATCAAAATGACTTTAATTGGTACGCTTACCGATAATGTACTGTAGTACAAGTCATTTAGCAGTTGATGACGTTATGTCATGCATCGTCAAAGCGATCCTTATGAAAATGAAATAAAATCAAAACGAAGTATATCAAATTGTTTGTAGCTTTTCTTTTCGCTTCTTATTTTTACTGTTTTTGTATGGGAGAGCGCAAAGAACGGAGAAATAACTTTTAAAAACATAGTTTCCCTGTCTTTATTTTAAATCCTTCATGAACATTCATTCCATAACTTTCCTATCTTTTAAATAAAATACTGAGCACCATTCCATTTCACTTTTTAACTCTAAATACTCCCACTTATGATTCCTATTTCTTGTGGTAGTATTCTGAAAACTAAATATAATCGTAAGGATTGTAACATAACTCTTATCTCAATTATGAAGGTTTATGTATTTGTATACATGTCACTATTAGGGTTAACTTATGGAAGATAATATACTAAGGATCGCTATTGTTTTGCATTTAGTAATATGAAGTCCCTGTAGGAGTTAAGCAGACTATATCATCACCACAATCATCAAACTACCTCATATTTATGAGTCTCTTGTGACCAAATCGAAAAAGGTTTTGCCTTCAACCAACTGCTTGGTTTGTGGTGCTTGCATAAAGATACTTTTTGTTATGAAAAAGTTATATGAGAATAATTGTGAAAAGATACTAGTTAAGACAGTCAAAATAATAGCCTACGCTTTCCAATTAATTATAAGTATATTTTTTTAAATTAATGCACTAATATAAATTATATTCAATGGCACGAATACCGTTTGTTATTTCACAGCCACCTAAACTGATGCTTGTATCACTTAAAATGTCCATATTTGTATAAGCAATGATATGAATTTAAAATAGAGACAAGTACCAATAAAAAATAAGCACGATGTTGGGTATAAACTTAAATAAATGCACCGCTACTGACACGCAAATTAACTCTATGCCTATATTTTTTGTAGCAATTGTTCTAAGATAAATAAATGTTTTGTTTCTGTACACGCAAAACTTCATAAATGTTATTACGTACGTGGAGCGAATAATAGAAGTGGTTGAAAAGTATTGTATGTAAATTACCAGTTTAAATTTATTTTTTGAAAGATTATGTTATCTTGCAAAAAGGCAATATACTTATTAATTCTATAACAGTATCTTCTTGAAGAAATAATAAAAGTTTATTGTTCCAATCTACAGATATCAAATGAACACATAAAAGCAAAAAGATACTTTTCTATTATTAAACATATTTTATCACTTTCGGTGGAATCAAATGAAGTTTCCAATTTTGAGATATAAATAGGTACATAAAATTGGCTTATCCGTATTTTGTAATATTAAAATTTATTTGAATGCAATAAAATACTTTTTTGTAATAAAGGGAATTTTTTGTGTTTCAAAGTATTGGTTGTTCGAATTGCTTTAAGCAATTCATTATTTACTTGTTTGAATAATAATTATGCAATATATTGTTACTAAAATAAACATTTAAAAGCAAGAAACTGATTGCGCCAATAAAGAAAGGTGTTTGAAATATCTTTATTTAGTCACAATTTGAATGTTTAAGAGTTAGTTGTATTATGTAGATAAGATATATATTTGCCATGGCATAGAATCTAAATTACAATTGATATAACAATAGTGAATTAACTCTGTGTGAGGAAAGTATATAATACTTTGTTTACTATTGCAACACTATTTACGATTGATATAAAAAAGTAACATGTCAAGAGTTAATTTAAGAAGTAAAAATTTTAGCACCAAGGTTTATCCAAACTTAAGTTCACTTAGAAACGTATTATTTTATGGAGTTCTAAACCAACTTTTTAAGAAATTTTTAGATTTTTTGGTTGACTAATCATGTCATCATTTTGGCATAAATTTTTTGGCATTTTATTCAAGTGCGAAATTTGAGAAAAATTTCATCGTAATGCAAAAAATGTGAAAACAAAACAAAAGTAAGAGTGCATGATAGCCGCAAGTGATATGCGTTGCTAAAATGTGTACTACTTGTTTAATTAATTTTTGTAGAATTAATGAAAGCTGACAAATTATAGGGCTACCACAAACATTTGTATATATATTTAGTATATGGAATTTGAAATAATTATTTAGAGGTGAACAATTCAAAACAATCACATCCAATAGAATATAGCATTTTATGTGCTTACAATACAGAAAAGATTTTTCTGCGGAGAAGAATTGAAATTCATTGACAATATTATCATATTCCACAATAATTAAAAATAAAATTTGAAGCTTTTCCCCACAATTATTTATTTCTTAAAAGTATAATATTTTTTGTGATGTTAAAGATACTGAGAAATACAGTTGAATTCTTAATTTATGAGTATAAGTACAATTCTAATATCAAATTATTTTTTGAGTTTACATAAATCTATAATTAAAAAATTATTTACTCATTGTAGTTACTAATTAGGAAAGTATGAAGTGAACTTTTACAAATAAGTTCAAAGGAATCTTATGAATGTCCGTGATAATATGCAGAATGTAGATGTTTGGAAAAAAGTGAAAAAGAATGATATTTAAGATGTTGTTTCGTAAATGGTTACTACACACACAGATCATTAAAATAATTGTTTAATTGAGACGGATGTGTTTGAGGAAATAAGTTTAACCATTTTATAAAAGTAAAAGGAAATTTCAAGGCAATGAAAAACATTAGGCTATACACACTTGTATTAACATAACCATTTGGTAAAGAATAGAATAAAGGATAAGATTAAATTAACAAAACAATTGTATTAAAAAATACCTACAACATGAATATATATTTTTATTATTTGCAAAAAAGTAGTAACATAACTCCAGCGATAAAAATAATGATTGCCTTGCACCTATCGTATTTATTACGAAAGAAAACTTAGTTTCAAAAAGAATTGTTTTATCTATTGCAACTAAATCGCATTATATTAATTTTTTATTGAATTTGATTCCTGACATTATTTAAAAAAGTCTGACTATTAAATTTTGTTGTAAGCGACGAAACAAATTTGTTTGTAAAAAAGTTGTCTGTAAAAACATCATATATTCAAGTAATAATAAAAATTATTCTTACAAAAATTTAAGTTATTTGTATGCTTGTAAAAATAAAGATTATAACAAAGTCTCAAATTGTGTATAGATAATATGATTATTAAGCCTCCGCACAGAATTACTGATTAGGCAAAATAACAAATATTCTATTACAAGCGGCCGATTTATCTTAAAAATAATAATTTATAAAAATCAGATTCATTAATTAATTTATATGTATAAATTAAAAAATAGTTTATGGAATCATATTGAGATTTACATTTTAAGGTAAAGAAACATTGAAAATAATAAAATGATAATCTAAAACTGAAGGAATCTAAAATACCGAGGCATATAAAGCATGAGGATGATTTAAAACCGTATGGTTTTTATCCTATACCTATTTTAATTGGCATACTCAATATACATCGTAGGAATCACAATGGATACTAAACATGAATTGAGGTAAGAATGGTACTTACAAAATGAATACATTTGGAAAATCATTTGAGAAGGATATATATGTAAATGGATTGATAGATATCTATATAAAATTTAAACATTAAATGTTTGATATAGCAAAATCCTTTTATTAAGCGATAAATCTTAGTTTGAATAAAAAATAATAAGATCGAGCTTTTATTATGTTCCCATCATCTTGAAGTAATAAATGTTTCGACACAATTTTTACATTTACATTCAACACATTAAATTAGTTGCCATCATTTAAGCCACATTAATTTGTTGTAATTAATATTATTTATGGGTGCAACTTTAAGTCTTATTTTTCCTACAAATCACATTAAAAATCAAAATTGCTAGACTAAAAATATTTTTAATAAATATATAACATCTGGAAATTTACATTGTTTTGAAACTTTAATGCAAATGTTTGACATAAACTTAACACAATAAAAAAAGATTCAAAAAAATGACAACAAATTTACTACCAAGTTTCTTTTGACAATAAATGAGTAAAGAAAATATCAAAAAGACGTGTAAGATGAAGTATTTGATAATAAATGTATTTACTTAGCAAAATTCTGAGATATGATAGAAACTAAATATTTGAAGCTGAAATTGACTTTTCTATAACTGTTTTGTCGTAATCTTATCAATTTATACCATTTAAATGTATGAAGAATTTTCAAATAAATACAATTAATTGTTGATTCGTATAAAATTACTTTAATCTTGTATTGTTTGTAATGGAAATTAAAACATTTTTAACATCCTATAAACAAAATAATTTTTTGACAATATTTATAAAAGTTGACATTTGAAAAAACATGTCCACAATAAAATATAGTTCCAAATACATGTCAATTCCAAAAATTTGATACAAAACCAACAAGAAAAACACCATTCTAATGTCATCCACACACAAAAATAGACTTCTTCTATATTTGAAAATTAAAGATAGTGCTAAAATAAAACTAAATGATGTAATTAACAGTTACCACACAATAATTTATCAGTTATGTTGCCACACATTTTTAAGGAATCATCATACAAACTGCCTTTATCAAGATATGCATCATTATTTTTAAATTAAGTATGAATATTTGATTAATTGTATTATAAAGGCATTTTATTTATCAATTACTTAAGGGATAAATGAATGTGTGTGATAAAAATGTGTTAAATGAAATGGCTTCTAAAAGGATATATTTCATGTATAGATTTATTTTTACGAGAATTTGTAAATAGATGTTTTTCAGCTTTTATTGGTATCGTTAATTCTCCAATCAACTAAATTGAATAAATTACTTCAAGTATTTGATCCTACTTAGATTAAAACAACAACTTTATAATTATGAGCCATTATCCATTATGTTCCCGCACAAATAACATACCATCATTACTTTATATTACGAAGAATGTATTAGGATTACATTATGATATCACAGATTGCAAGTAATCTCACCAAGAAATTTGGAAGGAATGCATCTAAAGCAAAAAAGCATTTTTAAATTCTATCAATTTGGTTATTTTTGTAACAAGTCATATCTTGCGTTTAAAGAGAATCATGGCTAAAGAAGGAACGTGGCTGGCATTGGAGTCAAACCCTGAAGCTATCAACAAGGTTTGTTATATTTGAATTGACAAGTTAATATGATTATTTTTAGTTTCTTAATAAAATGAATGTCAATATTGAATGCGAAGACATTTTTTCATTTGATGCTGAATTTGTTGATTTCTTACCAAGACCTCATTTAGCTGTTATTCTTTGTTATCCCGAATATAAAAAAGTTCGCCAAATAACAGATAATATTTATGAAAAATTGGTCGAACAACAGAAAAACAAAATTCCCGAGGGCTTTTTTTTTATGAATCAAACCATATCAAATGCGTGTGGTTTATTTTCATTAATACATGGGCTTGCAAATAACGGAAACGAGCAATTAATTGGAGAGGGCTGTTTAAAACAATGGCTCGATAATGCCAAGAATTTGCCAGTAGAAGATAGATCGCGTAGTCTCTTCAATTGCAAGAAAATCGCTCAAGCACATATGGAAAATGCTCTAGATGGTGAGACTGATGTCCCTCAGGAAGAGGATGTTGATCACCATTTTATTTCATATGTTAATAGAAACGATACTTTGTATGAATTCGGTAAGTAGCCATAATTTTTTGGATATTCAAACTGCTCATTCATCAAGTAATCTATTAATATATTTACTTTCTTTCAGATTCTTCTAGAACATTCCCAAGATCCTGTGGACCAACAAGCGAAGAAACATTTTTGATTGATTGTGGGAAAGAATCCAAGAAAATAATGGATCAATTACAAAATGCTTCCTTTAGTGCAATGATGTTGCATGGAAAATGTGACTAATTGTGTGTTATATGCTAATTTGAAATAAATAATGACGTCCACGTATTTAAATGTATTGATATCATATTTGTTTAGTAAATATTTTTATGTCAATTTATACTTTTCTAAGAGTAAAGGCCAAATGTTAGTCTGTGCTTGATAAGGTCACGTACCATCTAATTATTAGAATTAATTAGTAACTTTAAATGGTGTAGTTAAATTATTGTTAGTGCATGTAATTTAGACACCATGTTTTTCCTAATAAACTAAAAGAGAGGTATGGTTAGAAATGTAAAATGTAATTGTGTACAGCCTATGTACATTTTGTTGTAATAAATAGTTTATTTATCACTAGCAAGCATTGCCTTTTTCTTGTTTTTAACCAATTTATTAAATGATAATTTATTGTAGAAGGGTACACATTTATCGTCTTTTTATAATAACTTTTTATTATTAATAAATGGAAAGATTGTAAATGTGGTATAGTTCACATTGATATCAAGATTTTATTTATGATAAAAAGTAAAATGTTTGCTTCAATAGTGATGTGATGGAAGGTATGGTTTTTTTCGATATGCATTATTATTGTCCTATCTTAAATGGTTACCTCCACTTGCTCGCAAATATTTTGAATTTTACATTTATGTTAATAATATGTTGCCGTCCAGTCCGAATTAAATAACTTTTATATTTTGAGCCTAAGCGCATGTAATAACAAATTGCTAATATTATTTCTTTCCAAAAGTGTGATTTGGGCACAATATATTATGCTTTGTCAAACTCAAACTACCTTTTCGCATTAACAAATAATATATTTATTTATCTCCGTCGCATGTTATTACCAATAAAAAGACCAAATAATCTTCCCATCAATTTGTGCGTACATTATCTATAAATGCGTGTTATCCATTATTTTATATTATTTACAAATTTCGCATTACTTTTAATTTAATTTAATTTATTATTGGATATTTATTTTGGTTAGTAAAATTAAATTCTATACCTATAGCGTTGTAAACCATTCATTATTGCTTTACTTACACATATTTGTAGTGAAAATGGTTTTGGAATTTCAAGCAATACACGACCAAAAATCTGTAAATGCCTCTTTGAAAGAGACAACTTTGGAATTTGTTTGGAATCATAAAAGTAATGAAATCAATGAAACGTATCAACTACATGATCTTGTAAAAGTTGGGCAAGGTAAGGAGATTGATGTGGTAAATAATGTGTCATATTTTTCAGATATTGCTCATCCTAAATTATTAATTCTCACTTTTTATACAATGAACTTTAAGTCTTCATGTAGAGAAAGAAATGAGTTTGAGATTATTTTCGAGAGTCAAGATCAGAAAATTGAAATATATAAAGCTCTCAAAAAATATCTAAAAATCGTAACAATTCCACCTCATAAGCCAAGCAGTTTTGAAGAAAGAACATGCAGATATTCTGTTCTTGTTTTAATCAATCCATTCGGAGTATCTTTGTCTTCATCTAATTATATTTAACATATTTAATTTTAGGGTAATGCAAAAGCATAATCAAAAGTTAAAATCAAGCGTTTATTTGAAAAGGAATAAAAATTAGGCAAAACATTAATTAAGTAACATACTTTTGAGACAAACGAATTTTATCGAGAATAATCTTTGAGATTGTTTTAATAGTAGTAGGATGTTTTTTGTACATTACTTGATTGGATCGCCCGGATGCGTCAATATTTGTTAATACATCTTGAAGATCAAGTATAACAGCATATTCATAGCCCAGGGGTGCCACAATTAGTGCATTCGGAGTAGCTTTTTGCATCTTCTATTCCATACGCAATGTCTCTTGGAAACTTCTTTTTTGAGCAAAGCATTTCCATGACTTCACTCTTTTTAAAAGGAACAGCAAAAAACTTTTCTTTTCTTGTCATCGGTCCATCGTTTACCATTAGCAAAGAGACTGTATGACTGTGTTGCTTGGATCTTTTTACTGGTCCTTTATCCTTAGTATTCTTGACTGGTGCAGATACACCGGCATAACCAGGCTTCAGTTTCTCAGCACATCCCATACAACAGATTAATCCATTCTTTAAGCTTGCCATCAACCAAGTATCTAAAGTCATCGGGATAATTGGTACTAATACTCACCTTCTGCAACTACTTCTGGCTTGATGGCATCACATCTTCTCAATGGCGAACTCTTGCCTGATTCGGTCTTGTCTGGGGCACTTCCTTTCTTAAGTTCTTCGCAGCTTCCGCCATTCTCTAATTTGTGTTTCATAACAATAAAATCGACTCGATATAATTCATAAATGAACAAGTAATTTACTAAAAAGAGACACTTCCCAATATCTCTTTAAAAGACAAAATCTATTACTATATTAATGATGCTTATTAACAATCAGGAAAAGGTCAGGCGAAAGCTATTTTTGAAAAGGAGATAAAACCAATTTATGAAGATGGAAATGTGAAGTCAACTGTAATCGAAACAAAGGAAAAGGGTGATGCAATTAAAATAGCACAACAACTGAAAATCGACGACTATGACTGCATAGTGATTTGCTCGGGAGATGGACTTGTTGGGGAAGTCGTGACAGGTTTCTGGAGTCGGCCAGATTTTAATCGGGCACTACTGATGCCGATTACACATATTCCTTGTGGAACAAGTAATGCCTTGGCTGCTGCTCAGTTGTACATAAAAAATGAACCTTTTCAAGCCAGAAACTTCTTTGGAAAATCTTTAGCCTTGAAAACGGTGAAACCTTCTTATATAAAATTAAGTTTAAGCCATGCTGAAACTCAAAATGAAGGCCATATGCCATGCTTCCTGTCAGCAACGTAAATTAACCATTAAAACGGTTTTGTATTAATTTATTTCGTTTAAGGTTTGGGTTAATTGCAGACATCGATATAATTTCTGAAAGGTTTGTTTTACAGTGTATAAAAGTATATTCCCACAACAAATGGCACTTTACAAGGGAAAACTTTTCTTAGTACAATTAATATTTTTAAGTATCGTCAGAGTAGTTGGGAAACGAATGTAAGCATGTGTTAATATGTTTTTTTAAATAATCAAGCCTAAGTTCATGTTGCTATGATTAAAGATATTTAAAAAATATTAAAGTATTTAGTGGGTTGGAAACTTGTAAGTTAATGGATGCTTATAATTTTAAAGAAGGGATTTTAAATTAAACTGTAAACATATAGCAGCTCAGCTATAGATATAAATGATTATATCAAAAATTTTAATGTCTTTTATTTGATCTAAATATAATCCATTTGCTGGTAAAATATCCATGATAATTATTTTACAGACATTAAGATTAGTTTAACAAACATTAAAGATATTGATAGGAAAGAAAAATATAATAAAAACATTTGATAATACATTAAATGATATGCAAATATGTGATGGCGTATAATTTATGTTTGCTTTTAAAGATTTCGTTTTCTTGGAATGCTGCGACTTCATGTAGAGTCCATTTTGAGAATGATTCAACTACCATCAGTTGCAGATTACAAGGCAAAGATCAGTTATATCCCTGTTGAATATGACAAATCTAAATTAAAATACAAGCCTCAAGACAGAGAAAAATTTGGCGAGAATCATTTTAAATGCAGCGAAGTTAAGACCTGGTCTTCATTAAATAATAAATTTTCGAAAAAGAGCAAGATATCTGACATTAAAAGAGTCTTGATTGAGGAACAAAAGACTACAAAAATACCTCTTTTGAAGGATCCTATTCCCGAAAATGGGGAATGGGTTGTCATCGAAGAAAAAGTTATAGGTAATTTACCTTATAAAAGAATATTTAATTTATTGATTATTAATTAAGGTGTCTCTGTCTTAAACATGAGCCATTTAGGAAGCGACTTAATTTTTATTCCATCAGCAACACTGGAGGAAGATATTCTCTACTTGGCAATTATTAAATGGGAAGGTTTAAAAAGTCGAATTGACATTGGTTGGTTTCTTGACGCAATGAACTGTGGAAATCATTTGGATTATCCATTTTTTGAAATTATCCCAGTCAGAGCAGTTAGGATTGAACCTATTGCCGGACACTGCACTGGCCAAATTGCAATTGATGGGGAACCTTGTAAACCTGGTCAATCATTTCAAATTTATTCAACTTCCAAATTCGCTACTTTAACAGGATAATTACAAAATATATCACTGATCATATTTAAATAAACATTAATTATGATTTTAACATGTCCCCTACATGTCTAATTTTTATGAGTTATATATTAACTGCGTCTTAATTATATTCCTGGATTATCTCCTAATTATATCTTAATTCTTTACTTATTTAATCAAGTATATTCTTTGTGGGAATTTTTCCTTTGGTAAGCAGCATATTATTTACGATGTGCCCATTATATAAGTATACCTAGAAATATATATTTAAGTATTGTAGTTTAAGCATTAAAACAATTAAAAATAAATTGATATCTAATTATAAGTAAATGTTGGATTCAACATTTGATAGAGAAAACTGTTGAAAGTATTTTTAAGGAAAGAAATGTTTGTTGTTTATGTCATTTGCTAGCTAATCCAAACTTCAATATTTTGCTTTATGTTTTGACAAGATTTATATATTTTACTATTATGATTCCATATTGAGACAAACTTGTTGTTTTTGTATAAAAATTTGTCAAAGCTAAAAGTATTAAATAAAGAAACCCCGATTTTTTGTCTTCACTAATCTTGGTTACTTTCAATCAAATAGAACATAAAATCATCTAAACACAATGATCATTTGTCTGTAAGCCAAACATCTCGTACAACACGTCTTTTGGATATTTTAGTAATTAATTTAAATTTGCTATTTCCGAATGAATATTCATCATTTTATTCTGTTCACGGACCACCATCAGGTAGCCCATCAGGTCGATAGGTAAATAGAATAGAGACACGTGGGCAAAGGGCAAATAACAAGATAATAAGATAACTGATTTATTATACTAATACAACTACATATATAATAAATAAGCCATATCAAATATACATATTAAGATGTATACGTCATCACCTTTAACAGATCAATAGGATCCTGAACTTATCCATCATACAAATCATTCATTGCTGGTAAACAAATTAGTCGAACAATTGTTTTTGCATTTAAACAACTGCTTACACAAATTTACATAGCTAATGAACCTTACATATAAATAGCATTACAATTATTATAAGCACTTTTAGTTTAAAGAGGAAATTTATATCTAGCCAGCCCCGATACAATGACCATTTATTGTGGAGATTCATGCATAATAAAAACTGAAGTTTATAAAAAAAACGATAGTTGCTGGTCCAAGGGCAATTTAACAACACCCTAAATTAAGATTTCTTTGTTTTTGTTTGCTTTATTCCACTTCAGATAATACTGAACAATTATAAAAAGCACTGGCAATTTAATGTGTATGATAAAAAACATAATTTCATTGTATTATAACAACAAATCTCTTTTGATTATTATAAAGTATACCAATATATCCTTGGCTTGTTTGCTGTTATATTTTGATAAAAATGTGACAGTAATGTTATGTAATTGTCGTAACAAGATTGTTTATCACCGAAATTACACCAACTTTTTATAAAGAAGTTCTCAGTGCATGTATTTACGCTAACATTTTTCATAAATCATATTACTTTTTATTCAATACATTTGTGGAAATAAATAAACAGAAAAAGAGATATTTATATTTATCCTTTGAGAGCATATCTAAATATATACTTATGATGAAGAATAATAATATGATAAATAGTATATTGTATTGTATACATGATTTAATCATTCATTAGAGATGATATCTTAGGAAACAAATATTGTTTCATGACATTATTATCAATCTACTTTAAACATAACAATATATTTTTCATTAACAATAATAAGTGTTTTTAGCTCGATTCATTAAAAAATTCCTGCTTACTCTGAGAATTATATGTACCTCTGTACAATTTTATGTACTCGATTACACTTTAGCTAACACGCTGACATTTATTAATACACATTCTACCAATCTTGAAGTTAGTATTACAAAACCAATTTTTTGAATTGATAAAATAATTTGTATTATTTATGCAGCCGAAGCAAAATTAGTTTTTATCAATTTAGTAGGTCCATATTCACCATCTTTAATCATTAAGAAGCTTTATTAATATTATAATATAGAGATAAATAGCGTTTTCATTCTCACTCATTTAAATTGACGCATCACTTACAACAAAACACGTACCATTCTAATTTACAATACTGAACGGATACATCATTTAAACTAATTATTACTATTGCATTGCCTTTAATAGTGATGTTACATTTTCTACCATGTTGTTTTCATTAACATTTAATTATATCTTTATTTTAGACTTATTTTTGATGTGTTCAAGGACCATTTAACAAATGAATAGAATAAGCAGTAGAGATTCATTAAACACGGCTGTAAGTATGCATAATTATTTTTCATTTAATCTAGTTATTTGTAGAATCCGTTTGCAGACTATATATCAAAGTTCCCTCAAAATGTACACAAATGCAATATTGTAGAGCCATCGGAAGTTTGTGATACTTGTCAATTATGCGAAGGTGTACCTAAAAAATTATCAATCACTTCAATTACGTCTAATATCAATGATCAATTTGTGAATGTTCTCGACTTTTCAAAGTTTGGTGGAGTTGAGAAGTTGCATACACTAGCAGATGCTAATTCAACAAGAACATTGCCAAGCCCGTGGTTTGCTGACTTGCGTTACTCCATAAACGGTGGGTTAAAAATTAAAACAAAGTTTTTATTTCAAATGTATTAGTTAGATTTAAAAGACCTAATTAAAGGATATTCTTTAAGTACTGGCTTTTGCGTATACTTCGCCATAAAACTTTCAAATCTTTTGAGCTTTTTTGAACGATTTCATCGATGCGACTATGTTCAGTGTAGGCAATTCTTACAAGTGACACATCTTTGCCACTTTTCCAACAATCTCATGAAACTAACTGACAGATGGATCCAATTTACTAATCTTGTTAGATTTAGCATTTTTTAGAAACGATGATCTGTCCTCCTTAGATGATTCTTTTGTCATGTCAAGTTTATATTAGTTCTTAAAAATAATAAATTTCATAAAAAATCAAAAGAACATACCTTTGAGAAAATTACTATAATCATGCACATATTTAACTACCGTATTAAGATGTTTCATGGTAGTTATTCCAGCAACAAAACTTAGGTAGAAACACCTACCAATCATATCTTTTTATAAGAACTTTTTTTCTCATTTACAAGACCATCTTTCATCTGTTTACCTTGAGCATTGAAGATTGTATCCAATTGGTCTTAATACGAGCTCGTGCTTTAAGTGTTGCTTCCTCCATTGTTAGTGGTTTATATCTTCTTTTAAATATTAGTTGGTTTATTAAGAAATAGAACTCATCATTTAAAGGTAGCTCATCTTGATTTCTCACAAAAAGAACAATGAAACCGTTCATTGGTTAAGACTTTACTTCATTTAAAAAAGTAATCAAATTCAATTTAAAAACAAACGTAATTTTTTAAATTTGATGATGTGTATGAATAAATAATCTAATTTGATATTGCAGTTGGTCTTTTCCATTCATACCCATCAGTTATGAAAGAAGTTTTGACGAGTGAACACGTTAAAAATACAATAGAATCTCAATTAAATGCAGACGAGTCAAATTCAAAAGATTTGAAAAATAGAGTATGTGCTTTTTTCTGTGAAATAAAAGCATCAATATCTAAATTTACATGCAGAATTTGTTCATACGCTCTTTACAAAATCTTTCGCAGACTGATGAAGACAATGCTAGTTAAACCATCTGAAATGGAGAAAATTAAACAAGCTGAAGAAAGTGGAATACCTCTAGTTTATTTGCCGTTACATTCCAGTCATTTGGATTATCTCATCCTTACGTGGTAAGTATAATAATGGAATATGTACATATCGGTATTTAAAAACTCCAAAAAAAGTATTTTAAAGTTCACAACAATTGTAAAGCACACAAAAATAACAATATGTTTTTTACATCCATTTTGAGTTTTGGATATACTTATAGTCTTGTATGTGTATCATAAAATTTGATTATTTCCAAAAGTATAATTCTTTGATTTAGGTTGGCATGGCATTGGAAAATATCATTACCTCACATTGCTTCTGGAAATAACTTGGATTTGGGATTTGGATTTGGATATCTCTTAAGAGCTACGGGTGCTTTTTTCTTAAGAAGACAAATCAATAGCGAAGACTTATCTGGAAAAGATGTTTTGTACAGAGCAGTAATTTACAGTTATATAACAGAACTTTTGAAAAAGAGAATGCCCATTGAATTCTTTATAGAGGGAACTCGATGTCGATTTGGAAAAGCTTTGCTACCAAAAAATGGGCTTATTTCTAACATCTGCGACAGCGTAAATGAAGGCAGTGTCCTCGATGTTTATATTATTCCTGTTTCATACACTTATGAACAAACAGTAGAAGGAATATTTATGGACGAGTTAATGGGGAAACAAAAACAAAAGGAAAGTGTCTTTGGTGTTATAAAGAATGTGTTTGAAGCTTTCAAGTACAAGAAACAGTGTGGGAATGTAAGAGTGTAAGTACAATTTCTATAAGTTGACCAAATTATACATCTGTTGTTTTAGGAATTTTGGCACACCTACTTTGCTTTCGACTTATTTCAATGCAATGAAAAACAACTTGCAAGAATCAATTGAACTTGATTACCCCTTCAACCTAATATCATATCGCGAATTATTACCTTGGCATGATGCTAACACTCCGCATAGAAATATCATAAGGGCAATAGGTTATCATGTTGTTTACGATGCCACGATGCAATCCTCAATTTCAATCGTATGTATAGTCTCTTCATTATTACTTTGCAAATACAGAAATGGTGTTAGGATGGAAGAACTAGCCAGGCAATTTAGCATGCTTGCTAGAGAAGTTACTAAGAAGAAATTCGACATTGTTGGGTATGATCCAGAACGGGATGATCCTTACAGAGCTCTACAGGAAGCTTTTATACATATTGAAAAGGCTGTTTTCTTCGAAAATGAAACTGTCCACATAAAAGATTGCTTTGTCCAAATCAAAAACACCCATGATGCATTTATAGAACTAGCTTACTATAAAAATGGAATAGTACCCGTCTTCATGATTGAATCAACAATTGCATTATCATATCTGTCATTGTCATCAAACACCCAAATGAATACAATAATTAATAATGCATTAATTTTGTGCACTATTTTGAAATACGAAGCAATTTTTTGCAAACCTTGCCAAAATATGAGACAACAAGTTGAAAATGTTTATTGTAAGATGTTTGGAGTGGGTGATGGTGATAATTACACGATTGACCATATCAAATATTGTGCCAATATCATGAGACCCTTTTTGCACACTCTATATGTATCATTAGAAAGCATAATTGTTTCACCCTGCATAGTAACGAATGAAAACTTGTTTATAAGACAATTTCTACAAAATCACACAAAGAGTTCCCCAAATCAGTCCATATACGAAGAATCTCTCAATTCAGACTCCCTTTACAATTCCATCAAATATATGAAAAACAAAAAAATTATATCACCAGAATTTACCTTAATCAATCCAAAGTTGGCAGACGAGCTAATGAGTATTCTCAAAACAACATTAATTCAAACTATGTAATCAGTTCAAGACATTCAATGCATTCAGAAATAGTAGTCGAGATTCAATCCCTAAATGGTAATAATTTTCGAAGCATTAATATAAATCATTTATAATAAAATTAAAATCTTTATGAAATGGAGTTTAACTAAGGATATCTTACTGATGCCATCGATCATTTAATAAAAAGCTTTTTAATTTATAGTATTATTTAATTTAAAGTTAATTCAGTATGGCTCAATGGTCTAGTTGGTTATGATTCTCGCTTTGGGTGCGAGAGGCCCCGGTTTCGACTGCCGGTTGAGCCCAACTTTTTCTAATAATTAATTTTCAAAAAGGTAATTATTTAAATATTTTTGAATGTTTGCAAAAAAGTTAAAAAATATGTATTAAGTTCGTTTTCAAAGTATTTGTTTATGTTGGGATCAACAATTTTGAGTATAATGAACACTTGGAACTAACTATGCATCTCCCATGTGGTCTAGTGGTTAGGATTCGTGGCTTTCACCCACGCGGCCCGGGTCCGATTCCCGGCATGGGAATATTTTTTATTCTCTTTTTGTTATTTAATCAAATCATTAATTGCTTATTTATTGGTAAAAAACATTAGATTTTGCAAATTTAGTTATTTTTAAGATGACTGATAATTGGGGCAAATACAAATGTCAATTACCGTTATCAACGGCGTCCGTGGTGTAATGGTCAGCATGCGCGCCTTCCAAGCACGCGATAGGGGTTCGATTCCCCTCGGACGCATATATTTTTTCATGTTCAATATTTATTTGCAAAACCAACACCATTCAAACCTTTTATATTAACAAAAGTTCTGTACACCACAAAGTTCTATTTGCCAGTTTTGGTCCTCATAATCAACTTGCTTAGTAGTGAAATATTGCTGCCTTCCGAAGAAACAATACTTAAAAACTTTGCAATATTTGCAAAATCTGTAAAGTGTAATAGAATTGTTGAATAGGCATTTGTTATCATAAACAGTTCGATGTGATATTCAATTCAACACATTTACTTCTGCTGGTAAATTTGATAAATGCATTTACAATATTAATACCTTTAAAGTTTCCGATTGTGATTTACCACTGCAGTATAAGGCTGCTGTATTTAAAAGGAGATTACATTTGCTTGCTTAATTTCCATAAACATAAAAATAAATTAAAAACGATTGGCTTACATTTACAAGATCGTCTTCATTAATGATTGAATTGTTTATAATTTAAAGAAATAATTTGTGAACTCTATGTTAAATTTTGACATGTATGTAGAAGATCAAAGTTGTTATAGTACAAATCAGGCCTACTACATGCAATAAGTACAAGTTTTAGCCATGAATTAATCATTTGTGACATTTAAGCTTGTTCTTACTCATCAAAAACTCTTCTTCAATGTCGCAATTGATAGGATGAAATTTGCAATTAGTGCTTTTTGAATGGGGTTGAGTCGTCTATCTTTGTACAGTTTTCGCGAAGCTTTTCATCAATTTCAAAGTTGGAAGGAAATTTGTGGCATGATATTATAATTTGATTGACATTTTCCGAAAACTAAATCGTTAGATTTTTTTGTGTTTAATACACTTACACATTTATCATCAGTAGATATTCTGAATAGAGTAAATAAGTTCAAACAGAACATTTTGAATTAGATTTGTTTCGTAACCAGTTTCTTAAAACTGAAATGCATTTGTTTAATATATTTGACTGTGCCAGAAATATTTGATTAATAGACCAATAATAATGATTGTGATTTGAGTACAACCGCTTTCAGTCCGGTGTTCTTTGTATGTTACATCGTTTCAAAATAATATATCTGTTGATTAATTGAAACAAATAACATTCTTATTAAATATACCGTGACACATAATAAATTTACTTAAATTAATGGGAAATGAGTTAAAATAAGTTGTTACCCAATTTTATTAGGGTTATATTTACTTTTATTAAAATATATTTCACATCTTTTGTTTTTTCTAGCTTATAATAATGACAACGAATATTCATTAATTTTGCATGACTTCCTTTTCACTAATTGGGATACAATAGTCGATACTTAAATATGAGCTGGCATGGTGTAGGTCCTACAATAGAGTATTCACACAATTGAAGATTAAGCCACTCAACAATAAGGTTCACTAACATTCAACCTGAGTTTATGTTGAAGTCTTTATAATGGACCAACGTTGCAATGATTATTTGTAATGATCAAATTGTCATTCTCCTTGAGCTCAATTATATCAATCTTGATTAAATATTTATTAACAAGATTCCCGAACTTTTTTGCCACACATAATTTAGTACGTCCAATTATTACAAATTTGTTTAAATATAGGCTGAATAGAGATGTTAGTTATGGGGAGGAAGATAATGAAATAGTAGAAAAGTAAGTACAAGCTTCGTTGGCGCAGCCGGCAGCGCGTCAGTCTCATAATCTGAAGGTCGTGAGTTCGAGCCTCACACGGAGCATCTTTTTTGATATTTTTAGTCATTAATAGAAAGTTCCAAACAATAACTTACTTTGTACACAGAGCGCTGGCTTTTTCTACATTAAAAGTGATATTTTGAAACAAAGTAGTGTATCAAACATTGTAATATTTTTAAAATATTCTTAATTTTTAACTTATTTTGTGTTAAGTATCCGCCTGCCACTCGGGAGCTCAGCGTCCGATTTCCTGGCTTGAAGTATTTTCTTATCAATTTCACTCTTTTCCCAAAAAATATACTGCAATCAAATAAAGAGTGAATTGTTGAATTATTTAGGGTATCAATAAATAAATTTAAGATGACATTCTGCCAGAATTGGAAATGAATGTTTTACTTACATGCAAAGAAACTGCTATCAATGACCACAAATATCTGGATTGAATATTTTACATTAATTGTCTTTAGTATCGTCTTCGCATAAATAACTTTGGCCAGAATGTTTTTATTAAAAATAATAAATATCTTACATCGTAGATAAAAATAATGCAGCTCCATCCCGGGGTCGAACCGGGGATCTTCTGATTAGAAGTCAGACGCCTTATCCACTGGGCCAATGGAGCTGTATTGCCATGAGTGATCTTTTTCATTTTGAACTTCCTCTAAGTAATCACTTGGGGAATTCAAGCATAGAGACACGCAAATAATGTTCACAAAAGGATCTAGCAATTACACTTTAAGAATTCAAAAGACTGGCTCAGATGGCATAACATAGATCTGCAATAATTATTTGCGGAACAAATGCAAAGATTAGAAATATTTCCATGGTTAGTACATCTTTATACATTCGAAAGACCGGCGGATAAATGTCGTTCATTTATTATTTATACTTGACCGAGTTTATGAAAAGATATAAGATGATACTTCAATAAATGCTTGAAGACATGCCCGGTTAGCTCAGTCGGTAGAGCACCAGACTCTTAATCTGGCTGTCGCGGGTTCGAGCCCCGCATCGGGCTAAACTTTTTAAACATTTTTTAAATACATTGACATTCTTTTGCACAAATTTATTATTGTTTTTCTAAACTATACTCTGATGTCCATGTTCAGGTGGCCGAGTGGTTAAGGCGATGGACTGCTAATCCATTGGGATTTTCCCGCGTGAGTTCGAATCTCATCCTGAACGATACCTTTTTATTCATATTATGATTTTTATGATACGGATATTCAACTTTTACGCAAAATACAAATAAACATTGTTCTTAAAATAGCTTATATAAGAAAACAATTATTTTTGAAAGAAGTTTCATTTCAATTTAATGACCCAGATTTATGCGTTTTAATTAGTTATTTGGTTTAACATTTCATGATGCATTCCTAATTTAAATGTATGTCCTTTGCTGTCATAACTATAATAAGGGGATGCGAGATCTATTCATTAATTATATGAATAAGCTTCTTGATAACCTCTCGCAAAACTATCATAGTATAATTCAGCATAAAAAAGGTAAAATTATAATAATGTTGAAGTAATTAAGAAGCAAAAATGTGACGTTGTTTTAAAGTTCATATTATAAAAACTATAATTTCTCAATCCACATTTCTTAAATGCATATCTCTTTTATTTGTTTTGAACTAGACATTTTAGAATAAAAGTCAAACGTTTTCAACTATTAAGTTCTAGTGAATAAATTTATATGATTAAGTATAAAAATGATTAGAATAAACTGCTTTATATATCTATTTAAACAGTTAGTTTATTTATTTCAAATACAAATTTTTTGATTATGTTTTTTCTAAAACAGATCTACGATAATATTTTATCATCGTCTTCAGACAAATTTAACTTTTTTAGTAAATTATATTTTAAGAAACACCAAAGAATTATATATTTTAACAAATCAAAAAAGCGGATACATATAATTTAAAAGTAAAAAAATGTGCTACAGCTATAAAAAAACTTTTTTAAATCTATTCATAACTATATCTAAAGATTAACTTTTAGATAGCACATCAAATGAAAGTAGCTTTTTTGGACAAATTTAAATCTTTCATTTTCTCGTATGTCATGCGACATTATCTAGGCATATCTATGTTTCGTGATTATTAGCATCTACGCAAATGCCTGTGTTAGTCTAATAATCTATTAAATAGAGTATATAAAAGAATGTTTATATTTATAAACTCATTGCCATTTTACTGTAGCATGTATTACAATGAGGAAAACGCTTTTGCAACTCAAACTATTAATGGTGTAAAAAGAAAGTTTAATGGTAAGTCAATTTCTTATGAAAATTTATTAAATTACTATTTTTAGATTTAACCCAGTCTGACACTTTTGATAGATTATATAAAAAATCAAAAACAGAATACGTTTATCACGATTCTTTAAGGAATATAACATCAATTGATATGAGGGTTATTCAATATATAAATAATCGTTTAAACGAATGTATTGTGTCATTTAAAACACCTTTGTCTATTCCAAAAAGCTATTATGGCGAAAAAAGGCGGTTAAATCCTAATCCAATTATCACTCTTGAAAATAAAGAAGGATGGTCTCATTTTCAAAAATTATCCAAAAATATGAACAATCAATTTCAAATGCGTAACAGTGATAATATAAGAAAGTTGACAGTTCAGAATTTAAGACCTTCAAAAATAGTTGGAATGGCACATACTTTAGATACGGTGGATAAAGAAGTTTTGGACTTTAATGACCAAAAGATGCACACTTTAAAAAATATTTTTTTTCCAAGTAACAAAAATAGTAAAAGCACTGCTTTTAACTTGTCCTGCAATTTATTTACCTCAAATGGTTATTCATTAGGCACTTTCAAATCAGCACCTATTAACGTTATCAGTAAGGCTAGGAGGAAGAAGATGAATTGTAAGAAGAACAGTGATATTTATAACTCATCAATTAGAAGCAATTCGACAATTACTTTATCTTCAAAATCGGTGTCGTCTAATCTCAGATCAAGGTGTATTGCAACAGATGAAGAAGGTTTTATCTGTTCAGTTACAGAATGGGACGTTTTAAAAATTTATTTGATTGATGAGGATGAGAACGATCGGGAAACATTTCAATACAAAGAAGATTATATCAAGTATGGATCGATAGTCAAAATAGTATCTACAAAAAATGGTATGGCATTACCTATGTTAAGAATACTATATGAAAGTGAAATTAACAACCAAAAATGTGTTTCGACTTTCGAAAAAGATATGGTTGGATTGGTTTCGGAAATGCAAAAAGTATGCTTTCAATTCGTTGAAAATCCACAATTATTTCTCTGTTTTAAAGATGAAAAAATTGTAACATCAAAGGGAAATACAATTGATGGATTAAAATACATGTTGGAAGAAGATTGCTTCTTTCAAATTTCTTCAGCGGATGAAACCATTGTAAAATTTTCATTCTTAAAATGGAAAATTACCTCAGACCCCAATTTTCCCGTATCCTTCAATAACTAAATTTATTCAAACAGGTGGAGATGCAACTTATAAAATTCAAATTGAAGGTCGGAATTTCTCAACTTGTCTCAGCATTTGGATCGGAGCTCGAAAAATGAATCAAATATTTGTCTTAAGCTCAGAATCTTTTTTAATTTTGTTAAATCGAGAACAATATAGATGGTTAATTACGGATAATGATGATGACAAGACATTTTATTTTGTTCGAGAAGATGGCGTCATTTATTCAACGGAACGTTCTATATTTGACTAATAATATTTAATGTGCAAAAAAAGTCACATATTTGTAAAATTAAATAAAAGTTCCAATTTTAATGTTATTTATGTCTTTAATTAATAAAAATATTTGCCTTATGCTGGAATCGAACCAGCGACCTTCTGTTTACTAGACAGACGCTCTACCCCTGAGCCAATAAGGCATATCTAACTTTCGTCATTATTTTCCGATTTCGCTTTCTTTTGAATTTTTGGGAACAATTATTTATACGTATACAAGTCATCCGTGCTACAGCACAGAATGCATTTTTGGTTTTATTTAGCAAAAAGTATTTTAAGATATTTATTTTTTTGCAATTAAAACCGTTTATTGTTGCAATACATCATTATACATGTACAATATTTTTAATCATATTGGAAGAATCATTGGTTTGAATTTTCAAATTATTAAATTTCTGGAAAAACAATTAAAAAGTAAAAATCTTTAAGTTTTATCTCAGTCAAAGTATCCTTTAATTGAAGTTTATGGTATACGTAATGAATCAAAAAAGACGTTTTTAACGTTTTATTAAATAAGGCAGAATAAATTTGAAATCAGTAGCCACTGATTGTGAGGTTATTAAGTAACCTAAAATAATCAGTGTTATAAGGATTTGGGTATAGGTATATGTTACAAGAATTTAAGGAGAAAGATTAATAATAGAAACGGATAACATAAGGGGGATTAATCGGTTATTAGGGTGAATGTCATAAAATGTGAATTTGGATGGGGCAAGCACTCGAAGGGAGGTATTAATTTCAGGAGACAGACTTTAACACTTTGGAAGTGAGTCACTTCAAAAGTAGAGAAAGATCCTCGATCTTTACTAAAAATATATTAATTTATCCAAATATAATCTTACTTTACAACGGAAAATAGCTGTATATAATTGATCGTGTGTAAAAACTTCCCATTTGAGATCAATTGTCTGTTGACTTACCACAGAGCAAAAAATATTTTTTATGTTTAACAAACAATAACCGCTGGTTATTTTAGTTATTTATTTATGCACAAGAAACCTAATAATACAATAAATGATACACATATATACATAGTTAAATAATGTTACCTCTATAAACTCTTTGTTAGTAATTAGAGGTTTCTTTTAATTGTAACCTTGTGTTACGTTAGTCTGTAAAAGGAGTTGTTACAATATATATTAATTACACGGAAAGCCAACAATCGACAAGATTGTTGATGAGCGAGATTGACACGCGAGCAGTTAAAGTGACAAAGTAATCATAATTAATGCTATTTATAGGATTAACCCCCATCACTTATTGATCCTCTAAACATTTTAAATAAGAAATTTTAAACTGTTATTGAAGGTGGCTCACTTTTTTATGACTCAAATTTTGATTATTTTATAAAATAGTCAATTGCTCATGGTGGGCTAGTCAAAAAATTTATATTTTTATGATTAAATATGCCTGATGATCCGTTTTACAAGGCTGTATAAAAAGATCTTTAAAAACTTTCATTTTTAAAGGTTTAAGGGGTGAGTCACTTTTTATTTTAATTTTTTTAACATCATTTTTTATAAAAATGTCATGAATAATGAATTGATTACTCAAGATAAGTGGTAGTTTGTCATGTTTTTGGACAAACGGTGTTTGCAATTGAAGTGTTGTCTTTTTTAATAAAGTTATATTAAATAAGTGTGTGTTTTATCTATTGGTGCATAAATAGATATTCTGATTTGTGACAGAATGTTATTTGAAAAAATTAGGAACAAAATTGCCAGTCTTGGAATTGAAGATTCTGCTCTACAAGAATTCTTAACTGATAAAAAGCTGCGGTGATAAAAATTATTGAAATGCTCTATCCTAATAGTCATCATCATTGTTTTTTTCATATGATACAAAGCATTTTCAGAAATCTTGGCGAAGTTCGTTTGAAGAAATTAATTTTAAGAATCAAGTTAGAAAATGATGAAGGCTTATTCGCTAAAAAGTTTTACGTTATAGTTCGATAAATTTTATCCATTCCTTTGTTGCCGTTGAGCTTATAAGATCTACATGGATTGTCATTAAAAAAACAGTTATTCAGATCGTCCAGTTTTGTGATCTATTTACCTTCAGTTAAAAAATGGCTCAATTATTTAGACAAAAACTGGCTCAGGGATAAGATTTCTGTTTTAATTAAAATATGTAAATGGCGTACCATAATAAGAAACATAAATACTTCTGAAAGTTTAAACAATGCTATCAATTCATCCATATTTGCAAAAATGCAGGGAACAATTGAGAAAAATATAGTACTTTTGAACAAGATTAATATGAATAGCCGTTTGGCATACAGAAGTTTTTTGAAGAATCAAATTAGCAAGCTATATTAAATAATGTTTTTACATCTAATTAAATGAACTTTTCACAATATCTATGTTTACATTCAAAAATAATTGAAAGTAATCATCGGATCGAGCATATTGAAAGAGAAAAATGGTTTATAATAAATGAGTAATAATGGAGAATATTCACTACTGCACAATTCAATAAAATCATAAATTGGTATTATTGTAACATTAATATTTCTAAAAGTAACATTTTGCTATAAATAGTTCATAAATTTACTTTCAAAATAAAGATTTCAGATAAGTAAAAATAAGTAGTATTGTTGTTATCAAATATTTACATTCCTTGCTCTGATTCATCAGTATTAGCTATTAATATAAAGGAACCCGATAAAAAAAGTTAGCTTCTTTACCCATAATAGGTTATGGAGGAACTATTTCTGTACCTGCAAGTCACGATTGGCCAACTGAGCCCAAATTAACGGATTATTGTTTACAAGTAACAAATAATTATACTAAAAGAATTTACGAATATGAAACAGATGAACTCATGCAAATTCGTACATATGTTTGGAAGATGAAGAAACTTGAATACGATTTTTTGTCTAACGTGTAATGAAAAGTGGTAATTTAAAATACTTAGCTTATTATTTGCTTAACTCTCATGTTGTACTTAAAAATACATTTTCGGTGCAAATCCTAAAAGAAATAACTTTTCCGTAAACCCATATTTATCGCGCACATAAAATAATATATTTATGTAACGATTAAGTACTTCAAAGTCTATTAAAATATGAAAAAATAATCTAGAAAAATGAATTAATCTATCGTATGCATTGAATAGACATACAAAAATGTTGAGGCCAAATATATGACATATCCAACAATAAAAGGTAAAACAAATAAAAAAGAAGGTAAGAGTGTTTCAGGGAGTACTCTGAAACGTAGTGACAAAGTTTGTGTATCAATTTATTTAACAATATGAGATATATTTTAGACAACAAATTTATATTAGGCAGAATCATAATTTAAATATGCATTGTAAAAAGATCTAAAAAGTGATTTTTCACTTTTTTAAAAGTTGATGCATATAGGGAAATAAAGGTTTAAAATAATTATATTCGAACGAGTAAGATAAAATAAATATTGAGAAGATTACGATTTTAAATGCATTCGAAAATTTATAGAAACAAATAAACAATTGGGGAAAATAATTTTTTTATAGTTTTGACATTTCCCGTTTTGCTAGTGTTTCCATATGAACTTCATCTGGGCCATCAGCTAACCTCAATGACCGTGCCCAGGTAAAGAAAAAAGCCAATGGAGTATCATCAGTTAGTCCCATTGCTCCGTGAATTTGAATTGCCCTATCAACAACCTTTAAAGCCATCTTGGGGACTATTATTTTTATCATAGCAATTTCAGAGGCAGCTCCCTTTGTGCCCAACACATCAATTAAATGAGCTGTCTTAAGAACCATCAATCTGGCTGAATCAATTTCAAGCCGTGAATTGGCAATGGCTTCTCTTGTTAGTTGATATTGGTCTAAACTTTTTCCAAATGCCTTTCTATATGACGCCCTTTGTTTCAACAATTGAAGACTTCTCTCCGCATGGCCAATTAATCGCTGGCAGTGGTGGATTCGACCAGGTCCTAATCGACCTTGTGCAATTTCGAAAGCACGACCTTCCCCCAGGATTATATTTTGTTGAGGCACACAAACATTTTCAAACAGAATTTCAGCATGACCATATGGGGCATCTACAGCTCCGAAAACAGGCATGGGTCTAACCAGTTTGACTCCGGGATGTGTCATAGGAACCAAAATCATTGTTTGTTGCAGATGCCTTGGCTTCTTTTCCCATCCAGCGATCCTGCCCATGAAAATACATAATTTGCACTTTGGATGCATTGCTCCGGAAGTAAACCACTTTCTAGCATTAATTAGTAAATTTCCTTTTCCATCTGATACAACCGATCCTTGAATATTGGTAGCATCCGATGAGGCAACATCAGGCTCTGTCATAGCAAAACAACTAACGATTTCCTTGTTTAGCAAGGGTCTCAGCCATTCCTGCTTTTGTCTTTCATTTCCGTATTTTATCAAAACCTCCATGTTTCCAGTGTCCGGGGCATTGTAATTGAAAATTTCAGGAGCAAAGGGAGAAAGTCCCATTAATTCGCACATATGGGCATACTCAACGTTGCTAAAACCCTTTCCATATTTGGTTTGCGGGTCAATGTTTTTTGCAATAAATAAATTCCACAAACCTTCTTCCTTAGCTTCCTTTTGTAAGTTACTTATAATGGGGCTTTCCGTCCATTGATTTTTTCCAGTAGAATGTTTAATTAGGTCTCCTTCAACTGGCATTATTTTTTGATTTATGAAGATACTTAATTTGTCATAGACGTCTCTACTGCGTTCCGACAATCCATCGATCATAGTAGGGAATAAGCCTAGTTTTTCTCCTCTCGTGTGTCTTTCTACCTCATCAATAAATTGTAAGCCACATGAAGCAACGATCCTCGGAGCTTCTTTAAATTGGCCAGCATTTACTGAGCTTGCTTGACCTGATAAATGTCTCAAATATACGCCTTGCAATATGGAACTGAAGCGGAAACACACAAAAGCTATGTAATACATCCACTTCATAGAAAATGGATGCAATCGGCTGTCGTACATTTGGAGCATTTGCCTTGTATTTGGGATTCCGAGAATGGGCCAAACTTCTGGGATGGGTAAACCTGGAACAGCTTTTTGCAGGGCTTCTGGATATTGTTTTCCAATTTTTTGTTGTAATTTAGCGTTGTTGTAATGCCCAAATAAACATGTTGCTACATCGCTCAGAGGATCACCTAAAAATGTAAAAATATCAAAATTATGAATGCCATTGCGGTTAATATCAAAACTATGAATTCCACTATGGTTAATGTCAATATGATTAGAATGTTTAAACCAACCTAGAGTACTCAATTCCCAATCCAAAACAGCAATTACCTTATTTTCAGTTGGGTGGAAAATTAAATTGTCAATTCTATAGTCTCCGTGAACAATTGTAGTAGTTTCTTGAATTACTTCATTCTCATCTATCCATTTGATCAGTTTTTGAACTTCACTCGGTACTTCATTTCCACTATTAGCCAACTCATAATTCTTCTTAAATCGAGTAAATAATCGCCTAACATATTTGTTGTCTTGAACCCCATAATCAGTTAAAGATGCTTTTTTAATGTCTACAGAGTGGATACCTTTCAAGACATTGATAACTTCAGCATAAATTTGAGTTCTTTGGTGTGGTGTCATTTCAGGTAAACTCGAATCGACAAACACACGTCCCTTCACATATTCCATCAGATAAAAGGGAGAATCCAACAAATGTTCTTGGTAATCATATACTTTTGGCACTGGCACTTTGCCATACAATGCCTTTAAGATTCTATACTCTCGATCAACCATATGCGCTTTTGGAAGTACAAGACCAGTTGGTTTTTTCCTTAACACACACTCTCTGCTTCCCAATTTGATATAAAAAGTTGGATTAGATTGGCCGTGGGAAAATTTGGATATTTCTAAATGGGAGTCGGACGTTGAAAAAAGATTTTGTAAATATGGCAATAAAATGACCTTATCAATGCCCACGCTGTTGTTTATAGTTGCCGGAGCATGATATTTCAAATCAACGTTAACAATTTGTTGCAAATCAGAAATAGCTTGATCAATTGATACGCATTTAATTGTTTTTATGTTAAACGTTTCTCTCGCTGGCTTTAAGTTGCGGCCGATATCATCAATGAACACAACGTCTTCTCCTTTCAAGTTCATTTTGTTCAAGACATGTTCATAAATATTTGCTTCAGGTTTTCGTTGATTTAATTTACAAGATTCAAAAAGGTAGTCAAACAATTTGATGTCTTGTTGTTTAAGTGGTAAGGTTGGAGCCAATCTTGCTCGATCATAAAAAAAGTTGTTTGTCAATATGGCTATCTTGATTCCACGTGACTTTAAAACACCGATGACTGTTTTCCATTTGTCGTCAATTGGAGATGGTTTTGTTGATTTATCGCCAAATATTTTATATATTTGACCATCTCCGTAAAAATGGGAAAATATAGGATCGAAATCTTCAGTTGTCAGGAAGCCTTTTTCAAGGCTGTGAAAGTGAGCGATCACATCTTTTGACAACAAAGTTGATAAAATTCTGTCATGATCTTTCTTTTCTATAAATTAAATAATAAATAAATAAAAGTGGAATGGATGTACCTTGTTTCCATAACTGTGGAGGTGAGGGAATTAAAACGCCGCCAAGATCAAATAAAATACATTTAACCATTCTATATTTTTAGTTGCAAATGAAAATATGTGAATAAACAGTACCATTTATAATCATGCCATATCATAATTAGGTATACAATCATTGTCAGTAGTTTATAGTCTGTAGTGTGGTTGAAGTTAGAAACGAATAAAGTAATTAAAACATTGCAAGTACAGCTTGATATATTTAGAATAATTTACTATTTTCATGAAACTAAATTATCCACATAATTGAAAACATATGCTATAATATTTTATTCCTTTTAAAATTATTCTTATCAATAAATAACATTTTAATCATTGAGTAAATTAAAAACAAATTAGCTTGTTGATAAATAATGCTAGTGATAAAAAATCACACCGCTGCATTTGTTTGTTATATCCATCTTCAAACATACATATATATTTTTTATTCAAAGCTTAAAATGGATCAGATAATCCAGGAGCACAAAATAGAAATGCTTAAAGATATCGTGGAATTTGTCACATTTTTACGACGATTTGTCTTTTCATGTGCAATAGTTGCTACTATTCTAATTGGAGGGAGTACAATCATTTGTTATATAAAAGATTATAACTTTGCAATAAGTCTATTTCAGTATTTAATAATATTTATTACTACAACGTGTCCATTGGTCAGTTATGTTCGATATCATAGAAAAAATATCATTGTATGCCAATTAATAGAGAAACAGAAACAATATCTTGTATTACTTATATGTTCGTTAATTTATTTAATTTGTGGCATAGCAGAAATTACAATATTACTATTGATAATAATTCCAAGATATTCAAATTATATTGAAATTCCAACTATTATTTTATACGCTGTTATTAGTTTATCTATTAGTAGTGGGTTATATTTATCAATGACACTTATATCTATTGTTGATATATTTTTTTTGCAAATGAGCTAATAAAATTATTTTAATAACAAATTGGTATGACTGTATGATCTTTAAAAAAGAATGACACAGCAACTTGTTTAATCGCAATAAAACATATAAATAATATGTCATTCAGTCTAAATAATAATACCTTATTAAAGAAAAGGGCACATATGTTATCAATAAGACATATAGATATAACAATAGTAGTAGGTAGACTCAGGAAGGAACCCTTAACATTTAAATATTTATCAAAATATAAGCATGCTTATTTTGAAGACAAATCTAAGTTTAGAAATATAACACCAAAAACTAAGCCCCCCGCGGGGCTCGAACCCGCGACCGTTAGATTAAAAGTCTAACGCTCTACCAATTGAGCTAGGGAGGCATATTTTCAGAAGTCGAATTGATACATATTTGATTATCAGCTAATTAAATAATTTCAGTAAAGGAAATATTCTGAATCATCATAAACTAGCTCAAAGCCGTGTTAACGCGCCGTCCCCTGCATTCTTAACTTTCAAATATGTATCCTAAATAGATTGTTGGAACAATTTAGCAAGGAATGCTTTCTCTAAACCTCATACCAATTTGGAGTCTCCGAAGCAAGTATTGAAACAAATCGGGAAGGAATAGCCGATTGAGATTGTGAACAATACATGCATGTCAATTGCAGGTAGATTAGACAGATGTATCGCGGTCGAAGGGGGTATATTTAAAAAGTAATTATTAGTATTTTTCAAGAGCTTTCGAATAATTATTATCACATGTTTTTATTCACATTATAAAGTTGGCATAATTAAGTTTTAAGCATTGATGCAAAATTAAATTGTTATCCGGTATATAGAATGATATAAAGTAATAATATGTATATTTTAGGAGAACCCTTTACAATATCATGAAATATAGAAAATTAAACATGTACATCATATAAAATAAAGATAATAAAAAAGAATTTATCAATCATAAATTAGTGGAATCAGACAGTAAATCAAATATTATATTGAAAACATTTTATTATGATTAAATATTAAAAACCTGTTTAAGTGATTAAGCTATTTCATTACAAACAAATCTATGTGCAATAGTCAAGTATAAGTACGATACAATTAATAAAATTAGCAACGAATCAAACTATTTCATCCGACCATAGCTCAGTTGGTAGAGCGGAGGACTGTAGAAATAACTGAAGGTATCCTTAGGTCACTGGTTCAAATCCGGTTGGTCGGAATTTTTTGCACTTAAATATAATCTTACCATACAAATTATAAGTTAAAAGTTATCTGTTCATTTATGATTGCAATAAACTTTACTCAGGAAGTTAATGCAAAAGATAGTTTGTTTGGGTTAGATGAAAGCTAAAAGTATAGGGAGAATGAAAATATAATGTTATTCGTTGTTTACGTGCATGATCTTGTCATCATTGATCGATCATTATAGAAATGATTAGTAGTTATTGTTGAATCTACGAGATGGATCTGGGTTGCTCCCAAATTCAAAAAGGAAACGATGAATGGATTAGTATCGCGGATTTTGATTAAATTTCAAGTTGTTTAATAAAATGTCCTTCCAAAATACAAGATGAAAGGATTTGAAATCACTTCAGTGTAATTGTTAAAAATTGTACGAACTGGGCTAGTAGTTTTAAATATCATTGTTGAAGTGAAAAAATATAAAAAACAAATGTCTGGGATTATTAAAAAATATTGTAGACTATATAAAATAGCAGTTCTCTACATATTTAGATTTACCAAAAATGAATTATGAGTAAAAAATATATCGTTCAGGATGAGATTCGAACTCACGCGGGAAAATCCCAATGGATTAGCAGTCCATCGCCTTAACCACTCGGCCACCTGAACATGGACATCAGAGTATAGTTTAGAAAAACAATAATAAATTTGTGCAAAAGAATGTCAATGTATTTAAAAAATGTTTAAAAAGTTTAGCCCGATGCGGGGCTCGAACCCGCGACAGCCAGATTAAGAGTCTGGTGCTCTACCGACTGAGCTAACCGGGCATGTCTTCAAGCATTTATTGAAGTATCATCTTATATCTTTTCATAAACTCGGTCAAGTATAAGTAATAAATGAACAACATTTATCCGCCGGTCTTTCGAATGTATAAAGATGTACTAACCATGGAAATATTTCTAATCTTTGCATTTGTTCCGCAAATAATTATTGCAGATCTATGTTATGCCATTTCAACCAATCTTTTCAATTCTTAAAGTGTAATTGCTAGATCCTTTTGTGAACATTATTTGTGTGTCTCTATGCTTGAATTCCCCAAGTGATTACTTAGAGGAAGTTCAAAATGAAAAAGATCACTCATGGCAATACAGCTCCATTGGCCCAGTGGATAAGGCGTCTGACTTCTAATCAGAAGATCCCCGGTTCGACCCCGGGATGGAGCTGCATTATTTTTATCTACGATGTAAGATATTTATTATTTTTAATAAAAACATTCTGGCCAAAGTTATTTATGCGAAGACGGTTACATTTGTCTACTTAGTTTTTGATTGAAGCTAGGAAGAGTTTCTCACTAAATAAATTGTATTCAACTTAACTAATAGAAACATCGATCGAAATTATTTTTTTTGAAAAACAAATAGATGCCAAACATATAAATGTCCACAGTTTTACAAAAAAGAGAAATAATATTATTATTTTCAAAAAACATATTAGGCGAAATTGTCTTCTAAATTCAATATTTTTGCCATAAATGAAAGTTTTATTTGCAAAAAAGTTATCGAATAATAATGCGTACTGTCTCCGTGACAATTGGTTAGCGCGTTCGGCTGTTAACCGAAAGATTGGTGATTCAAGCCCACCCGGGGCGAATTATTGCTTTTGTAAATTAAATTGATATTTTGACAACTTTTTTAATAAACCGAAAAGATGTTTGATAAAAAAATATCTGCTGTGTGAAACTCGAATACACAGCCTTCAGATTATGAGACTGACGCGCTATCGGCTGTCCCGACAATAATGATTGCCAATTTATAAACCAAGAACATTCGTGGTAAACAAACAAGATGACAAAACACCTATAAATAACCTTCTTGTAACCAGCAACATGCATTCTGTGTAACATACACTAACCCGACTATCACCTACTCACGCTCTACACCTCGTAAGGAAAGAACCTTAAGAGAACATCATCTGCTGCCGGGATAAGTTTACTTATATTAACTATAAATAAAGTTCTTATATCTTAATTGTACTCTCATTTTTTGTATTCACTATTGGTATAGGTGCCAATACACTTTATTTTACTATAATATTGTAATATTGTTGCAGTAAATGATTGTAGTTTGACAAAAATTGGGCTTACATCTTAAAAAGATTTCATACATATAGGCCTGAAGATTAAGAATATTAAAAGTAAGTCAGATTTCGAGATTCGGAAAACTCTTAAATACACGGTTCCATGGTGTAGCGGTTAGCACTCAGGACTTTGAATCCTGCGACCCGAGTTCAAATCTCGGTGGAACCTTCTTTTTTGTAAAAATATGGAAATTGAAAGACATTGAAACTATAACACATGTAAACTAAACAAAACAATTTAAACATTTAATTTCTTTAATTTAAGAGCATACGATAAATAACTATATTTTATCGGGCATTTAAATTAGGACACATTTTATTTATAATAATATTAATCAGAAACCATTTTTAAGTTGAAGTTCCCAGTCATTTATAATCTTAAAATGGAAGGCTCTTGTAACGCCAAATCTAATGCGATTAAGTAATGCATTTTTAAACGGCCATTTTAATTTGTGACAATTACAATACTAATTCCTAGAAATTTGTCCATACATAATACACGTCAGTTTCATCATTCTAGTAGAGTCCGGAAATCAATATTCTTTTTACCCAATACAATTTATTCAATCAATTGAATAAGCCATTTTTGAAACTGATTTAGGTTTTCTTGTGGTAATCATTGGAACTGTCGACAAGTTCAAGCAGTCTAAATTGTCTATGTTGAAGAAATAGAGGTTGAATGACTGGCACTGCTTTCTTCCACAATTATATACTAAAGTTATATTCAAATTTGATGTCAAAATATGTTTATTACTTGTATGAGGTAAATTTTAAGTTCCTATTTAGTATTATTCGGTAATAGAATGGGTAAAGATAGGAACATATAAAGTAGTAACTTTATTAGACAATATTATAAGATTTATGTATCAACATATGATGTTTTTAATGAAGTGTTTATAAGTTAACATCCACAGAGTTGTTCGATTGATCCCCAGATTCCAATCTTGATGGAATAAACCTTGGTTTTTCTGGTTGCATAGTAGACAACGTAAGCGTTAATACGGGAAATGATTTCAGTGATTTTAACTGCAGCTGTTGGGAAGGCAGTGTTGTCATTAATAACTTCAACAGTGAATTTAACACAGAAGTTCTTCCAGACGTTCTTTTCGGAGATAGTCCATCCCGTCATTTGAGTGGTGGAGCTAGTGTAGATGACTGAGAATCCATTAGCATCCACAGTCAATACATTTGAAGCAGCATGAGAACATCCTCCACTGTAAGGTTCATAAGTGGTAGTGGGAACTACTGTTGTGATAACTTCAGTGGTAGTAACGGCTTCAGTTGTTGTGATAGCTTCAGTTGTGGTAATAGACTCGGTAGTAGAAGGAGCAACGGTTGATGGGACAATGAGATACTCCTCTGGCCAGCAATTTTGGGACTCACAGAATAAGAACATGTTGATGAAATCTTCGAAACAGCCGAATTCAGCAGAGATTTGGAAGTTAAGGAGGATTTGTTTCAAGAAACCATAAGTCTTGCAGAAGATGTGGTATTCTTTCATGATCAGTTTCATCTTTTGTTGGATGGAAAGTCCTTCCATTTGAATAACGAAGGTCATTCTGTCGAGGAAAGCTTTGAGTGCTTGTCTCCCACTGGTTGAGATCACAATAGTAGTGTCTTTGACACAAGCCAACAGAGAATTGTACAAGAATGAAAGTGGGGATCCATTCAACAAGACAGTGACTTGGGTGGCACGGTAATATTGGCAAGAGATTTCGAAGAAAGCTTCGAATGAATAGAACCCTTCGATTTCAATTTCCATGAGGATGCTCTTGCATTCTGGGTAGTCGACGGTGAATTTTTGAATAAGAACGTAGATGTCGGTCATTCTGATGTTAATATCAATTTCAGTGTTGCTGAGTAATTGGAGGAGGTATTCAATGAATAGATCAAAAGCAGCTTTATTTGGGAATAAATGTCTGTATTTTTGAAGACTAATGATGATACTAAAGTTTCCAGATTCATTAACTTCAAGAACTGAATCGCATTTGTCGTCAGCAATTTGGACTCCGACTTGGAAAAGATCGGCGAAACATCCCCATGATCCAATCTGGAAGTACTTGAATTTAACTTGGAAGTGGCTGTATTTGAGGAAGAATTTCTTGATCTTGAATGAGGCAATTGACACAATATCAAAAGAAGTGTAATTATTTGAAGCGAACAAAGTGAAGTTCAACTCAAAAATAAATTGCTTGAAGATAAGAATATCATTGGCATCAGTAAGTTGATTGGTACAGTTATAAAGAGATTCGATTAACAAGCATTCTCCAGATGGCCCAGTTTCTTCAACAAGATCCTCAGAGCAATCCTTTTGCTTTTTGTTTCTTTTCCCTTCACTTGATCCAGAACTACTAGAGCTGCCACAATAGACAGTTGAGATAGCCAAAGCTAGAAGACAAACGAGAGCAAACTTTTGCATGATTCAAGTATTGAAACAAGTGTTTGTTGTGAAGTATATAATGATTACATTTGTTTATATAGCAAATAAAAAATTGTTTGTTTCAGCGAGTGTTAACAATTTAATTGTATTTAAAAAGAATTAAACTATATTTTAAATAAAATTCGATTGCCACGTCTATAATTCACTTGATCAAACTAAGGAATTGTGGTTTAAACCTATTAAACATGACATCAAGATATAAGCTTGTACGTATTGTTTGACGTTAAGTTTATTTATTTTATAAATAATCATTTCAAAAGTCCGGCTTAAAAACATTTTAACATATTTTATTCCAGAGACCAAATAAATTACACAATTATTTATTCATCAATTATTGTGATAAAATTAATACGTTTAACAAAAAGGTCTTTATGGAACGACCCATTTATAAAATGGAGATCAACACCTTGTTTGCCAAAATATGGAGGTTCTGCTATTGAAATATCCAATAAAGTTCATGTTTTTGGTGGTCATTCAAATGATGAAGAAAGGAATGCAATTTATATTTTTAACACTCAAAAAGAAACTTGCTCTGTCTCTAGTTTTCAATTTTCATTTTATACTTCTTCTTTATCAAGCAATTAATAGTTAATTTTTATTTTCTTTAATCAATTTATTACTTAATAAAAATTACTTTTAAGTAAGTTATTTTCATTTAATGAGATGATACCCAAACAATATTTGTAACACACTGATTCTTAATCAAGTAAAATGATCTGTATCAAAAACAATGCAGTTTGATGGGTTTTCTATAGGCAATTTCAATATCAATCAAAATTATTATTTTTGACTCTCTGTGCATATAATTCATCAAATTACATAGTCTTTTTAATAAGCTTGTGATTATTTTCTTAAAACCGATCATTATTGTAGTATTAATGTCAATAAAAGAGGCATAATATATTGGGCAAATTTAATAAAATTATTCCAACAAAAACCTAAGCCCCCCGCGGGGCTCGAACCCGCGACCGTTAGATTAAAAGTCTAACGCTCTACCAATTGAGCTAGGGAGGCATATTATTGAAATTTCAATATATCATTTCATAAAAACATAGATTTTTCTTCTATTACTTTGAAAAACTATTTATTATTCTTTACGATGAATGAAAAATGTAAATAAATTAAACGAGTCTATTGAATCCAGTCAAGTATCCCATGGATTCATTGCCTGCGTGTTGGCAAATAACATAAGCAGCATACTTTCCAGCTGTTTCGAATCTATGAATACCGGTGCCATTAACTGATACAATATTTTGCTGCCATTCGCCGTTGAAGAAAGGAAGACTCACGTGCTTATTGTTTTGGACTGGAATATGCTGTCCATCAAGGAACATACTAAGATAATTGCTGACACCGCTTTCTGAATAAACCTCGAGCACACATCCGCTTTCTAAAGTGTAAAATTGAGTTGTTCCGTTTACATATTCATCGGTGCTTGGAACATAATGAACAAATGAACCATTCATTCGAACAAATCAAGTGTTGGTACCAACATTGAACCGTTCCCCAAATTTAATTTAACAAAGCCTAGGGCGTTGAAGACACAATCATTTCCAATACTTTGTCCATCATAAATACCCATGTTGAAGTTAGGGGCCAAGATTCTTTTCTCAATATTACTACCATTGGAAATAGGAAGAGGCATAAAGTTGACGTAGTTTGTTCCGTTTCTGTCTCCTGATAAATTGAACTTTGAAGAATTGAAACCATACAATGAGATTGCATTGACCATCAAAGAATGATTAGAGGAAATGACAAAAGTAAAGTTGGGCTCAACAAGGCTCGATGAGTGATTAGAAAGTGATCGGAGAGCAATAATTTGATGAATACTTCCTGAGGCTGTGTTAAATGAAATTTGTCTCTCATCCATCACCGTTTCACTCGAATAAACTTTGACTGTAGCATTAAAAATGGCAAAAGTACAATATAGGTTTCATAATGGAATAATTTTTTCCAGCATGCTCAATTGATGGAACCATAAACATATCCCCACGGGCTTGGTCGTTGTATCTTGCAATAACTTTGACTGATTCATTACAAGTAACAAAGATTCTTGGATCTTGAGCAACAAGTGTGGCGTTGTCTTCGTAGTTGAAGAATGAATCATAAATATCAGGCCCATTCAAAAAAAGCTGAAAATAGATCAAAATTATAAACAGAAAGAGCAAATTACTTCATTTATTTTGCCATAAAGAGCAGTGTAGTTGAAAGATGCAACAGTGGCATTCTTAATTTTGGTGTATTCAACTACACAAGTGGCACTGTCAAAAGTTGGAATGATAACCAAAGAAACAGTTAAAGTATTTATAAAGGGAGTTCCAGCATTCATAAGGGAAAGAACAAATTCCTTAATGTGTATTAACAATCAAGTCCGGTTGTTAGTAAATAACATTAAAATGACGTCTAATCAACTAAGTTCTTAGGTTACCTTGACCATGACTAAGAGCTAATACTACACTTAATCAATTGATTTGCCAAGATAAAAAATACTTATTCAGTGATGAATCTATTTTTAATGATGCGTTAAATACTTTCTGATAAGAATTAAATGTCTCAAGAAGTTTAATTTTATATTGTATTGGATATCAGATGCTACAAATAATAGAATTAAACATTTGCTTTAGATAGTTTATTATTTTTTACTGAATTCAAGATTTGTATGTCAATGTGGAAATATATTTCTTAAATATTATACTGCATTAATTATATATCTACTCATTCAACAACAGTGATTAAGGCTGTATTCATGCAATTGCATATGCAGAATATGTATTTTTTAGCTATTTATTATAAAAAGTTTACCGCAAGTGGGGTTCGAACCCACGACCCATAATGGGATTGGAACTTAAGTCCAACGCCTTAACCGCTCGGCCATCGCGGTTATATAATATTTTTTAGATATATTTTATGCTTTATGATTTTGACAGTTCAAAATAGATGAGTATTGTTTAACGTTCTAACATATTTGCCAAGATGTTTGTAGATTCGTAAACGCTTAATGATACACACGGGGTAAAACACTAGGAATTTATGAGTATATTAGTACTGACACTGGGGGTGTCAATGTTTATTTATTCTGTAATTACTTAAATTTTGAATTTATTGATCATTATTTATTGTTGTTGTCAAATATGGTATAGGCATCCTGCTTTGTTTCTCGTTTATACCAATAATTGAAAAAGGAAATCATGCAAATAAAGAATATTCGTTTTACTATGAAAGCTAACATGAAACGAAATTGCGTGATAGATTTTAATAAATAGAAGAAATACATATAACAATATAATCAAACTTAAGAAACCTATTATTCTTACATTGATTCAAGTCATTGTGTATCATCTTCAGTTCTCCTATGTCATTTTTCATTAATTCACATCAGTGAATGTTTTTTTCAGTAATTACTCTAGTTGAAGAAAAAAATGTCATATCACAACAGTTGATCGGCTTCCCATCTACAATTTGGTTCAAAATTTCTCCAATCAATGCCCCAAACTTAAATCCAGTCCCATTAAATCCGCTGCCAAACGCAATATTTTTTCCATATTTAGGGTGTGTGTCCAAAATAAAGTTGCTATCGTCAGTTACCTAAATACATTAATTAAGAATACTCTAACAACTACTGTCTTACCTGGTATACGCACATGACAATTTTTTCAGGCTTCGTAGTATCAATATCAGACATATGCTCATTCATATGTTTAGCTGGATTCAAGTGCATCCAATCAGCAACATTTCTATCCTTATTGTCGATATCAATTGACTCTCCCATGTGAATGCCAAATTTGACTTGACCCTTGAAATCAGCACCAGGGAGCATGAAAAAATCAATGTCATCTTTCTTGATAATTAAGCATGGAGACAAATTATCTGGATTGTATAATGGTTCCTTGTCTTCGAATTCCTTCTTTAATTTCCAAAAGTTTACAGAGACAAGATTTGGGGTGGGCGCTATTTTAATTTCTGGGAATAATTTATTTAGCCATCCACCCATGGCTACAATTAGTTGTTTAGTTTCGTAAGTATGTCCATCTTCAGTAATTACTTTGATGATTGAGCCTGGGATAACATCAACAACTTTGCAGTTCTCCTTGATATCACCACCAAATTGCTTAAACAGCTTTTGAGATGTCTGCAAGCATTTTTCGGCATAAATCACACCGCCCTGATTGTCTAAAACAGCGTGCCAGTTGCCTTCGTCGTAATTTAAATGAGGAAACTTCTGTCTAATTTGTTTGCCTGCTAAAATTTGGTGTTGTACATTATTATTTTCTTTCAATAAGTTGGACCTTTTGATTGTGCCTTCTTCGTCACCCAGCCACAACAAACCGCAGCTTGTGTACAGAGTTTCGCCTCCGAGGTGTCCCATTTCATCCCAAAGCTGAAAGGCTCTGTGTGCCATTTTAACGTAATTAGATTCATTGTGACAATTTCTGATGATTCTAGAAGCTCCGTGACTACTACCATTTTTATGATCAAGGGAAAACTAAAATTATAATTTATTCAATTGGATAAATAACCTACTTGCTCAAGCAGTAGCGTTTTTTTTCTATTTTTTGCTGCGTTATAAGCAGCACATGACCCCATCACGCCAGCCCCTAAGACTATGCAATCGTACATAATTGTTTACTAAATGAATAATTGTAGAAAGTTTTGCTGTTTATAATAAAATTTTACAATCCAAATTCTGGTGGAAAGTGTTAATCAAAGCAGATGATACTTAATTTAAGGCAGGACCAATCTAATAAATGTGATTTGATTACACGTTTATTATGTATATTAGTCGATATAATCTTGTGAGATTGTTTTGTCGCTAAATATCTGCTTATTGTCCGATGCAAAAGTATTTACTTTGATCTAAAAATGTAATTTCATTTTAGAAATTTTAACAAAAGAATATATTTACTTTGATACAAGAAATTAAAACAATTTTTAATGAAACGTATTATCAACGCGATAAGGGCCACAATTATGTTTCATTGAAAAAAGCTATCATTTAAAAAATCTACTTTGATATGCATTTAGGCTAAGTCATCATTGTATTACATCATTCAGTCACAAATTAGCACAGATTTTATATCTTTGTTTCATTAATAGCACAGAAATGTATGTTATAATTCAATTCATAAATATCTATTTTAGTTCATTTCAATCCCGTATTTATTGGAAAAGTTTTGAAAGTAATTGTATTTTTAGGATTTAGTTTTAATGTGTTGCTAACAATGATTTTCATTAAAGAAATGAGACATATTGTATTAGCTAATCCTGAATTTAAAAAATGATTAAGATCTGTTGCTGTGACGCAATTGCCGGAAACAAGAAAAAAATTATATTTTGTAAATTAAAAAATATGTTCAAAATTGAATTTAACTAACTATAAAATGATTTATGAATATATCCATCAAATTTACGCAAGGAAACACTAATACTAGTTATTTGGTTTAAATCATTCAATCAAATACAACATTGTGTATGGATAACTTGGATCTATAAGACAGACTTTAAGCCCAATTTCCACTAACGATCTTAACATGCTCTGTTGTTTGAGGTTCTAAAAAAGAATTAATTAAATGAGTGACCAGTGTTTTCTTACCAAAACCTTTAATTGGTGAGTCATTATCGATAACTTCTCCTTTGTCATATTCATCAGGAGGAAGATATCTCCCGGCTTGGGTGAAAGAAGCTAATAACAAGAATACGAGTATATAAATACCTCAAAATCTCATTGTTAAATGAATGATTTCAAGAAATATTTCTCTACTTTCATATTAGTCAAAATGTGGAATGACGCAATTAATATTCATACTTTTTATATACATTAAATCGTATTGTCATTTGTTTGTTAGGTGATTGTATTAAACTAATGTTATTCATTTATTTGGACCATTATAATAAATCATTTCACTTTTAGTTTACCTTCAAAATTTATTTGGAAACGGATATTCGATGAGTTTACCTTTGGCATGAATATTTGTGCTTCTTGAAGATATTTGATGAGAAGAATGTTTTTTAGAAATTACTAAATATATTCTCCTTTACTTTTTGTTTGGAATCACTTGCTTCTTCTTAAATGTATGTAGTTTATGGTTTTACTTTAGAAAATCGAACCAGTAAATTTAAACATTTGTTAAGCATATTGTGAACCTTGCAGCTTCATGAATGCATTGTGCTCCAAAGACTACTCTTACAACAAGTGAATGGTCGTTGCATTGATAAACCGTCTTGCTTATTATTATTGTAAAATTAACATTATTAATATCATCCATTTACTTTCTAATAAAATATCCATTCGTTTTGTTGAATTGTATCTACCACTGCAGCCCGTTCACTGAACCCCTGTCTACTGGAGGTATCCTTCGATATCCGTTGTTGTACTTACTCGACGTCAATCTTGTTGTGTGGGCCGTAAAGAAACCCCTGCTTAGCTTTAGCAGACATTTGGTACCGATCATCAATCGACCAATAAATCTAAATTTACTATATTCAAAATTTGCTATTTAATGGTAGTTAATAAATAAGAACTTCCTCATTCTTTGTATTAGTAAATTTGAATAAAAATGATTATTCGAAGATACTTTTTCAAATTTAGTGTCATTAAAAGAAGGTCTTTCAATATGAACACGTTTTTTGATAATAATATTAAAATGTTCTTCTTCATCAACTTCTTGGCTATTACTTATTTCGGGATAATGTCTGCTATTCCAATTGGAGATACAAGAACAGCAGTAATACCAGAATACAGAAAAAGCATTAACCCAGAATACATTCAAAAGCTCATTGATGTTGGTTTCGAGAGAGTCATGAAAAAATACAATGAAAATATGGCTGATGATGAAGCAGAATACCAAGCGGCTCTTAATCGTGTTCATCCCATTAAATCTATAGATAATCAAGAAAAAGAAAGTGGATTGTTGGATGCATATATGGAAAGCCAAGGCAAAATATTTGGCAATAAATATAAGATTACTGAATATAAGTTTGATGTATTGTTGAAAAAAAGATTTATATTTGAAAGCTTAGACGAAATGATAATGTCTGATTATTGGAATAAAGTGATAGATACGACTGAAATTTTTGTTGGACCGCAAATTAACAAGACTGTGTATGTGAAGAATCAAGAACAAAAAGATCTTGGCAAAAGAAGCGAAACTAGCTCAACTAATTTAGAGAAAAAAGTTAATAATAGGAAGAAAATATCGGTTGGAGAAACATATTCTGATAGATGTATCATTGACGAGCCTTTGTCAGATGATCTTTCAAGTCAGTCAAATGATGAAGAATATATAAACATGAAAATTGCCAAAAGAAAATCAATTTCTGCTCGAACGGTGATTGAACAAACTCCATCTACAACAACTGAAATTCCTGAAATCCTATGGTAAAAAGATTGCATACTATAATTTATATCTTATCTCAGCATTTATTTTTCTAAAGTATTTACCTAATTTTTATAAATAAAGACATTACCTCACTACCCCTTTATAGAAGCTTGAGATAATGGTATTCATCATATTTCTTGTATCGTTTTAATTTCATAAAATATTCTGTTTTTTACTGACAAAAATAATCGCATATCAAAGACTGTCGTGAGCCAATCGATTGGCTCCTCAAGTGTAATGAAAGATGATTGATGTACTTGGAAGCCATCATCTCCATGAGTTTAAAAGAGATGTGTATGGGTGATGGTGGGATTATTATTAAGAGTATAGGTGGTGTATGCCACTTGTATGAAAAGATACCGTTAGTTATTGTATCAGTGATTACATATTATTGTGTGCGTGAATAAAGAGTTATATCTATGGGTGTTATTTATTACCTAAAGTAGACAACAGGGTATTTTCTACAATAAAGACTTTCCCGTTGTAAATTAGCATGACCCTAGCGATGGAGAAGATTGAAAAAGTTAAAATAATATGTTAAATCGCCAAAATTCATTTTCTCTCTTAATTTTATTCCAAAAATTGCTATAGGGCTTTCCGCGAGAATCTGAATCAGATTTGATATTTACCGGTTCAAGTCTGAAAATAAATGCCCGGTCAGGTTCAGATCCAGGTTTGAAAATAAAATTCCTTACAGGCCAGGTTCAGGAGGCAAACGTAAATCTGAACCGGTAGGTAGGTTTAGTTATTACGATTATCTTAAATTGGAAGACAAAAAACATTTTTAGTTAAAATACCATCCATTATACTAAACATTATAATTTATTTTAACTGTAAACAAATTAATTTAAAATCTCATATTTTGGCTTTTGTATATATTATAAGAACAGAAGTATTTTTAACAGTTGGATGCTGCATTCTTGTAAAAATGTTCATTGAATGATAGGATAAAATGGGATAAATATTCTTCAAATAATCAATTCACACATAAGATATTATCATCTACGTTATTAGATTGATCAAAAAAATAAATATTGCAATAGTATTGTTTGCATTAAAAGATATTTAAAGACATCTCACTTTAGGAACTCCTTGAACTAAGTACACATATTCTTTGCTCAGTAAGATAAAAATCACTTTAATTTATACAGAAGGTTATTTTAACTTAAAAAAATTATTGACATATTTGAATAATAATTTTTATTCTCCTTTGTGTAATTATTTATTTTGCCACTTGTATCTAAAAACATCATTTTTGTTATTAAAGTGGGATATTTTAAGTCACACTTTTTTACATTTATTCCATATCAATCAAAATAGTCAGTCAAATATTTTAATAATTTAATCAATTCGATATTTCAAAGAATGAAATGAATATATGCCTTGCTAGAAAGAAATAAATGTTCCTGGTTCGTGCCATTAGGATAAACTATTTATAAATGATTCATTTTTTATTGTTCCACCGTTCAAAAGAAGGTAAATCGAAAGTCTGTGTTTACAACAATGTTACTTTCCTACATCAAAATGATTACCAAGTTTTATCACTTTCCCGTCTACATATTAGTCATGTAAGATTGATCTTAAATATTACATCGGCAGATAGTAATAAGTTCAACAGATAAATATCTAATTAAATTTTTAAATTTATATTTTTAAGTGGAAAACGATTAGTGTCTTTTAATTTCACACTAATCTTAATTGGCGATACAAAGATTTACCATTTTCGTTCTTGCTAAGCATATAATTAAACTTTTTCTTGACGACATTTAACCTTAAAATGATCAGATAAGACATTGTTCTTTTATTACGAATTGGTCAGACGCAAGGATAAATAAAATATTCATTATCTACAACCATTTTTCAAAACTTATTTTTTACAAATAAATCAGTTTAAAAGCTATTTTGTTATGACTAAAAATTAACAACTTTTTTGATGGCCTCTTGAATAAGCTATTATTGTCGAAGGCAAATAATTAGGGAATAGTTAGCAGACCAATATTACCAATTCAAAATTAATTATATTTTCTTATAATTTGTTACCAACATTTTATCTTTTATTTATAAAATATCATATTTTTATGTTCTTTAAATATTTTAGAAAATATTATGCAGCTAAACGAGCAAGTTGGTAATAATAAAAGAAAATCTATTGAAATCAAACCATATATCGCCGAATTAAATATTTATATACCAAAAGAGTGAGTATTTTTTTAAAACTTTTATTACTATTTTAGTACATCAAAAGAAGGTCATTCATCAACAAATTCTAAAAAAATAAGTGCACATTTTTCATGCGATTCAATCAGTGTTACAAATATAGTAAAAGACGAAAAAGTTCTTACCAATCCGATTGAACTATCAAACTCATCTAACTACTCCGAGTTTACTTTTAAAAGTCTATCAAATACTATAAAGAAAAGGTTGCAGAAGATACTAGACATGAAAAGTAGTAATTATAAGTAAGTGTAGATTACATTTTTTAAGCAATATCCATTATGTTTGATTATTTTTGTTAGTATAAAAAATGATTCATTGAAATTAAGTACTTTTAGTAAATACATTGAAGAGGTCCTTGATCGAGAAGAAACGCACGAGAAAACAAGTTCATTGGAAAATAAAGTCTGTTCAACTGATGTTCCAAATATATTTTTTGATCAGAGTAATTCAATTGACAAAAACAATTTAATAGTATCAAACCAAGACACTACACAAAAGAGGTAAGTTTTAAAAAATAAAGTTGATATCATAAAAACAAATTGAAAAAGATTAAGTTTAAAAATCTTGATTCAAGTTTTTTCTCATGTTTACGTGTTAATCCTTTTGATATACATTGAAATATAGTGTGGTTAATCTGCAAAATAAATGTTTTTTTAAATATCCTATTTTATGTCCTCATTACTTTTACCGGTTTAAATGTTCTGTAGCCATCATCAGTATAATAAACATAGTCAATATTGAAGCTTCCGGAGTTACTCTTTCAATTAATACAAATATTCAAAGTTTATTCAAAACAAATACCAATTCTCATCACTTAATATTAAGTAGAGCTAGATATCAGTTTCTACCACATTTACAATACTCTAAGTGATTTGTCAATATGGTATAGTCCATTTGGTACTGATTAAAACTTTGACCACCACATTGCGCATTTAGATCAAAACTTAACACTAATTTTAAACTATTTTAATTGACTTTCTTTAAAAATTATATATTCGTAAGTAGCAAATATTTGTTATACTATAATCAACGCTAGACTATCCAAATTCATGTTCGTATTTAAATACAACATACAAATTTATAGTTGTTTACATCCCTTTTATGATATGCTGTAACTACACGGAAGATCCGAGCAATTATTATTTATTTTGTACAAAGTTGAGATGTCATGGAATACTTAAAAACTATACGTTCCAAGTAATTTCATTTGGATTATATATTAGCTTAGGGCGAGAACTGATTATCTTAAATCCACACTTCCATTAAAATTATTAACTAGCTAAAAATTATAAACTAAATTATCATTATTATGATTGCGCTGATGAAAGATGAGTGTTGTCAAATAAAGTAAATAAAATATATCCTATTAGAAGTTGATGTCCATCTGGCTTTAGCTATCTTGCGTCTACATGATTATTTGCAGTTTTCTGTTAAATTGTTGACAGCTGATTATCATATATTAGGTTTGTGTGTGTATCCATTTGATAATAAAGATATATCGCTCCCTTATTATTACATACATTATTTTATGTCAAGATATTTTGCCTATTAAGATGTTTCTAATTTTTTGTTCAGATTATTGCAGTCTTTTATTGTTTTTAACTATACATATTAAACATCCAAATATTCAAAATATAATATAATTGCAAATACTCCTATTTATTGTATATGTTATCAACGAACTGTCATAAATCCAATTTAGCTCTTCTCCATGACTTCACTTTTTGATTAATATAAACTTATTACATTAAATTGCAAAAGCTAGTTTTATAATTTGATCTTGCAAAAATTCTGATTTAAAAATCATAACTAATTATTCCTATAAATATCCCCATTAACATGTCATCCAGCCTCATTCTTTTTAATAAATTCAAACTTAATGTTGTTTTGTTATTTAACGGTACTCACTCTGTTAACGAGTGTGAATTTTTCGCCACATTTGTATAAAATCTTAAATTATATGCTACTGTCAAAGTGTCATCAGAGTAACCCTTGTATCTAGGAAATCTATTATGTATATATTCCACTCAAAATGTTATGCATTAATTTGTTTTGAGTGGTTATACTAAAATATAATAGTATGCACGTTAGATCTTTTTATGATCAAATTATTATATATCCATATCAGTACGATATTTGCGCCGTCAAATCTTTATATATCAGTACTACATTTTTTGTGAACCATGATTGCAATTCACAAACGTTAATACGCATATTTTTAATCTACATATATAGATATTTAATTAAAATTGGAAAATTAGTAACTTGATGAGTTTTTAAAAGCAATTAGTATTTGTCTATTTAGAGAACGTTCCCTCTAATATTACTAATACAACAGAAGTTGTTGCATGAGAACAAGCATATGTTGTTAAGGGAGATTAAAAGGTTTTCTTGAATTATGATTAGTATCTAGTATTTCTTGTACTCCACCATTATTAATATGTCTTTGTATAAAGTAAGTACACGTACAAAAACAAATACATATTTACGTGAAAAAAAGATTTTTAAAGGAGGTAATGTGTTCAAGATTGAACTAACAATCATTTGTACACACTTTTAAATACCTACTAATAAATATTGTAATAATAAGCGTTTAATTTATTTTATATAAATTGTATAATACATTCATTAATTTTACGACCGAATCGCCCATTTGTATTGTATCAATGATAAAAAGTTTCTGTCTAAAGATCCAAATATTATATAGTATAATTATTCTGAGTTGAAGAAAGTCTTGTTAGCGCGTATGATTTGCAATTTTGCAAAGGAGGTTATACACTTGAATGAAACAGTAAGTTTTATCATGGACCACTTAGAATAAAAGAATACTTTCGTTATATGACTACTTTAACTACCACACTTCTTATAAATAGGATTATTGTTAATGTATTTATTTACTCGGACTATGAATTTTTTGAGCTCATTTGCTGCTAATTTTTCGTGTTAATTCGTGTATCAATGTATCTTTATTTTTTTAATTAAATCACTATTCATTCAATTTCATTTTTTATAATTACTGTAGAATAAGACGAAAAAGATAACTACATTCAAATTCATGATTAAATTTTGATCACTTTGAACGATTGTTAACGAACACTTTGATACATTTCAAAAACGACATATCATATTCACTTCTACTAAGATTACTACTGGATAATTACTAGCCTGCAAAATATTAAACCTATCATATTAAGAATCAACCATTCAAAGAACGAAGTTATTACTAAAAGCATGAATTTCAACTCCCCAAATTGCGTTTACACACCAACTCCGTTCCGGAAAATCGGTGTTACTAATGGTCCCCCATTATCTAAAAAGTTGTTATATCTAGATGTATATAAAAATAATTTAATTAGTTCGTACATCAATAACTTTGAGATGAAATCAAACAAATAACTGTTAAAAAAATAAATAATTGCATGTTCTGATATTTTAGATCAGCCAACAACAAAGATGTAATGTCTGGTGAAGATGTAAGGCTATCCTCAAAATTCTGTTCAGCATCGAATCTAGGCTCTGTTGCTGTTCCAAACAGTGAAAACGTTGCCAACTCATATACGTTGGGAAGAAAGAGTGCAAAGTTTGGTCACTTAACACCATTCAACGTAAGTTTTAGCGATTAGAAATAAAAGCCGGTTGTAAACATTAAAAAATGTATTTTATTAAAATCAAGAAAATTTATTTGTTAATATTTAGAAATGTAATTGTCCAATATCAAACAGTTTATATTTTGACATCACAGCTTTTAATGTAAAAAAATTTAATTTGTATATTTATAAATTATAGTTTATAAACTTTAATATTGTAGTTTTCGAGGTTGGATCTATTAAATAAGATAAATATTTTAGTAAGGTTTTATATTTCAATTTAATGATTTAAAGATCATATGGGTAATAACTTTTGACAGGTATTTTAGGAAGTCAGTTTTCAACCAACACATTTCCTTACTTTTGTTTGAGATATGACGCAAAAAAAGACAACAAGCTAGCTTTGTCGAAAGAATTTTAGAAATCATCTGGCTTTAGTTTATCTTGAGACTAGAATGAATATGTTTGTGTGTGTTGTGAGTAATATTGAAATGTATTATAAGCTGCCATTAACTGATTATTAGTTACTTCCGTTATCTTTATTATTAAACCACTCAGGTATTATTTCTTGCATTTATTATAATTATCATATTTTATTGTTAACAATGCTTAGTAAATTTGCTAATTGTATTTTCCTAAGAAATAATAATTGTCTTTGTTGGGTTATTTTTATTTGACAGACAAATAAACCTACAAATAGAAGAGTATTTTAATTCGTTTGAACCTAAATTTATGAACAATACCCTCTTATTCAAAGTTTTTTGTTCAAAAGTGTAGTATTAAAACTGTCTTTTCAAATTTTACAGCCAGCTCTCCATCTTGCGTCATTCATTACGATTTTTGTTCATATAAACATTATTTATTTTTAAGAGATTGCTTTCTTTTGTACGAGACTTAATATTATGCGTATTATCAAAAATATTACACTACCAAAAAAGTTTTTGAAAGTATTTGTAAAAAGTGTTTGTAAAAATATCTCCTAAAATAAAGTGCGCCTATCTCTAAAAGCTGTCATTTTTAATGCTTTGCGGAAGACGGACCGACAGATATATTTAATAGGTTTATTTTTACCACTCCACAGCGATTAATCAACGTTCTGTCACTTACATGTGTAGAGTCAAAAGAGGAAATTAGAAGATGTGTTTAAGGTTAACGTTTTTGCGTTGATCAATTGATTCTTAATATTATTCAAATACTTAAATATCTAAGTAATAATAGACACATTATACATTTGTATTTATGTATTTGATGTCGGTTTTCTTTTTGGTATAAATTTTATTATTTATAAAATTAATATTCGATTTCTGTTATAGAACTTCAAAAGTTTTGCTTCTACAGGACACTTGGCATTCGGCTCAAAGGAATCCGAATACGCCGATATTAAAGAAACTGATACACTTCCACCACCATACAAACTTTCCTATATTGATAGTAAAGTTTCGGGCAAAGACCAAAACGAAAAAGACAAAGTTGAAAAAAAATTAAACAGTTTACGAGCATCGACGCAGTCACTACTTCAACAGCCCCAACACTATTCGTTTCCTGCTAAAAGTACTTTAAATCACACCAATATAATTGCATCACCAGATCATAACAGTGTCAATTTAAACGAATATACAGATAATACAAAAGTAAAAACTCTACATAGCAGCAAAAGTTTCAGTCATTGTGGAACTTTGCCTCTCAACAAACGAAACAAACTAAAATTGGCTTTTTTAGGAAGAGATAGTCCTTTAAAAAGGTAAGTCACAGTAAGGATGAAGGCAATCTTATTTTTTCCACTTAAAAATTTATTTTAAATTGATTATGCTTAGGAAAATAACTATAATTACTATTTTGCACACATCCTATGGTTAAAAGGATTGATAAACACCATCATATGTTATAAACTATTATATTCACCACATCTTTTTTGCAAAACTCATAAACCTTCTTAAATGCATCATTAAAAATGCATTTCATTTTAACTTTGAGTTATTTTAGCTATTTTTAATAGGCACATCTTTTTAAATGCTTTTTTGTACCTAAACATGAGTTTAAAAATCGTTGCTTTTTAGAACGACATCAATGCGTATCAAAGACGAAGAAGACTGCTCTTACATGTCAAAATCTCATATTGAAACACTTTCAACATCGTCTAATGGGTTGAAAAAATGTAATCAAATTTGTGAAAAGTCAAAAGACTCGAAAACTGGACCTACTCAAAGTAAATCTTTCCGTGACAAGTTATCAAAATCATTCTATGATTTAGCCAACGGAAGTCAAGACAGACTTCAAAAATGGAAAAGCAAACTTCATACAGGAAAGAAACCAAGAGAAAAGGATTCAAGTTGTCCACCGCCTCAGGAAAGACGAGAAAGGTTAGTTTAAAAGTATTACATAAATATTTGTATATTCCTTGCAAAAATGTCTTACAATTATGTGTTATCTGTGTTTAATTAAAAGCATTTGACAAAATATTCAATTCGATGAATTTTGATAGTCAGGTTCCTGTTTTGGTGATTCTATAAAAATTTGTTCCTTTCGATCGCTTCCTCATTATATCCATTTAACTTTATGTTTACTTAAATGGCGCACGCAAATTCGCATTCTCTCAAGGCTCTTTTGCTTTCTATTTCCATACTTAGTCAAATACAATTCTTTAACTATTTGAATAATTTTTGATTCGTGTTGATCGCGTCAGCTTTGCATGAACTTTTATTTAATCAGTTACAATTAGCATATGACCTCTTGTTGAGGCATAATTGTTGCAATAATGTCTATTTGATTAAATCGTTTCCGTAAACTTGATTATTTATCATCTTTGTTGATTGATAACTACACCTTATCCATTTCCTTGTCTTGCGTTTAAACTTCCCAATCTAATTGCAATAGTGTATGATTGTAATATTATAATTTACAATCTTGTATCTAAAAAATGCCACACTTCTTCTGTTAGTTCAAGTCAATGTGCATCTAACATAATTAATTGTACGAAGTCAATCAAGTTGCATTGTAAATACACAATTATCACGTTGAATAGTCCGTTTTTTACAATGTAACTTTTCAAATCATGTTCCTTTGATCGCTTTGGCATTTTAATGTAAAGAGTGTATAATTAACGATGATATATTTTGTGTTTTGATAGTTAATATAAACATGATAATATTTAGCGACGTCGTTCGCCTGTGTTTACAATTTGTTCCAATTACTTTTGTTATTCATATATTTGAGTAAATGTTATTTTGAGTGTTGCATAAAAATTGTGATGCACGTTCTATTCATCACTTTATCATTACTTTTATAACATTTCCCTTCAGAGCGATTTCATTTTCTGCAAATATGGGCAATATTACAAAAGACGACGTTTTTATTGGTACTCATGATGTCAAAAATAAACGTTCTAGTTGTAGAGCAACTTCAGTTACGGCTACTAAAAGCTATCGATACACCGACAGAAGCGATTCATTTAACTTATCTAAGGATAATACTTCCTCCAAGTCAGTCTTTTCATATATATCACCTCATGACATGGACGTGAAAAATGGAACCTTGTCAAATTATTCTCCACGGGTATCATTTAAGCCAGTGCACGCTTCTAAATCACTAAATAATGCGTACGCTTCTGTCTCTCAAACGGTCCGAATGCCTTCTGAAGGATTAGCAAAATCGTAAGTTTTACTTAAAATTGTGGGCTTTGACAATAAATATGCTCTGTAATTCACCGCAACTATATCATCCGTTCACACGTATACTTTCTATTCAAAATAATTGGTTTCAAATAAATAAAATCATAATTATTTATACTTATCAAAATATGTAAACTTTTGCTCACATACAAAATTATACGTTGACCGTAATAATCATATCACAAAATGATGTTGGCCTTCATAAAAACTCTTATATTCACATTAAATAAAATACTATTTATGCCTTTAAGTAATAACTATTTACACTCACCAATAAATATTATTTAACCACATTATTCGATACATAATATTGGTATATTTTATGAGACAATAAATATTCATATTGTGAACGATCTCGCGGATACCTTTCAATTGTTATTTCCTTAGTGACTATTTAGAAAATATCATGAATTATCATTATTTATTTGTTATCAGATTCTTAGTTTACTAATTTATTAGGCCACTTTATAATTATAACGATTGAAGAAGATTTGTTATCATAATCCCTACTTTTTTATATGCAAAATTAATTACTTCTCAACAATGCATCTGTTCAATACGATTTTTGTCAAGAGTATATTAATATACATTACTAATTCTATTTTAGTGTGCACTTGTCCTTTTTTAAAAACAAGAATCACTCCCATAAATACTGGTTTCTCTGACGTTGTTACCTTTTATAGTTGGTCCAGATTACTTGTTGAAGTACTAGCATTATATGATTTTTTAAATCATACTATATTTTAATTATACCTACACCTATTTTATACATATTAACTGAATAATTGTATTTATATCTAATTACAATAAATTCCATTCTCTTATATGATACAACAACTTTTTAATACGATTATTTGTAACGGTGGTCACTTAATCTCTTTTATTTAATTACACCTCACCGAATTAATCCAATCTTTAGACACACACATTATAGTTACGTTTTGTCTATATCTTGATGATTTATATGAATTAACTTGTTAACTGCCACAATAATATTTTCTATCTTTTATCTAAAAGTGTTTTGTGGCCAGACAATAACTACTTAGCAAAAGACAACATGGTTCAAATTACACCCTTTCTATCATCACAAATCCTTATTTAATGACAAATTAAAGAAAGAATCTTGTTACGAAGGTTGAAGGTGCAGCTGGATAAGATTATTTAATTTGCATTGACGAATAGAGTGATTAGTATAAGAACGATTTAATCATGACTAATTATTCCTGTCACTGCATAATCTGACTCATTTCAGTAAACTTTTGTGGTTTAGCTTGTTTTTTAAAGCATTAATCAGTCACCATTGCTTTCCTATAGCAAATACTTCTCTCATTCATATCAAATATTGCTAATATGTAAAGAAATATAAATGGTCTTAACAATTAAAACGTCTCACTGATTGTCTTATTATTTTAAATTAATGTAACATCATCTATTCTTCTCAAATTACATGCATTTCTATTAAAAAATGAGCATTGCCTCAAAATGTATCGTCAAGCTGAATGTTCATGCATAAATATTTTACCTACGTTTGATAAGACATTCCATTGTGACTATGTATGTATATAAAAAATATTTAAATATAAGGAAGTTATGCAAAGAAGTTGATTTAACATTAAACGTAACTTAATAGACAATACATCAATCCTACATATACGTATTTATTTATAAGTTACGCAATGTTAACCTTTTGGTCAATGAAAAGAATATTAGTTGATGTGATATAAAAATGATAATTTGTATTAAAGCCTTATTCTTACAACCTAATTTACTCTTCACAGTTGAGTTTGCCATCTTTATTAACACCTTCTTTCTTGCAAATAACATCTGTCTTATGGTTGATTTTCTACTTAAAGTATCATCTTCATGATTTGTCCATTATTTATTCTATCTAGTCACTTGAGGAAACACCAGATTGAAGATTTTATAGCTGATGCCAAATGGCGTCAGGTCATACATTTTATAGCAATTGTTTGATCCCATTTCAAATAAAGACGTCCACTTCAAAAAGTTTTTACTATTTGAATTGATAAATATGTATACTCGCATATAATATAATATAACGTTTCCTCAATAAATTTGAGCAGAATGAATATAACGGATGGTACAATATTTGTTATACTTTATTGTGAGAACATTTCTTTCTTTCATTACTCATTTAAAAGTTATTAACCATCCTAAACAATAAAAAGTTAGAAGCAGAGGCCTAAACTTATGAGATTAACATTTAACTGTATATCATTTAATTGATATAGATACTACAGGAACTATAAGTATTATGGAAATCATAGCAACTATAAATACAATTACTTATATAAACTGTTCTCTTTTGCCATTCCTCAAAAAGTTTAACTTATTTGTTCATATCTTTTTTATTAAAGGAATCATCTTTTAAAAGTTTATTCTTTGACACTAGTTTAACATCTCTTCTATCCAAACCCAATGTTCGGGCCCAGATTATACTTAATTTGAAGTTCTTTTTCTCAAGCACATTTTACGTTTATTATTTAGCTGGATTTTTTTATCATAATCATATGTGAAACAGCGTTAAGGGTCCAATATGTTGAAAAGATTGTATAAGTGAGTCATAATCTTTTAAACATCGTTGATAACCTATTGTTCACTTATGTTGTACTGCTTTTTAAAATATATTATATCTGCTTTGATCAATAATTTAAATTCAAAGTTTTAACAAATAATATCTATTTGTATTATTAAATGCCATTAAAAAACTATTACCCTCATAGTATTTAAACACATTAAATACCATTTAGAGATCTGCATAAAGAATAGGTAAACTTTTCTATTAGAGAACTGTCAACTATCTTCACTACTAGTACATACACGCCATTGATCTCACTTTTACAGTGTAAAAGTTGTGAGTACTTACTTATACGGACTACTTCTTCTTAAGTCAAAAGACGTCTTTCTAATTTGAGCACTTTTACACCTAAATATATTATAAGTATTTATTATTTTCGCTGTTAACTAGGTATAAAGATGAATCGCATTTGATACTGGTGAAGATATTTTTATATTTTCAAACATTTTCATAATATTCTTAGCATTTTATCATATTGTTAACATATTTTCCATACCCCTTTTTTAACAAGCAAGTCTTTTTTAAAATCAACTTCTGTGTTGATCTTATATCAATGAACAGCTAACACCTCTAGACAAATGATTAAAATTGTTGGTACAACATTAAAAACTAAACATAACTTTATCATATCATTTTCCTATTGACCACAACACAGAAACTTAGTGTATGCATTACCCACATTTTTTACTAAATGTTGTATATAAAAACACTGACATTCTTGATCATAAATTTAGTCAGGCTTAAAGATATTTATACAAATTTATATTATGTTTGTTCTATTTTACTTGATCATACTTTGTTGACGTTTAAACTTTTTAAGAAGAATATTTCAATTTAGTGGTTTGCCTATTTACTAAGAGCTTTTTTGTTTTATTAAAATAATAATGTGGATAGGTCTAGTTTTGCTAATTGACAATTGTAAGGATAAAATTGACTTTATGCATTTGTATTAAATTGAATAATTTGGAATGGGGTAATTAAATGCCACATCTGCTGCTATTTGATACTTTGTCTCTCGCAATCAAACGCGATATTGTTCATGATAAAATGTCTTGTTATGATCAAATTTATAAATAATTATTTACACTTTCACGCCTTTCGACAATAGGTGAAAGACGATGACCTTCTTTTATGACAAAACTTTTACTTTCCGTTCATTCAAATGATAACTAAAACATATGCTTTAATGAAGCGTTCAATGTATTTTTAATGATGTTTCGAACATATTTTTTATTCTATCATTGTTGTTCAAATTCCAAATTATCCTGGCAATATTTTTTGATACAGTTTTAGATCGTCTTAGTAGTTGTTGTTTCTTGATAAAGATGTTATTTATCCTAATAATATTTGTTTTTTGATAAAATGTTATTTATCAAAGTAGTCGTTTCTTGATAGAATATTATGGAAATATTGTTCCTTGATTAAATGTTATAGTATTCAAGAAATTGCTTTTCTTGATAAATGTCAATCATCCTTGTACTTCGAATAATATGTATCGAATAAATTCCCATGATTTGAAAGAAACGCCGCACCCATGGCTTATCTCTTTTTTACAAAGCCTATCTTCGCCACTACTGCCAGGTCGTCATTAATGCAATACCATCCGTAAAAGCTAATCTTTACTTATTTCTGCCAATTTAATTACATTTTCTTTCTAATTGCCTATTGTTTGCGCAATACTTATATTTAAACAAACAGCAGTATAGCCTGACACTAAGTAGATTAAATATCGGTGCCATTAAAAGCTGTGAAATGAAACAGCCTCAATTTTCATCTTTCTGTGTGGGCCTTTGTACTGCATTATTTAAATCAAACAAATAGTTCTCAAAAATAATTAGTATCAGATGTATTATAATTACACGAACAAGAAATTACATATAATTGGTTTAACTAAATTAGGACCATTTGGTATTAAGCAACGTTCATTATCTAATTTCGAACTACACCATATATTCATTGTGTATTCTGAGACTAATCATCTGTAAACAAACACATTATTCTAAGATCGTAAGACTAAAAACATTTTCAGTTTGTCTAGCGAAAATGAGAAAAAACAAATTAATATGACACATGTAACTTTGGAATATTATATTGTCTATTCTTTTTCTTATTTTTGAAAGGTTACTATACAAAACGATTCATTTGAGTTTGTCGCTTCCTATTACCTTACTTAGACATCTTGGTGAATGTCTATTTAAAGATTGTGATGAAGGAATAAAGTTACTTATAGCATTCTGTATGCATATATTTCCTAGCTTTTGATCAACATATTAAGGCACTATATCCTTTTTAAATAAAAAATTAAATATTCTTTTGATGGTACCGTCAAAATGTTCATTCAAAGATTGACCATTCATAATATACATAAATGTAGATCAGTCATTACTCCATTTATTTTGGTAAAGCAAAACCTGTGCCGGTTTGCTTTGTCACTATTATATTTTTATTATACCTATAACTTTTAAAAGTATTAAAAATTTTAAATCGTTTTACTAACTGACTCTTTATGTTATAGATCCTCTTTTCGAGAGCCTAACCGCATTAAAAGAACAACAAGTTCGACGGAATTTGAAAGTGCTGTAAATAGTAAAAATATTTTACAAAATAATATTTCAAAAGTGAAAAGTCATACTGCTTCGAAGTTAAGTTTAAATACAGATATATCTACATTCAAGCCGCTGGCAATCAAGACTGAAAGCATTGAAGGTAAAGATATGGAACATAGAACTTTGCGTGTTCGAGACAATAATTCTCTCATGCATTCTTCAATGAAAGCATCATATCACGAAGGAGCACAACATGAAAGAAATATGAAAACACTCCAAGATCTTGTCAAAACCATTGAAAGCTATCCTTCTCAGGTTGAAAAAACAGTTAAGGATTACCAACTTCCTCCCCCATGCCGAATAATATCTTATTCAGGGGTTAGACCAGAGGTATGTTTGTTGATAAAGGTCGTGCATGTGCATGACGATAATACTAAGGACATAAACTGATTATTCACTTTGATGTGGCACTATTATGTTTGATGCGACAATAAACATCCATCAACAGTATAACAGAACCCGCTGTGATGATAAATTAAAGTACCTTCATTCTGATGCATTTGATACATATTTAAAGTGTTATATGAAAAAAGTTATACTATTTTCGACCACCACATTTATTTATGATCGTGAATCCTAGAACAGACATACATTTCCTTCATATAAAACAACCGGCGGGTGGTACACTCCTTTTTAGTTGACATTTAATCGTGCCCCTTAAGTAAAATAAGACGTTAATGGTCAAAGGAAAATTATCACGCTACCAAAAAAGTACTATTACATCCATTTATTGTTATCCAATTTGACATATGCCTTCAATTTATTGTGAAACATACGTTTATGTACTTTAATTACCACCATCAAATCACTCTATTCACTCGTCTCATGATCTTATTGTCAGATAAATCAAAATTGCCCGTTAATATTTATTAAAACGTTGTTGCTTAAGTAAAAATATTGCGTGCAATATTGTTTGTAAGCTAAACTACTATAATAGAAGCATCAACCATCTGGACTTGAAAAATTTATAATTATTTTGCTAAAATTTAAGAGTTGATACTAAATGAAAGGGTTTACTAAATGTATTCAATTGATCAAAAGAGACGATGCAAAGAAACATGTTAAGGTCATTTTAAGTTTTAAAAATTTATTCATTTAAATATCCTACTTTCATCAAATATTAATTTTTGTTTTGTTTTAGGACAACGCAATAATTCGCCCCATTGCGTTCCGTCCAATTGGAAGTCAAGGAGTAAATAAAACGTCAAACACATCATATGCTTCCAAAACAATTGATATAAATTGCAACAACACTCACTCTAATTATTTGCCTACTACAATGAAAACATCTCCTACTTCAAGAGATTCCTATGCTTCAGCTATTCAAAACCATCCTACAGTTCATGATCAAAACAAACAAGCTCCGCCGCCTTATCAATCTAGTTTTGGTGGAGTAAACAGACCCAAAATATTACAAAAAAACAATAATATCATGTCGGCTTCTCAATACTTGCAACAAAATGACAAGGAAGAAAACGACTATGATGTAGTTGCTGATTACGACTTGAAAGATCGTGTTATGAGTGATGGTTCTTCTGAAACTTATTCCTATCTCCCCTCTTCGTCACACAAAAATCCTGTCCACGGGAGTGGAAACAATATGACTTCTTCTTATTCTAATTCAATTAAAAGTATTTCCTCCCGTAGTCCAGGTCCAAATACTAAGACTTTACAAAATCAAGTTACTCAATCGCCCAGCGACAGCGGTATTGTCGACTATGAAACCATTATTAAAGACAAAGAAAATGAGCTCAATAATGTCAGACAAACAATGGAAGCTAATGAAGAAGTTCTAGTTAGAGTGTATCAAGACAAAGAACGTTCATTTAGGAGCGAAATAGTTGACTTAAAGCAAAAGCTAAAAGCTAGTCAACGTAAGTTTTCGGTCTTGTAAATAGTTATTAAAATAGGTTAAGATAAAATACAGTTTAAATGGTCATATTAATCAAGAAGATCAGCTTTCTACATATTGTAAAGTTACGTACTTGTAGTCATTCTTCGATGGATTGCCAATACGCATAACTATACAGTTCTTTGTTATATAATTTAAAAATATGTGAAATTCGGCATGAAATGTATAAAAAGAGTAACATATTAACGTGATTAATTGACAAAATATTTACTTGATTGTGAAAAGCGAAATTTGTCCGAAATGTATTATTTAGAATTATGAAAGTAAAGTTAGTATATCTTTTTTATTAAAATAATACCACAAAAGTATATACAAAGCAAGATCTATTTATTAATCATACATTAGTTTGTAAATTGTTGTGTTTTAAAGATTGACTGCTTTCATTTGGTTGTAATTGAGTTTAAATTATTATTCTGGGACTGGGTTATGAACATGTGTAGCAAAAAAGTAAATTTATGTTTGTATCTAAATATTGCAAAATTAAATCTTAACTGTTTTTCATTTAGAGGGTGAAAGTGGCCTTAGAAGCCAAATGCAAATATCTGAAGAACAAAGAGAACAAATGGCATTGACAATAAAAGCACTCCAAAGTGATAAAAATGTAATGGCACAGAAGTGTTCTCAAATTGAAAAAGAATTGTATGGAATGAAAAATAGAATTCAAGAAATGGCTGCTGAAAAAGTGTTGGCAAAAAATAAGGCTTTGACTTGTGATAGTTGTCGCTTAGGCAAAAATTTCATGACTGGTAGTTATATGGGTAATGATAAGTACCATTCTAGTAATGGATCTTCTCCGAATTCACTTCTTCATACGTCTTATATGACAAACAGTGTGGCTCCTCCAGTGCCCGCTCCCAGACAATCAAAAGAAATGGATACTAATTTGAGAGGAGAAGTGGAAAGTTTAAGAAATGAGTTAAAATCAATGAAAGATATGTTCAAAGAGCAGATTCAAAAATGGGAAAAAGATGATGTAAACGTTAACAATAATATGTCTTCTGAAATGACTTATAAAGGAAATGAACCTGTTGGCAGATCTAAAACAATGTCTTACTACAAACCAATGGTTACTGATCACCATACCATCAGAAAGCCAATTATTAGCAGTGACAGATTGATTTAATATGGAAATTAAAATTAATCCCAGTGAAAATATTTCAAAATCGTCAACTCAACTCCACACTTCATACGATCTATTTAGAAACACTCAAAAATTAATTTAGTCAAATTATGTACACAATAAATACATATAATTATATTTTTAAATCTGACAAAGAAAATCATGTAGCTGTTTTATTGTTTTGGCCTACCAACTTCGTTTTTTGTGCTTTATCAAATAATACTCCTTTTTCTATATATAAACATTTGTAATCACCAATATTTTATTTTTTTTGGCTGAAATTATGTTTAAAATATGCAAATTTAAATGTAATATAAATCTATTTTACTTCGGAGCCAAAACTAATCGTTTCGTTTAAAATAAATATTTAAAAAAAACCGCGATTTAAGAAAAAATGAACTATTATTTGCCAATATTGGATTAAAGAATTATAAAGATAGATTAAAGTATTTATGAAACTATTAAGTTTCAGACTCTTTTTGTGATTAAATGTCAAAAATGTTGTTTGTTCGCCCTCATTTTAGGCCTATTTTTATAGGGTTAAACTGAAGCGGAGATTTAATTTATTATTCTATCCCAATAAATATGGAATATACCGAGATATATTAATACGCATAACATTAATCTTTTATCAAAAGTGTCATAATTGTCATGAGGTTCAAGCAATTTGTCAAAGTCTCTGTTTGAACATATTAAAGTCTGAGAAAAGTAGACATTCTTTAACTATTTTACTTCGTCTATAGTTCAAGTAAAAATATTCTATTTGGATTACAAAAATGGCCTTTAAATCAAAGATTATTAGAAATTATCATTATTTATGAAAAGAAGGAATAATTTTTGTATGTCTTTGTGTTGAACATTATAGAGTATCATTTATTTATAAATTATGTGTTGACAAAATAAGATAAGTTAATATATTGAATCTTCTGGTCTGTTCGAATTTCTTTAATATTGATACAGAATACTTTATCTTGTTTTATTCCATTTCATTATATTATATTAAATTTTTCAGAAGTTGATATCAATTTTAATGCAAACATTTGATAGGAAACATATGGAACCGTCCTACGTTTTATTTTTATTCCACATAATTTAAAGTTATCATATTTATGTATTAGTTCATATGCCTTCAAAATATTTATTAATATTTTCATTTTATGTTTCCCAAACAATTGAATTAGAGAATATATTTTCACATTATACCATGTATTCCTTAATGGTCACAAACATTGATACATCTGTATTGTTTTGGGCTTATTTCTTTATTTCGAATTGACTTATCATATTACCTGTTTAAAGAAAGTTCTTTGATTATTTTAGTAATGTTACACCATATGTTAATATTATTTCCATTTTTGCGTGCTAATAAGTAAATCGCAGTGTCAGGATGTGGTGCTGCAAAAACATAATAAAATTATTTAATGTTTGATTTAATGCCGGATGCAATATGCGTGAAATACGTATTTAATTGATGAAATTTATTGAAATTTTATTGAATTCCTTTGTCTTTTGATTGGAGTGTAAAAAATATAGCCAGTCATTATTTGTCGATATTTAATTAAATCATTATGTTATTATCAAAAAATGTCAACACTTTTGCTAACTCTTATTTGATAATTCAATTTCCATTCACTATTTCTCATTGCTCCTTCCTTGTCACGAATTATTAATCACCAGTTTTAGCTAATGTACTTCATAAATGAGGTGTTAATAACGTTCAATATATTTTTTGCATCTGTTGTTTTTTTCCAAATTTTTTATGTTAAAAACCATAATTATTCTTGAAAGCTCCGCTCTCAATTTTCCATTTTAAAGACTAAAAAGATGTGGTTGACTAAAATTTACTTATTAGTGGTTTTAGTTCATAAACATTTTAAATTGCCGTATTGTTCTTTGGGCAGAAAGTATTATTAATAATTCAAATTTCAGAATTGGAAGTCTATTTAACTGCATATTTTTTATTGTTTATTATTATTTTCTATCAAGTACAACATGCACGGATTCTTTCTAAACTTGGCTTACATAATTAAAAGTAAGTATAATAAAAACTAATCCCAATATCCTTTGTCTTACTAATAAATTTTAAATCAAAAATCCTTTTTTGCAAATACATAGGAGTAAATTAATTTATTAGTAAAAGAATGGCGATAAATTAGTTTAACAATTACATATCTACTTAGAAGATAAATCTTTGAGGTTCTATTTCAAGAATATAGTCAATTAATCAAATTTTGCTTTACATTACAACTAAATGGAATGAACGTTGTAAAATGTATTCGTAAACTAAATATTTGTTGTAAAGGTAGTATTTATCAATTTTTTGCATTATAATTGATCAAATCAAAATAAGATACCACATATTTTTAGGCGATATAATATTCCCAATTTACCAGTTAAAATATAATTCATAGCTTAATTCAACAAAATATTTAGCCCTAAACACACTGAGAAGGCAAGACGGCAACAACAAATTCTGATTACAATATGTTGTTCTTCATTTTTTATAAACATCCCCTAAATTTTAGAATAAGTCAGCCGTCATATTAAAAACTTTGTTTTTTTAACAAACATAATTCCCATGGTACCCATACAAATTATAAGGGTGCAAAATAAATAATATGGGTACAAAAAGACCCTATTTGCGACAAATGCCAATAATTTATTGGTTTCTTATATTTTCCTATTTTAATTTGTTTATGTCATTTTATACTAATTAGTAAAACAATTACGTGATATTATTTTAGACACTATTTTGTAAAAAAGGGACCCTGAGGTCATCTTTCATAATTTGTCCCTGCCAGGTTTAAATAATTGACTCATATAAAAGTGTTTCCTCATATCATTTTACAATTTTCTGTCTTGAAATTTGTTAAAAAATTATTTATGAAAGTGCAAACAGATAATAATCAATCATTGTTTTTTTACAGAGAAAACGTTATCATTTTTTAAGCAAAAGTTTGATTGGTAGAATAGTTATAGATGAAAAAATTCGTTTACCTCTAAATCCATTCAATTTGACAAGTTGATTTAATGTTAGCTTTATTATCTGAATAGTTGATTTTATTGCACTTTAATGTAGTTTTCAGCTTATTTAAAAAAACTTGTAACTTTGTTCACTAAAGTAATTTTGATGTCAGCATATGTTTACTTTCTTGCTTTATGAAGTAATTCTTGTGTTCAATAGCTTCCGGAGATTGCTGATGTTAAAAAAGTAATAATCATTAACTTAATATTGGTAGTATTGTGATTGTTTTAACGTTTAATTTATTTGTTCTATGATCTTAAATTTTTTAGTATATCTGGTACCATCAACAAAAATAGTCGATTTATTTTGTTTGAAAAATTGTTTTTAAGAAGGGTGATTTATAAAAATTCACACTATTTACTTTGTATTATTTTCATTCAACATAACTGATCGGACACATTCTTGAACGTTTCGCTCATTTCCGTTTCGCTCATTTCCGTTTAACTCACCATCTCAATTACTTTCAATTCAATTACTTTACAATAATCAAAAGGATATAAGTAAGTAAGTATATTATAGATATATCTATTTGTTATAACTATCAACATTCTAATTATCATTTGTGACCAACGTCTTAGCACCCACCAAGTATTGTCTTCAATTGTTGATTGGTTAAAGGCAAAATGGTTGACGTTTTTATATCATATGTGATAATAACCTTTCAGCTTAATCATACAATAGAACAACCAAAATACACATAGTATTTGATATACGTTTTTATATAAATAAATAGTCCAGGCATTTGTGCCAGTTTTGAGGACTTTTTTGTGGGTGAATACATGTCATAGGATTAAATATTATATGCTAAATGACCTGACTGCCAGGAGCGACAACTTGCTTTAAGTGAGAAAAGCTGTTTATATATCTTCCTTCATTCTCACTTATAATATAAAATCTATCTATTTCATTCACGTTTTCTTATCTCTTTACTTTTTTCTTATTAACTTTTCCCTCTATATTGATAGGTCGTCTTTTGATGTTAACGAGATAGGGTATAAAATGATATACAATGAAATCTCTCTTTTCCTTAGGACACCAAATCGACAACTAGATCCAATTTCCCACTTGGTCAGTTTCCCTCTTCTTTGTCGTTCCCTTTTATTAACCATATCCAACCGCCGAAACCTTGCATCTACTTGTCAAGCTAAGGATGAAAGTGTAGATATATATCAATATCTATTATCAAATCAACACCGCACATAATTTAACTGCTAATATTTATTATTTGAACTCACTAATTTGTGATGTAACAACTGTAGAAACATAATAATATATTACTATCTACAGTATTAAGTGTAGGTAGTATTAGTTACCGATGTTTCTAATGATACCGTCGTTGTTTACTCAATTACCTCCAATGATCACTTTGTCGTTTGCAAGTGAACTCCGTCATCCAATATCATTTAGCAGACCATTGAAGTGGTCTTTAATATATTGAATATTCTATAATACTTTTTGTTACGTTGCAACAAATTTATCTAAACAAACCTCCCAATCAGCTTTTCTTCTTTGGTTCTTTATGTCCCAAAGGAGTATATAGAGTTGTCTTATCATTTCAGTATTATCTCTAAAATACTTTTTTATAGTTAAAAGCGTTTAGTTTTAAACAAATGGTGCTTTTCAACAATACATAGCTTATTGGACTTTCATTTGATTGCATTAAAAGATATTTTGATTTATTTATTGTTTAATAGATATTAGTATAAATACATTTTCTGATTAAAGTGAGTTTATTAAAGTGATGATTACCAAGCTTTAACCCCATCTCTAAATACTTTTTCATAAGTTTAAAAGAAAAATCTTTTACACTGAATAAGTAAATTAGTGAAAGTGTTGGCACTTTGTTGATAAAGTAAACTTTTATAAGTAAATGATGCAACTCAGTACATAAAGTAATGGAATTTAAAGTATTGAAATTGACTTGCTTAGCATGATAACATTTTATCAAACAACTTTTGACTTATGACCAGGTTCACGATAATAATTTTGTTATTATTTGCCATTTATTGTGGCTTGTTTTTATACTTTGGATAACTATTTTTATAAAAGTTCCTATTTTAAACTTGTTATGGTTAAGTGATTAGATAATGAAAAATATAGCAATAATTTGTTATACATGGTTAAGAATTTGTTTTAAAATGACATGTAGGATAGGACAATGAAACGCTTTATGCTTTGTTTCTATTCAAAATTTGTTATGTAACTTTAGCATCAACTTCAAGTTATTTTAAGTTGTTGCAAATTTGACAGTGTTTTGTAATTATAATGCCAATTCTTTTACACAATACATTTTTGTTTTTATTTATTTAGCCCCAAACATTAAATCAATTAAAGTCAATGTAGGTGTAGTTATAATTTGTGTTACATTTTTTGTTGCTTTTAATCATATAATACATTTTGTAAAGTTCATTCCCGAAGTCTGTCACACAAAATCTTGTCTTTATCTTAATCAACGTCTGTTTAACAAAAAGTTGCAACACTTCAAAAAAGTTGTGAGCTATTGCAGCGCGACACTTTTTTATCTTTATCATGTCACTAAGCTTTCCAAGTACTTTACTTACAATCTTAGAAGCTGTATCATAGTTCATAATTATTATACAGTTATTATTTTAAAGTTTTTGTTTGTGTTTTGTGACGACATATTCATAACATTATTTCACTTCTGCAATTTTATGAATTCTATTTTCGAGTTTATTTACATTGTAAAAATTATCATTAAGCACTGCTGGTGGAACATATTAATGAAATATTGTTGATATTAACGAGTATTTTTAAACATCATAGAACCATTAAGTTACCCAATTATTTGTTTATATAAGCCTTTATCTTAGGGGACTCTTTCCATATTTACTTATGTGCCAGACATTGGAACCTTAAAGAAGATATTTGATTCCACAATTATGTAGTTTGATTGTTTAATATAATACATTAAGATTCGCACCCCTTGCCGCTATATCAGATTCACATAAAGCCTAAGTATATATTTATCTTCGAAAGTGCTTTTAACTCATTACCTTTTTATTTAATTAGCAGTTATAAGTTAATAAAATTGTTAACATTTTTTATTATAGTCATTCGAATGGCTGACACTGACGAGTGTAAAGTCTTCGAACCTCAATCATATCTGAAGGATCGATGTAAAAAATGCTTTAAACTGAAATCAAAGCATTCACAGGAAGCTGTTAAAGCGGCGGAAAAAAATACAGTTGGAAAAGGCGTCGCCGAAAATGCACAAGTCAATGGAAATATTTCAAAGATTGCAACTAAAGCGACGGCAATGCGTACCAAAAGTGATGTCTCAAATTCGAAAACGAAGGAAAATGTCACTTCATTAACAGTTTCAAAGCCTGAAAAAAGACGAAGTTTTAGAGAAAAAGGCAAAGACGATGGTGAGGATAACGATGATGGTGAGTCATGAAATATGAGATAACATTACTAATATTACTAATATTTGTGTTCATTTTAGATACCGTCAGTTTAATTTCATATAAATCAGCATATTCCAAGGGCTTGTCTAGCGCCAAATCGTTAGAGAGTATAATGTCAAACATTGATACGCGCTCAATGGTAACAGCAGTATCTGGGTCTATTGAAGAAGATGACAGAGTTCAGACACCAACACATGATACTGGCGCAACTGAAGGACGTAAAAATCTTCAACGTGACATCGCTCGTTTATCTGATGAGATTAAGAGACTTAAAGAAGAGCGTAACAAATGGGTCACCAGTAAGAAAAGCGCAGGTGGTGGTCAAGCTGAAATGAGTCTGATTGAATTTTTAGAAGAAAGATTGGCCACGACAGAATGTTATTGCGACGAATTGAGACAAGAAAACGAATGCCTTCGGTATGATAATAGCGAGTTACAGCAAGAAATAAACGAAACCCAGTATGGCGAAGAAGGAAACGATGATTTCCACGATGTTAGTTTGATAAATATTATTGTTTATGTTAAGATTTAATTACAGAAAAGAAATAATGGAGTTGACAATTATAAAATAACGGGGCATGAAGATGAATTTAAGAGTAATGGATCTATTAATATATCAAAGGATGTCGCCTTGACCGAAAAACTTAATACAACTGAAAGCTTTTGCGATGAACTTATGCAAGAAAATGAATGCCTGAAAGCTGATGTCCGTGAATTACAGCAAGAAATTGAAGAAATGCAAGGTAATTTGACTAACAAACATTTTATTAGACAAAACAATTTAAAAAGATTACATAATAAGTTTGAGATCGAAAAGAACTTTGACCAAGACATCGACCTTATTGAGATGAATGCATCTTTTGAAGGAAGTAACCATCTGACTAACTTGATTGTATTGTGGCAAGTTCTTGATCGGATTAAGCTTGACTTTAACTTCCAATGTAGCAATTTCCTTGTCTCCCATTCCCTGATCGATTTCTGGTGGTATGGGACAATAGTCTACGGCATTTTGATATCCTTCAACAATTCAATAAATTTTTATTCGAATGAAGGATTGGTTGACAAATAAGAGGATAGATGAAAGATATGGGGTATGATGAAATAATAAAATGATTACTAAAAATAAAACGTTGGCCAGAACGGCTTTTCAATTCTACAGTGTGTATCAAGAGTTCCTCGAAATAAAACCTCGGAAAAGGGTTACTCCGTACTAACATAAAAACTAATTACTCTATCTTAAGATCAGTATCGCGAGGAAGAAATCGAAGAATTCCGGGAATTGCAAAAAGATCTTGAATCTAATGCTAAAAATTGCCGTGTTCTTCAATTCAAACTCAGGTAAAAATAATAATGAAGATTTTTACTAATATTTATTTTCAGAAAAGCAGAACGTGTTAAGGATCAGTTGCAAGCTGAAAAAGATCATGCCGAAATGAAATTAAAGGAAATGATGGTGGTTGCTGCTGCAAATGGTGGGGAATCAAATGTAAATTCTAAAATGGATCACTTCAAAATTATGGAATTGGAAAGCGAGCTTCGTATTGCCAAAGAAGTTTCCATCAGGTTGACCTTTGCTATTCTTAACTAATATTAATTTCATTTTCATTTTAGGTAAGTAAATAACAATCAAAAATGTATACAAAATGGCAGCTGATCAATATCAAAACGTTTATTAAAGGGAGACAAATAATTTATATTAGACGGAATATTATTCAGTATCTTTTAAAGGAAAATAGATTTTGTCTATGACCATTTCAGAGATTCTTCTAATAGTTTCTGGATGCTTCTTGAGCATAACATCGTTTGATTACCCTGATGCATCAATGTTAGTTAACACATTTTGAAGGTTCATGGTAATAGGATATTCAAATGCTAGAGCTCATTTATAGTCAACTCGCCACAATAGAAGGCTACAATCTGTCTCTTATTGTCTAAAATCACCATAATGCTTGTTTCTTTGTCATTCAAGAGGATAAATCTCCTAAAGTTTTGTATATGCAATGTGACTAAGAAATCTAGTTTTAACGTTGTTAGATACTCCATCATAAAGATTCCATCCTTGAAAGCATTAAAAGACACCGACTTGGCATCAGCAGGCAAGTCAACCAAAACATTTATAGTTGATAACTTACTTTCTGCACTGACATCTTCTCTTACTGATCCACTTCTTCTCAACGGAGCACTTGTATTAATGATGTTAATTTTGCTAGAACTGTCTTGACTTCCGCTATTTCCGAATTGTCGTTTCATAATCAAAATATCAACTTAAATGAGATATAAAAAACACCTTTATAAGTGAAGCAAATTTGAATGCCAAACAAACCACTTCACCAATCATTGTCTTTCTAAAACATGATTAGATTCAAACTTTATATTATTAGTTCTGATTTCTTAATATTAATCAACTATTTCCTTAGGTTACATACGGATCTTGAAGCTGCCGATCAAAAGAGATTCAAAATGGAAGATGAAGTATTTTACTTAAAGGAAAAAGTTCGTGAACTTCAAACACAGGAAAAATGGAGATCTTCAAGGAATAAGGTTGAACAAGTTACTAAAAGAGCTAGTTTGGAATTAAATGAGTCTATGATATCAAGTGATGATGTTAATAAAGACTTACGAGATGTTCTTGAAAGAGAAATCGATTTAAGAGAACAACTCAAATACACCGAAGAAGATTTAAAAAGAAGTCAGGACAAAGTTAATGATATTGAGAATGAAAATGAAGGTAGATTACGTTTGGAATATTTGTTTTTATTATTTTATTACAGAGTTGTTACGTAAGTTGACGAAAATGTCACAAAACGGCAATTCGAGAAATAGACCACCCATAACCAGAAGTGCTAGTGATTCAATTAACGAAGACAAGACACAAACTTTAACTGTGCAAAATCAAGAATTGAAAGAACAAGTAGCAAGCATGGAGAAGAAAAATATTAGTTTAGCCAAAAAGTTACTTGAATACGAAATCGAAGCTACTAAGAAGAGTCATGCGGAAGCAGAGGCACTTGCTAAAATGGCATCTGGAGCTTCCAAAAATTCTGTTGAAATTGAGGCAGACATTAATCGCTTAATGAAAGTGATCAATGATTTAGAAAAGAAAAACACTGATCTTCGAAATGAAATTGTGGTTGTAAAAGTTAACCCAATTGAGTCCTTATCTAATGGCGATGTAAACGGACATGATCTTACAAACGATGCCTTAAAAGAACGCGCTCAATTGATTGAACAGGTTAATAAAGAAAAGGAAATCAGGAAAGGGCTTGAGAGTGAACTTAGTGAAATGAAGCAGATAATCGGCAAGAGTGATAATCAGAAGTTAATTACATTTGCAGCTAAAGTTGATTCACTAAATGGTTTGTTAATAAACATTTTAGTTTTTGATCTCATATGTTTTAGAAAAAATCAAACTTGCTCAAGAACGTTACAATGCAATCTGCAAAAAAAACATTCAGACTAAAAATGCAGATTTGGCTGGAGAACATACACTCGTAGACCAACTAAACGAACGAATTCAATTGCTAGAGAGTAAATTGAGTGAATTGAGAGCAAATGTTGCCTATGGCTTGAATGCTAAAAATAAAAATGTTGCGGCGGACGAGATTGAACAATGCTGTGAAGTTTTAGCAGCTATTGAAGCTCAAACAAATAGAATTTGTAAACAAGTGGAGAAGTTAGACAGTACGGGTGTTAAAGATGAAAGAAGAAGAAGTTTATCCAAAGAAAATGGTGCCAATATTATTGCTGAACTGGCAAATGTGATGAATGAGTTCAATAATGTGAAAAAACTACTTGAAAGTCATAAGAAGACTAACCCGGACAATTATCGCAATTACGACGATGTAGTTGCTGAAAAAGTTACACCAGTCGCCAAAGAATGTAAAGGTTGTAAGGAATCTAATGAAAAAATTGAAAGTCAAAAATCTGAAATTGAATTTTATAAGAAGAAAAATAAAGACTTGACTAATCAAGTTTTACAAACAGAAGACAGATGGACCTCTGAGATTGAAAAGCAGAGAAATCAGTTTGGCAATGATATCGATGAATTGACAAGAAAACTTGAAGATGGTAAGAAGAAGTACAGCGAGCAAACTCATTTGATTGAATCATACAAAACAAACATCTCAGAAAAGGACAAAGTTATCAGTGACAAAGATATGAAATGTATTAAATTGCGGCAAGAGATACAAGAAAAGTTAAAACAGATGCTGGAAAGTGAAAAAGAAATGAAAGCGCTTAAAGAGTTTGAAATCAAACATAAGAAGCTGGAAACTATGCTTGAACAAGAAAAGGATAAAATAAAGTCTGAAAGAGGCAAATTTAAGAATGAAATGTCTTCTTTGAGGAAAAAAGCTCAAGATACTCTAGCTGATATTGAACAATTAAGATACTCTCATCAAGAGCGCGAAAATGTATGGAACAGTGAAAGAAACCATTTGAAAGATGAGGTTGCCATTTTAAAAAAAGCTGTAGCCAAATTAGGAGACGAAAGCTCAGAATCAGAACATAATTCTCAACTTAAGAGCGTCAAAAGTAATAGTAGTACAGTTATAAGGGTGACTCGCCCTGCAGAACAGACTATTTTGAATGAACTGCGTGAAAAAATTGGTCATTGTGAAAAACGTAACTGTTTACTTGAAAATGAATTGGTTAAGATACGTATGGAAAAAGAAGAACTGGAAGTTACTTCATTGAAGATATCCAAGGCCAATATAAAAGATCGTGACGAGTTGAAACATAAGTTATTACAGGCAGACAAGATCAAGGCAATGGAAATTGATGCTCTTCAACAAAAGTTTGCTTCTAGAATGAATATTATGGAAAATACGAACAAGTCGTTACAATCAAATTTGGTGCAATCAAGAAGAGAACGTGACCATCATAAAGAAGGTTTACTTGAGATTCACAAAAAAATTGAACAAGATCACAAGAAGTTCGAACAGGAAAACAAGAAGATGAATGAACTCACTTCTAAACTAATCCAAAGTGATAAAAAAGTTAGCGAGCTAGATATTAATTTATCCAATCTACAGGAAAAACTAAAGCTTAGTCAAAGCGCACATGTTGCCGATAAGAATTTATGGTCAGTGGAAAAGACTCATATTCTAAGAGCGAATTTAATGAATGGCACTAAAGATAATAATCCCAGTGGGGACAGACAAATAGCAGAAGAAGCTCTGAAGGCAGGTGAAATTGTACAAAAACAATATGCCGAGTACCAAAAGTTCTTTAAGAGGGAAGTTGAAAGACTTAATTTGAAGATCAAACAATTGACTGAAGATATGAGAGACAAGGAAAATAATTCCGCTAAGATGATTAAAGAATTGAGAGAACAAATTCGTGTTTTGGAAATCGATCAAAAAAATCTAAAGCAAAATAAAGATGTATTGTTATCAGCCAGAGAAGCTATTCAAGTAGACCACGATCGCTTGATTCAAGCCCTTCAGTTAGCAGAAGTTCAAAAGCTTACTAGAAAATACAAATTGACTTCCATTGTCGAACAGTTGAAATCTATTAGAAGTGTTGGTAATAAAGAACACAACAGCACTGTTGAAAATACAATTACAGTTTTGTCTTCAATGAAAGATGACGAATCCCAAGCAAGTTTTGTTTTGGGGTCTGATTCTGGAAATGAAAGAACAGATGGAACATCCGATATTTTGTCTCAAAATTCAATGTCTATCAGGTCCTTTAGTTACAACAAGCAAAAAAGTTCGAATATGATTCATTCAATTGATAACTCCTATCGCTCATTTAGTACCGAACACACAAATTATAATGATAGTAATAGCTATCAACCTAGAAGTATCTCACCAACAAAACGATCTAATTTGACAAATTTTTCCGTTGAATATGATCGCGATGGACGTTTGCATTATATACCAAAGACAATTGCAAGAAGTGCTAGTTATGACAGGTATTTTTAAAATTAAACAATTAAAAGATTTCAAAGTCCTCCTTAAGGGTTAATTTAGCAACTTCACTATTGAGTTCGGGATACATAAGTTGTGTTATTTTAAGAGAAATCTTACCACAGTCGGTGTGTGAGTTGTCTTTGAAGGTATTGCACTACAAAGTAGAAATAATAAATTAAATATTTAGCTATTCGCTGAACGATACAAAACGTATATTCATATTAATAATTGGGTATAAAATGTTAGATAGATTGCACCTTAAAGCAAGTATAAATTACATGACAATGACCAACAGTATGACTAATATCAGCAAATAAGATATAAGTGATAAATAATAAACATAATTAGCATAATTGAGTAAATATTTGGTGAAACTGAGTATTAATAGTATATTTTTCTTCTTAAATATTAATATTACACGTATTCGACATGAGATAATTCAAATTTTAAATTAACAAAGTCTTGAAGTAAATGTGAAATACCGTCACTTTTTCAAATTAAAGAAATTACTTATATAATTGGTTGTTACAGATATGGAACTATGGATTTGAGCGCTCCCCCAAACATGGATAGAATGAGAAGTACAGGTACCTTGACAGACGACTCTGAACTCTATAATGGACGAGGACCGTCTAGATCTGGCAGTTTAGGTAAGCAAAACAACAAAAATTTATTGGGAACATGGAAATTAAAAAGACAAAACGTTTGATGACATTTGATCAAAAATTAGTTTAAGAGACAACTCACTGATTCTCTTGACAATGTCAGCATGTTTCAATGCACCACTTGTTTTGTCTATCCAGAATTGTCGACACTAGTTGGTTGTTTTCACAAGTCGAATATCATAGAGTACTCCAACCCAAGAGATTGATTTATGTGGAGGTTATCCATGTAGACGGCGACAACTTCTCTTTTATTCTTCCAAATACTTCTGAAACGTTTTTCTCTTGGGTCTAATGACATGTAACGGCTATGTTAATAAGAGATAAGTGGAGTGTTTCTTATTTAACGACTTGCGAGCAGTAGCTTTCTTAAGTTTGCCATTAGATGCTTCCATTGTTTGTCATCAGACATTTTTGATCCTTTCCAAATCTCTTTTTGCATTTTTTTAATTGAATGCAGCCTTGAGTCTTACAGTGGATTGTCAGATGTTGAAGATTGTTGGTTCCGAACTCACATCCTTTTCCAGGATATCTGTATTATCCAGTCACAATAGTGTTGCTGTCTGGAGAAGTTTACCTGCACATTCGAATAATTGTTGTTCAGCTTGAAACCTTTTCTTTCATCATAGTTAATAATCAAACTTAAGTATTGACTAGTTTCCGGAGCAGTATATTTCGTCTCGCCTTCAGTTACTACACCATTCACTTTTGTTTGAAACGTGCTAGACTTACAAGAGAGCTCATAAAGACAGAGCTAGAAAGTGTTGTCGTATAAACTATATTTTCAACAAAGAGATTATACTAACTGCCGGAGCATTCAAGTAAGGTGATGTACATAGAGGATGTTTATTTAATGCCTTCTTCACGAATACTAATAATCTGAATTCGTTGGTTGGCTCAACTCATTGACATCATTTAAAATTTGATTAAAAGGGTTGCTCGTTTGATACATACCTTCTGCTCCTTCATCATGATAGTTGGTTGTGCTTCTTATTAGACTTGGAGTCGCGTCTAAGTTTGACCTCTTCTTCGGTTTTTCATCGTAACTGTTGTTATCTTTCCTTGACATTGCGATTGCAACTGTCAAATCAAAAATACCTAATGCCACTAAAGAGTCATAGAAGACTCATTTTTGAAAAACATCGTTTGAAACACTTATATGACAAATTTGAAACGAAATAATTAATCGCTTTACTACTACAGGAACAAATATTTTGTACAAAATTAGAAGAGAAGAATTAGCCAAGGGTACAAATCCCTCGGTAAAAGCAATTGCAATGGCCTTCGAAAGTTTAGATTCTAAACCCTCTAAAAAGGGATTCTTTAGTATTAGAAAGTCTAGAAGTGTTGATGCAACTGAAAAAGACAAGAAAAAAGCACCGAAAAATAACGGTGAACCTAAATCGATTCAATTGTCGGTGACTAGTCGAATAGCAAAGGCAATCATACCAAGCGACACAGTCTCTATGCCATATGAAAAGAGTCCAAGAGGAGGAAGAAACCCATTCAAAAATATGGGTTCGAAATTGGTCGAAAGAGTAAGACGTAGTTTGAGCAGAACTAAGAATCCAAACAAGGAAAGTAGTGTTGATATTGAAAAAGAAAGAACACCTACACTGGCTGAGCCTGAACGTTTTATGGATGACGAAGATGAGGACGATAATAATGCCTTAACTGAAATGGAGAAAAGTTGTTTAAGTGAAATTTCAAGTATAACTGAAAACATGAATACATTCAGAAGTATCCAAGACTGCGACAGCGTCATGGATAGTATTAGTCAAAGACAGACTTCAAAAGTAAGTAAATTAATTTACTCTTATAAATAATCGAATTTTTAGATTGCCATTCCAGCTATACCTCTCAAAACGCCAATGAAAAAAGTCAAAGTGACAAAGCGACTTTAATATTTCTCAAAATGCCTTGTTTTAAATTTGTTAAATTTGTATTTCTTTCCCATCAATGTATAGTTGTTCATTATTTTATTATTATTTTTTGGATTTATTATTAAATATTTTATTTTGAAATTGCGATACTTTAGCGATCGAAGAACAACGTCATTATTAACTGTTGTTCTTGATGTATGACAAAATGTGTTATATTTTGTGATAAAATGTACAAATGCTTCACGTAATCTTTGACCCACACTTTACAAATGACTTTTTTCAAACTTTAAAATGAATGTGATGCATTAGATAAATACGTGCAGCGTCGATTTTCAAACGTAAAAACTTTTGTGTATTGTTAAGAAAACCTTGAATACATTCATATTATGTATGTATAGGATATGTTCGCCTGACTTTATTGTTTGTCGAAAATTTGGTGTACTATCATATTTGATGCAGATGTATTGGCCTTAAAGTGAATGCTGAGAGTACCCTGCCACATTTTTTGTTTATTTCGTAACACATCTAGGCCAAAAGACTTCGAAGACTTTAGTTGTTATGATGAAATATCTCATAGTATACTTTTTGATAAAAAAAGGCGTGTTTAAAGACTTGTAAATAAGGGTATAAATAGAGAATCTAGCAGAGTATTTTATCATTCACTATGGATTCATTTGAAAATAATACTATGCGTAACGCACCTGAACTAAAACCTGAAGCTCTTAATGAGGAGTTTGAAAAACTGTCTGTTGCCAGTCATTCCTCTGATTCAAGTGAAAGTGTACAAATCACTCATTCAGGAGATAAAGTCGGGCATACCTTTATTCATCCTGAGCCTAAAAAAATTAAATATTGTGATGATTGCGACAAGAAAAACGACGATGAGTCATCTCCACATGATAAGCCTTGCTTTGATGAGTGTATTGAAGAAAAAGATCCTTTTCAAAATCAACTCGAGGAAGGAAGACATGGTAGAGGTTGTCCTCACCATCGATCACATCCACAAATGATTTTTATCAAAGGATTTATCATGACACCACATTGCCCAAGACGGCGTCATGGTGGAGACAAAAGACCTGACTGGTCTCCACATCATCATCATGGAGGAGACAGAGGACCTGAATGTACACCACACCACGAAGGAGATAGAAGACCTGACTGGTCTCCACATCATCATGGAGGAGACAGAAGACCTGACTGGTCTCCACATCATCATCATGGAGGAGACAGAAAACCTGACTGGTCTCCACATCATCATCATGGAGGAGACAGAAGACCTGACTGGTCTCCACATCATCATCATGGAGGAGACAGAAGACCTGAATGTACACCACACCACGAAGGAGATAGAAGACCTGAATGGTCTCCACATCATGGAGGAGACAGAAGACCTGACCGGTCTCCACACCGCGAAGGAGAAAGAAGACCCGATTGGTGTCCTCGACGCGGAGATCGTCATGGTGAGGAAAGAGGAACAGGCTGGTGTCCTCGTCGTAGAGGCCGTCCCGATGAGATGCCTGACGATATGCGTCCAAAGGGACTATTTGATCAACCAGGGAAAACTGATGAATCATTTGCTCCAGAAAAAGGGTTCCATTGCAGTGCACCTGATGGATTGGTTCAACAACAACCAACTCAAACTCAAAATGCGATGAATTGTTTTGGTTTTCCACAACCTGTTCCTATTGCTGAAAATTCCTATCCACGTGTTGTAGTCTCATCTTTGTGCGATGATGGAATCGAAAGAGTAACTGTTCATATTGATGAAAATACAAGACTTTACTTCGAAAATGGACTTCCAAAGAGTCCACCATTTATCAAAGAGGAAGTTAACAAAACTTCTGCTGAAAAAACAAAGCATGATAAAAGAGACGGTTCTAGAAAACATCGCAAACACCACCACAAACATTCCCCAGAAACAAACTTTGACTATGGACCAGCTTTTGAACAGCAACCAATTGGATATTCTTTTGGAAAACAAGGAACTCATTTAGGAAATCCATTAGACCGCAGACCAGAAAGATACCCTCGCTTTAATGGTCAAACTTTTGGTTACGGACCATTTGGAGTACACCGTCCAGAGATGTTTACTATTAATCCACCACATAGACATCAATACCCTGAGCAATATTCTGATTTTGGATATCCAGGATATCAACAAAAACATAACTTTTATTAACCATACATTATTTAAATACACAACAACATATACTTATTTTTAATATATGCTTAACCATATCTATTTGTCAATAAATACTGTTAAAAAATATTTGTTCGTCTTTTATTGTAAAGTACTATAACTAATTGAAGTGTTTTCTCAATCAAACCCATTTTTACCTAAGTGAGTATCCTGACTTTTAGTTTAAATACACAACAATAAATATTTACACTCAATATTTGTCTTTCTGAATATTTAATGTGTACCTAAATGTACATATATTTTTGGAATATTCTAGTACTAAATTTTTCAGGGATTAATTATAGAATGAACAAAAAATACAGCACAAAAGAATTTATTTAACATCTGATATCATTAAAATGACACTACGAGTCCTTTTCTTGCTTACAATTATTTGTTCAATTAATCATCTGTTAGTATCTTTATATAACTTTTAATTTTTTGTAAAATGAGTTCAAACAATCAAGAACATTTTCCTAAGAAACACATTCGAGGCGATAAATTCGTCATAATATTACAACCAAAAATATTCCCACTTTAGACTATGTATTTGATTGACGTTAATGACAACAAATATAAGTAAATTCAAGAAAAGATGACAAATATAGGATTGTTTTACGGAACCATGACCACTGGAAAAATTTGCTCATTCATAAAAAAATATGAATATGATAATAAAGACAATTAAATATTTATTGATTTTTGTTCATTATAGTGAGTCATCATTGACAACATATTGCCTATAAATGTAAAAATATATTGCTTTGGAATCATAAATAAATTTTAAAGAGTACTTGTATTAAATTTTGTTAATATTCATCTAAATAATTCATAGAACTATGGACAACAGCAATATTAAGGAAGAACAACAATCACCCGTTGAAGCTCTAGTAACTAAACCACATAGATGGTGTGGTACACCAGTACCGGATAATGTTGTTGAACCCTCTCAAAGAAATTGCTGGTTACCTGCGCATTCACGGGTACAAATTAAACATGACGAGGAGGAAAAAACACAGGAAAAGAACAGCGACTGAATGATCTTTTATCTTTTAATTCTCTGCCACTAAATAAATATTGTTATCAGTAATATTAATTGTCTTTTTAATTTCACCTAATAAAATTATGCATATTGATTGCAAGTATTAATTTTTTAATCAAAAGATAGCATTTACTGGACTGAAAGTTATTATTTAATCTTGAAGATTATTTAATTATATCGATCTAAGTACTGATAAGAGGCCAAATTCGTGGGATTTAATTAATTTAAATAATTTTAATCATGGTTGCGAAAAGAGCACCAGCTTTAGGCAGACTAAGAACAATGAGTATGATGTCGTCGGAACATGTAAGTCCTTAATATTTTGTCTATTTTTATACTTCTAATTTTTTTGAAGGAAATTAATTCAACGAGGCTATTAGATGAGTTAGCTAAACAATTGCCCGATGAATCTCCTTTGCGAATCAAATCATTTAATGAGACACATATTGAATGTAAACCATTAGGAACAGGCAGATTTGGGGATGTATTTCAATATCTAAACAAGCAAACAAATAGATTTGTGGCAGGAAAAATAGTGAAAATGGAAATGTTTAATCATTACTTCCAGGATTGGTCTAAAATATCTCTAAGAGTAGGTGTATTCTTAAATGAATTAGAAATATTGCACAAGGTATCTTGTGAGCACGAAAGAATTGCAAATGTTACTGGCATTTATTCTGATTATACGCAACTGATTGTATTTACAGAATATTTGACAAATGGTTCTGTTAAAGGTAAAACATTAAACACTTATCAAGAAATATAATTAGATGATAATAATACATACATTTTACTGAGAAATGACTTGGAAATCCTTTTAACAGTAGTAGGATGTTATAAATGCATGGTATTATTAGTCTGTCCTGATGCATCGATATTACTTAAGATACTTTGAAAATCCATTAAAAGACCATATTCATAGGCAAGGGCTTCATTGCTAGTTAGCCCGTCAAAATACACTGACATTAATGCTAATTTACAATCAATGTCTTTTGGAATGCCCATCAAGACATATTTTGACTGATCCCCTTTAGTTGTCTTGCAAGAATCTGTCTTCTTGAGACTATCTTTAGCTTGTCAACAATTATTTATCATTCAATTTATTGTCATCTTCAAATACCTTCTTGACTTCAGTTCTCAACTCACTATATTATACTCTTCCTTTGTAGTGGAAGGTCTGGTTAGATTTTTATTGAATGTAGTTGGACAACTTCCACATTCAAAGGCACCACTCTTTCTAACATTAAGATCGTCGCTGTTTGAAGATGCATTCACAGATATTAGATAAACTGAGTGTTCTTCCAAAATATAGTTATACAAATATCCCCCAACTTAATAAGAGTTTCATGATATAGGAGTAAAATAAATTCCATTGTTTGATTGGTGAATCTTGGATATCTTTAACTAATAACGTTTTCAAACAATCTCTTTCGCAAAAGCGTCTTGGACCTTCATTTACCATAAAGAGTGAAACCTCGTCACTGGGCTCTTTGAATCTCCTTACTGTTCCGTCATATTTAGTATTCTTGTCTGGTGCCGATACATCTACATAGCCAGGCTTTTGATTCATAGCACGTGCTAGATAAATATGGCAATCTTGAGGAGCAGTCTGTTAATTTCTCATGTACCAAGAATCTAAAGTCGGAATCAGCTTTATACTGTCCAATCATCCCTAGATGCTTATTGTAATCGAGAGAAATTTGTTTTGTATCTCCCCACAACGCTTTCCATTGAGAAACCGACCAAGGGTAAAACTATGCGAGAATTCCATACTATATCTTCCTGATTTAACACCATACCATTTAAACTATTTTGCAAAGTACTGTGACATTCAATTGACAAAGTATCACAATAACTTTTGGTGATATTAGGTCTGTTTTCCTCAAATAAAAATTTGTAACCGTCCACTATCAAGTCAAGATCTTCTTCAATACTCATCTTTCCTACATGGCTAGTTGATTCTCTTGCAATGTGGTGTCTAACTTGTTCAACGACTACTAAAATGATTGATTATAATTGATACTTACCTTTTGTATTTACTTCTGGCATCATCGTATCACATTTTCTCAAAGGCAAATCCTTGCGACCCTTTTCTTTGGTTCTTTATATGTGCTGTAGTTTTCTAACTTGTGCTTCGTTTTTTTCAAATTGTGATGAGGTATTTATAAAGAACAATCAAATTTACTTAGCAAAAAGAAGGACACGCTCAAATTAATATATTATTAAAGCATAACATCTATTTCACATTTCTAATATTAATTATTAACAAACATTACTAGATATTCTAAAGGATGATAAAGGATTAAGTGAAAAGACGTCGCTAAAATATTTTTACCAAATATGCGAAGCTTTGTTTTACTTACACAATCAAAAAATACCAATAATTCACAGAGATATCAAAGCAACCAACGTTCTTGTAGATTCTTTTGACAATATAAAAATTGCCAACTTTGGGATGGTACGTGATTTGGCTATAGATGGGTTTGGAATTGCAGTTGCATCAGAAATCACTGTTGATTTTAGAGGAACTATGTTATATGTTGCTCCGGAAGTATTAACATCTGACCTTGGACCAGGAAATAGAAATGCTTACGGAAAGGCTGCAGACTTATGGGCATTAGGTGAGATACTTTATTTATTTATTATATGAGACAGTTTAATATAACAGACGATGAGCACTTTAATTGCTAATCTTTTTAGGATGTACATTAATTGAAATGCTTGTTTGTTATCCCCCATACTACGAATATTTCGGAAATGTTAATATTAATCAAAGAGAAGTATTAGAACGCGCAATGGGTCCAGTTGAAAAGCAATTACCTTATGAAAGTAAAACTTTATGTCCCTCCGCAACAAAACATGTTAAATTTTTGGTAGACAAATTATTTGAAAAAGATGTCGGTAAAAGAATTACAGTCAATGAATTACTGAAATTAAAAAAACAAATGGATGAAAACATAAATATTCAGGATATATCTTCTTTATACAGCAATTTAAGTTCCGTACCAAGTTATATTTCACTGACGTCAGACAAAGACGAAAGCAATAGAAATGAAAACGAAAAAAATAACAATACTATAGAAATTGAAGTAGTGAAAGACGATCAAGTATCATCAAAATCACTGCTTCTTCCTGCTGTGTCTAAGAAAATATCAAATTGCAATAGTTCAACCAAGCCTTCTTATCATAAACACAGGAAAGAACCTACTTTGAGAAACTTAGCAGTTTGTTGTGCCTTCTTTACATCAAGACTATCCTTATTTTTTATATTTTTCTTGCAATCATTTGGATACACCGCAATGTTTGTATTATTAGGTAAGCTGGGTAGTAACTTAAAAGATATTCATTAAAAAATACAAACACGACTAAAATTTAGTGGCAGTTACATCTTTAAGCTCAAACAATTTATCAACCAAAGTTGGCCAAGTAATTTGGAATTAGCAGGTGAGAGTTTGTATACCTCCTCAACCGTACACTTCCCATGATCTACGTTTATAGTTTGACTGCCAAAGTACTCAGTTAAAACATATTCCAAGTTCTCTCCCAATTCTTTGTAGGTACCTGCATCTTGACCACAACTGTTTGATACTTAGAACCATCTGGTTTCTTGGTGTTGTTGATCTCCTCCATCTGTTCTTCCTTCTTCGAAAGGACACCATTATCATTAACATGGGATGCTGGAGTGATCGCTCATTCTTTTGTGAAGATCTGGTTTTTTTGGATGAGGCATTGACTCTCCTACATAATAGGCGGCTTTGATAAAATCTCCCAAAGTCCAATAATTAATAGGAGATTCTGCTTCATTGGAATTAGCAAAGGATGCCAATTTTGCCAAGCAGTGGATATTTACTCCATAATTCGGATATTTCATTTTCCCACATTCACTTTTTTGAGATTAGTTAACTACCAGGCACCATCTGCTTCATGTTCGAAATCGCTTCTACCAACACATCTGTGATACCATTGTTCTTTCTTAATTTGTCATAATTGGCGAGGATTTCATTAAGAGAGGACGGCTTTGGGAGCGATCCTACACCATTGATGCATTTTCTTAGTTCCCATATAGAGTTGATTCTTTCATCTCCATCAAGAATTGAAGGGGTGTCAAATCGGTGGGCAATATTCATTGTTTGATGCAAATGAGTAGTGCAAGGTTCTTTAAAGAGTTCACTATTTCTCATTGTAAATGAGAGATGTCATATGAACGCGTATGTGTCTTTGTTAGTTGAAGCATGTCTCCGGAAACCTCTTAACAAGGAGTTGTCGATCCCAAAGAAAAATTCAGTAAATTTCGACGCTGTAATACCGCAATTCTTTAAGATATTATTGAGTTCATCAAAATTGGTTTGTGCTTGAGATTTTGTTAAACCAATTGGTGCTAACAGCATATTTTCACCCAACCATTCCATCATTACCTTTCTATAAGCAACAGTCTCATCTTTTCTCTCAAAAACCTTCTTAAACCTTTCAAGCTCTTTTTCCTTTTCAAACTCCTTATTGATAGCTTTGATAAGCATAGCAACTTTTTTCCTACGCACAATCAGTTCATTGTGATCTATTTGAGCAGTCGTGAGAATGTTTCCGTTGGCAGTTGACTTAAAAATAGAAAACAACGGTGTTTCGACGACTTCACGGTTGGCTAAAACTAATTAGAATATAAATTTGATTACTCCATTTCTACTTGCTTTCTTACCATTCGTGGCAAATAATCCCAGTAGTTAGATGCTGTTTAACCAAAATAGTATGATTAATATAGATTAGCATCATAAATAAGATGACAAAACATGTTTAAGCCATATCATGAGTAAATTTTGAAGCAACGATATCTTAACCAGAGTAATTGATGTAAAGCATCTTTGGTGGTTTAAATTTTAAAACATCCCAAAATATACATAACAAAATTGGTGGTAAACATAATCTATTTAATTTCCAAAAACAATCATTAACAGTTATGCTAAATTAGGCTTAGGTATATTGGCAACATTTTTTATTGTTGCCGGAAGTGTTATTCATGGAGTCAGATTAGTTTTAAGTGCATATTTTGGTTTAGATATGTCTCAACCTCAATTTTTGATCATATCCGGAATATTTTTTATTCTTCTGTTTGCCTTGCTATTTTCGTGTTGCATGGTAGCATTAGGTGAATATAAGTTTAGAATGGCCCACCGTACGTTGAAAAAAAGCAAGCATTTTGTTGAAAGACCTGATCATGACCTTAAAATCTTTGGTTTCACAGTTGTTCGCAAAAAGAAAGATGAAGATGATGAAGACAATGACGATATGGAAGCACACACAAAGGAAATATTTGTTAAACGTTCTACATATTCAAATCATTCTATTACAAATAATTACGGCAATGCCCCACAAATAAATGTAACTGAAAGTGATGTCCAATTATCTCGAATCGGCAGTAAGGACGAAACCAAAAATGAACTAATTGACTCTTTTTATTATGAAACACCCATGTAAATTACTTAAATTATTTTTGCTTATAATGGAGTTAGTATCGTAATTACGGCAGATTGTCAAAATGTAGTCGCTTTCAAACGTGGAACAATACTAAATGATATAAAAATCCAAGTTATGTAAATAATAAGTAGATCTTCTGCACAATTTATAAACCATATCTTATTAACAATCATTAAGTTTATGACTAGTAAAATAACATTCTTCATATTTTTGGCAGAATCATTTATTTGAAACTAAACATTTGTTAATTATGATTTTTGAGCTTCCTAATATATTAATTTGCATTCTATTAAAGGTGATGACGTATACATCTTCATATGTATATCTGATATGTCTTATTTATTATATATGTAGTTATATTAGTATAATAAATCAGTTATCTTATTGCTTGTTCTTTGTCCACGTGTCTCTATCCTATTCGCATATCGACTTCATGAGCTACCGTATGGTGTTCCCGGACCACATTCTTTCGAGAGTGTCTAGAAATTTGATTAATAAATAAACAAATATTTTTTTAATTTTTGTTTTAATGCCTTTAGTTAATTCAAAATAACTCATTTCAATTATTATGCTTGTGAGATACAAACTAATTGCACTATTCATATTTCATCTTTACTCGAACTGCTATTCTTCCAACAATATAGCAGTACGTGGAGATATTTGCCTCAATTCAACTTGTCAAAACAATAGTACTTGTGTAGCAGATAAGAATAAATATGGTTGTCAATGTGTAAGGAATCGCCATTATGAAACATAATGCCTTTTCAGTAGAATATACAAATAATAAAAAATTTTATTAGGTTTCTTCAAATTTATTAAAAAGTTTGAGTCAAAAATGATTGCTCGGCAACTTTTCAAGCTTATTAATCCAATGTAAAGTGGAGACCATTCTTGGTAGATAACAGGAATCATTTTAAATCAGCTTAAAGTATTATAGGCATAATCAAATTGGGCTTAAAATTGATTAAATGAAATTTTTAATTATAGTTAGTCTGAGTCCATTTCAAAATCTGAAGCAGAATTTTCTTCGTCAGAGCTAATGACAACCTTCGATTTTTTCGCAGCAGCTCGTTTTGGAACATTTCTTGAACTTTGAGGTTCTTCGTCAGAGTCAATAGCTTTTTTCTTTGGCGCAGCTCTTTTTGGAACATTTCTTGAACTTTGAGGTTCTTCATCAGAGTCAATGACTTTTCTCTTTGGCGCAGCTTTTTTCGGGGTAGTCTTTTTTTTCTCAACAGCCTTCTTTTTAGGTACAACTTTCTTTGAATTAGGTTTTTCTTCGTCCCCAGACATATTACATTTTTTCTTTGCAGGCGCTACATTTTTAGACGCAGCTTTCTCGGGGAAGGTTTTTTCTTAGTTGGTCCTTCGTCATCCGAATCTGAGTCAATTTCAACGACAGGGATACTTTTTGCTGCAGCTCTTTTGGCAGCCGTTCTTTTATCAGTATCTTCAAAATCAGACAACTCGTCAGTGTCCTCGCTTTCATTATTCTTGGTGGATTTTTTATTTTCCCTAGGCGTCTTAATTACAAATGCAGTGATATCTCCATCATTTTTAACCTCCTTAACAGGCTTCTCTTTCTTTGGAGCTTTTTTTCCTTCTTAGCTTTTTCTTCGTATTTCTCTTTGTAAGCTTTGATGTCAGGGGCGATATTTATCCCTCTTGGGTCAGGTTTGAAATCAGCAGCTGCAGCAGCTCCACCACGCTTACTTTTAGCAGACCCAGATTCTTTTTTGAGTTTAGCTGTAGCGTCTCTGATAGCCTTCTCAATTTCAGCTTCTTCCTTGTCCTCGTGTTTCTTCAAAGCAGTCATAAATTCATCAAGATCAACTAACCACAGATCAGACCACGATTTCTTTTTGAGAGCATTCAATTCATCGAGTTTTTCCTTAGACTCTCTAATTAGCTTATCTTTTTCTTCTTCGGACAGTTTTATTAAAGCCATTCCAACCAAATAATCGTAGTCTCCTACAGAATCCTTGGCAACAGCTTCATCGTCCTCAATATCCTCCACAACGTCCAGCTTATCTTCCTTTTCACGCCTCCTTTTCTCATCATCATTCCATTTCTTTAAAGGATCAGGCAAATAACCAAGTTCCCTCAACTTCTTGATAATTTCCACCTTCTTCACATTTTCCATCTTGATTTTCTCCCTTGATCTTGGCCATGATGAATTTGGCTTGGGCACTCAATTTATCACTTTGGGCCTGAAGCATACCTTCCAAAAAGGCCTTCCTCTCAATGTACTTCTGCTTACGACACTTAAAGAAATCCTTCATAATCTGATCGGGGGAATTGAAGCGTCTTAAGCAACCTTCAGAATCAAACAAAACCATGCTAGTCGTATTGATAATAGATTGAAGTTGGAAGACCTTATGCATGCCCTCTCTTTCAGCAGCAGCTAGTTTGTCCTCACTCATCTTAACAACGAACTTGACCGTGGAATCAGTATGGTATTCCTTGTAGTCACTGATGCTGAAGGCAGCATTTTTGTCGGGATTGTCATTCAGCTTGTCAATAACGGTTTCCTTGTACTTTTGAGTCCAGGTCTTGATGGGCAACTCGGTGATTTCGAGAGTTGTGTCGTTGATGACGGAAATACGCCCGTTGGAAATGTATCTTCCCTCATCGAGTTTCATCATTGTTCCTTCGAACCTTCTGTACCAAGGAGCCATTACTTTCGTTTCTTCGTTGTTGATGAGCCGTCTGATGTTTGCAACCACGTCTCGTGGGTTGTAATTCGGGATTTTGGTTGACCACGCAGTTCCAATACCTTCAGCCCCATTGATCAAAATCATGGGAACAATCGGGCAGTACCACTCAGGTTCAATGCGTTGATTTTCTTCACTCAAAAACTTGAGAACATGCTCATCTTCTTGTTTGAAGATCGTCTTGGTCAGGGGAGAAAGCTGGGTGAAAATGTAACGAGGGGAGGCAGAGTCCTTTCCTCCTTGTAACCTCGTTCCAAATTGACCGATAGGAAGTAACAAGTTAATGTTATTGCTACCAACAAAATCTTGAGCTAACCCAACAATCGTCATCATAAGAGAAACTTCCCCGTGATGATAAGCAGACATTTCCCCCACTGCCCCAGCAAGCTGAGCAACCTTCACTTCTTTCTTGTCGGCACGCTTAAAGCAAGTGAAGAGAACCTTTCTTTGGCCCGGTTTCAAACCATCCATCAAACTAGGAATCGAACGTTCGTTATCCATATTGGAGAACAGAATAAGCTCCTGGTCGATGAATTGCTTGTAACTGATACTCTTGGTATTTTCATTGTACAAGTAGACTTCCTGTTCATTAGTTAATCTTTGTCTTTTACGCTCTTCCATCCAGGAAGTCAACCACTCCTTTCTTTTTTCAACCTTAGCTTTAGCAAACGCCATTTCAATTGAAACCGAACATTGCTCGTCGCCGTACTTGAAAGGAATGCGATGCTTAGCCATGTCAGAGAAGTATTCTTTTGCTTCCTTCGAAGTAGATGTACCCAACCCCTTGTAGTATTTGATCTTGAATCCCTTTCCATTATTGTGGTCAGCACGCCATTTCATGTACTCAGGCAAGGAGAAGAACGAAGTAGATTTCCCATCCTTAGTAACTTTCACGATTGGAGTGATGAACTCTTCCAAGAATGTGGTTTTCAACAAGGCAGGCCAATTGTGGTGGAAGAAGTTAATCAATAATCCCTTGATATGGGAACCGTCTTGGTCCTGATCCGCCATGATCATGACTTTACCATACCTCAAAGTCTTCAAGTCTTCCTCTTTGTCGTACTTCAAGCGGTATTGCAACCCAATGATCTTGAGAAGAGCGTCGATTTCAGCATTTTCCTTGATTTGCTTATGATTAGCATCGCGGACATTCAAGAATTTTCCGCGGAGTGGAAACACACCATACTTGTCTCGCCCAACGACTCCCAAACCGGAGACGGCAAGAGTCTTAGCTGAATCTCCTTCCGTTAGGATGAGAGTACATAAATGGGAATTTTTGGTCCCAGCGTCATTTGCATCATCCAACTTTGGGATCCCCTTCAATTTGTTGGTTTTCTTGGTCGAGCATTTCTTGTCAGCCTGTTCCTGTTGCTTGAACTTGACCCAAGATAAGATAGCTTCGACGACTCCACATTTAGCCGCACCTGCATGGAATTTTTCACTAACCTCAGCCTTCGAGCCAAACGACTTAGCTTGTAGAGTCATGGTTTCTTTGGTCTGAGAGTCGAAAGTAGGATTCTCGATCAGAGCATTTACGAAAAGCCACATGTGGTTCTTGACTTGGAAAGGTTTGACGGCTATTCCAGACTTGGCTCCAGCTTTCTTAGTGACCGTAGCAATAAGTTTGGAAGAAACTTGATCAGCGATGTAATCGACATGCCTTCCTCCCTTGGTCGTGGCAATCGAGTTAGCAAAAGAAACTGACTGGAAATTCTTTTCAGAGACAGTTAAAGCTACTTCCCATCGCTCGTTCACTTGCTCATAAACGAGTTTAAGAGGTTCACCATCGGGTCCCGTACAATTCTTTGTGTACAGCTCACAATACTGCTTGAATCCCGAAATTGGCAATTGACGTCCATTCAGGTACACTTTGACACCACGAGTACTTCCTGCAATATCATATGCTCTCCTGCTCATCAGGGCAACAATATCATCATCCAGCTTGTCCATTTTAAACTTCTTCAAGTCGGGAACAAAGGTAATCTTTGTGAAATCAGACCCTGAAAAGGACTCAATCTCCGCATCCTTATCCTTCGTCATATTCTTAACCCAAGTCTGCTTGAACTTCTTCTTATATTCCTTGCAAGCCGACTCCAGAGTAAATTTAGTTGAGAAAATATTGCACAACTTCGCTCCATACCCATTTCTCCCACCAGTCACTTTCCTTTCGGAGTCATTGTAGTTTGAAGAAGTGAGTAAGGTTCCGAAGATAAGTTCAGGAACGTACATCTTTTCAACCTTGTGCATGACAACAGGAACACCCTTTCCGTTGTTGAAGATAGAGATGGAGTTGGTTTGCTGGTCGATGTCGATTTTGATGACATTCATACTTTTGTCTCGTTGCTTGTTGTCAGCCGCGTTCACTAAGATTTCATCAAAGATCTTGTAGAGGCCTGGAACATAGCTGATGTCTTTTGTCACGATCGAATCCTTGTCTTTGTCGTAGACCCACATCGTCGTCTTCTCGCAGAATTGGACTGACCCGATATAAGTATCAGGGCGGAGGAGAATGTGCTCCAGTTGTGTCTTCTTCTGGTACTGCTGTTCGATTGATGTTTTACCCCCTTTCTCGTGGGGTTTATCTATGTTCGTGAAAACATCCAAATCCTTCTTCGACAAATGCAGGGTCTTGTCATGTTGTGCTTTTTTGGTAGGAGACTTCGTGCTTGATGCCTTATTTATTTTTTTAGTTGGCGTAGGACCCTGAAAAATTGATAGTTATTATTTTTCAATGGCCAACTTACAAAATCACTCTCGCTCCCACTATCGGACATTCTCAATTGTGAGTTTAAGGAACTATAAAGTATTATAATGAGTATACAAAAACAACTGAATACAAATAGAGAGTCAAAAAATTACCAAGTACATTTGCTACGATAAACGAATCAATATGAGGCTCATCAACAACTTTAAATGTATGGTTTTGCTATTTTATGCCACTACATTTCCCGCGCTTTTTTATTAAATAGTCGGCGTTGATATGCGAAAACTCTCATGGTCTCTAAAAATGACAGATACTGGTCAAATAAATAAAATACTTACAGGTTGTTAAGGGAGTATGCAAGTTGTATATTTAGGTAAAATATAGTGAGTATGAACACAAATGTAAAACAAATTATGAATGACAAGCAAAAGTAAATTGTGATTGAAGGTTATTTAATTATACACAAACCAAAAAAATTAATTAATTAGTAATTTATAATTACAGAAGTTGCTTTATGGAAGATCAACTTTTAATATTATTTAAATCATGTGGAAGTTAGTTCATTTGACAATATATTCTATTTTAAAAATACGCCATGACTGCAATTAAGTATGTATATATTTATGCCAGATGTACTTTAAATTAACTAAATCTAACCCAGCCGATATAAATGCATGAATATGTTTATATTGAGAACAAGCGATGTATGGTTATCGCTTCTCGAGCTTTTTAGCTCAGATCAAAGTGTAGTATCTGTTCTTTACTGTTTCATCGCAGTAAAATCCTCTACGAGGATTATGTGATTGAACTATTTTTGGGACTTGAATGTTTCTGGGCTTGCTCAAATCATTCGTTGGTCGGTCTAGTCTTGCACCTCTGCTAGACTCGGCCTAAATTAATAACCACGTAAAATACATTTTAAGTCCATATAATTTCAAAAGAGTGGATATGTTATATAGGAAGCTCGAAAACAATATAAAATACTAAAAAATGTTGTAGCAGTACTATTAGAAACATCAAAAATAATTTAACCATAATATGTATACCACCATATGAAAGTAAATACTTGGAAGATGGTACTTAACGATATAATGCCATAACATTTTGATTATAGAACAATGATCCTTTTACCGTCAGGATTAAAACACTACAAATGTTCCATATATTTAAAAAAGAAAAACAAATTAATAAGGTTTTAACTACAAAATATGCATAACTTTCATAAACGAATTCAACAAATACTGAAGTTTTATAGAAATTGCAATTCCAAAGGACTCCATACACATACAAATACTTTAAAACGATATTGAACTCATAAAATCAATTCCTCCAAATATTGAAAATTTTATTTAAAATTATGTTTACTTAAGATATTTATTTTAGCAGTTCTTGCTAGTTCTTAAGAATAAATTTTTTAAATATATTATCATTCAAATTATAAAGTTTACAAATAGATTACTAATTATGTTGTGTGGTTATCAATTAGAACGATTTATTAAGAATACACAAAGGGTATTAACATATGAATCAAGTAAGGGAAAATGTGTGCCATTGTTCTTATTCAACAAATCAACTTCATTTATTTAGCCTGCCCAATCATATTTATCAACATATTTGATATATTTAATATATTTGTTCCCATGTATTATGTATATCTTGAAACAACTGCCTCCATTAATTATTCTTTGTATAAAAAATGTATTACAGCATCACCAAAATGTTTATATTGTAAGAAGGTGACAATATCAGTGCCATTATTTTGTGCAATTAATATGGAGTGCGATCGTATTTGCCAGTAAAAATTGGCAAGCAGAGACATCATTACAATAAGACACTACAAATAATTCCTTGATAGCTGCTTACGTTCGTGGCATTGTTCTATAAATGATCTATGCGAGCATCTATCTACAACTTATTGTGCATTGCATGAGTATTATACTTTTTTATCAATTACATTTTAATTATGCTGATCCTCAACTTGCCTATGTTTGATTTCTGAGATTAAGTCCGAGAACAATAATAGATAAGATTAGGTTATCATGTCGTAATTTGTGCGTGTAGATTGCTAAGGTGAATTCAAAAGCGTGCCAAATAAAATTGATTTGAACCAGATATTTGTTATACGCCATCTACACCAAGCTACATGGACTTTTAATCACAAAATGAAAACGATTTAATGTTCTAGCTCTCTGCTTTACTTACAATTTAATTGTCCTTACAACTCCCGCGCACCCAAACTTGAGCATAAGGACACATCTCATCCAATTTTGGTTATATAATAAAGTTGATCTTGATTGTGGACAGACATATTCTGAGCAGTATAAGGATTTGGCAATGTTGTCAGAACGATCTGTCCTAACTTTATGAGCGCCCTCCGCTTTTTAAACCGAACGTTCATCATGTGGATTGTTGTCCATGTTTACGCAATGGCTGGGTTTTGTCAACATGCCGTTGTCATCAAGCCTATTCGTAGGAGGTGTAATCTATCGACTACGCAACAAGTCTCTATTAAAGTTTCCCATTTGTATTTATTGTAATTCGTGTTCTTTGCTATCTGATTTAATTATTTATTGTTAATTTAATTATAATTTAATTATAATTTACCGATATTTTGTAGGATAGTAACAATGCAGCATCTCGAAACTGGAGAAACAAATAAGCCTATGTGGAGCACTTTTATGGCATTAGCTGCCAATGTCATGCAAGAAAAGGTGAAAGAAGAATCAGAAGAACATGAACATACAAGGTCTTCCTCAACATACTCAACAGAAAGTGATAGTGAAGCATCTTCGGTGGTTTCCTCATCAATCAGCCCATCACCGGTACAAATTAAGAGTGAAATTTCGAAAATTACTGATAAAAATGCAAAACAGGCATTTAGTGGCCTTGATTCATCGAATTTACTTAAACCAATTCCAATCGTTAATCTCGCTGTTGATAGTAGTATTTCAAATTCAAAGTTACCGGAATTGCTTCTAACATATCAACGCAACTATGGGGTTGGGTCCCTTGAAAATTTAGATATTGGGATCGGACAACTGAAACAAATAAGTGGTTCGATTCCGAGTCAGAAAGAGTATGAAACTTTTAATTCGAGCTTGGATAAATCGAAGGAAGAAATTACAAATAAGAAAGAAATTACTCCTATGGAGCTTAAAGAGAAAGTACGGCAAAGTACTTGCACCAGTGGAAGTAGTAGGCCTGGTTCAACTGCTTCTGACGATTCTTCTCCATTTGATGTCATCGAGCTTGGTGCCAAATTTCGAAATTATGCCGATTTTATTCGTGTATTAGATGCCTGGAAAGAGGAAAATTTTCACCCCTTTCGGACTGCATCTTCTGACATCTTCCGGGAAGCTGATGGAAAAACAAGGGAAGAGACTTTTAAGTTTCGTTACATCGTTTTTCACTGTGTCCACTACGGCAAGCCAAGGAAAAGAGGTAAGTATAAAAGCAATATCAACAAACAAAGTATCGCTATTTTTTTTGAATAGTTTCTGATTAGGATACATTTTCAAAATTAACCATCTCACTTATCTTGCTGGATCTTTTATAATTAGATTTCTAAATTTCAAGATCGATGGCGGTAGTCATTAATTAGTTACTAAGAATTACTATCAGCTTTTCTAAATGCTGAATTAGTGAGTATTTTTACAATAACGGGAAGTATGAATTGCCTCCGGAAAATGCATTTCAATTCCTAACTTACATATTTATAATAAGTCATTGCAGGAGAAGGGAAGCGCCCCAACCAATCATACCTCAGCTGTGGATGCCGTGCAAGTTTGAGAGTGAATTACCAGCAAGGTGAAAACGTCTTAAGGATTACCAGCTTGAACACCGACCATGAAGGAAGACATCCGGTTACTAAGGAACATTTTAGCAAACTCAATACTAAAAGAAGAAAAATGTCTTCAGGAGATCAAACTCTTACAAATACTGATGAACCAAAGGCAAAAAGGAGAAAAAGTGCCTCAGTAGTTAGTTGTTGTGAAAAGAAATTGTGCCTAGATGAGGAAAATGACGATGCAGCAGTTGATTTATCTGCAGTCAATGGAAGCGGTAATAATACGTTGAATTTAACTGGAGAACAGACAGTGAACTTGCAACAGGGGCAATTAATGAGTTTGCAACAGGAGCAATTAATGAATCTGATCAAGAACATTAAGGAAAATGCTAATATGCCCGCTCTTATTAATCCAGCTCCTAATTTGTACAATTATCAACAACAACTGGCTGTTTTGCAAAATTTTCATGCAATGCAATCGAACTTGGTCCAAAAACCTTATTTGCCCCCCTTCATGGTGCCCCAAGGACCTCAATTTGGTATGCCTCAATGGGCTTACCAAGCCCCTCCGTTTAATAACTTTTTGTTCCAACAACCACACAATTTCAATTTGAATTCATTGTCTAAAATGGGTAAAGACGGCAAACCATTTCTTTGAGAAGTAATCGTACGCGATAATCTTTTATTTAATATTTTCAATAAATTAACTGTAATATCAAATTTACTAGTACAACTAAAAAGCCATTGTTAAATGCAATTCAAGTCAACCTGTAAACTGGCCTAAAAATTAAAAGCCAGCTCACAAAAAATAAAGCCAGTTCACAAAAAATAAAGCCAGCTCACAAAAAATAAAGCCAGCTCACAAAAAATAAAAGTCAGCTCACAAAAAATAAAAGCCAGGCCACAAAAAATAAAAGCCAGTCCAGTTGTGGCTTTTTTTAAATAATCAGGTGTACGCCAGAAAGCAACATACTACAAAATTAATAAATCCTTAACAAAGTTATAATTTTTTGATTCAAAACAAACAATAAAGAACCATAACATTTGCATTTTTAGAAAACTGTTAATTCAATTTTGTGTATCCATCATCAATTTTGAAACGGTATCTTGGCTTAGAGATTGTTTCTTATTCGTTATTAATCTTTTCAACTTCAAAAATATCTTTCCACCGAAGCCGATGGGGTGCAAAGCGTCTCCATAGCTTATTTGGATATCAGCGGGTATTTTGATTTGTTGGATACCCAGAAATTGACGAGGCTCAATTAATTTATCGCTTCTGGACACAAGGGTATAGTTTCGTTTCAGAAAAACCTATTATGGCTTCATATGTGGCTTCTTGGGCATGGGATATAAAAGCCAGGCCAGGCCATTTTAAAATATAAATAATCAGGTCAATCCAGTTTACAGGGCTGATTCAAATGCATTTTTTTATTTAGTTATATTTATTTGTACTTATTTATATTTATTCATATTTATTTGTACTTATTTATATTTATTCATATTTATTTGTACTTATTCATATTTATTTGTACTTATTCATATTTATTTGTATTTATTCATTGTTTAGCCAAAATAGCTTCAGCAATACTTTTATCACTGATGTCGGGAATTCCATGAAGAACGTTTTCACAGGCTTCTTTAACTTTGTTAATGATGAATTGGTAGATAAAGAAGAGGATCCTTTTCGCCAAATTATAGCTAAAAAAGAAAGTTAGCAAAATCAACAAGAAGATCAATGACAGTTTCTGCTTTAAAAAATTTGTTGGTAGATTATTTTGAAAATGAAAACTTAAAAGAAGAAGCTATGGAATATTGGAAAAATTTTAAATCAAAGAATTTTTCGTACTTTGTTTTATTATTTCTATATATGCCAGCTATCACGGCTGCAGTTAAAAGGTTATTTTCTGTGTCTAAATTAGAAACATCTGATCTAAAAAATAGGACATCTGAAAAGCTTTTGTCAACCAAAATGTTTTTAAGGACATTTAATAAGTGGGAGAAGTAATAATATTTTTAATTTATCAAATATTAAAAAATAGTCACTTTTAATGGCAGAAATACATCGGAAAATGTTCTATTATATAAAATTTGTAAATTATTGAGTTCGGGATAAGAATTTCTAATATAGGCCACTTATGTCTAAACATGAATTAAACAATAACATTAAGCTTTTTAGCGTTAGAGGCATTGAGTAGATTATCATGGCAGCTAATTCGAATTGATGATCATTATTATTAATTCCAAAATATAGCTACAAATTTAGAATAGTTTTCAGTATTGAAATACATTTATTTTCATTGGATCTGATAAAACCTAGACGTTGAAACAGACGCATATGTTTGTGTTATTAAAATATTTGAACCGTGATTTATATTACGTTGCTTGTAGTAGCTTTGATGCAAGAAATATACTTTGTTATTTGTTTATATATACTGGTATGTAATCTGTTCAGGTTTAACCATGCATTTTAACATACGTAGTGTAATATAATAAATCAAAATTATCATTGTATTCTCCAATTAATTTTATTAAAGGTCTTCTTTCCAACAACACAAATCGACTTTTCCATTCAAAATAAAGTTTTGAAACCAAATTAGCATGTTCGATTTTAATCATATCGAGATATTACTAATTTTTCTACATAATTTTATAAATTACCTATTTAAGAAATGGAGTCAGATGAAGAAGATTGGGGTTGGGATAATCTTGATGCACCTTCTGAAGATAGTGATGATTCTATTGTGATTGAAAACAAGCGAGAAGATAACATAAACAGAACAACGGTGATTTCGTCTTCAGCTTGCAAAGTAATGTGTTTAAACGATGTTTATAAGGAAATGATATTTTGTATTAATCAAGTTTCCCAACATATTACCATTGCTCGTTCCGCCATTAAAACATTGTTAGTGAATAACAAATGGGATGCTGATATAATTATAAACAAACGTTTTCAATTCGATTTGATTGAGGATTTTCTTTTTAATGAATGTATTGACATTTTTAAAGCTCTACAAGACGCAGAGTTCACAGCAACGGAGGGAGAGTGTGAAGTATGCTGTTGTGAAGGTACATTACTTGCATTACCTTGTGGGCATGGCTTTGATAAAGAATGTTGGAAGCAAGCAACAATTCAGAAAGTAAAATCAACGGGAAATACAAACATTGAATGTCAACAAGATAAGTGTACAATGAATGTACCAGAAGATCTGTTGCTTACTTTATTTGATGAAGATTCTCAAAATGAGGATGAAAAAAACGTCATCCAATTGATTCAGGGTCAAGCTGTACAAGATTTTGTTAAAGCGAACAAATATATTACTAAATGTAATGGTGGAAGTTGTAAGAATACGTACATTAAATTTGGACTTAAGTTTGATGGACCAGCTAGATGTCAGTGTTCTAATAGATTTTGCTGCGATTGTGGAGAATTTTACCATTTTCCGCTAACCTGTGAATTATTAAAAATCTTTAGAAAGTATGACGATAAAGAAACAAAGGATGAACTCGCGACTCTTAATTTACTGCTCCAATCCACAAGAGATTGCCCTTCTTGCGAATTCACAATTGAAAAAATCAGTGGTTGTAACCATATTACTTGTCGCAAGTGTAGGCATGAATTTTGTTGGTTATGTTTAACTCCATGTAAGTTTAAATTAATTTTTAAAATTTACAAATTTATGTATGATTAGGGACTCAAAGTAGAGGGAGTCACAATTGTGATATAACAAATGCCAAAAGTTACAAGGACAGGATAGCTAAACAATCTAGACTCAGCATAAATGCAAAGAAATATGAAATTGCCTTGGCAAAGTACAATAATCATCGTGTTGGCAAGTATTACGAAACATTAATTAATGAAGCCGTCCAAAAAATGAATGGAAATGGTAATTTAAGTGTGTTTAATATTTTGCCTAAACTTTATTCAACACAACAAGATGCCCGTCATTTGGCTATGTGTTCCTATGCATTCTTATTTTTCGTTGAAGATGATGAGGAGATTTTACCATTTATCAAGTTGCAATTAACTTCTTTGGAAAGTATTATTGATTTCAACTCGGGGCTAATGAACGAAATCTCACAGCAAGTCAATCCAAATATTAGTTGCGACGATGTTGCTAATAAAATTGCAGCTGTAACTAAGATTATGGATATTCTAGAAGATATCATAAAATCACACAAAGACGCTCAATCATTTAGATATTGTAAAATTGTTAGAGATTACGATGTTTGAATCAGAATTCATAATATTTATTGTAAATCGGATCTTCAAATTAATAAGGCCATACATTTCTCATTTAAGTTTTCTAATTAAATTTATATCTTATATATAAATTGAAACATAATGGGATTATCATAAAGGATATTTCAGTAGCACAGATATTACTATCCAGAATTGTTCTAACTAATAAAATGTTATTTTTTTAATCCTAAGTACGTAAACTAATAATAAATATGATGGTTTGATTCCAAAGAACTTCATAAACAAACATATCATCTAATTTAATATTTAGCACATTATAGTTCAAGAATCCAAAACTGTAATAGCTAATAAAACATTTTACATTATAACGGATATCTATTCTTATAATATTGATATGTCAAAACTAATGTGTCATGTAATATTTTAAATAAATTACATCTTTTATACCATCAATTTAACCTTTCTTGTTAGCAAAATACTTAATACAATTTGTTTTTCTTAATTTCTCATTTTAAAATGTTTATGAACTGAAATTTATAACATTTAAAAAGACAGTTTATTTTTGGATTCTTCAAATTTAAACGATAAAACTTATTTAAATATTTTGGGCTTTCAAATTATTAATAATTTTATGGAAATTAGAATATGTAGATTTCCTATTCCGCTATTTGCGAAGTTTACAATAGTTGTTTTGGAAATACAATATTAATATGTAACTTCATCAACACTGGATCGTTTCCCGAACCGAATCATCATATCAGCTGCGGATGGAGCTCTCTTGGCATAAAATTGGTTTTCTTTATACTAAAAACAAATAAATATTTACTCATTTATAAACTAAAACAAAGGTTATCCAAATAATCATAAATATTTTAATTACAACTTACTGGAGAAAGCATTGGCATTCGAGGAACATAGTAAAATCCAAATTCGTTTTCACCAATATCTTTAGAATTAAAAGAATTTGAATGTGGTGTAATAGCTGCGGCAGAAGTCAAAGCTACCAAGGAACAAGCAACAATGGCAAAGATTAAAAATACTTTTGAAGTCATGATTTACTAAGTTTCCTGTAATAAGTAAATGTAAGTTGAAATGTTTAAACAAGCGGAATACTGGGTGAAAACTTTTTACGAATGCTAAAGTTATAACGCTAAGGCATGTTATATAGTCTCAAGTCCAGCCTCCTATAATTTATACCTTTGTACCTATAAAACAAATCATGTCTAAAATGACGTCCGGATAAGTATATAGGCGGTCGAGCTATAAATAATAATTTTTACGAGTTGTACCAATAACTTATATTAGACCTTTGAATGATTATACAAATTAACATAAACAATGCCTCAAAATAAACATAATTCAATCCTTAATGAGTTAAGTTTAGATTAAATGCCAAAAGTTGCCACATTTTTTGTTTGTTTAATGAAGACCTTTGCGTAGGTTTTAATTCTATTAAATGGAGTGCTTGATAAAGCGGATTGCATTAATATTCTCAAATAAACTTATAAATTCCTGTCAACGGCTTAATCTGTTTCCAAATAAGGATAAATTATGCAAGGATAATTAACAAAATATATGCACCAACAGTTCATTTTTATAACATCATAATAGCAAATGAATGAAAGCAAATATAAAGTTAATTTTAAACCTATTTGTTGCTACGCTACGCCAATTTAAAAGCCATTATAGGCTAATTCCATTATTTATTAGATGTTAAAAAAGCTTTATAAGTTGGCTACTTTGAGAGTGCACACTCAAGAGATCATAATAACAATATAGTATGTTTCGTATTGAAAGTTATGTTAATGGGATACGAATAAGGAAGGTGGATTTAATATACGATGATGTGATAACAATGGAGATTTCAAAAATGAAAATACATTTTAGTCACAAATATTGGATGGAATGAATAGATAGATGATACCGTATTCTTAACCAAGAAGATGTTATTTTTAAAAACAAAAATCTTCTACTTTGATTAAAATACATTCTATTGTTGATTGAATTCAAAAAGAAAAAACTTCATCATTTTCGACAACATAAATTGCCTTATTCTTGCGACAAACAAATTTAAAGATCATATAATAAATACTTAATATTCATCTCATTAAAATATATGAATAACTGAGTGTTGACTTTAGATGCACGTACTAAACTACACACTTTCAATTAAGCAATCTATTTAAAATTATTCCATGATGTCATTGACGTAGTTTTTTAAAATAATATTTACTCAACCCCAGACATATGAAATTTCGGACTCCAGTCTGATTTAATGAATTCAAGGAACGTGTTTATATCTAAAAATACTTGCTAGTCTATTATATCTTGCAAGATTTAAAAATATCACATCAATTATATTTATCACAAAAGAAGGTACACATTTTCAGAATCTCAATAATCACCCCTTCCTTTTTCTTTTATAAACTCATTTTTTCTGAGAATGTACATGCCAATGTGGACAGAAAACACGTCTTTTGTTATATGATTTCATTTGTTATTTTCCTTCACATGTATTATGCAGACATATTTTAGTTATGCACAACTTTTTTGTAATAATATTGTAATTGAGGGTATTGCTGATGTGCATAATGCATCCGAATATCCAATCAGGCATATTTCCACACATACTTAGCAATTATTGCAAATATCATAATATATTTTTTAAATTGATATAAAGATAGTTTGTACCATTCAAAAGTTGAATTGTCGTGATAAGATCACATTTTGAAAGTGAATATGTTTGGTTATTTATAACTTCATAAATCCTTTACTTATTTCTTTATTTGAGTGAAAGGATGTAAATTAAATTAGGTTACACAAACACCAGAGATTAAAGCTTATTATTTGCCTTTTATTAAATTTAATACTTCACGTGTGTTACCGAAATAAAATACTTTTAACAAGCTAACTAAAGAATTTTTTATTACCACGCGATTTGGTCTATTTACTAACTTTTACTTTCTTTAGAAATATCCACAAATGAAGGGTAAAGAATACGTTGATGATGTATTTGGCATCAAATACGATGCGGAAGAAAAAGAATCTCCATCTGATACTTTTTACAAAGAACTTGGGCAACAAAGTCTAAACACTAGTAAGGACGACTTTTTTACCGAACAGATAATACTGAAAGCGGGAGGTAATAAGGAAAACATTCGCCACGATGTAATGGAAGATGACAAAACAGACTTCTTTACCGAACAAATATTGAAAAGTCGGTGTAGTGATGAAAACGGGCACACAATTCCTGACAAACCAAATGATTTTATTAAGAATGATACTGATAAAGATTTTTCTAATAGAAGAGAGCATCATATTAAAAAGGAATATCGGAATAATAGAAACTCAGACAATGAATATCATGCAGACAAACGCTTTTTAAAAAGTAACAAATTTGCCAATGGCAAGTCATCTAGAAAGGAGTTCACAAAAAAAGAAACCCAATCAACTGATAAACAAGATTACGACTTTTTCGCAACCAAAAAGACCATTAATCGAAAAGATGAGGGAAATTTAAAAGTCATTAGTGAGCCTATTTTCGCTGAAGGTGATTATGGGATTGAAGTTATTCGGGGAATGATTGATACCGTTTGGAAATGTGAATCCAAAGAAAAGTTAGCTGATATAATGGGCAAAAGAGTTATCTATGAGGATGGTATGTAGTTAAGTTTGTATTGATATATTAATTGTTATTTTAGATAGCTTGATAGCTTTTGACAAGCCATACTTTTTAGCTTACAGTGGAACACCGAGAGAAGGCAATATGAATATGGATTCTTGTTTGCAGGAATTAAAGACAAAGTTGTGGCCAGATATTGATAGATTGCATTTGGTTAAGTCCCTAGATAAACAATATTCTGGAGTAATTCTATTTGCCAAATCTGATTCAGAGAAGCTAAGATATCAGGAAATGGGAAAGGAAGGTTCACTCCTGAACAAATACTATACTCTAGTTAGAGGCATTCCGGATGAAGGACAAGCAACCATTAAATTCCCTCTAGTCAAGATAGTAAGAGACAAAGGAGATATACTAGTGAAACCATTTTGCCAGGAAAAATCTAAAAAACACTCAAAGGTTCAAGTATTCCATGCTGAAAGTGATTACCGTGTAATTGAAACAAACAAACGAGCCAACATGTGTTTTATGGAAGTAAACATCAAAAATGATTTTACCCATCAAATAAGGTCTCATCTTTCTTACGGACTAAATTGTCCTTTAATTGGTGATTACAAATACAATCCATTGAACACAGGAGGAGTCCTTAATCCACCTAAATTCACTAATGATGGTTTGAATCTTTTGGATATTGGGAATAGACATTCTTACAAGAAAGTTCCAATGCTTTGTCATCTTGGAAAGATGAGTTTCGAAAATCAAGGAAAAGGTTTTGTCATTGAAGCTCCAATGCCAGCCCATATGAAATATGTTCTAAAGAAATTGAAGTTGCTCAAGCGTTAGATATTTGTGTTATTAGAAATGTTTAATTTATACTTGTTATTTTGCCTATCAAATTAGAGGATAGCTAAAAGTCGTAGATTGAGGATATTGTTATGTTATTAATTGTTGAAAAATAAATTACTTTGTTATAAATAGATTTAATTACATCAAATCAAAATGTAATACAACTACTTATTCTACATAAAATTGTAAAAGCATACTTTTAGGATAAATTATTTTTTCAAATTTGTACGTTCTTAATGATATTTGACTATGCACTCTTGAGTTATGTATATACTAATATCCTGAAGTAAGCTAGTTTAAATAAAATACTTTTGAAAGCAACTTTATGTATTTTTATAGTTTCAACCGTTTCTAATTAGCCATTTAACTTTTTATGAAATTCCTCAAATAAAAAGCTAAAAATTATTCAAAAATAAATGTTAATAAACAGACCATACTTAATATATTTATCTATCTTAATTAATTATGATGGGAAAATGAAATCATGTTTATATTAATTATTTTTTAAAATAGTCATTACGGAGATTGTTAAATTATGACAATATCTTTGATTCCTGATTTTTAATTATGGAGCCATCAGTTTTGCTCCAAGTTTGCTGATAATTCAATTTCGTTGGTAATATACTGTGAATTTGATTAGGCGAATTTAATAAATCAGAGACATGGTTTTGTGTATTGTCTTCTAATTGAGAGTAGCCTTACTTACATTTTGATGATATTTAAAAAAATCCACAATGCCAATCGAATAAAATTATAGCAAATCTGAAAACAGTTATTCTAACGATATAATTTGAGGATAAAACGTACATAAAGACGTCTAAAAAGCTGATTGTGGCTGTATTGTTTTTACGATTAATAAAAATGTATGAATTGTCATATGACAAATCTTCTAAATACTATAAAGCATAAATAAAGTCAAATTTTATTGAGATCATGAGAGTAATTTCGTCAAAACTAGTAACTTTCATAAAAGATCTACATTTTTTAAAGGTTGGAGCTTCAAGGAATGCAAAATAATATAAATTCTTAATTATTATATCATGTAAATTTTTAACTGTTTTCAATAATGGCATGGGCACTATGTAAAACTATTTTATTATCCAACCTACGTGCTTTTTTATACACTTTCTGATTTATTTAAAAGCTCATAAGATATGGGCTTTTCCATATAATTTGTTGAAAGTAAGCATCGGTTTATAAAAACGATTAATTTTCATTTGTTTTGTTAAAATGATAAGACTCTCTAATTAACCAAATATAATCATTTCAAATAACTACCAATTTATGGTAAAGACAAAGCGATTACATCAATGGTCTACATTAACTTATAAGTTATTATTTTGTATTTATATTTTGAATTCATTTATTTTCTAAATAAGGTACATATTAAGACAGATACTAGTTGTCACTTTACACTAAAGCTATGTGCAGCTGATTTTTATAATAATTGATAGAATGCCATTTCAAGGTGGATAAGGAAATAACATTTATAGAAGGTGCTTTGTAAATAATACATATGATTATATGCCATTTATAAAATAAATTCATTCAGGAATATTCAATATTTTATTTTCTTTGGAATTGCATAAACATGATAACTCATATTTTCATTCTTATTATTAATGAACGGCAATACATGTGCTTGAATTTCTAATATCTTCAAATGGCATAAAAATAAATAGCAGTAATAAATCTGACACTTGTTCAACTTTTATTTTAGATGTTTTATTCTTAACGATCTTCTCAGCATTCATTATAAGTTGCATTTATATTCCAGACTTTGATATTTTATTAAAACTTTTATCATAGACAAACAATTAAAGTTAACACAATTGTTCCAGATTAAAAAGTACGAAGTCTATATCAATGTAAAAGTCTAAACGTGTTTTCAAATAAGTTATGAGTCATGAATAATCAAGGAACGTCGCAACATTATCAAAATGAATATTGTGGAGCCAATGGTTCTGAAAATTATTTCTACGATGATTATTACATATCTTCTGATTATAGATCAAACCCTATGATCTATTACAACGATAATCAATTTGATCACAACAATCTCAATCAGTTCAGTAATTACAACAATAATCAAGTTTGCAGGCAGGACAATTATCCCATATATAACGAAAAGCAACCCAGTACTTTGAATTTTAATCAATTTAATTGTTCCAATGAAACTCAAATAAATTACTATAATAGTGATTCCCAGTATAACTATTCCAATGACCAATATAATCTTTCAAATATTAATCAAATAGACAATACCAATAATGCAAAACAATTTAATTCAGATGTAAATAAATTTAACTATTTTAATCAAAATCAAACGAAAATAAATTATCCCAATGAATATTCGTCCGATGACATGCCAGTAAACTATAATTATAATAACACATGTGAAACTTCTCAATTAAGTGAGTCATCGAAAATGTATATTAATAAATCTAATTCTGATGAAGAAAAACTATCATTTCATAATCAAGTCTACTATGGAAATTTTAATAACACAGGACATAAGGAATCCTATGGACAGGAGTATAGTCAAGTCTATAATATTTCCACAAATAACAATAATATTATGCTTTATCAAAATTATTTTACGCAATCAAATGATATGGAAGTTATAAACGATTCATATCCAATCTCAAAAATTCCAAATTTGGAAAATGGTTGTTTACCTATTTTAAATAATGATATGAGTTATGAAAATCAAAATATAGAGTTCCCCCGATGCGATAAGGAATTAATGCGTCGATTTAAGAAAAATGAATATTCCAGAAACAGATACCATAGAATGAGTGAAGAAAATAAGAAAAAAATTAATTCCAAAAGAGCTGAAAGAATGAGAAAATCTCGTCAAAGAGAGAAAATATTGTATCAGTTGTATAAAATATCCGAAGCAACTGGAGATATTATAGATGATGAAACAATGGCTGAAATTGATGAAATTCGAAAAAAAAGATCTCACAGAGCCGAAGTTACTCGTCAAAAATATGCTAGCATTTCAATTGAAGAAAGGAAACTAATAAGTAGCACACAAGAAAGACGTAGATATGTTCGCATTAGGAATAATATTCCGTAATTTTTATAGTTACTACATATAGACATAAGAAAAATTAGTATTTAATTTTAAACAAAGCAAATGTACTAGAATTATTGTTATGACATGGCTAGAGCATTTTTAACAGAATTAATGTTTGCTTACAGTTTTTCGTCAATTTATTTGTAGATAAAACACAAACGTTTAATAGAAACAAATTAAGCTTAGAATAGTCTTTATCACAATCGGCAAATTATAATTTAAGAATATTTGAACTGTTTAACCAATGGCCAAATCATAATTTAAGAATACTTAAACTGCTTAACCAATGGCCTATTTAGTATAGTGGTTAGTACTTCTCGTTGTGGCCGAGACGACGTAGGTTCGATTCCTGCAATAGGCAACCTTTTTGATCAAAATCGTATAGGACTTGAAACATCCATTGTCTTGGTTATAAAAAAAGCTACTCATCATAAAACCTACCAAGTTTGAAAAGGTATTATGTATAAGCTCGAGTTATCTAAAATTAAAAGTATTTTTAATCCTTTATATGACTTACCAAGACTATTTGATAATAATATTGTAAATTCTTACGTGCATACAATTTTCTTCTATTCTCTTTGCCAGATTAAAATTGTAATTGAGTTAATGAAATTACGATGATATCGGAATTGAGTTTAAATATTTTTGTAGTATCATATAAGCAAAAGACGTATGCATTTTATTTGTGATTTAATATACTAAATGACATTAAATTTAGATTAATTGTTTTAAACACTTTAGAAAAGTGTTATTTGCTTAAATCTTGAGCGCAGCATTTTTTATCCGTGCAACATATTTCTTGATAACGACATCCCCAGAAAATTGTATTTGGCACAGAGCCATTTGGAAAACGTAAATTTGTCCAGTACAATGTCTCATTTGAGTTATCAAATGTTCTATCCAAACTAGTAGGTATGGTTGCGTTTTCAATTTTTGGCAGTGAATTCAAACCATCAGATGGATCAATTCGTTCATTGCTTTCAAGTATATTTCCATTGATTGAATCCGTCGATGTGTTATTTGTATTTGACGAAAAATTCTTTTCTTCTTCAATTAACTCAGACAAGCTTTTTTCACATTTAGTGTCTAGCAAATATCCATCATAATAAAAATCTTCATTTATAAACGAAAACATTGTATTATCATAAAAAAAAGTATGCGGAACCTCTGTTTCGACATTCCCATTACTATTAACATTGTTATCGTAATATCTTCTATGGCTTGATCCAACTGAATACCCTGAAATAGAACCTACTCCAGCACCTACGAGCATTTTATTGGAAAATATTCCGGAAGACGCTGGTCTATTTAAATTGCTATCGAAGATGGAGTTATGAGAGCCATATCTATTGGTTCCTGAAATGAATATTTTGTTTAATGAATAGAAAGTTTTTCAATTAACTATCAGATGCTGGAATGTGACCTACCTGAAGAGTAAAATATTGGGACTGATTTTGAAGAAGATATAGAAGAAGCTTTTGAAGAAAATATAGAAGAAGCTTTTGAAGGAGATGTGAATGAAGTTTTTGAAGCAATGGATCTTGATAAAGAAGCCCCTCTTGATGAAAAACTTGATTTGCAATTATTTCTTACAAATAAAATACAAAGTAGCAGAGAGGTATAACGGATACTCATTGCTCGATTAAAGAATAAGCATTATAAATTTATTCCACGCTATAAATATTGCATATATCGAAATGCAGTAAAAAATTTAACCTTTAGAGATAACATTTAAACAGCAATTTACTTTGATCAAGTTCATAAATTTTATAATGCGTTGAAAGGGATAATCTGAGATCAAAGTTTGAATTAATAATTTTACCCCAACTCGGATGATATGCTCCTTTGATTACAGGTTAACATACTGAATCAAACGTTGTCTACTTATTTTAAATAAATGCTCGATTTTTTTGATTCAATATAAAACATTTTAGTTTCAAAATAGAAATGAATAAATTATGGTTTTTATCATATTCCATTTGATCAATTAATACTTATCACATTTTGGAAAAAATGACAAAAGAGTGGTTTAAAGTATTACTTTAACTTGCTTTTCTTAATTTTATAAAATCATCACTCTTTAAGGCTTTTGAATCTTATATAAAAGTTTATTCACTTTATTGAAATTAACTAGATTTTATGTGTCAAACATTCGTTATTATCTGTGTCTTTATTGTAGGGTGCAGGTAAATATTAGCCTCATCTTGAGATTTCTTCCTATCTAAAATTGCATAAGTAGATCTTTTGATTAATATGGAAAAGCATACTTAGCTTTGAGACAATGATAGAATGCGTGCAAAACGCTTTAAACACATGTGAAATGCCTCAAACGAACATGATTTGGTTTTAAATCTTGATTTCTTGCCTTAAACGAGATACGATTCAATTAGGTTATTTATTTGCATTAAAATCATCGCCTATTTAGATTAGATCTAGATTAGAAAGCACTATATAAAGTTGCATTTTCATTAATTAGTCATCACAACTAGTTTTCGTCATGAAATCCTTGTACTTCTTTTTTCTCCTTGCTGTAATAGTTGGACAAGCATCTGCTGCATGCAAATGTACAACTTTTTTAAAGCCGAAGCTTATTTCTCAATACGACTATTCCGTTCTTTATTATCCTCGTGATAATATTACATCCATGCCGTGCAACCCCGTCAGATGTATTTATACTCTTGAAATTAATGAACTTCATGGCATTGGTGGTAACATTTATTACGTCAGAAACTTTTTAAAGTCAGAAGCTACTCTTAAGTTTTATAATGGCAAGGATATCTCAGCAACACCATATTTCCAACTGGATGGAAATACCAAAAACTCTGATTTGGTAGTAACTCACCCATCTTATGAACAATACATTACAATGGTTCTTGATGTTAAATCAGCAATTACCAAAGATTTCCCAACATTCATTTATTATGCAACTGGTTCGAAGCAAGGAACAACCACAACAACGACTCAAGCTTCCACTTCAGCAAAAAAGCAAACTTCTACAGTTACTTCCACAACAAGCAGTGCTTCAACGACTACATCTACAACAGCTCAAGTTCCTTCACCAACCACCACAACGCAAACCCCAATCATTTTCCAGTCTCCAATTGGCAGTGACTCAATTGTCGTCCCCAAATTCGAAGGAGATCTTGCTCTTTTGCTCGACATCAAATCAAAGAATTTGACTAAATTGTCTGAGATCGCCCAAGAATTAATTGATTCCCTTAATATTACCCCTTTCACAGATTCCAAAGATGCTCGCGTCAACGTAATTCTCTATGACAATGGTACTGTCCTTCCCTACGGATGGAACTTAGACAAAAAATCTCTTGACCTGATTACTGGAAACTTGCTTAGAACCATTGGAAATGATTTTAATGCTTTTAATGTCATTTCATTGGATTCTTTTATTTCATCTGTCTTTGAAGAATCTAAATCAACTAGAAAGCATATTCAACGAGTTGCTCTTTTTGTTACAGACAATGAGCAAATTAGAACACATCTTAGTAATCAGACTATCATTTCGACTGATTTCCTTGGGAAAACTGATATTCTCCCGTATTTGTTAGCTTTACCGATGGAATCAATGCTGAAGCTCAATACAATTTTAACAACGTTAAATTTACTGGAACTTCTTCCGATTTCATTGTTTTTCATAATGTTGACAGTACATCCAATCTGTTTGAAAATATTTTACTCAATCAAAATATCATGTGTAATGCCGATTATTTCACTAAAAAAACATACAATTCAGTCTCCATCCCAAGCAACTATAAGAAAAGAAATTGTAATGAAATGAATGTTGTAACCTATTGTGAGAGAATTAACCTCGAACAGCCAATCACAATTTCCTTTGAAAAATTTGATTTGGAACCTCAGCACGATAACATCGCCGTCTTTGATGATAAAAGTGTTCTTCAAAATAATATTTCAGGCCACAAAATCAACCATTTAAAAATAACTGTTTTGGACAGTTCTTTTGTCAAAGTTGTTTTAACCAATGGGTCAACAAAAATATTCAAAGGTGGAAATTATACTTTTGAAAATTGCATTATAAGGTCTTAATTAACAATGTATTTATTTTTTGTCCTTTCAAATGTAATAAATGTGTTATCTAAATTATTTTTCGAATTCAAAAAACATTTGCAAATAAATAAATCTTGTAATTTATTAATCATCGTATCAAAGAAAAATCTGTGTCCTCTAAGAGGGAACAGGACATGTAATTATAATGACACACAAATTATGGAAATATAAAAAATCGTATTTCAAACTTGATAAAGTTTATACTAAAAATTGTAACTTCATGAGCAAAAATACTTATTCATTTATAATTAATTATTGCATTTTGGTCAAAATAAATTAAAAAATATTCCCATGCCGGGAATCGGACCCGGGCCGCGTGGGTGAAAGCCACGAATCCTAACCACTAGACCACATGGGAGATATAAACTAAATTATTCAAAATAATTACTAAATAAGTGAAGGTGCTATAATAAATATCTTTTATATTTCTAATTCCAGTAAAGTTTATATTTTTATAGCTTGTTTAAATATATTCAAAGTGCTTAAAACAGTCTGACTAAATTTAATGTATTAATAACTAACTTTCGAGTACAAGTAAAACAAAAAGGTATCGTTCAGGATGAGATTCGAACTCACGCGGGAAAATCCCAATGGATTAGCAGTCCATCGCCTTAACCACTCGGCCACCTGAACATGGACATCAGAGTATAGTTTAGAAAAACAATAATAAATTTGTGCAAAAGAATGTGAATGTATTTAAAAAATGTTTAAAAAGTTTAGCCCGATGCGGGGCTCGAACCCGCGACAGCCAGATTAAGAGTCTGGTGCTCTACCGACTGAGCTAACCGGGCATGTCTTCAAGCATTTATTGAAGTATCATCTTATATCTTTTCATAAACTCGGTCAAGTATAAGTAATAAATGAACAACATTTATCCGCCGGTCTTTCGAATGTATAAAGATGTACTAACCATGGAAATATCTAAATCTTTGCATTTGTTCCGCAAATAATTATTGCAGATCTATGTTATGCCATCTGAGCCAATCTTTTCAATTCTTAACGTGTAATTGTTAGATTCTTTTGTGAACATTACTTGTGTCTCTGTGCTTGAATTCCCCAAGTGATTACTTAGAGGAAGTTCAAAATGAAAAAGATCACTCATGGCAATACAGCTCCATTGGCCCAGTGGATAAGGCGTCTGACTTCTAATCAGAAGATCCCCGGTTCGACCCCGGGATGGAGCTGCATTATTTTTATCTACGATGTAAGATATTTATTATTTTTAATAAAAACATTCTGGCCAAAGTTATTTATGCGAAGACGATACTAAAGACAATTAATGTAAAATATTCAATCCAGATATTTGTGGTCATTGATAGCAGTTTCTTTGCATGTAAATAAAACATTCATTTCCAATTCTGGCAGAATGTCATCTTAAATTTATTTATTGATACCCTAAATAATTCAACAATTCACTCTTTATTTGATTCCAGTATATTTTTTGGGAAAAGAGTGAAATTGATAAGAAAATACTTCAAGCCAGGAAATCGAACGCTGAGCTCCCGAGTGACAGGCGGATACTTAACACAAAATAAGTTAAAAATTAAGAATATTTTAAAAATATTACAATGTTTCACTACTTTGACATACAATTTCAAAATAACACTTTTAATGTATAAAAAGCCAGCGCTCTGTGTACAAAGTAAGTTATTGTTTGGAACTTTCTATTAATGACTAAAAATATCAAAAAAGATGCTCCGTGTGAGGCTCGAACTCACGACCTTCAGATTATGAGACTGACGCGCTGCCGGCTGCGCCAACGAAGCTTGTACTTACTTTTCTACTATTTCATTATCTTCCTCCCCATAACTAACATCTCTATTCAGCCTATATTTAAACAAATTTGTAATAATTGGACGTACTAAATGATGTGTGGCAAAAAAGTTCGGGAATCTTGTTAATAAATATTTAATCAAGATTGATATAATTGAGCTCAAGGGGAATGACAATTTGATCATTAGAAATAATCATTGCAACGTTGATCCATTATAAAGACTTCAACATAAACTCAGGTTGAATGTTAGTGAACCTTATTGTTGAGTGGCTTAATCTTCAATTGTGTGAATACTCTATTGTAGGACCTACACCATGCCAGCTCATATTTAAGTATCGATTATTGTATCCCAATTAGTGAAAAGGAAGTCATGCAAAATTAATGAATATTCGTTGTCATTATTATAAGCTAGAAAAAACAAAAGATGTGAAATATATTTTAATAAAAGTAAATATAACCCTAATAAAATTGGGTAACAACTTATTTTAACTCATTTCCCATTAATTTAAGTAAATTTATTATGTGCCACGGTATATTTAATAAGAACGATATTTGTTTAAATTAATCAACAGATACATTATTTTGAAACGATGTAACATACAAAGAACACCGGACTGAAAGCGGTTGTACTCAAATCACAATCATTATTATTGGTCTATTAATCAAATATTTCTGGCACAGTCAAATATATTAAACAAATGCATTTCAGTTTTAAGAAGCTGGTTACGAAACAAATCTAATTCAAAATGTTCTGTTTGAACTTATTTACTCTATTCAGAATATCTACTGATGATAAATGTGTAAGTGTATTAAACACAAAATAATCTAACGATTTAGTTTTCGGAAAATGTCAATCAAATTATAATATCATGCCACAAATTTCCTTCAAACTTTGAAATTGATGAAAAGCTTCGCGAAAACTGTACAAAGATAGACGACTCAACCCCATTCAAAAAGCACTAATTGCAAATTTCATCCTATCAATTGCGACATTGAAGAAGAGTTTTTTGATGAGGAAGAACAAGCTTAAATGTCACGAATAATTAATTCATGTCTAAAACTTGTACTTATTGCATGTAGTAGGCCTGATTTGTACTATAACAACTTTGATCTTCTACATACATATCAAAATTTAACATAGAGTTCACAAATTATTTCTTTAAATTATAAACAATTCAATCATTAATGAAGACGATCTTGTAAATGTAAGCCAATCGTTTTTAATTTATTTTTATGTTTATGGAAATTAAGCAAGCAAATGTAATCTCCTTTTAAATACAGCAGCCTTATACTGCAGTGGTAAATCACAATCGGAAACTTTAAAGGTATTAATATTATAGATGCATTTATCAAAGTTACCAGTAGAAGTAAATGTGTTGAATTGAATATCACATCGAACTGTTTATGGTAACAAATGCCTATTCAACAATTCTATTACACTTTACAGATTTTGCAAATATTGCAAAGCTTTTAAGTATTGTTTCTTCGGAAGGCAGCAATATTTCACTACTAAGCAAGTTGATTATGAGGACCAAAACTGGCAAATAGAACTTTGTGGTGTACAGAACTTTTGTTAATATAAAAGGTTTGAATGGTGTTGGTTTTGCAAATAAATATTGAACATGAAAAAATATATGCGTCCGAGGGGAATCGAACCCCTATCGCGTGCTTGGAAGGCGCGCATGCTGACCATTACACCACGGACGCCGTTGATAACGGTAATTGACATTTGTATTTGCCCCAATTATCAGTCATCTTAAAAATAACTAAATTTGGAAAATCTAATGTTTTTTACCAACAAATAAGTAATTAATGATTTGATTAGATAACAAAAAGAGAATAAAAAATATTCCCATGCCGGGAATCGGACCCGGGCCGCGTGGGTGAAAGCCACGAATCCTAACCACTAGACCACATGGGAGATGCATAGTTAGTTCCAAGTGTTCATTATACTCAAAATTGTTGATCCCAACATAAACAAATACTTTGAAAACGAACTTAATACATATTTTTTAACTTTTTTGCAAACATTCAAAAATATTTAAATAATTACCTTTTTGAAAATTAATTATTAGAAAAAGTTGGGCTCAACCGGCAGTCGAAACCGGGGCCTCTCGCACCCAAAGCGAGAATCATAACCAACTAGACCATTGAGCCATACTGAATTAACTTTAAATTAAATAATACTATAAATTAAAAAGCTTTTTATTAAATGATCGATGGCATCAGTAAGATATCCTTAGTATGTAATTATAATAAGAAAATTTGGATTGGGTGAAGTTCAATGAAAGGAAGAATTCTGCAGTTTCTTCATCTGTAAGCCTTTCAATAGTAATTTCATCATCATTTAAACTTGATAACCTTCTTGACAAATGTGCAGAAGCATTTTTGATAAGTTCTTATTTTTATTAAATATTTTGAGAATGTTTATCCATTGCTTTGCTCTAGGAAAACGTGATTTCTGTGCCAACCCTTCATATGATTTAGAAGGAAGAACAAAATGTTTGGCTTTATGACCAGTTCTTGACATCAATCTTGCTAGTCTAGATTTCGGATCTATATTTTGTGTTTTTAAAGCATTATTTTGACTTAAAAGATGTTCATTTCCACATTCCAGCGGCGACATCAGTCTATTCACCTCTTTATTAACCCTAGCTTGAAACGAGGCATCCAATGGAATCTTTCTTCTTTGCAATCCATTTCTATTTTTCTTTGTATTTGCCATTCTAAAATTAAAAAAAGTTGAATATTATACTTTTTGCATTGGTTGACACATTCAGCTAATTCAAGTGTAGTTTCAATATTGGTGAAGATGTGCTTATATTTATTCAAAAGCTCTTTAAAACGGCTGTATTTTTAATGGACTCAACTTTGAAATATTTTTTATAATCAAGTGTAATGCTTTTTGAAAAAAACATTCTTCCAGAAGATAGCTATAAAACTTAAAGTACTGATTTTAATTCTTCAGTATCAGTTTAGATATACTTTTTTGACTTTATTTAACTTATTCATACACTCGATGGAAGAAAAATTATTTATAAGCGCAAAACTATTGTACATTTTGACCAACTTCCTTGCTCAAAAAAGTTCAATTTTCTATTTTATAAATTTTAGGACTATATGATTTTAGTCATAAAAATAGAAGAGGAATTCGAATTCGTTATTTAAAAATCAAAAGAATCATTAATTTTTGAAAAATGAGCACTTTTGACTTTTTATACCCTGCTAGCTCGACCTATGCCGATTATCAAATTTTGCCGTTAGCCTCATTTTTTAGAAAATTTAATTCTCTACAAAATGGGTATAGCAATGTTATATTATGTCAGGTATTTTTATAGGTATATGCTCCAATCGACTATTTACATAAAATTTTATAGGTCTGTGCAAATGAATAATCTCATTTAATGTGATCGTTTAAGGAACAAACTTAAGACAAGTAAATGTAAAAAACTATGTGCTATTCATTATGTGATCAAACAATAAAAGTTCGATGAAATAATTGCACTAATAACTACGTAACATTTAAAATACAAACCACGTACAACTTAAACAAATCATTGTGACATTATCACTACAACAAGTTGTTTGCTCATTATTTGCGCGTATTCACTATTTTTAAAGTACTGAATATATGTGTTGTATGTGCTTCCATCTTTAAAATCAACCTGGTTTTTGAAAGTTAAATCAAATTTGCTACATCTTCCTAACAACCAGAAAGTATAAATACAATTTTATTTTATTCAGTATTTATTAGCGTTTCTTACCAATATTCATTTAAAATGGTTAAAAGATTACCTACAACTAAGTTCATTTCTACAGAAGTTCTTGGCCACTCTTTGGCATTTAGATGTGGTCATGTTGCTAAAAACAGACTCATGAAAGTAAGTTACTTCGAATTTGCTTTCGTCTAATTTTAACTTTGCAGGCGGCAATGTCAGAAAAAATGGCTCCATTTGACGAATCAGATTATACTACACACGGTGCCCCTTCAGAAAAATTAATAAATCTTTTTGATAAATATGGGCATGGCAATTATGGAATTCTTGTCACCGGAAATATGATTGTTGATGAAAATCACATAGAAGCTCCTGGCAACATCATTTTGGAAAAGAAATATGATAATGTCCAAAGAAGAGAAGCATTCAAAAAATTAGCTGATGCTGCGACATCCGACGGCGCTCTATTAATTGGGCAATTAAATCATTGTGGTAAAAAGACTGCCTTTGAGTTTAATAAGAATCCATTTTCTTCAACATCCAAAGTTCACGTAGATAATTATAATCCAGCTGCTAAATTTGGAGAACCACATGAGTTGAGCAAAGAGCAAATCAAGGAATTGGTTGTTGACAAATATGCCTACGGAGCTAAATTTCTGTATGATTGTGGTTTTGATGGAGTTGAACTTCAATGTGCTTTTCAATTTTTGCTAGCTTCTTTTGTGAGTGAAGGTGTCAACACAAGAAGCGATGAGTATGGGGGTGATGTTATAAACAGAACGAGAATAATCAAACAAATTCATGATAATATTAGAAAAAAGATCCCAGGAAAATTTGTTATTGGAATCAAAATTTCTCATATGGACTTTTTGAATGTGAGCAATTCGACTGAACAAGCAGTAGCTTTTGTTGAAGAATTGCAAAATATTGGCTTTGACTACATTTCTTTGGCAGGTGGTTTTTATGAAAAATGGTCAGTTGATGAAAAGCTAGATGTTGACCAACACGATTTTTATTTTAAATTTGCCAGTGACATAAGAGCAGCTTTAACTCAAACTAGATTGATTGTTGGTGGAGGAATCCGTACTGCCGAAAAAATGGTTTCTCTGGTTAAAGACTATCACGTTGATGGGATTTCGATTGCACGACCAAGTACACACGAACCAAATTGGCCAAAGAAGTTGTTAGCCTCTGAAATACAGACATTTCCTATTAACTCAGTTGACGAGCAAAACTTTTATCAGTCCATGCTTCTGGCTTGGGCTCAAATGGAAGCAATGGGAAAGACTAGTTTTAAAGAAGCCTGTGAAAATGTTCTTCATGGAATTCCCGACATCAGTGATAAAAGTATTGCTGAAGCTATTTTGGCTAAACAATGAATAAATACAAATAAATATGAATAAGTACAAATAAATATGAATAAATATAAATAAGTACAAATAAATATGAATAAATATAAATAAGTACAAATAAATATAACTAAATAAAAAAATGCATTTGAATCAGCCCTGTAAACTGGATTGACCTGATTATTTATATTTTAAAATGGCCTGGCCTGGCTTTTATATCCCATGCCCAAGAAGCCACATATGAAGCCATAATAGGTTTTTCTGAAACGAAACTATACCCTTGTGTCCAGAAGCGATAAATTAATTGAGCCTCGTCAATTTCTGGGTATCCAGCAAATCAAAATACCCGCTGATGTCCAAATAAGCTATGGAGACGCTTTGCATCCCATCGGCTTCGGTGGAAAGATATTTTTGAAGTTGAAAAGATTAATAACGAATAAGAAACAATCTCTAAGCCAAGATACCGTTTCAAAATTGATGATGGATACACAAAATTGAATTAACAGTTTTCTAAAAATGCAAATGTTATGGTTCTTTATTGTTTGTTTTGAATCAAAAAATTATAACTTTGTTAAGGATTTATTAATTTTGTAGTATGTTGCTCTCTGGCGTACACCTGATTATTTAAAAAAAGCCACAACTGGACTGGCTTTTATTTTTTGTGGCCTGGCTTTTATTTTTTGTGAGCTGACTTTTATTTTTTGTGAGCTGGCTTTATTTTTTGTGAGCTGGCTTTATTTTTTGTGAACTGGCTTTTAATTTTTAGGCCAGTTTACAGGTTGACTTGAATTGCATTTAACAATGGCTTTTTAGTTGCACTAGTAAATTTGATATTACAGTTAATTTATTGAAAATATTAAATAAAAGATTATCGCGTACGATTACTTCTCAAAGAAATGGTTTGCCGTCTTTACCCATTTTAGACAATGAATTCAAATTGAAATTGTGTGGTTGTTGGAACAAAAAGTTATTAAACGGAGGAGCTTGGTAAGCCCATTGAGGCATACCAAATTGAGGTCCTTGGGGCACCATGAAGGGGGGCAAATAAGGTTTTTGGACCAAGTTCGATTGCATTGCATGAAAATTTTGCAAAACAGCCAGTTGTTGATAATTGTACAAATTAGGAGCTGGATTAATAAGAGCGGGCATATTAGCATTTTCCTTAATGTTCTTGATCAGATTCATTAATTGCTCCTGTTGCAAACTCATTAATTGCCCCTGTTGCAAGTTCACTGTCTGTTCTCCAGTTAAATTCAACGTATTATTATCGCTTCCATTGACTGCAGATAAATCAACTGCTGCATCGTCATTTTCCTCATCTAGGCGCAATTTCTTTTCACAACAACTAACTACTGAGGCACTTTTTCTCCTTTTTGCCTTTGGTTCATCAGTATTTGTAAGAGTTTGATCTCCTGAAGACATTTTTCTTCTTTTAGTATTGAGTTTGCTAAAATGTTCCTTAGTAACCGGATGTCTTCCTTCATGGTCGGTGTTCAAGCTGGTAATTCTTAAGACGTTTTCACCTTGCTGGTAATTCACTCTCAAACTTGCACGGCATCCGCAGCTGAGGTATGATTGGTTGGGGCGCTTCCCTTCTCCTGCAATGACTTATTATAAATATGTAAGTTAGGAATTGAAATGCATTTTCCAGAGGCAATTTATACGTCCCATTATTGTAAAAATACTCACTAATTCAGCATTTAGAAAAGCTGATAGTAATTCTTAGTAACTAATTAATGACTACCGCCATCGATCTTGAAATTTAGAAATCTAATTATAAAAGATCCAGCAAGATAAGTGAGATGGTTAACTTTGAAAATGTATCTTAATCAGAAACTATTCAAAAACAGTAACGATATTTTGTTTGTTGATATTGCTTTTATACTTACCTCTTTTCCTTGGCTTGCCGTAGTGGACACAGTGAAAAACGATGTAACGAAACTTAAAAGTCTCTTCCCTTGTTTTTCCATCAGCTTCCCGGAAGATGTCAGAAGATGCAGTCCGAAAGGGGTGAAAATTTTCCTCTTTCCAGGCATCTAATACACGAATAAAATCGGCATAATTTCGAAATTTGGCACCAAGCTCGATGACATCAAATGGAGAAGAATCGTCAGAAGCAGTTGAACCAGGCCTACTACTTCCACTGGTGCAAGTACTTTGCCGTACTTTCTCTTTAAGCTCCATAGGAGTAATTTCTTTCTTATTTGTAATTTCTTCCTTCGATTTATCCAAGCTCGAATTAAAAGTTTCATACTCTTTCTGACTCGGAATCGAACCACTTATTTGTTTCAGTTGTCCGATCCCAATATCTAAATTTTCAAGGGACCCAACCCCATAGTTGCGTTGATATGTTAGAAGCAATTCCGGTAACTTTGAATTTGAAATACTACTATCAACAGCGAGATTAACGATTGGAATTGGTTTAAGTAAATTCGATGAATCAAGGCCACTAAATGCCTGTTTTGCATTTTTATCAGTAATTTTCGAAATTTCACTCTTAATTTGTACCGGTGATGGGCTGATTGATGAGGAAACCACCGAAGATGCTTCACTATCACTTTCTGTTGAGTATGTTGAGGAAGACCTTGTATGTTCATGTTCTTCTGATTCTTCTTTCACCTTTTCTTGCATGACATTGGCAGCTAATGCCATAAAAGTGCTCCACATAGGCTTATTTGTTTCTCCAGTTTCGAGATGCTGCATTGTTACTATCCTACAAAATATCGGTAAATTATAATTAAATTATAATTAAATTAACAATAAATAATTAAATCAGATAGCAAAGAACACGAATTACAATAAATACAAATGGGAAACTTTAATAGAGACTTGTTGCGTAGTCGATAGATTACACCTCCTACGAATAGGCTTGATGACAACGGCATGTTGACAAAACCCAGCCATTGCGTAAACATGGACAACAATCCACATGATGAACGTTCGGTTTAAAAAGCGGAGGGCGCTCATAAAGTTAGGACAGATCGTTCTGACAACATTGCCAAATCCTTATACTGCTCAGAATATGTCTGTCCACAATCAAGATCAACTTTATTATATAACCAAAATTGGATGAGATGTGTCCTTATGCTCAAGTTTGGGTGCGCGGGAGTTGTAAGGACAATTAAATTGTAAGTGAAGCAGAGAGCTAGAACATTAAATCGTTTTCATTTTGTGATTAAAAGTCCATGTAGCCTGGTGTAGATGGCGTATAACAAATATCTGGTCCAAATCAATTTTATTTGGCACGCTTTTGAATTCACCTTACAATCTACACGCACAAATTACGACATGATAACCTAATCTTATCTATTATTGTTCTCGGACTTAATCTCAGAAATCAAACATAGGCAAGTTGAGGATCAGCATAATTAAAATGTAATTGATAAAAAAGTATAATACTCATGCAATGCACAATAAGTTGTAGATAGATGCTCGTATAGATCATTTATAGAACAATGCCACGAACGTAAGTAGCTATCAAGGAATTATTTGTAGTGTCTTATTGTAGTGATGTCTCTGCTTGCCAATTTTTACTGGCAAATACGATCGCACTCCATATTAATTGCACAAAATAATGGCACTGATATTGTCACCTCTTACAATATAAACATTTTGGTGATGCTGTAATACATTTGTTATACAAAGAATAATTAATGGAGGCAGTTGTTTCAAGATGTACATAATAGCATGGGAACAAATATATCAAATATGTTGATAAATATGATTGGGCAGGCTAAATAAATGAAGTTGATTTGTTGAATAAGAACAATGGCACACATTTTCCCTTACTTGATTCATATGTTAATACCCTTTGTGTATTCTTAATAAATCGTTCTAATTGATAACCACACAACATAATTAGTAATCTATTTGTAAACTTTATAATTTGAATGATAATATATTTAAAAAATTTATTCTTAAGAACTAGCAAGAACTGCTAAAATAAATATCTTAAGTAAACATAATTTTAAATAAAATTTTCAATATTTGGAGGAATTGATTTTATGAGTTCAATATCGTTTTAAAGTATTTGTATGTGTATGGAGTCCTTTGGAATTGCAATTTCTATAAAACTTCAGTATTTGTTGAATTCGTTTATGAAAGTTATGCATATTTTGTAGTTAAAACCTTATTAATTTGTTTTTCTTTTTTAAATATATGGAACATTTGCAGTGTTTTAATCCTGACGGTAAAAGGATCATTGTTCTATAATCAAAATGTTATGGCATTATATCGTTAAGTACCATCTTCCAAGTATTTACTTTCATATAGTGGTATACATATTATGGTTAAATTATTTTTGATGTTTCTAATAGTACTGCTACAACATTTTTTAGTATTTTATATGGTTTTCGAGCTTCCTATATAACATATCCACTCTTTTGAAATTATATGGACTTAAAATGTATTTTACGTGGTTATTAATTTAGGCCGAGTCTAGCAGAGGTGCAAGACTAGACCGACCAACGAATGATTTGAGCAAGCCCAGAAACATTCAAGTCCCAAAAATAGTTCAATCACATAATCCTCGTAGAGGATTTTACTGCGATGAAACAGTAAAGAACAGATACTACACTTTGATCTGAGCTAAAAAGCTCGAGAAGCGATAACCATACATCGCTTGTTCCTAATATAAACATATTCATGCATTTATATCGGTTGGGTTAGATTTAGTTAATTTAAAGTACATCTGGCATGGATATATACATACTTAATTGCAGTCATGGCGTATTTTTAAAATAGAATATATTGTCAAATGAACTAACTTCCACATGATTTAAATAATATTAAAAGTTGATCTTCCATAAAGCAACTTCTGTAATTATAAATTACTAATTAATTAATTTTTTTGGTTTGTGTATAATTAAATAACCTTCAATCACAATTTAATTTTGCTTGTCATTCATAATTTGTTTTACATTTGTGTTCATACTCACTATATTTTACCTAAATATACAACTTGCATACTCTCTTAACAACCTGTAAGTATTTTATTTATTTGACCAGTATCTGTCATTTTTAGAGACCATGAGAGTTTTCGCATATCAACGCCGACTATTTAATAAAAAAGCGCGGGAAATGTAGTGGCATAAAATAGCAAAACCATACATTTAAAGTTGCTGATGACCCTCACATTTATTCGTTTATCGTAGCAAATGTACTTGGTAATTTTTTGACTCTCTATTTGTATTCAGTTGTTTTTGTATACTCATTATAATACTTTATAGTTCCTTAAACTCACAATTGAGAATGTCCGATAGTGGGAGCGAGAGTGATTTTGTAAGTTGGCCATTGAAAAATAATAACTGTCAATTTTTCAGGGTCCTACGCCAACTAAAAAAACAAATAGGGCATCAACCACGAAGTCTCCTACCAAAAAAGCGCAGCATGACAAGACCCTGCATTTGTCGAAGAAGGATTTGGATGTTTTCACGAACATAGATAAACCCCACGAGAAAGGGGGTAAAACATCAATCGAACAGCAGTACCAGAAGAAGACACAACTGGAGCACATTCTCCTCCGCCCTGATACTTATATCGGGTCAGTCCAATTCTGCGAGAAGACGACGATGTGGGTCTACGACAAAGACAAGGATTCGATCGTGACAAAAGACATCAGCTATGTTCCAGGCCTCTACAAGATCTTTGATGAAATCTTAGTGAACGCGGCTGACAACAAGCAACGAGACAAAAGTATGAATGTCATCAAAATCGACATCGACCAGCAAACCAACTCCATCTCTATCTTCAACAACGGAAAGGGTGTTCCTGTTGTCATGCACAAGGTTGAAAAGATGTACGTCCCTGAACTTATCTTCGGAACCTTACTCACTTCTTCAAACTACAATGACTCCGAAAGGAAAGTGACTGGTGGGAGAAATGGGTATGGAGCGAAGTTGTGCAATATTTTCTCAACTAAATTTACTCTGGAGTCGGCTTGCAAGGAATATAAGAAGAAGTTCAAGCAGACTTGGGTTAAGAATATGACGAAGGATAAGGATGCGGAGATTGAGTCTTTTTCAGGGTCTGATTTCACAAAGATTACCTTTGTTCCCGACTTGAAGAAGTTTAAAATGGACAAGCTGGATGATGATATTGTTGCCTTGATGAGCAGGAGAGCATATGATATTGCAGGAAGTACTCGTGGTGTCAAAGTGTACCTGAATGGGCGTCAATTGCCAATTTCGGGATTCAAGCAGTATTGTGAGCTGTACACAAAGAATTGTACGGGACCCGATGGTGAACCTCTTAAACTCGTTTATGAGCAAGTGAACGAGCGATGGGAAGTAGCTTTGACTGTCTCTGAAAAGAATTTCCAGTCAGTTTCTTTTGCTAACTCGATTGCCACGACCAAGGGAGGAAGGCATGTCGATTACATCGCTGATCAAGTTTCTTCCAAACTTATTGCTACGGTCACTAAGAAAGCTGGAGCCAAGTCTGGAATAGCCGTCAAACCTTTCCAAGTCAAGAACCACATGTGGCTTTTCGTAAATGCTCTGATCGAGAATCCTACTTTCGACTCTCAGACTAAGGAAACCATGACTCTACAAGCTAAGTCATTTGGCTCGAAGGCTGAGGTTAGTGAAAAATTCCATGCAGGTGCGGCTAAATGTGGAGTCGTCGAAGCTATCTTATCTTGGGTCAAGTTCAAGCAACAGGAACAGGCTGACAAGAAATGCTCGACCAAGAAAACCAACAAATTGAAGGGGATCCCAAAGTTGGATGATGCAAATGACGCTGGGACCAAAAATTCCCATTTATGTACTCTCATCCTAACGGAAGGAGATTCAGCTAAGACTCTTGCCGTCTCCGGTTTGGGAGTCGTTGGGCGAGACAAGTATGGTGTGTTTCCACTCCGCGGAAAATTCTTGAATGTCCGCGATGCTAATCATAAGCAAATCAAGGAAAATGCTGAAATCGACGCTCTTCTCAAGATCATTGGGTTGCAATACCGCTTGAAGTACGACAAAGAGGAAGACTTGAAGACTTTGAGGTATGGTAAAGTCATGATCATGGCGGATCAGGACCAAGACGGTTCCCATATCAAGGGATTATTGATTAACTTCTTCCACCACAATTGGCCTGCCTTGTTGAAAACCACATTCTTGGAGGAGTTCATCACTCCAATCGTGAAAGTTACTAAGGATGGGAAATCTACTTCGTTCTTCTCCTTGCCTGAGTACATGAAATGGCGTGTTGACCACAATAATGGAAAGGGATTCAAGATCAAATACTACAAGGGGTTGGGTACATCTACTTCGAAGGAAGCAAAAGAATACTTCTCTGACATGGCTAAGCATCGCATTCCTTTCAAGTACGGCGACGAGCAATGTTCGGTTTCAATTGAAATGGCGTTTGCTAAAGCTAAGGTTGAAAAAAGAAAGGAGTGGTTGACTTCCTGGATGGAAGAGCGTAAAAGACAAAGATTAACTAATGAACAGGAAGTCTACTTGTACAATGAAAATACCAAGAGTATCAGTTACAAGCAATTCATCGACCAGGAGCTTATTCTGTTCTCCAATATGGATAACGAACGTTCGATTCCTAGTTTGATGGATGGCTTAAAACCGGGCCAAAGAAAGGTTCTCTTCACTTGCTTTAAGCGTGCCGACAAGAAAGAAGTGAAGGTTGCTCAGCTTGCTGGAGCAGTGGGGGAAATGTCTGCTTATCACCACGGGGAAGTTTCTCTTATGATGACGATTGTTGGGTTAGCTCAAGATTTTGTTGGTAGCAATAACATTAACTTGTTACTTCCTATCGGTCAATTTGGAACGAGGTTACAAGGAGGAAAGGACTCTGCCTCCCCTCGTTACATTTTCACCCAGCTTTCTCCCCTGACCAAGACGATCTTCAAACAAGAAGATGAGCATGTTCTCAAGTTTTTGAGTGAAGAAAATCAACGCATTGAACCTGAGTGGTACTGCCCGATTGTTCCCATGATTTTGATCAATGGGGCTGAAGGTATTGGAACTGCGTGGTCAACCAAAATCCCGAATTACAACCCACGAGACGTGGTTGCAAACATCAGACGGCTCATCAACAACGAAGAAACGAAAGTAATGGCTCCTTGGTACAGAAGGTTCGAAGGAACAATGATGAAACTCGATGAGGGAAGATACATTTCCAACGGGCGTATTTCCGTCATCAACGACACAACTCTCGAAATCACCGAGTTGCCCATCAAGACCTGGACTCAAAAGTACAAGGAAACCGTTATTGACAAGCTGAATGACAATCCCGACAAAAATGCTGCCTTCAGCATCAGTGACTACAAGGAATACCATACTGATTCCACGGTCAAGTTCGTTGTTAAGATGAGTGAGGACAAACTAGCTGCTGCTGAAAGAGAGGGCATGCATAAGGTCTTCCAACTTCAATCTATTATCAATACGACTAGCATGGTTTTGTTTGATTCTGAAGGTTGCTTAAGACGCTTCAATTCCCCCGATCAGATTATGAAGGATTTCTTTAAGTGTCGTAAGCAGAAGTACATTGAGAGGAAGGCCTTTTTGGAAGGTATGCTTCAGGCCCAAAGTGATAAATTGAGTGCCCAAGCCAAATTCATCATGGCCAAGATCAAGGGAGAAATCAAGATGGAAAATGTGAAGAAGGTGGAAATTATCAAGAAGTTGAGGGAACTTGGTTATTTGCCTGATCCTTTAAAGAAATGGAATGATGATGAGAAAAGGAGGCGTGAAAAGGAAGATAAGCTGGACGTTGTGGAGGATATTGAGGACGATGAAGCTGTTGCCAAGGATTCTGTAGGAGACTACGATTATTTGGTTGGAATGGCTTTAATAAAACTGTCCGAAGAAGAAAAAGATAAGCTAATTAGAGAGTCTAAGGAAAAACTCGACGAATTGAATGCTCTCAAAAAGAAATCGTGGTCTGATCTGTGGTTAGTTGATCTTGATGAATTTATGACTGCTTTGAAGAAACACGAGGACAAGGAAGAAGCTGAAATTGAGAAGGCTATCAGAGACGCTACAGCTAAACTCAAAAAAGAATCTGGGTCTGCTAAAAGTAAGCGTGGTGGAGCTGCTGCAGCTGCTGATTTCAAACCTGACCCAAGAGGGATAAATATCGCCCCTGACATCAAAGCTTACAAAGAGAAATACGAAGAAAAAGCTAAGAAGGAAAAAAAAGCTCCAAAGAAAGAGAAGCCTGTTAAGGAGGTTAAAAATGATGGAGATATCACTGCATTTGTAATTAAGACGCCTAAGGAAAATAAAAAATCCACCAAGAATAATGAAAGCGAGGACACTGACGAGTTGTCTGATTTTGAAGATACTGATAAAAGAACGGCTGCCAAAAGAGCTGCAGCAAAAAGTATCCCTGTCGTTGAAATTGACTCAGATTCGGATGACGAAGGACCAACTAAGAAAAAACCTTCCCCCGAGAAAGCTGCGTCTAAAAATGTGCCGCCTGCAAAGAAAAAATGTAATATGTCTGAGGACGAAGAAAAACCTAATTCAAAGAAAGTTGTACCTAAAAAGAAGGCTGTTGAGAAAAAAAAGACTACCCCGAAAAAAGCTGCGCCAAAGAGAAAAGTCATTGACTCTGATGAAGAACCTCAAAGTTCAAGAAATGTTCCAAAAAGAGCTGCGCCAAAGAAAAAAGCTATTGACTCTGATGAAGAACCCCAAAGTTCAAGAAATGTTCCAAAAAGAGCTGCTGCGAAAAAATCGAAGGTTGTCATTAGCTCTGACGAAGAAAATTCTGCTTCAGATTTTGAAATGGACTCAGACTAACTATAATTAAAAATTTCATTTAATCAATTTTAAGCACAATTTGATTGTGCCTATAATACTTTAAGCTGATTTAAAATGATTCCTGTTATCTACCAAGAATGGTCTCCACTTTACATTGGATTAATAAGCTTGAAAAGTTGCCGAGCAATCATTTTTGACTCAAACTTTTTAATAAATTTGAAGAAACCTAATAAAACTTTTTATTATTTGTATATTCTACTGAAAAGGCATTAATCACCATATAATATGAAACATTATGATGCCGAAGTCTGAAATTATTAAGTACTTAAATAGTCCCAAATAAATATGCTTTGTATTTTACACTACACATTTTCCAGATTACAAATATGACATCTAGTTACAAAATAAATCATGTAAATGCTTTTTGTGAAGAAGTACATTAATATTGGTATATTGCCTCTTAAAATCTGTCAATTATGTAGTGATAAAAGGTAAAGTGGCAAGATAATGTAAAATAATAAGTTGGTTTACCCTACCTTTATACATCAAGAACACATAATCATGACAAGTAAAGCATGATTTTGATGAATTGTTTAATTATTTCAATTCCTTCCACAATGTTGAAATTAATAAATGAATATTTGTTTTGGCAAATTGATGAAACATACAAGCAATACCAACAACATGCGAACTAAAAGGAAAATTAAATGGTTTTGCCCAATACTATTTAAAGATACAAATTTGCTAAAATAGTTGATGGCTCGAGTTTCGTGTGGCACTTTTTTGTATAAAATAATTGCAATTATTTGAATGTTTTAACTGTTTTATTCAATTTTAAATGATACAAGCCAAACCAGCATAAATGTTTAAATTTGGTAATTCCAACAGTCCATAAAATGAAGATAAAACCTTTTAAGTAATTGTATAATCATATAATCTAATACTTTTAAATTTATTTGATTTATTTCAAAAGACTCTAAGTTGATTAATTTAGATATGCTGCTACATTTAATATCAAGTCGCAATTGGCATTGTATTAATTTTCGAAAAGAAAATCTTGAATATTTTGAAATAACATTGAACTTGTAGAATCAGATAATTGTCCTCTAAATGGAATTTGTTACATATACCTTATAACTTGTACTTAAGCCTATAATTCATCATTCCTGTGGCTATACATATCCTATTCATCTATGAATAAATCAGTCTAGTATATATTGTGTTGCTTCATTTTAATATTTAGACGTACAAAGGAATATTTATTTGATTAAACAGTATATGATAAGAATTAAAAAGTATTCCTTTTTGGACCTGTAAAAAAGGTCATGTATTGTATATTTGTTAAACGTAGTAATAAACTGCATATAACAAGCAAAATGACTTCATAACTTCTTTAAAATTTAGTAACACATTTATTTTACTATTTTTAGCTTTGTACAATCCGTATTTTAATTAATAGAATTTAATTCATAAGGAAAATCATTTGTTTGCTATTCAAATCCATTTTTAACTCATACAAATTATCAGCATCAATTATTTCAAATATTTTTGATACTAAATAAACATCTGATCGGCAATGATTGTATTTTTGTATCTGGGATATAATTTTCATTATTTCGGTTAATCTCGATGCATAATTTTCAAGTCGCTTATTAACAACAAAATATCCATGAATTTCATTATTAGCTAATGTCAACGAATTTTCAGCAATTAATAAGGTGTCTGAAGATATTTCTTCCAAATCATTAGTAGAAAATAACGACTGCACCATCATAAAACTAAATTCCATCTCATCTAAAATATAACATAATTTTGTATGTAAGAATAGAAATATAATTACCTAAATTTAGTCTTTTTATTGGTTCATAAACTGATTTGTACAAAACTGAGTTCATAGGTGCAGCTATTTGATGAATACTTTTCATTTCAATCTCAGACATTTCAGGATCATAAAGCATTCCTTTCGTTATATCATAACATTGCCTTTCATCAAAGAAAACTGAAACTAGGTTATTATCGTGTCCAAAAATAAGTAACGCAAAATAGATTTTACTTATGGTATTGTAAATAGGCCAAAAGTTATTAAATAAAATTGCTCGATCTTTTTTGGCTAATTGGCAAAAATTAGAGCAGTACATAAGAGATTTTGCAAGTTGCAGACATGAACGTTCTAAGTAAAATGGAAAAGTTCGCAAATGTACTAAATTTGTAAAAGTAACATCATCAGCTGAATAGTGATGTATAACTTTTTTATGCTCATTTATTCCAAAACATATTGATTGCAACAAAGACACGTTTTGATATTCAAACATGGGAATAACCTTTAGGGAGCCATGTAGAATTATTTTTAATTGTTCAATTTCACTATCCAAGTTAAAAATAATTTTTTTGTATGTAGTTTTGTTCAACTTCGGAATTTCTTCAAATATATTATCCATATCCATTAAATTAGGCATGCTTTGTAATTTGCTTTCTTGCAATAACAAATCATGTGAAACAGATTCTATTCTTTGATTTGCTACTTTGATTTTCTTTACAGACATTCCTATAGACTCACAACGTTTTAGACGACAATACTGACATTTCTTCTCGGATGCAACGATCTTGCATTGCTTGGAATTTCTACGGCAAACATATACTTTCTTGTTCTTCATACTTCGATGAAAAAAGGAAAAACATGATTTACAGACCAATATTGAATATTGGCAGGTGATCTATAATATTGTATGTAGTGTCACAATAATTCATCCTTACCTTAGTATTTCCACATACTAAGCAGCTATCCCGTTCCATCTTAATAGAAAATAAATATTTAAATATTTTTAACCTCTTCAGATGTACAATATAAGGATACAACTGTTAGTTTAATAAAAATCAAGTATTTTAATAATAATTATACTTGAGTTGTATTTCAAAAACGATTTTTCATTTGATATGGTTCACCTAGCATGCATAAATGATACAAAACATATCACATACAATATAGCACACTATAATCACAAATAAACCAAGAAAGGTTGAACTTGTGGGTAAGATGTTGTCTAATCAAAAAAGTAGCGACACGTTTCCTTAGTTCTTAAAATTTAAAAGAGATTATTTTTATCAATGAGATAATTCATTGTATAAAGGTGGTTAAAATTAACGAATGTGTTTTATTTTAAGTGTTGGCATGATTTTTTATGACATGAAGTGCAGTTGAATATTTTTCGTTAATTATAAAGTCCCTCATTTAATGATAAATTAAACAATATTTTTGATGCTTATTAAAGGTGTTACAAAATTTAATTACATAACAAATCAGGTCAACGTTTACTTAATTTTACAACTTCAAAATGCAAACAGCGAAAAATTGACACTTGATGTCATGACTTAATACAAACAATATTGCGGACACGTCCGTTTGATGCGTAATAAGTATTAAGGTAAGTGTGAACATAGCGGCATTTTAAATCATTATAAACATATGGTAAGTCTTTTAGACACAATATTCAGAAGGCGTATTAGATAAGATTATAAACATACTACTCAAATATCAGCATCTAATATTCTTTTGTCCCAATTTTGTTTTTGTTTGCTTCAAAGATTAATGTCATACATTTCAACAATTATGCCGAAGAATTGTAAGGAGCAGGTTGATGATAATTTTAATAGATAAAATGTCTATCAAAGCACAACAGTTTTTGTACTTTATCAAAAAATTATCGTATTAAATGTATTAATAAACACTTGTATATTCAATGCTTAAAGTATATACATAATTCTCAACTTACTGAAGGTTAAATACATCGATGGACTCTACAACTTTTAATTGCTTTATAAGTATAAACAAAAAGCTTTAAATTAATTTATTGCTAATAATAAATTTTCTAACGGATTGAAAACTTGAGCAATTGGATTACTTTGTTTGTTTAGTTCGATGTTATGAAGGAAATGATGGTATTCAATTACAGAATTGTTGGATATTACAAAAGCCATCTTTTATTGCAATAAATACACTAAATATAAAGGGTATTTATATAATATATGAGTATAACTATTAGTTATGATATAGAATGAATTTTATGGTAAATTATTTGTTTATATACTTGCTCGATGCAACTATTCATCGATCATTTATAGCATTTATATTTAAACTACAAATATTTTATTAACATATGTTAATTATGCATAACCCAATTTGGTTCACATGTAATTCATTTATAAGTTTTCTCTCAATTAAATCAAAGAAATATCACAATTTGTAGCATTAAACTCTAGTTTTGAAATTTAGTCATTGATACATGCCGTTTATAGCACTGTGTTATAATGACTTAACACTTTTTGAAACTCATGCTTTAATCCTAAGATATTTATAAATCATAAATAAGGCTAATTAATTATGAAACACAAATATAGTATGCAAATAAGTTAATTGTTTGCAAATGGTAAATAAAGATAATACTTTTTAGATAACAAATTTGATATATTATTCAATTAACTTGTTTTATGATCTAATCTTTACCTACTAATTACATTACATTCTCCAGCTCACAGTAAATTAATTATACATTATTCTGTTAGATCTTCAATCATTACCTCAACATAACTTTAGTATTGTCTAAGAAAAAAACATTTGTTCAAATTTAAAATTGAATTTGCTAATTAATCATATTTATTACTCTCATTATTCTGTCGATAAGTCGTTTGATACTAATGAATGAAGTTTTCCACTAACATTAATTTACCTTATAGATACTAACATGTAATATTTTCAATGATGTAATATAAAATGATATTGCTTGTTTAAATATACGATAATATAGGATATGAATAATAAATATACAAATCGAATTACCATTTATTATTTTTAAATAATGCTAAAATAATCGTAAAAGGATCAATTTCAGTTTATCCAGATGGCTTTAGGACAAATTTTATTCTGGTAAAAATCAACTTTTATTTATTTTAATTGGCAGCGGCCCACTTCCTTCATCAAGAAGTTATATGAGTATGGAAGTAAGTCGTTAAAATTGCTGTTAATTTGATTGACATTTAATGCCTATCATTGTACAAAAAACAAGAAACTAAATTGTCATCATCTTGTATAATTGTTTTATGATTTTAATACTGCCGACAAAACCATCAATATTTTCTTTCTTACTTTGTAATAAATAACGCTACGAGTTCAGAAAGTTTGATAAAAATAGTTCAAATTTCGGAAATTTGATTTAAATCGCTAAGAACTCGGTGAAATAATAGAAGGTTAATCAAAATGTATTACAATACTTGTTTATTTTATTGAAATCCATAAAAGTGCAATAAAGACAACTGAAAATGAATGCAATTCTGATGTTAGAATTTAATACATATAACATGTTCCCACTACGTTTTGTCACTTCAGCTAATTTAATTTGTGAATGATAAAGATCTTAAAAAATGACAGAACCTTTTATTGTTTTTTAATTGTTCTATTCAAAGAAGCGATACCGAATCTTGTGTTAACAATTAATGATCTAATCAAATTATGGAAAGAAATAAAAATATTTTCTTAAGCAAATTCAGGAATATCACCAAAATAGAGAAGTGTAAAAACTACAAATTAAGGATAATAAATTTGCGTAATTAGTGTGAATTTAAATGCTCGACATGCAAACTATATTTTTGTAATGCTAAACTTGATAATGTTTTCCAAATACACCCTTCATTAGCATTCAACAAACGAACAATTCTAATTTCATACTTTTTTCACACTATAACACATACTAATTTGATAATTAAATATTTTACAAATGAATGATTGGTCTTCTAAAATGTTATACCTAATTAACAACAGTAAGTTATATTTATTAATAGAAACATTCAGGTAACTATTATAAACACTACATTTAGGTTGTCGTTAATGTAAGCATCATTGAATTTAAACTAAATTGGAAACTTTTTACATCACCTTTTCTAAAGAAAGAGGCAAATTGCATGTTTTTGTTTAATTTAGACATTTCTCTTATAAAAAGATATGTACACTGATTTGATTGTCAATAGCTTTTTTGATAAAAAATGGAACAGTTGCATGCTAAAACAAATTAGTGTCAAATTATGAAGTCACGTGAAACTATTCAGACTATGGACATATGTACCTTCATTATCTTTAATAGGCACATCCCTTGTATGTTCTTCTTTCTTACTTTCGACAATTGATATTTTCATCATTTGTTACAAAAAATAAATTGTACCTCCGTTCTTCTTGACACATCTACTTTTTTGGTTTAATTTAATGATGAATTTATATGGCGGCAGTAAAGATAACTCGAGTCTTTACAACTCATCATAAAATCATCATTATTTTTATATTTTACCTAAATATGTGAATACTACGTATTTTTTATATCTATAGTACATTTGTAACTCTATGCATTCACTTTATATTGATAATTAAGTCAAGACTGATCACGCATAAAATCTTTTCATTTCTTTTTTATTGCAAAACCATACATTTTTTGTTTACCACAGCATTTGCTTCATTCTTTATTATTTTAAAATAGTACAAGTATACGATTTTGTTAACTAAAAATCAACATGAGGAATATTTAGGAATAGTTGGGAATAGTTGTCAAGTGGACATTTTTTATCTTACTATTTTTCATACCCGAAAGCTTATCAGTGCAACTGTCAATGTTTGTAAAAAGTGTACAAATGATGATATTTAGCCAATATTATATTTTACAAAATAAAGATTATAGGAGTTATATGCACACTTATAATTTTAACGTTATTATGTTAAGTCAAATTTTGACAACAAAACATTCTTCACACACTATTTAATTTTTATGTATCTTAAGTTAAATAAATTTCTTCTCCACTTCATCCAACAATCCTTTTTTCCACCTATTATATATTTGATATATATGCTTAAAAGCGAGGATTTTTTCGCTATTAGTTACAAATTTACTGTATCTAAGATAATGTTTACCAAGGTAACACTTTCCCTTTGACTAATTTTGAGCTATACTTAAATACGTTTATTTTGATTCTCAGACTTATCATCGCTTTTTTGTTGATTACGACACGTCTAAGGGGTTTGTTAACGATACAGTAGGTATTGAGACCATTTATTTGAATCAACAATTCTAAATACAAACCCTCTCGACACCTTGCTTATTTTGACATCATATTATTAAACAAGCCCTAAACTTTATCTAAAAGAATCACAGCAACAGTAAGAGGACTTATTAAGTTTGGATATGAATTTAGTTAAAAGATGATCTGTCAATAATGATAACAAAAGGTACAAGAAAGTGCTACTTTCTTTAAAATTAAGTGAGGTAAGCATAAAAATTAGAACAATGTTATCGTATTATGTTAAAGAAGTAAATCACATAAAAACATTTAACTACTTTATCTATAGCCAAATAAGAAAAGTTAACTTTGAACGTCAACTGACTTATGCAGCTCATCGTCAAAAGTCTCTATCATTTGACATTGCTTTCTTGGTTTTAGGTAAAGGTAAGTACCACTAATCTTGGCAAATATTCTTGAACTTGAAAATATGTAAATGAATAAATATATAAATAGGTATATTTGTTTCGGTCTGTCTACATTTTCTTTTACAACATATGTAAATTGGATAAGTAATATTTGATCAAAGTAACCAAAATGACAGAAACACTTGTTAGTGTATGTTTAACAACAGATTGAACAGATGAGCAGGGAATAGATCCGTTGGTCAAATCAAATTAGTAAAGAACCCTTCTCAACAACAAAGGTGCGGCTTTTTATAGGACTTCTGTTTGAATCATAAATAGACGTCAAACGTTTGGCAGAAGTCAATCTCATTTAGAGTTTGTAAAAAGATCACAACTTTTTTAAGAACATTCTCATAAATTATCATTATTTGTATAGCTGTCAGGGGATGCTGTGAGATAAAAGCATATTTGCGTGATGACATTTAAATTAACCATCAATCCTTAATTTATTATATTGGGGTTATAAACTTGTTGACTTGATTAATTGATTTGAATGACAACAAATACGCTTTTAAACATTCTTAAATTAATAATAATAACGATACATTTTACAAATTAAAAGTGTGAAATTTGTCTTGACCATAATGTGATTGATCTCATCTATTCACCTCATTCAGTATAATTTAAAATAAGCTAATTGAGATAAGAAAGCACATTTAAACGTCATAATATACATTCTTTTATGGGTGCAAAATGACGTTTAACCAAGTTCTGGAAAATCGTACAAATTCGGATCAGGTAATAATAATGTCACTTCATTAACAACCATAAAATTAAAAAAGATTAATTTGATCATGAACGATGTTAATCCAATTACTTAGTCTGTTGATTTTGCGTACTTTGTATACATATTTCCGGGGTTACGTCTTATCACTTGATCGGACGTTCAAAATAAGTTCACATTTTAAATTGCTTCAATTTTAGCTACTCCATTGGCAAGTCAACGCCTTCACTTATAAAGTTTTTTTATTTTTCCAACACAATTTAACTTTTCTGCATATTTGTCTTTAATTTAATTTAGTATATCTTTTAAGTTATTTTTGCAATCCCATAAAAACGTCTCCCAATTCTCTAATGAGAGATCATGATTACATACCTATCACACCTTAATTTGATGTAAAAAGAATTTCAAGTGTCAAGTGATCTACACTTAACAAATTATCCATTTTTAATATTTTGTTTATCAAACTCATTTATTTTTTACGTATAAATTAGTTGTATATTGTTGTCATCAAGCTAAATATTTATTCGTATTTTGAACAGTTACAAACTATACAAATTGGATTTACTACATTAACTATGATTGGGTATACCTATTAATAGTTTCAATTTAGGTTAATTGTTGTAAAGCAAGCTATCTACAAATATCATAATTAAGCTCTTGACAACTTTTTTACTATGCTGACAATATTATTACAGTCTCGAAAATATTAATGACTTAAATCACTTATATGAATTAAGAAAAAGATTTTGTCACAGTAATGAATACTCCTCAAGTCTGTGCTCTTGACTCGAGCCACTTCTTTAGATATATCACTAATAATGATGCACAAAGAGTTAAAAAGATAAAAAGGTATGCTTCTTATCACCGCAAGCGCATTCACAGCCACACTCATATATTATTATGTTAAACAACTTGTTTTTAAAAATGACACCTGTTTTGCGAAAATTTACTCGTTAAGTGGTTATATTTTACAAATTTTAAGATAAAAGAAATTAAGACAAATGGGTAGGTATCATTCATTTTAATCTCCTGATTGCGGGTTTATTAGTACCTTCCCATGCCTCACAATAATCCTTAAACAGTATTTCAAATCTACAAAATTGTTATCAATCTAGACACTACAAATCTCAACTTACCGCCAAGCCCCATTGCCAAGTGATAAGGTGATTTAGGTATAGAATAATCCTTTAAGTAAATAATATCTTCCTCTACTCAAAGACATGCTACTTTCCGTTCCAATATTCAATTTGCCCAAAAACAAGCAACTTGATATGTATACTACCATACATACAAAAACTAGTAATATTTGCGACATCCCAAAGTGCTTATCAAGTTCCTACCATATATTGCACGTATTTTACACTGTACTTATATTATACTTTTGCCACATATCAAATCCGAAGAATAAGCTCAATTATATTTGCTCTAAAAATACTTTAAGGTTAATCATTTTTTATATATTTTGCAATGGGATGGCACATCTTTTTGCTTACAAAAAAGAATGAAGCTTCTTTGGCGGTAGTAAATTTGATTTATTCATTCCTCACTAATCTCCTTTTTACTAACTCCCCTACTTAATCTATTTTACATACTTTGATGTGAACAAATAAATTAACTAGTGGTGTTTAATGAATTTATTTTGTGGTATCTCTTTATTGTACTTGACACAAACATACTAAATATATAAATATCATTACTTGTAGGGTACAAGCAAAAATATCTTTGGCACTCATATAAATATTTGCAGCATTTATATTCCATAGAATTATGTTTTATTTATCTGTTAGCCTCTAAAATATATTCAAGCTACTCGATGAAGTTATCTCTTTTGATATTGAATTAATGGGCTTGGTTATTTTGGAAATAACATATTTTGGTTGTCATACCAACAATTATAGGAACTCCCAAGCTTCTTATTAATATCTTGTGTAATATAACTTACACAATTTATTAACTACAAAAGTACACCAATAATAGCGTTTGATATAATCATATATATTCATTTTATCATCAGGTAGTAGGTCATAAGCCCTTATAATTAATCACTCTTTAGGCTCAAGGTTTTTTATTATTGGTTGGCAAAAGTAAAAACTTTAGTAGTAGGAACAACACTTTATACAATCTAATTACGGTCGTATTTCAAACCATTACCACAGACTTCAATGACAATATTTACAACTTCCTCCACACCATATAACTTTACAATCAAAGCAGGTGGAAATGTTTTTACTTGATTATATTGGTATTTCTTATTATAGTCTTGACTTTTCTTTTTACGCATGACTTACATTCAATTTACTAACTATAAATGTTATTTTAGGATAACAAACTTTTATGTGGATTGATAACAATCAAACAGAACAGAGTTATATATTTAATTTGTAAAATAGTGATATTTTTGAAATTATTTTGAATTTATTTTGTAGTATATTTGAGATGTAGTATTTGTAGCCCTGCCTTTTGAAGCGACCTCAAAATATAATTGCTGTGGTGTTGCCAGAAAGGGTGTGTGATTTCTCCGCCTTCCTTGGTCGGCCACCACCTTTCTCTCAAACAGCCAACCAACTTAATCTCCGACTACCATTCATAAACTGTGATGATCTCTATATGTTTGTCAAGACCCACAATTAACACACTTTCGACAAATATATATTTTTATACACATAATATACTTAGTAGTCAACTTCTCTTTGCAAGAATTAGATAAATTAAATTAATTTTGATAGTTCCGCCTTTCCTCGTCTATGATTCGTTTTCCTCGAGGAAGGGGTACATCCTCGGAGATAGATATCATTATTCTTCTCACTTTTATCCAGGCGTCTTCTTATTCACGTTCCGTGTGACTACTCACTACCTATTACTTTGCGTGTTTTTGTAATACTCCTATTAAAACATTTATTTAATGTACTTCTGATTTCAGTTTTATTAAGTCTTTATACTTTAATTTGGATATACCTAATTAAAGATGTCTTTTCCTCCATTTATGAGGCCTGAATTTTTCATGAATAGTTATTTAAATGGACCTCAAGCTGGTATGTCTTACCAAAATATGAACCAACCTCCATTTTTTATGGGAATGGGTTCGATGGAAAATGCTGCAGTAGCTGCTATGGCTGCTGCAGGTGGAAATCCGGCAATGATACCACCTATGTGCGTTGAGGATGATGGTGTTAGGGATGATCCAAAGGTTGAGTTAGATGAAAAAAGTTTGTGGGAGTCTTTCTCTAAGGTTGGAACTGAGATGGTGATAACCAAATCCGGAAGGTATGTTAAATAGTTTTTACTGTCAAACAATAAAATAAATATTTTTACCCCCGATTTAATCCTTTTTTAACGGTTCGTAATTTGTACACTATCACCGTGTCATGTTCCACATACAAAATTTACACTACACACAACACTTTTTTATATTGACAAGGCAACTTACATTTGTCTTTTCGTACACAGGTGTAGTGTTGTGCTAAATCATTTTAACACTATTTGTAATTAACCGTTATATTTATCTTTTTGCTTATTCAAATTCAACTTTTCAGACGTATTTTTCCTGCATTCAAGGCATCTTTGTCTGGACTCGATAAAAATGCCAAATATTACTTGTTGATGGATATAATCCCAGCTGATGAGTCTAGGTATAAATTTCATAATTCAAAGTGGATGGTTGCTGGGAAAGCCGACCCGGAAATGCCTAAAAAGATGTATATTCATCCTGAGTCTCCAGCAACCGGCGAGCATTGGATGAACAAGGGAGCCAATTTCCATAAAATGAAGTTGACTAACAACATGAGTGATAAACATGGTTATGTAAGTTAATAACTTTTTTGATAGGAAAAATATGTAATGATGCATGGCGGTTCAGCTGCCACTTAGTAATTTGATCTTCATCTTAATTCCTTTCGTTGTTTTGGTTGAATTTAATTGAGCTACTCTTATAGGCGTATGGCGCCATACTTGACTGCTTTTCTTATTTAACTCAAAAGAAAGATTATTAATTTGAGGCGATACATCTGTTACTATAGTAATATTTACTATTGTTTAGTGAGGATTTATGACTCCTTGAAGGTTGTAGATAAGATTTAGCCTCAACCAACTTGATAAAAAAATTGTGTGTTAAAAATGAATTATGTTTCAAGAACGATTGTGTTTGAAAAAATGAATTTTATATAATCTACAAAATATTTGTCGAACAATTGGTAAAGTTAGTAAATAAGAAGAAGAGCAGTAATTTCACCTTAACACTTCATAACTTATAAATATTTTAGTGTTAACATGTGATAGCATCGCTCACGATTAAACAGCTTCACCGTCCATAACTCTGTACCGTACATAAAAAAGTGTCAGTAAATTGCAAAAGTTGAATTGTTTGATGTGTCTGTTGTTTCAAAGTTAAGACATGATTACCCACTTCAATCGTCTGCCACACGACAAGTTATATATTTTTACATATATTACATATCACCTTTAGGTTGCAATCCAGGTGAGGAAATGAAGATGAATAGGTGACGTTGATTTGCAACTTTATATTATTACTACCGTACGCTTTATGTGATCACTTATTGCTTTTGATGGTGATAATAAAGAAATTCTCTTTTTTAAAAATAATAAAATATGACTTGATTAAATAAAAAGCTAAATCCAGATTTTTTACTTTATAGCCATTTCAGACAATTCTAAATTCAATGCACAAATATCAACCACGTATACATGTCGTTCGTTGCAATGATGTTGTTCACTTGCCCTACTCAAAATTCAAAACATTCATCTTCAAGGAGACTGAGTTCATCGCTGTGACGGCATATCAAAATGATAAGGTTTGTTTGCTTAACAAAAATATATATCATCATATTGTCTTATTTTCGAAGTAGTTGTTTTATGACATCATTAAAAACTTTTATCGTCTCTTTAAATGATGAATAAATTTAGAAAAGTTATGAGGCTGCTAATTTTGAGTTTGTAACTCTCAACAATGAGTTAAGAATAACTGTGCGGTCACGCAATATCTTTTTCCTTAATAGTCTTTATTATTTCCGCTGTTAATGTTCCGGTTATATCGTATAGAGATGATTTTTATAGTATTGAAAGTTATCAGCCTTAAGACAATTCTACTCTATAAGCTTAGATAATTTGTTTTAAAAATAAGAATTTTGGTGCGACCAGTGGACGGGAATGGTTTCTACTTTGTTAGGAATACGGATACGAACCTCGTATAGTTGTTTGTTCTGGTATTGTATGTCTTTCTCTTTATATTTAAATTTGAGGGGAAAGTAATTACGGTATGAAGAAAACATTTAAGCATTTGCGAAATTTTAATTCAAAAATAAGTCTTTAGGGTATATCAACTAGAGTAGTATACTAATTGTTCATTATCATTAGTTTAGCACAATTAGAATTACATGCCAAAAAGATATGGAAACGATAAATGATTACTTCCATTTCCATTACACCAATTTAAGTTCCCAATTGTTTCAGGTTACTCAATTAAAAATTGACCACAATCCTTTTGCAAAGGGGTTTAGAGATGCTGGAGCTGGAAAACGTGAAAAGAAAAGATTGGCAGGAAAAGAAGACACATTAAATAGACATTCACCATCAACAAGAGGTAATAATATTGACGATAACGGAAGCAGACTTTCAAGAGACAACAGTAGTACATACGATCAAGCTAATGATTCGGAGGTGTCTGATGATGAGAGTGGAATTCCATTAAAAAGATCCAAAAGTAGTTGCTCTGCACACAACAACTCAGCTAATAGTTCTGGTCTAGATGAAAAATCGACCTCATTTACAGAAAATAGGGCTCCTTCCGTAAGTAGCAAAGAAAAGCTGCAACATTCATTGGTTGGTATTCCTACATCCAAAATGAATTTACCTCCTTTCAAAGGAAAAATAAAGGAAGAATTACCGGGAATGCCTTTCCCATTTATGCAACCACACGGTTTCGGACCATTTTACCAGCCAAATATTTTTTGCAGCCCTATCTGCTGCACAGCGCAATCATAATATTAATCATCAAGCTCAACAAAATGCTCATATTGTACAAATGCAACAAAATATGTTTATGCAGAACTTCTTGATGCAACAACACAATTTTCAAAGAATAAACAATCCTCAAACTCCAGTTTTATCAAATTCTATTTCGCCATTGTCCACATCATCTCCAAATGAAGAAATTTATATAAACGAGCAAAATGTATCACCATCGACGTTATTTCCAGTACTTAAAGTTGAAGCAACTGTTAATGAGACTGTAGAGAGTCCAATACAAATAGAACAAAAACCTAAAACCGTGCAAAAGAAAAGTGGTTTCGATGTTAATGATATTCTTTCAAAACCTTAAAAATGCTCTTTTCTGATCTCAAGCTTTATCAATCTAAATAATAACTACTTTATTACGTGTACATTACTTTTAATAGGCAATTAATTCTAAGGCATAATCTATCAAAATCTAATTCTAACATTCCATTACCCGTGACTTTTTAAAATTTATACTTAAAGTATTATTAAAATATGTTTGACTTTAAATAAATTTGAAAGTATAGACCGCATATGATTGATTATCTTATATTTTGGATGCCATTGGGTTAACCTTCATTGCACATCTGCTATTCAAAATTTGAATAAGCAAAAAATAAATTGACAGCTAAAAAAAGTTATTAAGCATTTTATTTTTAAAAATTGCGTGTACGATCGATGTATATTAGTGAACATCATTTATTTGAATTTACATTTGATTATTTTAGACATTCAATTTTATAAAAACTATATTATGTACAATAAAATTTTTATGATTATTCAATTATTTAATAATGATTTTTTTTCGAGACTTTAAAGTGGATTTTAACAGTTTTTTGTCAAATTAAGCGAATATATCATTAAGAATGTCAAAAAAATATATTTAAATTATATACTAGTTGTTATATATGCTTTAAATGGTAACATATGGTTAAACTAGAAATTATTATCACAATGAATATATGAGGTTAAATATGTATTTATGAACAAAGATGGTAATTCAAGGAAATATAAGAACTAGTTTTCTTATGACGCAGTAATTAAATTAACGAAGTTGCATTTTATTTAAGAGCTGAAATTTGATGCCGCTTAATACTACATATATTGGCACCAGAATAAATGTCACAAAGTTTACAATTATTGAGATTCTTATTAAAATATTGTTGTGTGAATAAAAACGATTTCTATCACGATGTTTATGATTTTTCTAGAGATATTTACGGAATATTTTCTCAATTTATTGGATCAAATGCATATCTAAATGTGGAATGATACTCAAATATACAAATCTATTCAAATTCAATTGCTTATTTGATATTGTGAAATTGTTTTTAATTGGATATAAAAAATTTATAACTTATACAAACTTTCTAACATTTGTTGATTCTTTGATTGGTACTTATCATTTTTAAGAATCTAATTAAGTTGATCATGTTTAATGGTACTGAAATATAGACTCCGCTTTGTGATTTCCGATCACATATAATGTAAGCATCATATTACCTTTCGGCATTTTATTACGCTGTGTTAACATGCGTTTTTATTATACAACTATATAGTAAAAAACTACGAAAGGCATTAAATAAAGTTTAGAGGAAATATAATCATTTATACAATAAAACTTTTTATCTAGTTAAAAAGATTTCAATTTAGTTTAACCTTTTGACGATATAATTACAACATTTTATATAATTGCTATCAAGTGGGTATTGTTATGCTGTCACGCCAAATTCATACACAGTTACACATAATTAGGCATAGACTGACAGGAGCCACAATTTAAAAATTGAATATACAATAACTCTTCAGACAGAAAGCAGTTTTTTTAATTTGTTGCCAATCCTGGCCTGGTAAATTGAAAAGACAATAGAATACACTTTTTATGTTTGTACAAACAATTGCTGTTATATTTTTAAGTGGTTATTATATTTTTTAAAAGGCAAAAACAACAATGTTATACATTTATATGAATTAACTACTCAAAAACTGTCCGATTAAGAGGGTTAGATACCGTATATCTTTGTGATATATGCCGCCAGTAAGTCTATGCTTTTTATGGTTATTATTAAAAATACAACCTTATTGAAACTAAGGTTAGCTAGGCAAAGAATTGTATTAATCAAAAGAATAAAACCTTTGTTCAATCTTATGAAACATTAACAGGCAATACTTTGATGACTGATCAGTATAATTAGCTACTTCTGTATTTATAAAATGTTCTTTCAGCTACTTCATTTTGATATCGAACACATTTTCAGTCAGTAAAAAGTTAAGATTTTCATTCATCAACTGCAAATAATGCTTGCGGATATAGTTACCACCAAATTTTATCAAAGCAGAAAACAGTTGATTAAAAGAAACATAATTAAACGCTTTATTTAATATTACATCCCTTCGGAAGCGTCCTTGTCATCATATTTAAATTTTGAATAGCAAAATTGTACTATGATAAGGAATCATACATTGTTATTTGATGCATATAATGATAGCATAATTATTTTTATTAAAAAATTTGATTATCCGTCTAATTATTCAAACAGCGTAAAAACTGTTTGGTAGTCTTTATTAGTTTATTTTTAAATATCAGAAAGACGTGTAGTAGCTAAAATTGATTCAAAGTGGATGCTGCAATGTTATTGTAATTAAAAATTACATACAGGATAATTTAAAAAGAGTGACATGTATAATCAACATTTCCTTTAGTATTCATGTCAATCGCGGCATCTGCCACATGAAATATAATTACCAGATATATTAAATACATAGCAAAGCGTTGGTAGGAGACTGAATTTTTGTAAAGACATCAATGGTTCGTCGGCAGCTACTCTCTTTATGATATTTAATTATCTCTCTTTTTATAGGCACATATTAAGCTTTGAATTGTCTTTAGTGTTGTCATCGTAGATCATGAAATAAGAATTTTTATTGTTATTTAACAATACCAATTAATTTGTATAAAAACTATTTTTTACATACTAAATATCTTGAAAACCGATATCTATTGAGACATTTTTGAAAATATGTACAATTAATGGTCAATATATTTAAAGAATGTAAGTATTCATTTGGTGAAATTATTGACACGATAATATTTTCATTAATTACTGTAAATATACATGACTGTGTATACTGATTCTACATATAAAAGTATTTCAATACATTTTATCACATCATTATCCGACATAACCAATAATACAACTTGCCGACAGTAAACTGTAATTAAAATGAATATTAATGTATATATTTTGACACAAAGATTCAAGTCATATAAAGTATATTACATTTTTTACGATGTCATGTTGAAATCAAAAAAGTACATAATAAAAACGTGATGATTATGTCGACTTTGTGTGATAGTTTTAAACTTGTTCAAAGGGAAACAAAATTTATTTGATGTAAAGTAAATTGGTTAGCTTGAAGTTATAACTCTTTAAAATACGGTTCGCAATCTTTTTAATTGAGTTAAAAGCCTGCAGAAGTAAAACATAAGAGTTTATCATATATTACGAATTCTAATTTAGCCTAATACATTGTTCATAACATAAACGTTTTTTCATTTTCTCTGAACTAAGGAAGAATTCAATTTTATTTCCATTATAATAAAATACTTCTAAGTAAATTAATGAAATGCTATTTTGTAATGAAAAATCTTTTTAATTCATAGGATTCAATTTATTTTGCATAATATTCATAAAGTTGGTAAATAACATGATTTTATGACCGTTCGTAGCAACTAACAGTTTATGTATTAAGGTTCAATGGATTGTTTTTCAAATACAATTAGTCGGCAAAGAATACCATGTTTATTTTAATCCTTTTAAGACTTTTAATTAATATTATCATTTTTTTAAAACGATAGTAACTTCAATATGAGTAATTCTTTCGCACAACATAAAAGTTTGGCATAGGCCCAATATTCTCCATTCACGAGGATGCAAATATGCCTCTTTCATATTTATCAAATGTAATATAGTAATTTAAAAATTACTTTGAAAAGCCTTATAACTACGCTATAAACAATTAGTTATGATAAATGCTAATATGCATATAGCAGCACAAGACAACTCCTTCAAAATATTTTGTTTCTATGTGTTCTTCAAAAAGGTATGACTCCTTTTATACAAATTATTAAGTCATCATTTTTTGAATGAAACTATGTGTTCTATTAATTTATTGAATAAGGAATAAAAAATAAACTGCAAATATCTAAATACATAAATTATCATTCCAAACTGATATTAGTAACTAAGTTTTGAATGTCATAATTTTAAGAATTAAAAGAGTCTAAATTTTTATATGACGACCAAACCAGATTCGGCTATCTACCAAGCTTTTAATTGGCTTGCAAATAATCAATTCAACATGAGTTATGCCCGTTAAGAAAATAGGAGAATATTATTATTTTATGCAATTGTATACGTAATATTTCTGAGTTTCTACAAAATAAATTCATTGAAAACATCATATTGGCTTTTTAAAACTACATAAAGTTGTTGCGAAATGTATTTGATATTGTAAATCTCTAAGACTATTCCTAATCAAACAAATTAATCATTATAGTTATAATTAAATTTTGATAAATATGTTACTTTATAATGTAAAGTTAATCTCTATGGATGATGTCATGAAACAATTACCAGGGCAAATATACTTAACTACCATTTAAACCAATTTATTTTAAAAAAGCAATCTTAAAGAAGACGTTTATTATTAACGGAATAATTCACTGTGAACACCACTGTTGTTTAAATATACAAATTATGGATAACTTCAGATTTTTTAAGAAATGTAACGATTAAGATTTATTCAAAAAGCAAATAAGAAACATATGATTAGACAGGTGCGAAACCAAAACACTTGCACGGATTGTTATCAGTTTGTAAAACAAAGGATTTATCTTAAGTTTCCTTCTCCCTTTGTTTAAATAATGGGAATTAATTGAGAACAAAAAAGATTATCGCTTCAAATTGTCACTTTACGCCAAAATAAGTATCAAGTTTAAATAAATTAGTGACAATTTGAGTAATTGCAAGTTTAAAATTAAGTAAATGTTATTGTTTAAAATTAACTTCTCTTTTAAACGTATAAACAGTTGTACATAAAGTGACCTCTTTTTCATTGAGTAAATTGATACCAATCAAATTATAATCATTTAAATGTATATTATATCATGTTCCGCTTGTTGCAATTTTTATGAACTATTCGAGGGATCTTGTTAAATATAATTAAGTAAATGTTTAGTTTTAATATATGTAGACAATTGATGTTTATTAATAAAACTTCTAAAATAAAAAGGAATTAAACTAAATGTAAAATACATTTATAAATACGCTTCTTGAGATTCGATTATTTCACCAGAATTCATACTCAGAAGTGCAACTAAATGATCATCATTTTTATAGTTTAAACATTAAATATAGGTATGTATTTAAATTTAATTCTACATTAAATTAACTTTTTTGGTAAAGGAAAAATTAGTCTAATCATTACAAAAAACAATTAGTAAAAAATTAAATTACTTGGCATTAAAACGCAGAATATGCAATGTGACAAATATAGTTATTGTAGTAATTATTATTTAATGGCGCCAGGATAAGCATATTAAATTAAAAGGAATATTTCAATTGTCCTGGTGAGTATTCGATCTGTTGTTATAAGTTTAAGCACCTTTGTCTTTCATATAAACGAGCTAGCACATTGTTCATTGATATATATAAAATTCCATTTGTATAATTAAAATGTATATTTTATTATGGGCTCAAAATAAAATGATGCAATTTAAATGCTTATATTTAAATTATTTGCTTTAGATAATAACTCTGGTTCTTGGTGTAATCATTGAAACACCTACAGTTATAGGTTGGGTGATTTTATAGTTATTTACAATTGCTTCTCTTAGTGTTTTGCTTAAAAATATAATACTAATGTTGTGACATAAAATTTGAAAATGAATTAAAGTAGTTGTAAATGTGGCCCATAAATTAACTGCTGACTGATCAGGATCACGGTAGTTTAAACTATAAAAAATACTCTGAATTACAAAGAATGATGTTAAAAAGAATGAAATAAATGAAAATATGACTAATTTGAACTGGCTTGCGTACTCCCGTTTATTTAGTAAAAGTAATTTACCAACAATCGTAATGTTCAAAAATAGTTGAGCAACTCCAAATACGGATAAATAGTAAGTCGTGGTCGATCCCAAGTCTCCAAAGATATAATCTTTTGGTCTTGAATAAATGAATTTGTACACTTGTTCATAGTTGGTCGTGTAATTTTCTAAAGGATAAAGTTGTATTCTTTGAAAAGGTAGGAAACCAACAAATGGCATAGGTATAATAAAATATGACGGTATTATAATAGCTAGAAAAAGTTTGGATTGCTAAAAAATTATGAAGTTATAAAACTATAAAATTATAAATAATTCAAATGAACATACATTGTGGCTGCTAATAGGTAAGATGACTGAATAAAATCTATTCAAAGCTATCAATAATGTTCCAAATGAACTTTGATATATTGTTAGTTTACTCCAAGCATACAGAATAGCTTCTATTAAGCGGACATTACCAAATGGAATATATTGGTCTGTAAAAGGAGGATAAAGGTACAGATATTCAACGTAAAATGTTGATATACCTCCAAGAATATCAAGAAACCCATTAATTAGGAAAATAACGAAGAAATTTGATTTGAAAACTGGTATTTTGTTGTAATTTGTAATAATTGTATATGCAATAATAGCGTAGGCAAAATACGAGATAAGCATAAAAATAACTTCAACAAATAGCTGAGTTGTAGATAATTGGACAGTCATAAAAGGAAGGTATTTTTGAATTTTAAAAATAAAAGCATCAGACTCATTTTCCATAATAAAAATTACTTGTTTGAATTGAAATATTTAATCAGGACTGTTGGACATATATATTAATTTAATATATATTTAAATTATTTAAATTTTTATAATTTTAGTCTAAGTTTATCATTCTTTATCTAATTCAATCATGACATTTTTTCGATAATATTTTATAATTAAATAACAATTTATAAAAACCGCGATATTTCGATATCCAGTTGTTTGTACTTTGGCTATTAAAAATCATTCCAAATATTTGTCTGAGATTGAGGATTTTAGTTTACAATACTTTATCTTCAAATGTCAAAGGAGTAAAAGACTAAACATTTCGTTGAGGCGGCAAAAACAATCCCAGTAATTTAGTTTAATATTGATATTTTTTCTTAATTGATATTTTGTGTATACGTACATTTAGAAAATATATTTGATAGTTGATGAATTTTATTTAGTAAAAAGAAAGTTCGACAAGAAATGCAAATATTTTGCCAAACTAGTGATAAATCGACAGTTATCCAGGATATCACTTGCTAACAACCGCTATTCGGAAGCTTATCCACGGTGAGGTCGGGGATACGATAAAGAATCTCTATCAGAAAGATTTTCATTGTTTGATTCTTCTACTTGTGATTGAGCAACGGCGAAGAGAACAGAAAGGGCGAACTAATATTAAAGAATTGCATGGTTTCAAAATGATATCTATCTACAAATATGCTTTTATTTTATAGCAAAAAAATAAATTAGAAGCTTTCAAATATCAAATAAAATGATAAAAGTTTTTAAATATCAATTAAATAGTGAAGCTTCCAATTAAAGAAGGTTTCTATTAGGGAATAAATTATAAAGACCTTTAAAACTTTTTTGTTTAAAATATATTCATTTGAAGATGTCATGAGCAACATCAACATTCCAAAGGAATAATTAGATGAGCTCAAAGTACAGAGTGGAAGGTAACCGAGGATTGCATGCCAAGATTAAAAGAGTATTAAAAGATATCTTTTTGAATTGAATATCGGCTGTACCGAGTTCGATTAGCTTTTGTAGAGTTAGTAAAGAAGAAGTAAATAGTGTTTGACTCAAGGATAAGCATTATTCACCACAGAAAATATCACTTCACATAAATTAATTTTGTAGACCAAACATTGTTTTTGTTCTTAAAATAAGAAAAGAAGTTTGAAATAAGTATTCTATTATTAAAATGAGATCATTTGTGTCACGATAGAAATTTATTCTAAGATATTCCTAGAATGAGCTATTTTTTGCTTAATAAATAATTTCTTATGCTTTAGAAAAATATTAACAAGTAACAAACCGATGTAAAATGGCTAATTTTTATTGAACGCAGCAATTTAAAAACGAATTCAAAATATTTTTTACCATTTAAATTACATAAAAATTTAGGTATAAACATTTAATATGTGATTTATTGTTGGTCATTTAATTAGTTTTTCCATCAAGGAGAAACAGGCTCCAAAGTTGTCACTGAGTTTGCTGTCCGTGTCGCATAACGGTGTTTGTACTTATATCCATTATGGAGAATGATAACAATAAAAGTATTTTTAATTCAAATCTTAAATAGCCCAAATCGCTATTATATATCAAATTAGTAGCACAATTAGGCAACTCAAGTTTTTGAATATATAACCTGAATGAGTGCTAATAAACGGTTCTTTTCAAAATAAAATTTCACTGACAAAAACAGGAGCTACCCAATTTTAAAAATATAATGAAATGCAGGTTGATTGTTTACTTTCAATCTAAATTGTGCCTTTCTCAAGACGAATGCTTATAAAATATACGTTGATCGTCATATTCAAAAATATTCTCCATCTAGTTTTTGCACTACGGTAAGTGAATTGGATCTTGAATACTTATAATTTAATCTCCATCTTCTTGCAATTCATTACTATTTCCATGAATAAGTTTAGTTTCCGAAAAATAATATGTTTTCAAAAACAGAAAATGATGATTAAAAATGCATTATTATTGTATAAAATTTTAATTGCGTAGATTAATAATCACATTTAAAAACAATTAATTATTTAAAATTATGTATGTAACTCAAAACACAAGACATTGTTTGCTGATAAAACTATTTTGATTCTTAGAATTAAAAAACTTAATTTATTCATTATTAATTAGCGTTTGAGTTAAAAAGCTAATTTTTGAAAATAATTTACTATTTATATTTGTATAAAAAGTTGGTAACAATATGGAAAATACTTCTGATTTACTGATTGATAAGATTCAAGCGATTCTTCCATTTATTACCGTCTATGTTTCTACATTTCAACTTCTAATTCAAGCGTTATTGCTTATTATTAACGTAACAATGCAAGTAGCTATTCTCCATGTTATAATCTCAAGTTTCAAATCGGATCCTTCTTTTCAATCAAATTTTTATATTTATATTGTAATAGATGGCATCATATTTTGCACTGAAATATTTACATCATTTTTCAGTCATTATATGATTTTATATCCTTCTTTTGCGTCATTACTTCAGTTTGATGATTATTTCGTACTTTTCAAATGGTTTTATATTGTCTCAGTTTTAAAATTATTTGCAAGCCCGATTATCGTATTTTTAATCGCTTTCAATAGATTTTGTGCCACGGCATTTATTCACAGAGGATACCATGTACGTTTATCCATCATTATCAAAATATTACTTTTATTTTATAGAATTCAAGGATTTTACTGGTCATTTCGATTATTTTGTTAATAGTAACTCCCGTATACTTTTGCTATTTTACGTTCTTTGGAACTTATGAAATCTTCCAACTCGAATTATATACTACAAACAACTTTACAGTGTATGCTTCACAAATAATAAACCCGGAATGGTATAAGGGATCAACATTTGCTGAAGAACAATTTAAACAGAATGTATTTTTTTCATTTCTTCAGCTAATTGTTAACGGGCTTACTTGCTTGCGTTTACTTTACATAAAAATATGTGCATCTCCTACTTTCCATGGAGTCACCGCAAAAAGAGAAATAAAATTAGCAATGTACGCTTTCTTAACCTTTATTATTCAATTGATGGATGTTGCGTTTATGTACTACTGCAATTATTTTATTTATCAAGTTTCTGATCAGACAATTGCCAACCTTATTTTTAGTTGTTTGTTTCCAAAACAGAATGTTTTCATGTTTTTAAATAATATCTGGTTGCCCCTTTTTAGTGAAAAAATTAGAATTGGTTTAAAAAAGCAAATTCTGTTGTTGAAAAGTAGTAAAATTTGGAAAGTCAAATCTGAAAACCCTTCAAACAACAGAATCATAAGAGTTACTAAATAAAATTGTTTTATATTCCTTTTCGAGATGCTAATATAAACCTTTTATTTGACCGAATAATCGTATTACAGAGAAATATAGAATAAACATGATGATAAGCTCAGTTGAGCAGGTGAATGAGCAAGGGGTAAATGATGATATAAGGGTGCAACAGGTGTCATGGTGAGATAAGGTATCGTAATAGATGCCTCGAATGTTGCCTAAGAGATTTAGACCTCGTAATATCTAGCAAAAATAAAAGAGCTTAGAAAAGAAAGAGCATGTGTCCTAATCATCTGATACTTATTGTGAAAACCCTAATTCTTAATATACAGGCATGATATTCAAGGTAATTATTCATGACGATTAAACTGTTTAAATTAGTGAGGTGTTACCATAGTATGAATTGGCGTCATTAAAATAATACTCCACAAAAATTAATGCACTTTGATTACATCTAGACATGTCCAACTTGCCAAAAAAATCTTAAAGTCGACTTTGTACTAAAAATTGTAGTTATTATTTTCATAAATGCTGTAACTTAGCCATCTTACGAGTCTCAGTAACGTAGTCATGGAGGAATAGTAAATTAGAAATATTTTCAATCGTAAGTTTTGTCTTCTTCATAATCTAATAAATCCAATTCTTCAAAATCCAGATTCACTGCAAATAGAAGTAGGGGGTATAATGGAATAATTTTTTGTAGAGCTTCTCAATTTGAGGAATCTTGAATTCATTTTGTTTGAAAAAGCCTGGAACAGAAATATCATCATCTTTAAGTAGTGATTTATATTGCGATACACAATTTGACGGAGTCAGCACCACAGTATTCAAACATCTTCTATTTACACCGCCATTACTTTGGGAGATATTTAGTTATCGAAATTAAAACTACTTTCAATGGCATTAAAAAAATCATGATGATAGGCCACATTAGGATTACAAAGGCAGTTTTTTGAAGAATTTCATTTTTAAGAGCAAATTTGAAGCAAGTCATTGTGTTTTTGATTAAACAAGCTATATATTTCTTCAATTCATTTTCAATATTTGTGTAAGATAGTATATATCCTTCAAAATCTGCAATATTTTCATATTCCGAATCATTGTTGCAATCACTTTCATCTCCCAAAACAACACTCTCCTCATTTGAATTTGATGTGACCGACGTTGCTTCATTTGAAATACAGGTACGTTTGCGTGTTCCTTTATGAAGTTGTTCAATAATTCCAAATAATATATGATATAATATGAACGTCTTGGTGGAGTTTTTTTGAGAAATAATGGTGAATCACGATACTTTTCGGATTTTTGAAAGAATTGACAAGTTTTCTAATTTTGTTTATAAAAACATTTATACAAACCGATTCATTTGCAGTCTTTTTACATATAAGTGACATTATATGTGTTAATGAGCCCAGAAAGCATCATCAGGAGAACCAGTAAGAGTGGTGGTTCTTCTGAAGTAACACCATTTGAAACACTTCCATCATTTGATCTGTTAGCTAGAGGTTCATCTGTTGCATCATTTTGAATAACTCTTTTACCTAATTGCTTGTTTGAGGAGGCTGTTTCCTTATTTTTAATACTCTCAACTATTTGTTTTAAATTTGGGTTGTTGAAGTAGTGAGTATAAATTGTAGTATTGGAGCTGTCTAAGGAAAATGTAAAGTCGCATCTAATACTTTTTTCAGTGTCTGTCAACAACGTGCACTTCCCTTCCTTATTTATCAAGCCTTTTGTAAAATCCTTTCTCCTACTTTCAGAAGCTTTATTAGTTCCCACTTTCTGACCATCATAGATAAATATGTTGTTTTAAAGATATAATAGATCAAAAGTAAAGTCAAAGCAAATGAATAGCATATACAAATGCTCTGTACATTGTACCAATGGCGGCAGGTATACTTTTATGTGTAAAGTATAGCTGAAAGTGTTTTTGAAACATATGTTTATTAAGCTGCACTAACAATCGTGATCTTTAACACAATTTTTAAATAAAGTCGAAAAAGACAAGAACATAAATTTATTTTTCGTAAAGTCGACTAAACCGATTGAACATGTCTAATATGTATTTAATACTTTAAAAATCAGCAATTTAAAATGAAAATATTTATGAATATTCCCTTACAGGACTATTTTATTTACCAAATGAATCTTCATGCCCATGAAAATAAAAATCTCTTTAAAGAATAAATAAAATGACCTGTATTGAGCTTTCAATAAGACATATTAATATATGTTAAACAGAATAAAAAAGTGTATCTTGTGATTGGGAAATACATCGTTTAATATTGATAAATTTCACCTCATTTTAATAAATGTAATTTCTGAATGTTCAATGATTTTGTTGAAATCTGTAGAGAAGCCACCAAATTTCGATTTAACCCATATTTATTATCTATATTTCTACCCTTATTTATATGTATATCGTAACAAACGCGTTTCTTGTATTTGTATGATTATGTCTCTGTATCAGGGGCCAAGAACAAAATCAGATGCTTATATTCATTTTCCGTTATACAAATCAACTGAAATGCTGAGTGTATCTCAACAATCTATGAATATTTCTTCAGAAATCTTTGTGCTAATAAATGAAAAGCATAATTTATGTTAGATAATGTGGTTTTGTATGCACATCTTGATTTAAGTAATAACGCCATTTTGAATATTTATGAATCTAAACTCAGTTTAAGCAATTTGAATGATATAAATCATCTTAACTTCATAAAAATTCAACTGCATGGGATGCAACATTTAGACATATTTTTTTGTACAAATGACCGTGACTTTACATTTTAAATGCTGTCTTTTTATTATTCATATGATGTCATTTCCTATTTTTTAATCTCTATAGCTTTGTGGGCTTTTTAAAATAAATAAATTGAACACCTTTAAAAAGTTTTATAAGAAAGGTGCAAACAAATGTACATTCTGTAGAGAATCTACCATCTTAAAACAAACAATCTTAATCCATTTTTTCATTCTTCATTGACCATAGTAGGACTTGTAGTAGATTAAAGATAGTCAAATTCTTTGTAACACCTTAATATTACTCATTAGGAAAGATCCACAGTTATTCATAAAGAAAGATACAATGACTCAAGTTAATATACTTTTAAGAAGAACCAAAATAAACAAAATGTTTCTATAAAATATAGATTCTGGAGTTGTTTATCACATTCATTCACTACAACAATCAGCAATGCAGAACACAATCATCGCATCAATTTTTATGGCCACGGTTGCTTTTTATTCAACTGTCTCCACGCAGACACCTGATATTACTTATTGTGATACAAATAAATGTCCTTGTACTCCAGACATTGAATGCCCATTTGATATTCAAACCTGTGTTGGTGGAAGATGTGCTGTCAAAAACGATACCGCATCAAATTGCCAAGAATTAGCTTGGAAAGGAATGTGTACTAGTTCAGGAGTTTATAGACAAAAAATATGTGATGAATGTTCCAGTACATGCCGCCTTGACTGCCAACATTACTTAACCGTACCTTCAGATAAGTGTGCCGATTTAGTTGACAACTGTGCTACATTTGGGCATCTCTGCCAGCATCCTCTTTACATGCCCTTACTTTTCAGCAAATGCTGTGCAACTTGCAATTTTGAATAATTTCTTTTTTCCTTTTAAAAGTCATAACTACATTCTTTAAAATAAAAATTTATATTCAATATATTTATCACATTATCAACTCGTATTTTCATTTTATAAAAAATGAATTAAACTTATGCTTATTTTTATCATTTTTAAATGACTGCTTATTTATAACGACCATTGTTAAACAAAGATTATGCCTACTCTGATATTATTCACTCAAAGGTGGAGTCATTTAAAATATGAAACAGACACAAAAGTATTTTCTTATTGTTTTATAATTTGTTTTATTATATTTCAATCTAAATTAGAAATTTACCTACAACATAAAATATAATAAAATTTAAGGCACATCTTTATGAAATTAAGATGGTATAATTTGATCTTCGTATTGTTTGCTGAAGCAGTCGCCGATTGGAAAAAATCCTAAATTTCTATTATCGTACATTTCTCTAACATATGTTTCTTGTCCAGTATATTCCGTTTCATCTTTGTTTACCAAATGTTGAAGGAAGAACCTAAAAATTGAATAACATGTAAATAATATGCTTTTATAGAGTTCACTTACAAGTAACTTGCGAAATTGTGTTCTTTGGAAACGTGAATATCCTGGAATTAAATGATTAAACAAATGAATATATCAGAGTGATAAAATTTGTTGCTTTTCGGCAGTCAAGCAAAAATATCAAAATATACATGCAATGAGAGGGAGCCACAATAATCATTTTCATATTATTTATAAAATTCGAATTTAATGAAGCCAATAAACCAATACATATAAAATACATATTGGACTAGAGATCCCAAAAAGAAAGACTTTTTTGATTTATATTTTTTAAAAATATCAAAAACTTTGTTTAATAATCTAAGGTATAACCCGTGGAAAGCTCGAGTCTTTATTATACGACTAATGTGAGATTTAAAGTTTCAGTTATATAGATAATTCGAAAATATATTAAAAATAGTCTAAAAGTTATAAAAACGTCATAATCTATTTAATCGCTCTAAAGTGGTTTATAGACTTTATCAAAAATGTGTATGTTATAGCTTAAAATATAGTCATTAGAAGGCCCATAATAGTCATAAAACAAAGTATAAAAACCTTTCAGAGCAAGTTCAGAAAATTTAGAATAACATATTTTTTGTATGAAACTGTTGCAAAGAAAAATGTATCTATATTATGATTATTAACTAATTTTAAAACTCTAAGAAATACTTTTTAACGAGTTTGTAACTTAAATGACAAACTTAATCGCCGTGTATAAAATAATGTGACTTACAAATCCTCTTGGTAATCTTTCAAAGGTTTCTTTGTTGATATCGCAAATGAAACACGATGATTGTAATTTTTCAGTTGCTGCATCTTGTTGATCACGCAACTCTCCGAATGCATCAATGATAAGACCTTGCATGATAGATAATAAGATTAATACTACCACGAAGAAGAAGGATATATCAAAAGCATAACGCTGAACTTCCAGCTCGTCTCCATAAGGGCTTTCTATTTCATCTCCAATACCTACATCAATTAAAATAAGATATTAGATCAGCAGTTTATTATTTTATTAATTTTTTGTAGTGAAATGACTCATGTTAAATGATCATTACAAAGTTGCAACTGCAGGAAAGAAGCTAATTGTTATCACGAAGGAATATCCATCAGAGACTATTGCCGAATACGTCGAAGCCATACTCATTAAAGCACTTCGGGCAACTCACCAACAGCAACTCTGGAGCGCTATCCTTAAATTTCACATCAAACATGAATCCACAAGTAAACTCGCAAGTTACTCAACTTATCCCCAATGACTTCACATTATGAATTATTAATATCTTTTTTGTTTTAGTTTAATTTTAATAGTAAATTTGACAACTTACCGCCACCAGCTCTTACACCCTGGTAAAAGTGGAAAATAAAGCAAGTAACCATATTATGACATTTTCGATCAGGTTCTTCTCCATCTTCTCCTTCTTGAACGTAAAATTTACGGAAAAAGTTGAAGGCTATAACAGTATAAAGATATACCACAACCAATGTCATCATAATTGTCAATAACAATTGTTGCCAGTTATGTGTTACAGATTGTAGAATAGCCTTTAACATAGGAAAAGACAAAACTACATCAATGAGTAGGAAAGCGTAGAAAAATGGGGAAATACCAACTCCGCAAACCGAACAGGCTAGATATCCTACTCGGTATAAAAATTGAGCATTTGTCAAGATAACACCTAACCACAACCAAATATTATAGCGATAATCATAAGATGTATCTCCAGGCGCCCGTTCTTCTCCAAGTAAATTATTCAATGTTTCCACGTCCACGACATCCTTATACTTGATCTTTGTTTTTCTTCTTACAAATTTATCCCAGTATTTCATTGGGAATGACTTAGCCACAATTACTTGTTTGTCCAAGTACCACATAACTGTATCAACTAATCCTCTTTCTTCTCGATCTTCTTCAGTAATCCAGCAACCGTCAAACATAAGTTTTCGGGCAACTTCCTTTTCTCTTTTGAAAGTAATAAGTGGTATTTTGAGTTGATAAAATGAGATTAAAATGGCAAAAGATGAGATGGCATGAATAAAACTGAAGAATTTCAAAAGCGATGCCAACGCGAAGGAAGTAATTTCATATGTAGAGAAAGGTATGGTCATTCCAGATATAACAATCACTTCTGAACTTAGTTCGTCATCCTCATCTTCGGGAGAGTCCATCATTTCATGACTTCCATTCTTTTCTGATTTAATATCAACTCTGTGGAATAATAAGATTATATTAATAAAACAAGCTAAATATAGGCATATCTTTTCGATTGTTTTGAAATGTCTAGCTAGCATATTAAGAATAGATCCCCTTGATCTTGCAGCTGCGATTTCAGCTATTTTTGGTTCATAACTTGCGGATGAGGCGATTATTGGCTGGACAGAGCCAGGTTGTGATAAGGGCACAAAATTCATCGAACCAACACTTTGAGCGTCATATACACTTTCAGGAAAGGTAGTAGACTTTTTGCCTGTTGGGTCAGGGGATTGAGGAACCTCGAGGTTAATAGTTGGAGGAACCGGCGAAGGAGCAGGATCAGGTGGTGGTGATCCATCACTATGCTTTTTGTGAGGTACAAATGGATCATCATGAGGTATATGTAATCCAAATGCATCATAGTCAGGTGTAATTTCATGTATTGGATCATTGAATTCTTTCGCATAAACACTAGGCTGCTTTCGTAATGGTTGCCGGTTACTCTTAGAGTCAACTACTTTAACCGCTTCTTCTTCCTTTCCTCCTAATGTCATGAAGTACAAGAATCTGAATATAGTTCCAAGAATTGTAAATGCAAGAATTAAAATATCTTTTCCGAGAATGAAAAATAATTTGAGTAGAGCAAAAATTAATTGGAACCATGACATAGAATGAACTTTTCCAGTAATATTGTAGAAACTTCTTTGTAAATTCTCAGGTTTCAAGGCTGAAAAGTAATTACAGTGTTATTTGATATTAAGGTATTGAATGTTTTCTATATTTTTAATGACTACGTTAAATGATGTATCTTGCGAAGGAACATGTAATGTATACTGGTGAAACTACAAAGATTAAAAAGAATAACTGATCATATGGTTGATTACAAGAGAACTGATCAATTAAAGTTTTTGTTTGATAAGAAGCAAAGGGCAGTGAACAGAGTATTTCGTAGTGAAAAGGAAATAATTGTTTTAAAGATTACTTATGCTGAGAACATTGAAGTTATTCTCATTGACTACTTTAGCAATGTAGCAACATATAGTAACCCAGAAAAGCCCTCTTATGAAATAGTCTCCTTGATGTTTCCAGAGAAGAATGATGACATCACTAAGATGCTATTCTAAGATACTCCAGACGCTGGTGAATGCTTCCTTTTAAGCCCAACCATTGAAATGGAAGAGTAAACTACTTAATTGGATATCATATTATTTCTCCTATTTTTATTTAACAAATTTTTTCTTCCAAAATATATTGACCCACCTGCAGCGGCATTTACACCGATCGAATATCCAGCTGTAAGTGTTTTAGATATTTCTGCGCCAGCAGATGTTTGTTGCAAGAAGTAGTCTCTTTGTTTGAATGCTCTTTCCATTTTGGAATCAGAGCTTTCTCCAGAAGATATTTCAGCAGCATGCTGCATTTCAAAGATAGTGTCTTCACAGAAATTAATAAATGCATCTAATTTTCCTTCTTCGCCGCCGTCGTCTTGGAGAACATTGAATAAGAATTGATTCTTAGAATCTCTGATCTGCTGTTTACCCCATTGTTCTAACCAACTCTCTTGAATTTCAAAGTAAATCTTTTCAACTCTTTTTGAAGAGCCCATAATTTCAATTCTTCCTAAATACCCATCGAAATATTCCAGTAATGTTGAGGCTTTTTCGAGCAGCTTGTCTAGTCTAGGATCCGAAGAGATATGCTCTTTCAAATTGGTTAATAGAACTGCCAAATGGAATCCAATATCTCTTTGCGGGCTATGGAATCTATCTGTAAATTCCATGTAATCAACTTTTCCATCGTTGTTCACATCTGTACACATCATTAGATATGTAATTTCCTCCACGGAATACATTTTCTGCGATTCCATTGCCTTTTGGAATTCTTTTGGAGAAATCCAGCCATCTCTATTTGTATCAAAGTCTTGGAAGGCCTGAGAAGTCGTTAAGTCTTTCAGTTTCAAGAACATGTCCTAAAAATGATTTTATTTAAAAAAATTCATAGTAACTTACACTGAATTTCAAAATCAAATCCACGCTGACATTAGCTTCAACTAACGATTCGACCATTTGCTTACCAATTGCGCCATTCAGTACGTTTCCTTCTAACATAGACAACATCAGAACAATCATATCTTTTTGTAAGTTTAGAAATTCACGCAATAGTTCTAATTGTGTGCTGTTTTTGTATAGTTTTTCCATCATATGAGCAAACAAGAAGAAGAATCCGTTAATTGCATCCCATAATCTAGAATTTGCCAAAGTCATTTGATTTCCTACACACGGACCTTGAATTGATTCTGTCAAGGTATTGAATACTTGGGAGCATACTTTGATGGCGCGTAAGAAATATTCTTTTCCTCCTTCATCAATTATTTCCTTCGATGAGTAATGCCAGTAGAAGTCCATCACGGATTCTTGCAGTCTTAGCAAATAATCTACGATGCAATTAATTAGATTAACACTAGTAGTATTTTTAGGTTGCGATCTGAGATAATTTTGGAAGTCATTGTTATGACCTTCACAGGTAAGCTGAATAAAACGGAAAAGATCACAAATGAAAACATTGTCGTTCAAATTGCTTCCTCTGGCATTAGACAATTCACATCCCATACCTAAATAATTGTCTTTATATGAGAAATATTATTTCTAGTTTACCCAATCCTTCTGCCTTAATTTGCCTTTCAAAAGCATCTAAATTCAAATTAGAGCATTTTTTCATCAAACCGGCAATAGAAGTAAAGAATCTCACGTCTTTTTTCAGTTGCAAGTAGTCAATTAAAGTTTTTTGGATAACTGTATTACCACCAGACAACAAATGAATACCTAAGGTACAAATATTATTAGTTTTGTGTAAATATATTTGATTTTAAAATTTAAATATCACCAGCAAGATTATTATTTATATGTCACGATATTTTAGATCTAATTTAAAGAGACTGTAGACCAATTGTTCATTAATACTTTGCACTTCGGAATTTAAATTTAGCTGAAACCTATTATTGTATCATTATTTGGGTCAAATTTTACGTGTATTAATCATCTTACTATTTTTAAGTTGCTCAACATCGCATCAAATTAGTGTTCTTATTCTAAAGAAGGATCAAAATAAAGAAAAAAAGTTATTAGGCAAAGAAGGAAGAGATACGATATCTGATTTCTCAAAGCCACCAAGTATTAGTAGTAAACACAAGATGGTATGTCCAAATAACCGTAGTTTGCAGTCAACTAGATGTAAAAAGAATATAATTGCTGATAAGTTGACATTCAAATTAACATAACGTATTATTTGCTTAAAAAATGGTTTGAAAGTGAAGATGATGAGTGTCAAGTCATTGGTGTTTTTGAATGCCCTCAAAAAGCCTTTCTTGAAGGTTCCACTCCAAATAAGAATTTAGATGTTCTTACGATAGATAATGCTTCTGTTTCTTTGGCGGGACAAGACGAACTTATGGAGGTTGACTTAGTAAGTTATTTTTGTTTAATATGCGAACCATTTAATCTTCTTTAGAATGATGTGGACCAAAGAGAAAAGACAGTAGTTTAAAATGCTACAAAGCCATCAGAAGATCAAAAGACAATGAAAAGAAAGAAGAAGACAAAGCTGTGTGTTTTCAGAAAAAAGGTCTGTGTTCGGCAATCAAAAGAATCGATTTCAGAAGCTAAACGAATTTTTATGAACAATTACCAAGTTTGCAAAGTTGGTCAACCAATTTAAAATCTTGAACTTGTACGTGACTTGTTGATAATTGCTTTGAACTCTTTGAAAAAATTTGGAGATCGGAACTTGGGACTATTTGTTGAGTTCATTTACTTATAAACACGTACAATTGATAGGAAGATTTATGACAAAAGAGATTAGTGAAAATGTCATTGCTGACAAAATTAAAAGTAGGAACATTTCGATTGATGCCTCCAAAAGTTAAAACCAAGAAAAGCCCAAGGTTATCAAAAAATGGTTAGATGAATTTGAGAGTGACCAGGGAGATGAGAACTGCTAGGTTTATTTGTTTGTTGATCCAATATTACTTGAGAAATGCTGGAACCTGACTGACGAGGAGGATAAAACTAAGTATGTATATTAGAGAATTCGTTAACATGGAAGCTAGAATAAGCAGTCACATAATAGTTTTCAATCATGCACTTAAATGGGAATTAGTATTTGATAAGAAGGAGAATTTTTAGCAAACTACTTGCTGTTCAGAAAAAATCTAATCATTGTCAAGAAAGAATACATGTCAAAAGGATAGCAGAGAACATTGAAGCAATCCTCATTAATGCTTTTCGTGGTCACGTAACATACTCCGACTCCGGAAAAATGTCTCTTGATCTTGTATTAGAATGAATCCTCAAACCAATTTGGAAGTATCCAAGTTAATTTTAAAGGATTTTTCAAAATGCAAACATGCAGAACATATTTTAAAGTGCTAGTTTATCTGTTTGTTTTTTGTGTGACTTTCAATAAAAATGTTGTGCTAGTTTTAGTTACGTTTTGATGTATGTCAAGTACCTAATTGTAATGTTTTGGAAACCATTTCACTAGGTTCGCCATTGGATGCTGAAATATACATGAGACACATGATAGCAGCACCTCTGTCTGCAAGAACTGTTTGTTCGGCTGAAAAATTGTTAGTTAGTATTGGAAGTATTAAATTTTTGATGAAACTATATTGCAAAGGTTTCTTTTTTAAAAAACATTTTTTAATTATGAATATTATTAGTTATGTTTAAATTTGTCCGTGTTTTAAGTGTATTTATGTTGTTATTTAATTTGACGACGTTTACTAATTTCTATGTTTTAGTTGTCTGTGCACTTAACTGGAGTTAAGCTATGGAAAAAGCTGATGGAAAAGAAAAGTCTCAAAGGAAACAAAGATGAAATGGAAGTAGCTTTTGGTATGAAGAGCCTCTGGGAAAGAGCCACCTACTGTTGGTGAAGCACAGTTATCTGTTGGTAGAAGGGAGTTTCAAAAGTTGATGGCAAGTAAAGCATCTTAAATAATGACCAATCTTTTTAGTTCTATGCAAGCCATCTCAAGCAAGACGTTCTTTTGATTTGTTACAAGGAAAGGATGACTTTTTTCTTGACTGAACGTAAAAGTTTTTAGAAAGAAGTCGACTAAAAGCAGAAGCTTATATGGATAAGATCGATGAGGAACTTAAAATGATTTCTAAATTTGTTGATGCCTTTGTCAATACAGATCAGGTGCTGGTGTTAAGACAAGAATTGTTTGGATATATTCGCTTCGATCAGTTTTATTATGAAGAAATTTTGGATGAAGCAACGAGTTTAAGGTACTTCGAAGATATGTGCACGATGCTTAATAATTACGGGCTAAATAATCAAGAAATGATTACACTATTTTATGGATTTCCTAATGCTAATTGGCCTTGCAATTATAGATCCAGTAAATTCAAGTCGAACTCTTCAACTTCCTATGCTAAGTTATTTTTTATTTTTTCTATGCAATAGCCATAGAAGATCATTTTAAGGCTGGAGTGGGAGAAATACTATTAAAGATAAGGAATGCAGTTGACCAGTTTGGATTGCCGGGTGAAATCAATAGTGATGATAATATGTTGTTGCCTAAGTCTAAAATTAGATTAGAAGTGAACAAAATAGATGTGTTACCGACCAGAGATGACATTAGAAGAATAAGGCCTGAATTTGAGAAAGTATGCAAGAAAAATAAAAGCGGGAACCCAATTCATAGAACTCTTTATGATGTTAATCTTAATCTAACTAATATATAAAACCATTGACAATTTTTTAAATGGTAATTCATATTCTGCTTGTGGAAAAAGGGTATTGTGCTTATGAAATTAATGATATTCTTTGACAAAGATCAACCTTCCTTCACATCCCTTGTTGAGAGAGCCGGAAAGCTTTCATCAATAAAAAGAAAGGAAAAAAACAAGTACTGTGAACATTGCAATAAATACTTTCCGGCAAACGACATTTCGACAGTGCCTCTTGTAAGATCTTGGAAGCTGAAAGAAAAAAGGCTAGGGAAGAAACAAAAATTGGAATGCTAATCAATTACTGAACTTGCTAATCGAACAAACTACTGGTGAAAATGGATTTATGAATTTTTATGTAATTAAGACTAAGAATGAAAGAGAGTATTCTGGAATCAGGAGTTACATTGCTACTAATGAATTTGCAAGACAAAAGCCTAAATTCTGTTGCAAAAAGTGCTATTTGAAATTTAGCACTGAATTATCATTAGAATGTCATATTGAAGCCAAGAAATATGTATTGCCCAACTAGACCATAATACTAAGCACCAATTGTGATCACGGAAGTGTAGCATGCTTGAAGTCTACCTCATTAATCATGTCAATGCATGCGCTGTTGTTGACATCTCGGTCAAAATAGTGTTTAATCTTAAGATTACTTCTGATGATTAATTTATATATTTTGTACCAATTTTTAATGTCATAAATACATATTTTGTAACCCTCTTAATATCGATACCTCTTAAATTTTGGCCCATTTCTTCTTTTTGGGCTTGATCAATTTCAACATCTTCATCTCCGCCATCATCATTTTCGTCTTCAATATGAACACTCCTCGACATAACTTCGGCAAAGTCAATGTATAGTTGGTCATCGGCAATAATCATAGCTTGAGATTCTTCAGTTGTGGCAGCTCTTTGGAAACATTGAATCAACTGGCTCAAGGAATCAGGCTTGGTAGTTATGGCTCCATCACTATGCTCATCTGATATTAAAGTCCCATCGTCGTCGAATAATTTTACCGCTTGTTGCTCATTATCATCCACTTCACCACATAAGTCAGCAACCAATTTGTCTTGTCCAACATCTTCTTCTTGAAGCCAAAGTTTGGCAAATGCTGGCAAAAAGAAATTGATTCCGCGATGCCTAAATGATAAGTGTGTTTAGTATTTTAGAATTAGAAGTTTAAGCATTAGTAAGAAAAAGGTAAAAATGTTAATGAAAATCTTACTTATCGCATTTGTATAAGTGACTAGCTCTGAAACAAGCTATAATCGCACGCTTTCGACTGATACTGACAACTTTTTTCCACCTTTCTTCCGTTTTACTTGTACTCGTATGGTCATTCTAAAAATAATTATTTACACCATTTTTATTTCATATCTTGCGAAGTGCTCTTTTCGTTGCAAAAAAAGTATATTTAACTGATAGCAAATAGTTTTATTAAGGTAGAGAGATAGGATAGTATACACAAAACAAACATGCAAAAATATTCAAACCAACACCTACCTTCAATATCATATTGTAAGAGAGTTAAAAATTATATTTAAGTTTTGTGTTTTTAAATTTTAACAAAAGACGCTTGCCCCCAATTTCCCCAGATAACATAATATGACTTCAAAGTTTGTTTACGGTATATCTTGAAGATGATTTCTCATTGTATTCTTATTTTAACGGAACTAATGCGTCTTATTATTATTCATATTGCTTTCGATATTAATCTTAATATTTTAGGCTAAGAAGATCAACCTTACTGGGTTCTATTTCACTAAAGTAATGATAAGAAATAGTGCACAGATGGACCGAAACGCCGAGGAAGTATCGTATCAAGCTATAGGAGTTGAACTAGTGATCCTTACTAGAGCAATTACATTTGGGGGAAGTGGTACGCAAAAATTATGTTTATATCATGATTCCTTTTTTAGAAAGACCTAAGCAACTTAATTTAGATGCCTTTGTGAAGATTGATGAAGCTACGGGAGTTGGACAAGTGGTCATTACTAAAGCGATCAGTTTCGGGCAGGGAGAATAGTAAGTAATGATAATGTTAATACGAAATTCTTTTTTATAAGACCGTATCTATGCAATCTAATTTGAATGCGACTGTGGAAATTCATGAAAATTTGGATCAAGCCATTGCTACTAGAATGGTGAGTGAGCTAACTGAGGAGGAACGTCAAGCAAGAAATGAAATCAAAAGAAGAGAAGATGCAGCTGCTTTTGATCGGATTAAGGATGGAACGAAATTTAAGAGGCATTTGATAGGAAACGTGAAGCTGTCGTACAAAGAGATGTGTTAATGCAATGGTTTATTGATACTTCGATGAACGCTCCTGAAGTTTACGAGAAAGACAAAGTAAGAAAAGAACTTGTTCATTATGGAATTGACAAATTACTTAGTATTATTGAAAATCTGGGAATCAACTAAGTTTATTTTGCCCTTCTTGTCTGTGAAACCGAAATGATATACGGTTCGATAGATATAAATCATCTTGTTCAAGATCAACTACAACGTTTGAAATGTAGTATTATCTTGCTTATTCATTAGCCACAAGTGAATCCTTCAGACAGTCCATAAAGCTTGAGTTGGACAAAATCAGACGTACTATTGACCGATACAACCTGCCAAAAGTACTTGACGATGATGTCAGAATCAAAGCCAATCAAGCGATTCAAAAACCGTTATTGCAGTAGAATTTTTACCCGAACCTTGCTCTAAGCCCTATGATTACCAAATTTGAAACAATCATCACAAATTATATCACTGATGTATTAATAGTTGATGTCTTAGTTAATGGAACAAATAATAACAGCCAATTGCCCTCGATGAGAGAAATTGCAGCGGGTATTAAAAATTACTCAGATCATGAAGTTAATACTTTCGTTTAGCAAAGTTGATTGTCTATGCTAGTGCCAATGAAGAGGAATTTGTTGGTTTATTTACTATTTCCGGTGATTTAGAAGCTCATAAACGCCCGGAAGATATGCTACAGTGCCCTGAGTGTAGTAAAGATGTTACGAGTAATTCTCATATGCTAAACTTCACTTTTGATGTTTTAAAGAGGATTCGTCATGGTGAAAGAAAGAAGTATGAAGAACATACTACTGAGCAACTTGTTGAAGTGTGTATGGTCGAAGTTCCTAAGTCAAGTAAAGATAAAGGCAAAAGGAATGTTTATCAATTCTATGATCATAAGGATGAATCATTCTACGACAAAGTGGGAGCTGGGAATAACAAAAGAGAAGCGGCAAGAATGGATGCTCACGTCACTGAATATTCCGGAAGAATTCACAGTCTAGCCTTTCTTGATTCCAAAATCAAAAAGATGAAGAAATTGTTTGAAGACAGACACAATGTTGTAGTAAAATGCTTGGAAATCAACGAGCAAATGTATTATGATTCAACTTTGGCTCTCGCAATTGAAAAGTGTATCATCGAGAATATGTTTGCCCTTAAGGATGAAATCCCTTTTGACTTTTAAATATTTTTATGTTTTAAATTTTAATAAAAGATGTTTGTCATCAATTTTGACCATACCTCTGAATACAATACAAAGGCAACATTCTAAAATAAATAAACTTGAGCATTAATCTGAGTTCAAGCATAATTATTTTTACCTAAAGCAACTTATGATAACTGCTCTCTTAGACTTTGACACTAATTTCTTCCAGATGCATGAACTACCCACGAGGTGGTGATCAGCCTGAAAGATACAACAATATTTATGGAAATGTCTAAAAATTCAAACAAAACAAAAACTAAATGACATATTACAAAAACATTAATACAAACATATTAACAAACGCATTAATAAAGGCATTAATAATCATATTAATACTGTTAATTCTGTTAATATTGTTATAAATGTGATGGGTGGTAAACATAACAGTGATGTTTAAATGAATGTTAGCATATATGGACTTAAAACACACGACATCATACTAATACTTACACCACGAAAACGTGCATTTCGTTTATCGCGCAGACGAGTGTTCTAAATCAAAATTATTATTAATAATCAGATAATAATGCTTCCTTTATACAATCAACATTCGTCTCTTTAACCTTTGTAACTTTGATCGTTTGTAAATAGCAAAGATATTACATCATTTTTGCAAAAAGTAATATGAATACACTTTAAACCTAAACAAACTTACAGTATGCAAAATAGCAACAACTTGGCCCATATTCGCAATCTTTTCAACAACGGCATCTGTAAAGGTTAAAAATAATATGAGTAAATAATTATTAACTGTCTCAATTAGAAACAACGTTTTCAAAAACCGAGTCTTCTTTGACTGTGTTGTGGAATCATTAGTGAATTAGCTCTTAAGCAAGCTTTTGTCAAAAAATCTTCCAATTTTTCGTTGTTTTGTTTAATTTACCTAAAATTAGAAAAATAAATGTTAAATAAACGAGAGTAGTGTCAACCTTGATTCATCGTGTCTTTCCCGCGCATCTGACTTTTCCCAATTTTAGTATAGAGAGATAATTGCCAAGCATTTTTATCTGTAGGATCAGTTCTTACAGGAATTTCGGATAAACTACGGATAAATTCTCTGATTTTCTCTTCGTTTTCTTTATTTAAGAACTTTTCTTTAGACTGCTGGACTATATCCAATTCTCTTCCCCCAAATACATTCATCCCAACCGGTAATAATCTTTTAAGGCAAGCTATAACAATGGAGTTAGCATGCTTGTCTTTTTTTATAAGTCCATCTCTGCGTTTCTTTTTTCTTTCAGCAATAGCAGCTTTACCGGTTTTTACATCGCCTCCATTTGCCATAGATTCTTCTTCGAATTGAGCCATATAATTCAACTCTTCTCTCTTGAAAACTTGACTGAAACTCCAAATTTTGAAGATAACAGCAACATTTTCATATATCGCATCAGATTCTGAACTTGGTGATTTTAGCCAACGAGCCCTATGTAAATCAGTATATTTCATAAGAATTGGAAAGTAGGCATACACATCCCTAACCAATGTAGCATTATCTTCGCAAACAGTACTTTCATCGGCATCATCAGGGTGAGTTCTAATTCTTTCCTCTTCTTTGTAAGCTTTCTCAGCTGTAATTAAAGAGACATCATTAGTATTTTTTGATTTAATGGATTGCAAATATAACTCATTTTTAGCAAACGTTACCTGCAAATCTAATCTTTTCAGCAATTGGCAGTAAATAATTTCTAACAGGATCACAAGTTACATGTTGAATAATCGGAACTGCGAAGTAAGTTACTCTACTCAACCATTGAGCATTTTCATGTCCAATATGATCTGTAAGCATTTAAATAAATAGACATCATACAAATTGCTTAATATTTTGGCTAACAATATATTTTTTACATCTTTAAAATTAAATTTAAGGAGACTGTGTATCAGCTATGAATGTCATCGGAGAACCAGTTGATGCACATCATGTAACTATTTCTCAACGGTTGGTTCCAATTCACGCTACAGTTTATATTAAGATGAGTCCGGATGAAGTGAACCATATTAAGGCAGACAGTCTTGAGAAGCGTCCTGCAGTTACACGTGGGCCGTTTGAGTTCAATGACTTTTTAACAGCGTTGCATGAAAAGATGCATGAGTTATGTTTGAAGAAGCTTTGCAAAGCACCTGATTAAACTACTGAAACAAAAGCTGCTGCATTTGCTACATTTAAAGGTTATCTAAATTCAATTGGTTTAAGCTATCCTGATTTTGGATATTGCATAGATATTACTACAACTTTGCTGCTAAATGAGGATATGTCTCTAATCGAAAAGAAAGGATGTTTCAACTATGATCAAAATGACATATCCTTCTAAAAAGATTGCTGAAAACATCGAGTGTGTCCTGATCCATGCTCTTCGTCATCAAATCACCAACTCTGACTCAGGCAAGACTTCTTTACAATGCGTTAGTTATATGAATCCAGAGAAAAACAGTCAGGTTGCTGAAATGATTCTTCAAGACTTTTCTGCTTGTGAACCCATTGGATATGTTTTAAAGTATTAGTTTTTTTATATTTTTAATTAATAAAATTTTCCTACCTCTTATCATTGAAAGCAAACTGCAGAAAATTCTATTCATATATTCACTGTTAGCTCTTGTATATGGTAAAGGTGGTTTTGAAGATGCTGGTCCATCTTCGCCCAAATTCCACCAATAAGTTAAATATGTGCATGCTAAGGGCAAATCAACGTCATATACATTGGGAGCTTGGAGGCATGAAGTGCTATTGTTAGCAGTCTGTTCAATTCTTATCATTAAATTTTCCAAGGTTGGAATATGAGAAGATAAATTTTGTAACATTTCTTGTACTTGTACAGATTGATCAGCACTTTTGGCAAGAACGGAATGCTTGTTATTGTGATTAAATTCAGCCTCGAGGAAGGCGACTGGGAAAGTTGATGCAAATGCAGACAAACATTGGCCCAATGTTGATCTATGTTTTTCAACTTCGACTGAAATCGATGTTCTTGTTTCATACGATGTTTGAATTCCAGTGACCTACAAATAATTATTTAAGTTAGTTGTAAACATGATGTGTTATTTACCATATACAAACTGTCCAGTATTTTGTAGCAAGCTGCTTGAATATCATCAAGTAGTAAATCCACACCAAAATGATGTCTTGCTAAATGATGGAACATTGTTGTTAAACAAGGAACAATCATTTGATTAGCGAATTCCAAAGAAACCCAACTTTTCAAATTTTGACCTGAAACAATGGGGGATTAACTAGATTTGGATAATAATTTTGAAATCATAAGTCATATAAGTTTAAATGACTCATTTTAAAATGTGCCTAAATATCTTAGAAGAATTGGGGAAGGTACTCAGTCTCTTTACAGCATCTTTAATGCCATTTTATACTTCTTGATAAAATTTGTTGATCAAGAAATTATCAAAAGCCTTATTTTTACTCAAAGTTACTTTCAAATCACAATATTTATGAATTAAGAAAGGTTGTAGTTAGTAAATTTATGCCTAATTGAAATAAGTTATTCTCAAATGTTTGGCATGCAATTGATAATCTAATTTTGGGGATCCTAAAACTATCACTTCAGCAATTGCATCAATCTTCTAAGTACATTGCCTTCTAATTTTATAAATGTTCCTACTTTTCTTAATTTTAATTGTGATCCCAGTAAAATTTTAAACTTTCTGTTTATTTTTATGATAACAACCTCTTAGCAGCGAATACTGTCCGACATTTTTCAATTCATTTACAGCAGCAAATAAATCGTCTGCACAATTGTTGAAAAATTGAAGCAGCCCTGTTCTAACTATGTCTGAATTGATTTTGACCAAAGTTCTAAGATCCAAAGCTTGAGTCAATCCTTGTAAACATTTTACAGTAATTTTAGCAACTGATCCGAATGCGTGATTTTTTATTCTCAATAACGATGCTAATCTGCAAAACAAGCTGGCAACCATTTCTTTTTCCTTGTTCGAAGCAGTCGAAGTTTGAACTAAGACGCCAGTTACGACTGAAATAATGTTAACTATATTTTCCAAATCTAATCACTTACCACCAAGAGACATAAAGTAACTTTTATGAGCGTTGAAATAAGCCAACATCATCGGTAAAACTACCTTTTCAAAGAATTTTACGTCTTGGCCTTCTTTCTTGAAACTGTTTCTTCTTGTTAGTTCCAAACTAGGTTTAACAGATTTCATTTTATAACTGGCTTGTTCAAGATATTGGATTAATTTTTCAAGTAAGTTATAGGCAAATCGTTTTTCAACAGTACCCTGTCTTTCACCTTCATTCTTTCCTCTTTCTTTGGCAGGTGTTTTTATTTTACTAAATCCAACCCGATATCCATGATATTGTAAAAATTTAAGAATTTCAGCTGCATCAATAAGATATATTAGTTTTTATATTAAATTAATGTCTTAGTATATTTTAGAATGAACGGTTTATCAATTTCTTTTTTCAACAAAATAATATTTAAATTTGCAATCTTTATTAGCTACGTTTTTACTTTTTGTCAAAAACTAACATCTCATTCGTGTTTTTTGAGGAGTATTACACTACAACACAGAAACTAATTAATATGCTTGGCTCCGATCTCAATTATGGTATATATAGGAGTACTAGGATAATTTTGGTTAAATTGTTCCAATTCCTTGAAGATGATTCTGGATCATTTGTTTATTTGCTGAAAGGAGCGACTGGGACTGTCCATATTAAGTGGATAAAGAATGCAAAGATTGTGGGGAATTTAAAGATAAAAGAACTAGAATGGGGAATGAAATATTCGCTATGGGTGCTCGCGAGTTGTTGGACTTTGTGGTTAAGAGAACCGGCAATAAGAAGAATTTAATGAGTCTCTATGCTTTGGTATTCCTGGATGATCAAAGTATTTTGGTGTTTGTTCATATAACCCAATCAATTTGTATCCAAGATTCTATCAACCCAATTCTAAAGTTTTAAGTAAAGGACTAGGAAACGAGCTCTTGTCAAACAAAGAAGAAATGTTCTTAAACATTGGAATGACAGAAAGGTAGATAAGGCACAATTTTTGAAGATTATGGTGAGTTGTTTAATCCCGTTGAAACTGCTTTGAGTTTAAAAGGAATTATCATAGCTGCATGTCCAAATTTATTAAACTTATCGATGGGGTTTGTTTCCTTTGAAGTTCCCAATGGTTTGCATCCAAGTCAAGTCAGGAAACTAAGCAGTCATTTGATGTCAATTATTTAAGCAAATGAAATAGGGTATGTCTAACTAGACCTACAAACAATAATGAGCCCGCTGATGTTGGAGAGTTTGAGGACAGTCAATCGGTTAGTGAAGATGCTTCTGCTCTGCAATGCTCATATTGCACGAAGCCATTGGGTGAAAGGGGGTTATCATTACACATTGAATATCGTTTATGCAAACAACTCCGAGATGCCGAAATGGAGTTCAATGCCAAACTTGTCACGCCTTCCATTTGGTCTGGATGGAAGAATCCAGTACTCGATGATGTCGCCTACATCCTTAGCTCCTCGAGTAAAGAAAAAAATGTTTTGAATGATTTCGAAGCCCTCAAGGAAGCCATATTCTATATAGACGAGTCAGAAAAAGAAAGTAGAAAGAATGAACACATCGAAAAATTTGATAGAAAGGTACTAAAACAACAACATTTTGACTGCAAAGAGTTAAGAATGAGCCAAATAGATCTCGACAATATTGTTACGTGGAAGCTCCTAGCACCATCAAAGAAATCGCTAAGAATCTGGAGTACATCTTTTTGCATAAGTTTAATGACAGGTAACAAATTGTAACTACGGAATCGGACCATCCCCAAAATGTATCTACTAGACTCTGCCAATACATGCAAAATAGTTAACACATTGGTCAAAATTCTATTTGACCCCAAAGTTATTATCTAAAAACTTTAAATTGTTTGTTCATTTGTTTTTAAACTGCTTTATCTCAATAAAATGATGTTACCTGCATGGAAGCGATTTTTTCTTCTTTCAAAGTCAGTCAATAAGTCCCAAGGTACTAAAGGGTTTGGTAAAATACCACTTTTTCCAGATATTTCCAAAAATATTTTTTTGCACCAAATTTGATGTGAGTTTTCAGCCATAGATTCTGCGGCTGTAACCATGTCTTTTTCCAAATTCATGTTACTTAGATCCACAGGTTTAGGGGAAAAATCATTGATACAAGTTCCGGAGCTGACATGATTCTGGGCTGATTTTTCAGCAGCATCGAAGTCACTTAGCTCAATAAGATAATTCCATGCTAAAACGGATTTGATACATTCGGAACATCTGTAATTAACAATTATCATTTAGCATAAGAAATATCTACCTTTCTTTGTAAAAATTCTTTTCAACTTCCTTAAGTAAGGCAAAGGGTTTCAAACGGGGATGAGTGTGTTCAGATCGACTGTATAAATCCCCATAACTCCATCCTTTTTCAATTTTTCTCGCCGCCCAAGAATCATGGAAATGCTCGGCAAATTTATTGACCATGTTAATGAGTTCTTGAGTCATGATGACATTTTCGATTTCAATTGGCTTGGGTGTCCATGATCCTTCATCGTCCCTGATTTTGGCTAATTCGGTATCTTCACTTCCACTAGTTAGGGAGTAGTCGGGACTGATAGCTGATCCGATGGCAGTTAAACATGGAAGAGCTTTTCCGAATAATTCTGGATCGTATGGTTTGGCACCTAAAGTCCATTTGATAAATAAAGGATTAATGATTTACGATATTTGTTGATTAGTATTACGAAATCATATTTGATAATATAAATTCGCTTTAATTATGCCTTTAAAAGACAATGATTGGTCTTAAGTGACCTCATATCAATAATACACCTCATTAAGCAACCCTGTTAGCTAGAAGCACTCGCCTTTGAGTATGCTATCACATTGAATCTTCAATCTGTTTTAACCGACGCATCCGGTCAATCAAACGATGTCATATATAAGAAGCATCCAGAAATTGTTGAAAGAATTTCAGAGATTGCTATTAACAACATCTACTTCTACTTAAAAGATACTTCTAAATAATATTTTGTCTGATTTAATACTTTCTGTCTTTTTAATAAACTTTTCTGATAATCATCCCTTATTTTGTGTAATTTTTTGACTGTTCTTTAACATACCTAAAATAAAAATAAAAATTAAATAAATATTAAATAAGACTAATAACAACCGAGTGAGTCAAAAATAGCATAGAACAGTAACATTGAAAGTCTCTTTTCTGTTTCGGAGGCGACACCATAATGATTTCCAGTACCATAATATTTGTTACAACGTTCATAGTGTAGTGTCATAATACGGAGGGGTACTAAGACATTTTCTTTCATTTCTTGAATATCAATTATAACTTTACGTAATAATTTAATCATCATCGGTGGGGGAAGCTCTCTAAAATGTTAGCATGAGAGCATTAGAAAATAATTTTAATTTAATGACAAATCCATTTGTTCAAACAATAAAATATGTGGTTCTTACCTAGTGATGGCTACTAAGAAGTCTGAAACTGCATCACGTTGATTTTTAGTCAAACTCTGGAGTCTATTCATTCGATAAACGGTGTGAAGAGTGGCATCTAACAAGGCTCCTTGATGTTCGGCTTCAGCGAAGAAGTGGGAATGGTTTGTGAGCAAAGGTAAAACACAATTACACAAATATCTATTTAGCGCTAAGGCAGTGTCAGATTCTGTTGCTTTAGGTGAATCCATCATGGTGGCAGCCCGTAAGTCGGGCAAAAATGACTGTTCCATGAAATATAATAACATTTCTTGAGAATCAATTCCATAAACCCGATCAAGGAACAACAAAACTGATGCTTTGTGATTTGGCATAAGACCAGGTTGGGGACCAGCATTATCTAAATTAAATTATCAATAATTGTCAATTTACCCGAGTCACACTAACACAGTCACGAACATGCCAAAAACATCGAAACAAAAATAACAATATTGATCATGCACTCACTAGAAAGATCACTACATGAGCGTCTTCTTCTATTTTTAGCCATTTTAATAAAATCAAGATTATCTTCAATATCGAATTCTCTTAATTTTTTAACTACTTTTCTGGTTATGATAGGGGATGCATTCAAGGAAGTATTAGCCGTTCCATAATTAGACTCAATATAGGACAAGTCCTCTTCTTCATAGATAACATTTAAAACGCTATCATTCGATTTTATTTCACCGTGACTGAGACGTGCCGACAGATTTACCAAATCGTCCGCAATAGAGGCAAGGTTAGAAGGTGTTTGTAGATGAACAGGCAAAATCAATTTTGGAATAAACATACCCTCCACTTGGCACCTTAGATTCGGAATTTTAAATCGCAAAGCCAGAATTTTACCCAAATCATCTAATGAAATGAGAGAACGCAGAATAGCTCTAGCACGGACCGAATCTCCTTTTCCATCTTGAATATTCATAGGATCTGGGGCACATTTTGCTAATAAATCTACTAAGCTAGAATAAAAGTCTAAAACAGCAGCTCCAAGGTCTACATAGTCATCTCCTTCTGTTTCTTTTGATGGGTAGCGTGGATGGTCTCTGAAGATTGGTGATCTCAAGTAATCAACACAAGTTCCATTTTCTAACTCATTGATGTCTTCAGATAATATAATAGCTTCTTGGAATGCTGCAAATAAACCTTGGCCTTCTCCCTTCAAAGCAATACCTAAACATTCAGGTCTTCTAATTAATAGTCGAATTACCAAGTTCGCGTTTTCTTCAACATTTTCACCATTTAACCAGACACAAAATCTAAGGAAATCAATGTATCTTTCTCCTTCCAAGGGATCCCATGAAATATCTGGATAGTCCTTTGCAATCATTTCACTATTTGGTTGCAGACCACATCTACTCAAATAAACAGTAACTTTGTCTAATTCTTCTTCTTTCAACGCCAAGGCGAGTTCGTTGTTGTCTATAAAGTCAGAAGTTATATTTAAATAGAACACGTAATACATAATTTATCCTAGATTTGAAAATCCATCATTTGAGGATGTATGCTAAATGTATACAGAAATGAATAGCAGTTTTGCCGACATCCTTATTGATGAATTGTTCAACGCTTACAATACTTTTTGTATGTAGACTTTCTTTCAAAAGCCTAGTTGTATGTTTTAATTTTTATGTTAGATAAAACAAACCCATGAAGCTGGAGTATGCAACATCTAGAGGGACACTTCCTCTGAGACTTGGTCTAGCTAATAACATAGTAGCATTATCTAATAAAAAGGACAAGTGTTCAAACATGGCTTTTTGATTTTGGCGTGATGTTCTACAGAAATAGCAAAGGAAGCGCGAACAGGCAACAACCATTTCGGAAGCATCTTTAATTGGTTCAGCTAATCCTAACTCATCGTTAGTTTCAATCTCCACAGTTGCTTGTTGGGCAGTCAAAACATTCATCATTATTGTCATTACATTTTCATGAACTTTAAGTAGTCTCATCAAATCCGGATGTTGGAAAAAAATCCTATTGTTCATTAGCTGCCAAAGGGCCCTTTTTAAAATAACTTCTTCTGTTGTTTCAAATTGAACTGTAAGCAATTCACGAATCTGCATAAGATAAGTTATGAAATGTTGTACATCTTCCACATTTCTATCATGGAAAACATAAGTCAAATCCATGGCAATCATCAATTCCTTGATTCCATTATATTGTCTAAGTAACAATCCGAACATTTTGCGGATTAGTTCATTAGATTCGATAACATTTTCTGAGGCCCATTGCTTTAGCAATTGAACGATCATGTTTCTGAAGTTAATTGTTCCTTGTTTAGCAACAATTTCTTCATTGCTCAAAACATCTGGCGGTACCGATACAACTAAATGAGCCAAAGAGTCAACCCATGATGTTTCTTCATCCAAATCTATGATCTCATCGATTTTTGATACCTCACTATCAACTTCTGCACATCCGCATTTTTGAACTAACATGAAGCAAAAATCTTTCAACTGTTGTTGCAATGTTTCTGCCATGGGACATTGATCATACTCAACATCGTCATCCAGAAGTATTCCTTCCTTTTCAGCTACAATTATCAAAACTAACAAATTAATACATCTAATTACTTACTACTTCTACAGGAAATTAAGCGATCCATTTGCTCCCGTGGAGAAGATCTGAATTCACGACTCAGTTTGGCAATTAAAGCAGGTGGAAGATCACTTTGTTTTATACTCAAATAACGACTACACTGATCAACTTGGATATCTCCAACAAAACCTTCACTAAACGATACTAGACTTTCGATTCTATTTCTTAATTGCATATCACAAATATGGTCTAGTATGTTGACTAATTGCAATTTAACTCCTTCAGCTACTTCAATATCTAACAATCCCTTTTGCTTGGTCCCTGGCTTATATGACTCGTCAAAAGCGACAGGGTGTATAATTTTCATAACTTCAATTAAGTCATCGTCACTAATCATTCCCATAATCAAAAGATGATCAAATATTTTAAATAAAGGCTCAAAATGATCCAAATTGTTTCCACCAATCAAATCTCTGCAGTTAATGACAGCATGATACATTGCTTCTCTGAAGGCTGACATGATGTAGTTCTTGAGTACATTGAAGTTAAGTGAAGGTGGTAATAATTTAACTTGGGTGTCTTTGGTAAACACTTGTAATGGTGCCTCACTTTTGACGATAGGTCTAACACATATCGATGATCCGCCAATGTGTGGAAATCTGCCCTCACTGCCTTCTTCAAATACATTTTTTGTGATTAAATCATTTGTCAGTGGTAATACATATTCATGAGCAGTAGACTGAATCGCATCAACGTGGGACTTCAAATGAACGGCAATCAAGAAGTCATGAAAACCTTGTCTCATAGATCCTGAGAGATAGTGATTTTTGATGGCATACATTAACTGATCTTCGTTTACATGTTGACAAAGTAAATGTGAAACTTTCAAATTACCATGGCAAACCAGTTTACAATATAAATTTAAGGTTTGCCGATGGAAAGCTAATAATTCAGGATTCTCAACTAATTCCAGCACATCATATGATTTGTATTTTTCCGGAATATGAACGAGCATGATTCTAACAGGATCATCACACAAAACAGACCATCCTCTGACGTCAGATAATTTGAGGGCAGTTGTTCTCAGACATTCATTTGGAACTCTTGCCCAGTGATACGGTGTCAGCACCTGTATTCCAAGCCTTGGTGGGCAATATGGAATAATTGATTTTCCAGAGCTTTTAAATAAAGCAGCCGATAATGGCCAAGTATATTTGACTCTTCCTAATTCAAATTGGCATACTTCATTGGATGTTGGAACAACGAAAACTGCAGGATATAACATCAAACCTGGTTCCAATTTGAACTTTTTATTAGTATCATGCCCTTCAACGTCGAAAGATAATTCCCCAGCGCCGATATCAATGCGGCATCCAATTAAAACACCAGATACCTTTGTATTAGTTCCATCATTTATGCACCCCAGAAGATCCCCGGCGTTTTCCATAAAACAATTTCTGAATTCCATGCAATCGTTGTTCTTTCCGTCCATTGTTACTTCCGAAAAATTACATCTTCTGACAGCTTCATTCATTTTAAATGTTGGTGCGTGGCAATGATATTGCGGCGTTACCCAACCGACATAGACATTCGCTGGATCTTGGCCAGGGAAGATTCTCAATCCAAAATAATGGTCAGCTACAAATATTTAATTTTATGCGTAGAAATGGGAGTACTTACCGATATCGCCTCCTAATTTTAACATTGCGTCTTCGTCCTCATCCTTGCTTTGAACCGGAAATCCAATATTGGAAGCTACACTTTGTCGGTGTTGCTGACTTAAAATATTAAAATTTTTGGTCTTGCTATTGACTCGGCGAACAGATTTTCTTCCGGGACCAGAAGCTGGTATACTATTAGATAAAACATCACGCCCTAGAACCCCCCCATTTGCATTATCTAGTGAATTAGAATCATGTTTGTGAGGCAAAATTTCAGTTGTTCTGTATTTTTTAGTCTCAGACATTGAACTTGATTTTTCCTTCTTAACATTATGGCTGGCATCACGTAATCTCTTAAATATGCCAGGTTTTTTGTCCTTTGATTTGACAGATAATTTGTCATGGGCAGAATCAGAGTAACTTTCAGGATTATAATCTTCATGTCTGGAGGCACTAAAATGGGATACGTTTAATAATGGAAATTACTCCCACAATAACCCAATTTGCAAATGATACAAGCAAAACATTTAGCCAAATAAAAAGCACGAGACAAACATGGATAATCAAGCACACCAAACAAATATGAATATAATGTACACCTCAAAAAATCTTTCCAAAATACATGAGGAGGGTCGGCAGTTTGTCTAGATGTGAGCATTGTTAGTACAGATTTATCAAAAAATATATCCTTTTGAGGAACGAATGGATAATATCCAAAATTTACGAGCATTTTCAGACGATTACGTTGTACACTAAAAAGTTAATGGAATCCAATATTAACACACTTATTGTTGAATAAGTTGAACACAGTTAGTAATTACATATAAGTACGATACTTTTCAAGATTATTTAAATACACACTGTTATAAGAAATCAAATTAGTATTTTTGCAAAACTTACTGAGCTATGTCAAGGTCGTCAGTGTGATCAGATGCTAACAATGAATGCTTTGAACCTTTAGCATTATCATCCGAATCATGCCTTTGATGACGTCCAAATGCAGAAAGCAATCCCTTCTTCTTCTTTTTATCGTCTACTCTCACCGAATCAATGTCATCATCGTGCAATTTCGCTGAGAAATCATTCATAGCTGAAATCATTCTCTTCTTATTGCTAATTGTTAAGACACTATTAACTTTAACGGGGAGAGATAGCCTCAGAAATTCCATATTACTGGCCTTTTCAGCACTTCCACCGTCGGCAGTTGTAGTCTTTAAAGTTAACTTAAGACATGGCGGTGCGTTTAATGTAGGTAAAATTCTGGACATTTCCAAGGAAGTCTTAACATATTGGATATCTTTGAACATGGGTTGATTCTTTCCAAACCACATTGGCAATTGCCTATACATATTGACGCAAAATGGCTCGTATCCTTCTTGTAACCCACAAGTAGTAAAATATTTCAATGAATTTGAGTCCTGTCCAAAGTTAAGCCTAGCCATTTGTCCAGCGCCCAAAGTCATGCTTGGCACAAATCCGTCTCCACTAATGACATTGTCAAAAGCCATCTCACTACCGCCTAAAATATTATAAAAGTAAATTCATAAAATAATAAACTATACTCGGATCGAGTAACAGCTCTCCATTTAAGGAAAATGAAACTGTTCTGTCGTTTAAATCAAGAAAGCATCCAACGATATCTTTGACTTTCCACAATTTTCCATATGTTTCAGCTCCCTGATGCCATTTCTTCCCGAGATAGCCATCGAACGCATAACTTGCTTTTGAATCTCGATCAGCTGAAGCACCGTCGGATCCAACTTGGCAATCTGGGTAGCATCCTATATCTGCCCAACCAATTTTCATAAACCCATCTGTAAGTACTTGAAATTCGAAATACCATTTTCCTAAAGATTTGAAGGTTAATAAATAATAACTATTTTGTGAATATTGAAATTTAATTTTAAATAGTCAGAATGGGATATTTTAATAAAGAAAATTTGGATGCCATCATTAAAAACGAATTAAGTGTGCCAGTCTTCAATGACAAATAATATAAAATTGTCTTTTAATTTGTATATCCATATGTATTGTATATTTTGTCGTTAATGTTGAATATTATGTGCCGTAAACAAAGTACATTTTTCTTTAACTATTAATGTTACAGTCGTTTTAATGCGGCTCTAGGAATTGAGTATGCAATCATTTTTAATCTTTGGAAGTTTCTAACTAACTATGATGCCTCAAGACAACCAAGTAATGTATCTCAAACATCCATCAATCGTCACCAGAATCAGTAAAATAGCACTCGACAAATTTCACAAATCTTGTGTGTTTAATTACAATTGATGATAAGTTAGATAAATTACCATACATATATTATCATTATTCTTATTTTCTATCCAATATGTATATTTATCTTATTTATAAGGAAGGCTTTTTCTTAAATAAACGTCTCATTTATTAATTATCTGTACACCCTGGTTCCTACGAGTCTCCAACAATTTTTCCTAAATTTTACATGGCAATAAAAGATGTCTCTTAGTTTTCTTATGTCTTTCGGTAATTTTAATTTAAAGCAATACCTGTCGATACGGCATAAGGCATTTCAGCACGATAGGTTGTCGTTGTTGCTTCTTTGGCTTTGAATTCTTTTTCCGCTTGTTCATCGAATTCAACGGCTGGGCATTCAAGGAAAATACCGAATAATTGTAATACTCTAATCGATTCCTTAGCCGTTTCAATATTGGCCTCTTGAATTCTATGATCAACTGCTTCATAAGGAACCAAATGTGGACTTCTTTTTTGATGGTTACTGACAAATTCATTAACTCCAAACGTATAACCTCTCTTGATTTTATCTTTTGCCCAAATATTGTGTGTGTTTTTGGCTAAGGAATCGGCAAGGGCATCCATTGTTTTTGATAATTCGATTTCGTGTGTGTCATAAGGTTGAGGTTTGTATCCATTACTTTGGACAAAATTTTGATTTACCCTAATTGCTCTCATTCTAGTTGGTGGTTTGTCTAAGACCATATGGTAATCTAAGGCTTCGATTGTTTTCATTGTATCTAGAGCCAATTTCATATTATATTGTTTTTCTGTGTCTGGCAAGTATGCATAAGCAGTAAGGCATGGATGTGTTTTGGCTTGTTCATTTCTGGTGGCCCCGTATGTCCAACCTAGTGATATTTTTTTCAATGCCCACAGTTGATGAAAGTTCTCTGCAAAGGCCACATGATTGTTCATGGCAAATTGTGGCAAAGTTATTTTTGATATGTCTATTGGAACAGGAACAAAAGGCTTGCTTTGGCATAAAATGTTACTTGTACCGGAATAAATGTTCTTATTAAGTTCACCAAATGATAAAACTTCTGATATTTTCAATGTGTGGTCAATAGCTTCGTAGACTGGTGAAAAATTTTCTGGCGGTCCATATTTTAATTTACCATTTTCCCCACCAAACAAAAACCTGCAAGAAACCTTGGAAGACAAAGACATTACAGGGAAGAAAAAACCGTCCAAATTGAAATTCTTGTGAGTGATGGGAATGGGTATCCCGTTTAGAGAAAATTTAATTTCAGGAATCACTAAATTAATTGAACATCCGATAACGTCTCCTTTTGCAAAAACTCTTGCTCCGGCTTGTTTAGATTTTCCACTAAACCACAAACTTTTGCCATCAAAACTGTATGAAAAGAAATCATCCCCACATCCATTACATGCCCAAGACACGTTTTTATCTAAGTTAGATTTTTAAAATATTTTATTAATTACCCAAAATTACCATCAGCTGAATGGCTTTCACTCCAACCATTTCCGTTTCCATCGGAGGAACCAGGATAAGGCTTGAAACCTGTTGTATTGGCCCAACCAATTCTCAGCATAGGAGCACTAGTTGTGATTGTTTCAATGTGTTCTACTTCAGTTTCAAAATACCATTTTTTGTATAAATTACTCCCTGCAATTTGGATAAATATGAAGTATTTTTAATTAGTAAGTTTAACATTTTTGGAATGTTTAGGTTTTTCATGATAAAATAATAGTATTAAATGGATTATTTTATATTAGTCAGGAGTAAAGATTAATGATCTTTAGTCAAGTTGACGAAGAAGCTTACCACCGACATGTTTGGCGCTATTTCCTGTTAGGCAAATGGTTCTATTAAATGTCCAACACATGTCTTATTCTAATTATTGTAACTTCCTCAATTACCTTAAATTACCCAATCTTTATGCTCTCAATCGCTTATTAACAATTTTTATGTTATCACCACACAATGGACTAACATGTACAATGTATTATCCCTTGAAGGAGACTTGTAAGAATGTGGAATACGCATTAGTTAATGCTCTTCGTGGACAAGTAACTAATGGTGATTCAGGAGTTCCTTTATTTGATTTTGTTAGTCAAATGAATCCAGAAAGAACCAGAGAAGTTGCCCGATTAGTCCTAAACAAATTCCCATTTAATGATCATGAAGAGCGTCAAAATACGATCTCAGATATTAATTCATTTTTTGCATTTTTCATTATTTTTGTGATATTAATAAATTTACCGTCAACAACGCCAACCATAATATTTGGCATAACACTACTGACGTGATCTCTCATTGATGTTTGTAATAATAAATCCTTTCCCGGTAATAAATTGTCGGCAATCGTATTTTGTGAACTTCTAACAGCCATGCCATTACCTTCGCATAATGATGACAGAACATCCAAAACTTTCGGATCTCTACCTACTTTTTCAAGCAACGAGATGACAGATTTAATATGTCCTTCATTAATCATATTCAAGGCTTCTGGTGATTCTGTCAAAACACAATACAAAACGTCCAAAATACCTTCTGCTGATTGAGGGTTTGAAAGTCTTCCAAAAAGCCAGTCTAATCTTAAGGCAGCAGCAAATTGAGCACAATTGGAGTGATTTCCTTTAATCATGAAATAAATATACATAATATAAATTATTTGGTATTTTGATTCACAATGTATTTTTAAAATTATATTTAAAGAGATTATGCACCAGTTTAATAAAGAAAGTATGTGCCTAATGAAGCATGCTTGTGACGAATGAGTAATAGATCTTGTTTTGCAAAACACTTAGTCATCAAAATGTTGACACATGTTTTTTGATGAGAATTTGCTCATGATTAGGTGTTCTTCTTGAAGGCCTTGAAACGAAGATGTTTGCATAAAGTATCGTCAAATACTTCCCCCAAGTTATTACGAGCTATAGCTCTAGCAAGAATGATGGTAGCAACTGCTGAATATGGAGATTAGTTTTGGGATTTTGTTGATAAGGTTCATCCAGGAATGAGAGAAAAAGCTAAACCAAAAACTATTCCTTGTAATCACTGTCCAAGAATGTTTTCTCCAACGACTCATCAAAAAAAGCTAGTTTCTCACGCGTAAAAAAGAACACACTTGAGTTTAGAAAAATGGTTGAAGAACTTATGAAAGATGTTACAGAAGAAGAAAAGCTTACAATTCTCTATGGCATTTTGGTGAGAAAATTGAAGTTCATGGTAGTAAAGAATCCACCAATCTCTCACTTGAAGTTGCAACCAACTTCGCATTGAATCTTTTTTATGCCGGCTGGATCGAAATTTTAGGAAATGGAATGACTAGGCAACTTCTAAATGGCCGTAGTTTTAGAATAGAAGAACACGATACCCCGACTACTACGATTTGGAGAGTAATGTAACCAATCCTAAATTAAAATGTCCGTGCATAGATATTTCTACAGCTTTGCTGTTAAGTGGGAATACATCTTTGACCGAAAAAGGGTGTTTCACAAAATGGTTAAAGAAGGGAAGCAATTAACCGTATCAAAAAAACTTGACCCTCTAAAAAGATTGCTGAAAATATTGAATGCATCTGATCAATGTTCTTCGTGATCAAGCCACTAATTGTGACTGAGGCAAGCCATGAAAACAATGTGTTATCTACGTGAATCCAGAGAAGAATAGTCAAATCGCTTAAATGATTCTTGAAGACTTTTCTGTTTGTGAAGCCATTGAATAAAGTATTAGTTTTTTTATACTTTTAATTAATAAATTGTCTTTTCTTGTGATTTAACGTACCTAAAAGTGAAAATAGAATTAGTTGAGATCATCAAGAAAAGTAACTTACCTTTAATCATAGAGGCAACTAGTAAATATAAATATGTGGCTATATTCTCCCAAAGAGATAGTGAATTTTCTTCGGACAGACGGTTATCCCCACTCTTGCTACTATTTTTGTCGCCAATTAATCCGTTAAAATCAGGAAGTGATTCCATCTGTGAAAATTTATCGATTGTGTCCAAAATCATGTTTAAGACACCTTCTTCTTGAAACAAATCCTGTCTTGAGCGTAGAGCTCTAAACCTAACTTGTCTTTCTTCGAAGGTATGGTCATCTTTAGGTTGGGCAAAATATTCAATTAAATCCTCCATTAACTTTAATACACTAGATAAACTAACGCGTTTCCACTCATTGGCTTGGTTTCCATCGTTTTGAAGTGCTTCGATTCCTTTGAGAAAGCGATTCAAAACAGAACTACATTTTCTAATAACTCTTGCTGATTTGCTTTCTTCTTCTAAGGCCATAAAGAAGGTATCTGAAAATAAATGATAAAGCAGGCATTAAAAGACTACCTAGGGCAGTAATTAAAGTATTAATTAATATTAATCTGGCGAATGTTTTGCATAGTCTTAACAATTACGCTAAATTATGTATATTGTCAAGTCATGATGAACTGATGAGTGTCGGTAAGTTAAAAGATCTAATATAATATATAATATTATCTGGTTTAGGTAAACCAGAAGAATGTGCGTTGTGGTGATGATAGTGGTGGGAATCCTAGTGAACGTTTCTTTTTAAGCCAAAGCTTGAAATCGAAAATAAAACTATTTAATTTAACGTCACGTTTCCCCATCAATTACAGCTCTTAACTAGATTGTATCTCAGGCAAGACTAGAACATTCTCCTAACCATTCCATGTGTTCTGACAGTTAGTCACCATTTTGCCATATCACATATCTTATGTTAATATTAAGCGGTTCAAGGGTATAATTGAAGGAGAAGCAGCAACTTCATATCATCCCAGGATGTATTTTTTGTTGGTATGCAGAGCTCATTATCAATATCCTGAACGCTTTTGGGAGCTATTCCATATTATCTGGTCCAGAGTGAAAATAATTACTCGCATGGAAAAGAAATTCAAATGCTCTCATTGTGATTATAAAGGGTGTGATCCAACCCACATGACTAACTTCACATGTGATAAGTCCCAACTTTATTTGGAGAAGAAGAGAAAGGAGATGGAAAAGTTGGTTCAAGGCAAGGATAAGACTCAATCCAGAGAAGAATATGTCAAATTTCTTCATGAATTAATTAAAAGAGATTGCAAAGTAGACAAACATCTTAATGATGTGAATGCCTTGGCGGGCAATCACTATGTCTATGTATTTCTGAACCAGTTCGAAAAGAGGTACTACATCGGTATGACAGATTATAAGATAAGGAGATTCAGCGGGCACAGAAGTGAAGCTGGCATGAGTAAATTTAGATACTTCAAGATGTCAAAGAAAGTGACTGAAATGTGGAATGATTTTGGAAGTAAAAAGGGCGTTGTCACTGTTCTGTCTTTGGGTGGTTTGTCCTTTCGTTATGCCTGCATCATTGAACGATGTTTAATAGCATGCACTCCAAATGTGACTAACCTATCTGTTGGCACAGTTGCCGATGCAGCACTCAATTTGTTTCCTTTTGACGTAATTGAGGAAATGGGATGGTATTTCATGGACCTGATCCTTAAAGAAAATTGCAAAACAACTATCGAAAAGCCGGTGCCTCCTGTTTTCAATGAAAGCGACGCAACAAGTAAAACTAAATTTCAATGCTTTGAGTGCGAAAGATATTTCCTAAGCCAACATATCCTTAGCGAACATCTCAGATATAGAGTTTGTAATGGCCTATTTAAAAAGGCAGAAGATTTCAACAAAAATACTACTGCAGCTGTTGTCAAAAGGAAACTCGATGATTTGAATTTGGCTGATACGCAAGTTAGTAATGTGACCAGGAGAGATTGTGATATCTACTTATTCATCCATCCATCAATTACAGAACGTGAACTCGAAGATGCCGAACTCGCCAAACAGTATGTCATATACGTGGGCCAATCCACAAACTTCAGAAAAAGAATGTTTTGTCATATGACAGACTACAACCGCTCAGATAAACTGAAGTTCTTGTTTGACACTAAGGAAAAGGCGATGAACAAGATCTTCCGCGATGGCAAGAAAGTCATTGTTCTCAAAAAGGCATATGCCGAGAAGAAACACGCTGAGAATGTTGAGACCATTCTTATTGACTACTTTAGAAATGTCACGACAAACAGTGACTCAGGAAAGCTCTCATATCAAATAGTCTCCCTAATGTTCCCAGAGAAGAACAATGAAGTTGCCAAGCTCATATTTCAAGAAATCATAGATGCTGGCGATCGTTCCTTTCTAAGCTCGAAGATTCAACAGGGATAACCTAATTTAACTATGTTTTCCCTCATTTTATGCCACTTTAATTTCTATTTTATAATATTTTAATTTTCCCCATATTTTTGATGAATAGAGCCTGAGTTTACAACAATCGTCCATGTGGCCGTCTTTCAGCGCTACCGCCTTCTTTTCTTCAACTTTGCCAAGTCCTTTTTTAGTTACTTCGGTTGTTTGATAACTCAGCCACAATTGAGTTTTAAGATGCTGAATGAATGTGTCACTTTCGCCTAAATGATGGGTTTAAATATGCGTATTACAAATGATCTTAGTTAACGGTGTATGTGTTTAAATTGAACCAACCGCTGATTCTTCAAAGCATTGTGCTTTGAAATTTGAATGGGCCGTACGTAAGATCGCATGCAACGTATAGTGGCCATTCTTTGCTGAAATGGTCCTAAAAGACGCCTCTGCTTGCTCGCCCATTGAATGTGTTTTAGATGGTCAACCCCTTACCGTAACTAATCGTGGGAGTTCCCATGCCCTCTTCCTCTTTTTCTTCCATCAGCGTCTTCTTCGGATCTTTGTTCTGGCATAGAACAAAGGCAGTAGTTTCATAATCGGACTTTTCTCTATGGCAAAGAATGACCGCATTTTCTACAACACCTAGGTATCTGCCTGTCGTAATATGTCTGATCCGGAAGGGCTGACTGTAGCCAACCATAGCCCCATGCCACTTCATACGAATTAATTCGATCCTCCACAATGACCTTGCCTGCGAAACCGCATTTCCGGTCCCATAGATAACAGTATTATGCAGTGGCGTGTCGGCCCAATTTTCGGGAACTGTCAAGCACTCGTCATTAGTGTGGAATAATCTTAAAACGTCGTTTCCAAACAAAACGCCCATATTTCTGTTTTTGATACTTCCGGAAGAAACAGAGCCAATGTTCCACAAAGTTTGGTGAAACGAAGCGATCACAATGAACTGCTCATTTTTACCTACAGATGTGACCATTAATAATAATCTTAATTTGAAACTTACGCAGTGCCATGTGTAGATACCTTTCCGTCGCAACACTCACTAAGATGACATCATCGCCCACCCGAACCTTTTCACCTTCGGATCTTTGCTTGGATGCAGGATGTATGGTCCACCAGCACGTTTCTCCTTCATTCGACTCTTGTACGCCGACGTCAAAAGCTAACTTGTCAGTGGAAGAACATGAATTAAGACAGGCTAAGAACATTTCTGATTGAACGTGTTTTAATTGGACTGCATGCCCGTATAGCAACGTTTTGTGTCCTCCACTTCCGCTTGTTCCTGTCAATGCAATAAAGAAGTTATTTCATATTAAGGTATTGAGTGTTTTCTATATTTTTAATGACTACGTTAAATTATGTGTATTGTATCACAGCAGTGGTACTTTATTCTCAATTGATTAGGCAAGTTACCAGTATCGGAACACATGAAACTCCTGCAGCTGAAGCAGAATCTCTGACATATAAGTGTCGTCATTGTCACTTAGATTGACTAGTACTGTTCCCTAAACACCTTTATATGCCTTCAATCTCAAGCTTATTTGGAGGAGAAAAGAGTAAATAATGAAAGACTAGTTCAACGAAGAATAAGACTTTAGCCAGGGAGGAATGTGTGAAATATCTCCGTAAAAAGTTTCAAAGCCGACAATAAATGGAAGGATTCATCTGCTTTGGGAGGTAATCATTCTGTCTATGTTGGAATGACTGAAGAAAGGGAGAAAAGATTCGGATATGACAGTGATCAACGAGTGCAAGTAAATTTAGAGTTTTCAAGATGTCTAAAAGATAGCTAGGATGCGGGAAGACTTTGAAAGGAAAAGACGGTGTCATTGATATCTTTATTTGGGTCATTTGTCAATCAGATATGCCTGCATTATTGAACGGTGTTTAGTAGGATGTAATCAAGGTGTGACTAGCATGAATGTTGGCACGTTTATGATCAGTACTTAATCTATTTCCTTTTGATGTAATCGAGGAAATGGGACCGGACTTTATGGACCTGATTCTAACTAGTGGTCTCCAGGAAACTACTGAAAAGCCTCGTGGTGTTGTTTTATGGGAAACTACGCAACAAATAAAACTGATTTCCAATGTTTGGAGTGCGAAAGGTATGTTTTAAATCAAAACAATTTTAAGATACATGTTAAATATAGAAGTTGTAATGGCTTATTTAAAAGGCAAAAGACTTGAACAAAAAACAGCAGCTGTTATCAAGAATAAACTTGGCAAAATGAATTTAGCTGAAATGCAAAAACGGGTGTGGCTAGCAGAGAATGTGACGTCTACTTATTCATCTATCCATCAATTACAGAACATGAGTTAAAAGATGCTGATCTTGTCAAGGAACATGTAATGTATGCTGGCGAAACTACAGATATTCGTGATAGAATAAGTGTCCATATATGGGCTTACGACAAAGCTGATAATTTGAAGTTTTCTTTGATAAGAAGGAAAAAGTATTCTGTAGTGGCAAAGAAGTAATTGTCTTAAATATCATTTATATATCAAAGAAACATGCTGAGAACATCGAGGTAATTCTAATTGACTACTTTAGCGATGTAGCAACAAACAGCGACTCAGGTAAGCCATCTTACAAAATAGTATCTCTAATGTTTCCAGGAAAGACCGAGGAAGTTGTTAATTTGCTCTTTCAAGACATTTAGACGCTGGTGGACGTTTCCTTTTAAGCCCAAAGATTGAAATTGAAGATGAGACTACTTAATTTGATACCATGTTTGTTGTATTCCATTTTTTATTTGATACATTTTTTCTTTTGAAAATTATTGGCTTACCTAAAAATAAAAATATTAGTTAGAGTAGGTATGATATACCTTTGACTTCATTTTCTGCACTCATCATTTCTTGAAGAGCTCTTACACTCAATGCATTATCAATGTAGAGCATACATTGGGAAATATCAACGGGATTATCTAAAAAACAGATATCAATAAGATTCTTTTTATTAAAGTATTTTTGCGGGAGTCTATATAAAAGCCTTGAAACTGTAGCAATCTTTGTTGCACAATTAATGTAATTGACATATTCGATTTCAATCATAAAAGTTTGTTATAATAAAATTATAAAGCATCAAGAGTTTAATTGACTTATTTGAACCCTATAAACTGGCATTAATTCTCTTACCTTTATCGGAAACATTTTCTAAAACACACATTCGATTTGCAAAACCTTCTGTGCTAAGGCAAACACGCTCACTCCCCATGGCACCATCTTTGGTATTTGATGATAGACATGTTAATGCTACAATATCTCCCTAAAAATGTCAATAAAATTTATGTAATTATATAGTCTTTTTAAGTAATGCAAATTTTTAAATTAGGGTCTGAATGAAAGTTGATACCTTGCAAATATTTAATATATTATTTTGTTTATACAAATGTAAACTTTAAGAAATTATAGACTAAAAGTTTTTTTTAAAAGAACAATTTTTGAATTTTACGTATTTTTTACTTCCAAGTTTGTTGTCGTTATTAATGTAGCTATATTCTTATTTAACTTCTAATGTTTACTGATATGGCTTCTTTATTTTAGTTGGGTCATTCTTTTTGTTTATTTCAAAGCACTGATAACTCTGCTTTAACTGAAAACGAAGAACCACTTAAAAGAAGTCGCCCAAAAGTCGAAGCTTATATGGATGAGATCGAAAAGGAGTTTACGGTGACTGCTGATTTCCAAAAAGCATTTGTTAATGAAAATGCTAGAACTAAGGCAACTATTTGTTGAGTACATCCGTTGTAGTAGGCAAGTTTATTGTAAAAATGAATTAGATGAGTGTGTCAGTTTGGATTATTTTGAGACATGTTGACGATGTTTAATGATTTAGGATTGAGTAAAGGTAACATAACTACGTTTATTCTACGGACTTACTCTGGTTCAGATTATTAAAAATCACAGAAGATGGAAATGTAAATCAGCCACTACAACTTATTAGAAGTTATTTTGCCATTTCTCTTACGCGTTTTCAAAGATGGTACCTATAAGGCAGGGGTAGTACCAATATTTGTGCGAATAAGAAACTCTACCGACAGATTCAAAATGTCAAAAGAAATCGAAGGGGATTACCAGCGATTGGCAGAACTTCAAATTGTAATAAAGCCAAACAAAATCTTGGAGTGACGACAAGAAGTGTAGAAGAATCAAGTTTAGACTTGAGAAGTATGCAAACACAAGCAAATAGGAACATGGTTCATTGAATTCTTTTCGATCAAAACAACTTCTTGAAAGCTAGATTAGAGAGCATTGACACATTTTTGAACAGGCAGGTCATCCTATGATGATTGTGGAAAAATGATAATTATGTTGATGAAAACAGTGATATTCTTTGAAAATGACAAGACATTGTTTATTTCTCTGTTTGGAAAAGGTAGAAATGAGAAATCCATTAAAAGAAAAGAGCAGAATGGATATTGTGCTCTCTGTGGCTAGTATTTTTTGTCCAAGTCACTTCAACAACGCAACATGCCAAATCTTGAATCCCTGAGAACTGAAGCTAGAGAAAAGACAAAAACTTCAGTGTTGCTCAATTGATGCTAAGAATAAGGAATATGGGGTGTCAGAACCTACAATGCTAAAAAAGAATTTGTTGTATATGACCATCACAGAGCCAATATAGCTTACAAACTTCGCAGGCATGACCTCTTGTCAATGAAGGAAGAAGAATTGCTAAAAGTTAGGATCAGTGTCTACCTGAAGGGAGAGAGTCGAAGTCAAATTCTTCAAGTTGAATGTGGTATTCTCCCAAAGATGCTTTAGCCCTTGAAAGAAGTTTTATTGCATCATTTGCAGATTCGCTTATTTTAAGTATGGGAAATGTTTCCTCTGTCTTTGTGAACAACTTGAAGCATAGACAAGTCAAAAGAATGGGTCAACACTTGAAAGGTTTTATCAGTGATGAGAAGTTGGCTACAAAAAGACAAGACCTGTTGATCTTAAACTCAAAAAGCCCAAATTAAATTAAAATAAATGTGATCTCAAATTTAGAATGGAGCATTATTGGAGCGTCATATTGAAGGAAAGGAATGTCCAGAAGAAATTCACTCAATAGATTGCAAGTTCGTATGTGGTAGTAGAGGAGCATTAACGTATCACATCCAATAACGTCGGTGTGAAGAATTGTGCAAGGATATGTTAGACCACAACAACAACTTCAATGCATCTGAATTTTGGACGAAAATTGGGCAGGAAGGAGAACTGTTTCTTAGGGATATCAAGCTTGTGTTTACTTCCTAATTGACTCAAGAAACACCGACAACATTTTTACTGACTATTCAATGTTCATGAAGAGGATTTTTTATGTAGGCAAATCTAAAAGAGATGATGGGATTGATTAACACTTCTATAGATTCAATCATGCTCTAAAGGGGTTGATTTTTTGACAAGAAGGAGTCAAGAATGGATAAAATCATAAATCATCCAGCCGAAACTCTCCATATTAAGCTCCCAGTCCCCTCTAAAGAATTAGCTGAAAACTTGGAGTATACCTTAATGGAAAGATTCAAGTATCAGATCGCTAACTGTGGCCACGGAAAGTGTTGAATGTCTGACACCTACCTTCTCAATTCTGTCAATGCATGCGCAGCCACTGACATATTGTCTGAAACGAAGCTTAAACTCAAGATGATTACCGATGAGTAATCTTAATAAAAATATTTTGATTCCCTCTTTAATTTTAATAAATATTTTGATTCCCTCTTTAATTTTAATAAATATTTTGATTCCCTCTTTAATTTTAACAAATATTTTGATCCCTCTTTTAACTTTAATGAATATTTTGATTCCCTCTATAGCCATACCTTGGAAATATAGTCATGTTCATTGCATAATAGCTCTCTTTCTTCTATTAAACTTTGCCCTGTTCTGGTAGTAAAGAACATTTAAGGGTAAATTCAATAAAGTTTGCCTAAAGTTAATAATAGTTTTACTTGTAACTCAATAATAGCCTTAATTTAATGATAGTTTTAATTTAATGATAGATTTAATTTGATGATAGTTTTAATTTGATAATAGTTTTAAATTAATTACTTTTAGTTAAAATTAACTTTTACAGCTTAAAGAGATAGAAGTAATTTTTACTATAAATGATTGCTCAACTACAACAAATGTAATTTCAAATTTATTCAAACAAGTAAAGGTAACTTTGTATGTTTGCATATTCAGTTAAAACATAAATTTCATTCTACAGACAAAATATTCGACCAGTAGCGCTAATAAATGTAATTTACTTTGTTAATATACTTGAAAGAAGTTAAAAGACTTGAATTTTAATGATATCAAAATCATAACTTATCCATATCCCACACTTACCGTTCTTAAGAACGACACGTCGTCTTGCTCTCCTCCAGCCGTCTCTTCTTTATCTGTCATTGTTATTTATTATATGAAATGTATATTCTTCGATATAATTTGATATTTGACAAAAAAAGTTTAGACGGTCTTGCTTTGTTTTCAAAGAAACATTCCTTGATATCCAATATATGGCAATTCGTTTTTGGTAAAGGTTATTATCAGTAGATGTAATAAATGCTTGTTAACTCTACTTTCAATCAAGATTTATTCAGTTCTTTTTTACTAGCAGCCACAACTATAAAGCTTTGCTAAATGTTTATTCTTTGACACTGATAAAAAATGGGATAAACTTTGTAGTATAAATATATCGTTCGTCGGCGGCGACAATGATTATTTGCTTTAGGTCTGTCTTTAAAGCACTCCAGGGGATGAAATAAAATTAATAACAGATTCTGGAAAAAGATAAATAGATTAAAAGATGTCAAAATTGGGTGGGATGAGTGTAAATAATTAAACCTCAAATATTTTTGATGATCTCATATAAAATAGAATAAAAATTGTTTGAGCAAATTAAATCAAAAAGTACGTGATTTATATTAAGTTAACAAAAAGTTCTTTTCCTTCATTTTTAATTAACCGAATAAGGAAATGCGTTTACTTTCAAATTAAACCACTAATCAGATTATGACTTAATTAAAAAATAAAAGTGGGCATATATGAATTATTTCCTGCAATTTATGCAAAATTAACAATAAAGTCAATATAAAATACTGGCGTCTAGTTAAAAGCTATAAGTAACTATTAAACAAACTTAGGAAAGGGTTAATGAATATTAATAAAGAAACTGGGAAGTAAGAAAGTTTTGGTGAGGTAGAAAACAATTGTTGGTATATAAGTTGTGGCAGTAGTGTAGATTACGGCAACTTAATATATGTGTGTCTATTTAATACTAGTTGATTAGTACAGGGCTCTTGGTATTAGTATGTAGTTGTGTGTAGACAATAATGAATAAGTTCGCAAAAAGTTAATTGCGGCCAAAAGTTTTAACCGTTTCGTGGATTTGAAAGTCATTTTAATAGAACTTCGATTTACATTGGATTTGCGAAAAACGTTACCTTGAATATAATTGATAATTCCCGAATCTGCTTGCAGACACAAAAGTATCGTCTGGAAAATGTGATAAGTATTATACCAAATTTAACAATAAAAAATTCGCATTAATGTATATTCTCGTATATTTAGTTTAAGTTAAAAATTTTACCCAAACCAATATTTAAAATGTACTCCACTCTAATTTTTCCATTTTTCCCATTTTTAGCATTTTAACATTATTATTAAAAGAATATCTTGTAACATGACAGAATATTTTGTGACCACACAAAATCATGCTCTATATTTTTGTCTTCTTATTAGAAGAAATAAGCAAAGGGAAATAAATACAGACTTTCAAAAGTTAACGCAGCGTATTTTCCTAGACATGTAAATTCGTTAAGATAAAAGTATACAGGACTTAAATAAATGATAACTTTATTTAGAGGTAGTAAGTAAAAAATTGATAATTTAATATAAAAAATTTAATGAATTATTGCTTTTAACACAAATGATAAATAATATTTTTTATTTCAAAAACACGAAAAACTATGTTTATAATAGCGAAAAATATATGCGATTTGTTAAGATATATTTGTGAACAATAAAAATATTCATCCTCAACAATGACATCAAGCCGACTTTTAAATACGGCTTTAACCAAAACTTTATGGCACATAATATTTTTGTTAGTGTTTATTGAAAAGGACACAGGATATGGTTGTATGATGCAGTCAACTAAAAAAAGAACTACATTGAAACCAATTTGTGGAAAGTAGTTGCCAATTATGTAATATAGATAATGTTAACTGTCTTTAAGTTGAAGGAGCTATAATGTAGGGTTAATTTAATATATTTGCTTTGATGTTACGTAATTTGGCCAAAGATGATGTAGACATCAAAGAGTTTGTGAATTATTATTATGTGAGTAGTGAGTGTGTAAAAGTTTAATTATATAAACGTTTAGGCTAAGTATATATATAAATACAAATACATACATTTTGTTATATTCGTACTTTTGATGTATATGAATGTGATATGAGGAGAAATGAATAGTCTTTGGTGAAATGGGATTGTAAAAAATGGATGAATTAACAGTTTTATCTTTGGAAACTATAAAAAGTAATAGCTTCAACAATACTTTCAATATTTTGGATACATTTCCTATCTCCGAAGATCGTTTTTAGGATAGAGATTAACGATTTGTCAAGATTTAGCAAGTATGTTTCATTAAATAGCTATTTCAATTACTTAAGCTCAATAAAACGTCATATCTTTTGCGTTCCTCGTTTTAACATTTTTGATAGAATACGCAAAATGCCAAATGAGCAATTGATAAAAAGCTTGTTGTGGGTGGGATATATGAAAGAGTAACAACAAGAAAGTGTTAGATGAGGACCCCAAAGAATGATAATATAAATATCAATGGCAACTTCTGAATAGTTACTGATAAAGTATGCCTTAGACTCACCCTCAACTTATTCCAACATAATATATATCTTAAAATACATCTACTCATTTACATCTTTATTATTTTGTCATATAAATTCTGCCCAATTACTATGGCATTACTTTTAGCATACTTAAACATTAAACGTTCATATTTTGACATCATTATTGTAACGATAAAGCGTTTGTATGAAATAAATTACCATTATTATAGAAACGTATTGTAATGAATAAGTAAATATTAGAAAGCCATATCTTGTACATCTCGCGCAACAAAAAGTAGTAATAAAGTAGAAATAATGTAGTAATATTTTTTACATCAATGTAGGATCTCTTATTAATAAGTGTAAATGCAATGCAAGCACTAATATATACCAAAATACACCAAAGGTTTTAATAAAATTGTAGGATTAATAACGGAGGATAATTTCTTTAGTTAGTGGATGTAATTTTGAAAAGTGAATGCAAAATGGCAGAACGATAGATTAAATGTATGCTTAAATGGAAATCGGTATCACGTTTATTGAATAACCACAAATCGTCAAAATGACACCACTCTAAGGTAGACTTGACGTCTGTGCTTCATTTTCCTATTTCAGTACATTTGACAACTAGAAATGTATTGAGATATATCTATCTGTGAGCTCGGGTTGCGAAAGACACATATTGAAACAAAAAGTATATTTTTTCTGTGATCACTACTTCTAGCTAGATATTGACAGATCAATGACTCAATTTGATTGTTTGTAAATTTTTAGATAAGATACAATTGAAAGTAGTAAAGTTTATTTTATATGAACTTAATCGTTAATAGTAAATGTACATAGACAAATTATGAAATACCATTTTTACTTCCATTTTGTTTAATTTATCCAATAATAGGTTTGCATCTGCAAATTTCTCCGATGCAAAGTGAATTGAAAAGAAATCCACACCCAACACTGCATTCCGAAACAATTTTGCACGATTCATGGCCAGTTAATAAACACATACAATTGCCGTTAATACAAACCTTATCGTAGAATCTTGAATTGCAATTTCCGCATTCACTCATCAGTGTACAATTTTTCCCTATATTGTAAATAGAATTGAAAACGCCAAGTAAAACACAGCTTGATAAAGTTTCATTTTGAATATATGACACAACATTATTTTGAATGTCTTATAATTGTTATATTCAATCCATTATTAACTTGATTTTAAAATTAAAGCATATTGAATACGTATTTTATCTAGTCTGTTTAATTTATTTTAAAATTGAGGATAATTGTTTTTGTTTTTATGGAACATTAATTCTCACTATTTACTCAATATATTCAACAAAAGTGACACTTTTAAAATATGATCTTGTATTCATCTCTGAAATGAATAACAATGCTTAATAATATATCAAGTCAAATAAATAGGAGCAGACTTTAATTTTTCAAAAAAAATAAGTTGAAAAGTTGTAAAACAAGACATATCTTTTTCATTTGATAATTTTTTATATTGTAAATTGTCAAATTAGTGTTTATAGATGAAATAATGGCCATGATGTTTTAGACAACATACACCTCCAGAAATGTTTAAAAAGAACAATTATGATATTTATCGGGTAAAATAATATAATTATATCAAACTTGGTAGACACATTTGCAGACATCAATTTCACAGAACGACTCTAAAGGCCACTCGCAAAATTAGTACAATCAGCTGTATTTGAACATGATAGGGAGTCAGAACTGATACAATCACAGGAACTATTAACACAAATAGATTTTGCAAAGGATTTACATGTTGGGCATTCGGAATTTAATAGACATGATGAGTCGTCACTTGAAACTATGGATGATAAAATAGTGAAGCAGAAAATGACCAAATATTTCATACTTTTGGAAGCGTTTGATAAAAGTTTGTTGCTGTATTTATGTTGAATTTAAAGTTTTAATGTCCCATTTGTATGACAAAGAAATTCAGTAAAGTCAATGATTTTCCATTTAAAAAATAATCTAATTAATGTCCGTTAAGTACAAAATAATTCGAGCACTAAAAACACAACCAAATATTAATAAAATGTATTATTAAATTAATCTCAAGAATGAATATAGTTGTTTGATTTTCAAAATTTGTTAGTTGAATCATTTTCTCAAATATTTACATGACCTAATGCAAAATATTAAAAATGACAAAGTTTAATTTGTTAAAAAATATGGAAAAAAGTAAATAACATTGTTTACTATCAAAATAGTGTTAGTTCATGCAATCATCTTCTCAATTTAAAGATAATTGCATTATATCTTTGCTATTTTGTTTCTTATTGTAACACACTTACTCATCCTTAGGCATTAACTCGATATAGTCAAATTTTACTATTAGAACGTTTTTCAGTAGTTAGGTCATTCTAGAATATTTTATCGTTTAAATAATATGTCCAATCTTTACTCCTTTCATTAAAACTATATCATTAATTATTACGACTATATTTTCTCCATCTTTATGTGATTTAAAAATTTTCACTTTTGTAAGCGATAAAAACTGTTTATAATTTAAAGATACTTAGATTGTATTGCATAATATGCTTATTATTGATGTAATGAATATTTTTTTGTATATTTGTTCATTAAATCTTTAATCAAACAAGCTATGCTGAACAATATATATTACAGTTGCGTATATATTACTTTATTAATTGATATAACATCTGGTATGAAAATTTGATCCTTATAATCATGACACATAAATATTCTACTATTACATTGTGTAAAAAAATTCTCCAAATCTACACAAATTAATATAAATTGGTGCAAATCGGTATACATCAATAATGTATCCAAAGATAACCAGTTAAACTACTAGGGATAGTTTTCATTTCCACTATATAAGTAAATTTAAAGATTCGAATTAAAGGAACATTTTTTTACTATTTAAAATAGATAAGATGATAGTGCGTAGAAATAATTCTAATCACTAATATTATACATTCTCCACATACTACACAAAGTATTATTGACATCACGACTTCATAAATTTCCCTTTACTAATATTAAGCAGTTACTGACCTATTGCTTTAGACAAACTGTCATTTTCAATTTATAAAGTCATAAAAAGAAATCTATTTTAATAACGCTTTTAATGTTATCAATAATATACTCATTTTTTAGATTTTAAAATGTTCAGCATAAATAGCTATTTTTTAAGGAACGAACTTCATCGTTATTTTTGGAAATTAAATCATTCATTACAAAACATTATTATCATTTAGAAAATTATTTTGTGTTCATTTGTTTAGGATTAGTCATTCACGAACACTTTTTTGTTTTATTCAAATGTATTTCATTTACCGCTCTGATTCAAACAGATTTTTAATGTTAAAAATATGATGGATCAATGCAATTTTAAATTACACTCATTTTAATTTACTCCATGTACATATTTTTCTCATGTGTTACATTTACTATAATCAGATAATTATAATTTTTGCATATCATCTTTATTATGAAATTTGCATTTTTTATATTATTGTTTTAGGATTGATCTGTTGTAAACACATGTAACAGTCGACGCTTGCTTATTTTTATATCTAAAACAATACCCTTCCGAAAATCGGAATTGGAACTTTAGTTTTCGCCCCTAAGTACCCTATCCCATATTAAAAATACATATAATACTTGCTTTATAAATATTTTTTTCACACTAAAATTCTTGAATCATTTCTTAATTTCATAATTTTTGCATGGTATATACTCATAACACCCATTTAAACAGTCTTATATTTCAGATTGTCAATAATACATGTTGATACTAGTATTTTAAACTGAGCTGCAAACTATGCGAAGATTTAATAAGATAAAATTATATGGTTTTGTATTACTTTTTATATTTTTCGCTCTATACTTATTTTATCAAAAACAACCATCATTTGAAGAAAATGAGTTGATGGAGCTTAAAAAGCTGATAAATTATGATGCTGCAACTTTTTCAAACTCTTCTTGCCAATTTGATACACTCAATCCTTTTGATAAAACCATTTTAAAATACTTCAAGAAAGAAGCTCCTATCCAATGTTTCAAATCCAATGGCGAAGAAACGGTTGTTGTAAATGGCAATCATCTTGAAGTAAGTTGTTAAAAATTAATGGTTTTTGTGGCTAATTTATTTATATCGCTATCATTATTTTTAATACATTTTTGCAGATTATACCACGACTACTAAATTTAGTCTCCTGTGAAGGTCGTCCTTTTGAGTTCAAACCAAATGTAAAGGATAATGAAAACATTTATGGAAATTGGTTGGGATTTAACAAAAAGGGAATATTTGTTATGGAAACAGATTTTGTTAATGTGAGATGCTTTAGAAAGGGAATATTTAAAACTCAAATTCTCGATAAGTCATTTGCAATTGCTTCTCCAAAAAGGGACAAAACATTTGGGGACGAGAGTATAGATGGCCCTTCAGTTGTACTTATAGGAATTGATAGTTTATCGAGGAGTCATTTTATTCGCTCCTTACCCAAGACATATCAATATTTAATTGACAACAATTTTATTGACTTTAAAGTAAGTTAGATCTTTTTAATATTATAAAGTTATTTTTTATTAGAAACATTTAAAAGGTATGTAGAAACACACTATTATCAATTTTTGGCATTTTTAGTTGCCGATAATACCTACGGAAATTGGATCGCAATTTTAACTGGCTTAAGAGGCACTTGGTCAACTGAATTTCCTTTGGAATTAAAAGATGACTGGTCCATGTGGTTTGATTCATATCCTTTCATTTGGCAACAATTTAATTCTCAAGGATATGCAACTTTCTTTGCTGAAGACAGAGCGGACATTGCAACTTTAAATTACATGGGAAAATTATTTGGCTTCAAAACGCAGCCTACTGATTACTACTTTCGTCCATTTTGGATAGATGTTGAGGAGAGAATCAATTTCAAGCAGTCTAAATTTGGTTGCTATCAAGGGCAAATAAATACAAAAATACAATTAGATTATTTGAGTCAATTTTTAGATATCTATAAAGATAAGAAAAAATTCGTTTGGTGGTGGTCTACGGAAATGTCACATGATAGTTTCAATGCTATTTCTTCTATGGATGATATTTATTTGAACTTCTTAAAACAAAATGAGAAAAAACTTGAAAATAGCGTTGTCGTTTTGTTTTCTGATCATGGTAATAGATATGATTCAATCAGGGAAACTATTGTTGGAAGATACGAAAATAGAATGCCATTTTTGGGAGTCAAATTGCCAAAAAGTTTAAATGAATTCAATCCGGAATTGATCAAGATGATGAAAGCAAATTCCCAAAAAATGACGACTCAATTTGATCTACATGCCTTTTTGAACAGTTTACTAAACAAAGAGTGGGATACAAAAGTAAGCGAACGGAGAGCTTATTCTTTGTTGCATGAGCATCCGAATAATAGAACATGCCTTAATGCTCAAATACCAGCAACTTACTGCCCATGTAATCAAGAAATCATTTTGTCAGTAGATCAAGCCCAAGATGCTATTAATGTTTTGATGAGATTATTAAACGAAAAATTAAAAAATTTCAGTAATTTTATTAAAAATGACAAAAAATACAAATGCATGCCTTTTAGTTTAAAAGAAGTGTCATATGTGTCGCTGACAGTCCCATCTTCATCAATTTTAATTGACCAACAAACTGGTGGAAAAGATCTCCCAAAAAATATCAATGTTATTTATAGAATTATGCTTCAAATGGCATCTCCAAGTAATGCTTTAATTGAAGCTTTGTTAGAGAAAAATTTAGGGACGGGTAAATATAGGATCAAAGAAGGGATCGAAAGAAATAATAAGTATGTTAAAAACTTTTTCAATACATAATATATTTTTTAGATATGGAAAGAGCTCTTATTGCGTAAATGATGCTGAAATGCAAAAAATATGTTACTGTGTTGAATTTGATTAAAAAAAGAAACGCCTGTTTTTTATATTTTTGTATATTAGAGAAAATATTTATTAGTATTTATTTGGATAAAATATTTTAATTATATTGTTTCGTTGTTACTTTGAATATCATTTTCAAATAAATTTTTGTGATAAAAGTATTAATCTTTACAAAGTATGATATAACCTTTATAAGTGAAAGATATTTAAGAATTTGAGAACACATGCATGTACTTTTACGTCATTATAAATTAAGAATACATATAGCAAACTATTAATTCCTCATATATTTATTGATATGAACCGCATTTAAACATTGAATGTATGTTTAGTAATTATATATAATAAGCAACTGTTTCTAACAAATTAGCACTCAACAAAAATTAATTGGACATTGAAAAAGTGTCATCGATTATGTTGGTGTCATTTGTATAAAAATGTAGACATAACAAATATTAAAATATGAGGTCATAAATAGTCTGATACGTTCTATCATTTTTTGTTCCTAACTTTTAGCACATACCACCACGAACCACACATATCGCACTTATTCATTTACACTTATTGCGTTTGATAAAATGTTAATTATATGTACATATAAATCTATTCTTTTCCAGTTGCTTCCGTTACCTATTTTTAAAGGTAGTTTTTTATTTTCCCGTTATCAGAATATAGAAAGCGAGCATACAATATCAAAGGGTAGATACATTTATTGAATAATCAACTCAACTTCTATAAATAATCTATTCCTTATGGGTTCAATTTAAATCACTATTAAAAATATTTTATTTGCTGATTTATAATGGAAGAAATGAAAAATAGTAAGTTTGACATTTTAAAACAATCCAAAATGCTTATTTAAGGTTTTGTCAGTTGGAGATCAAGACGCTTCCATGTGGTTATATTGTTAATGATGGGAATTACATTTTTTGTATTTTCTCGCACTCATTTGAGCATCACAATGATTTGTATGGTTAATTCAACGGCCATAAACTCTTTGTCAAAGAGTCATTACAATTCGCCAATTGAGCAAAGGGGAAAGATAGAATCAAAATGCTTGGCAGCTGATATAAATCAAACTACGCAAAGTATTGCAATAGTAGAGAGTTCGGGTCAATTTGTGTGGCCTCCATATGTTCAACATCTAATATTTTCTGCCAGTTTTTGGGGTGCTTTCATCAGTATTTTAATTGGTAAGTCTACAGTTGTGATAATATTGTTTAATCTTCTTTTGATTTTAGGTGGAGTTTTAGCAGATCGAACATCACCGAAAAATCTTTGCCTTATAGCTGCTATTGGGTATGCTATTTGTTCCGCAACATTCCCTTATTTAGCACAAAACTATGGGCATTATCCAGTTGTTTTATCTCGCTTTGTAATGGGAGTTATCGGTGAAGGTGTACTGCCTCCTTCGGCAAACGCTATTTTGTCAGCATGGATACCAAATGAGGAAAAGGGAATAGCCTTAGCTTTTTTCACCACTGGCGTCCAATTAAGCTCCATATTTGGTGTCCCAGTTGCAGCTCACTTTTGTGACAATTCATTCTTAGGTTGGCAATCAGTATTTTACCTTTGTTCATTTTGTTTGCTGGTATGGGTAATTCCGTTTTACTTTTTGATTGAAAATTCACCAAGAAAGGCAAGATGGCTAGGTGTAAGCGAACGTGAATTTTTAAAAAAAAAATTAAAAAACTATTTTGCCAATAAGACAGAAAAGAGGAAAATTAAAGTTCAATGGATGAAATTATTCAAGTCTCCTGCTTTCCTATCACTGTTGTTTTGCAAATTTGTAGCAAATATTTACAACACTTTCACAACTATTTACTTGCCATCATTTTATAAAGAAACTCTTTACGTTGATGTAATATCAAATGGATTTATGTCATCAGTTCCATTTGTTTTTCAAGGTAATGTATTACTTATAACATCTTAAGGGAATTTATTGTTTTTAGTTTTGTTCAAAATTGGAGCCGGTTATGTTTCCAAGGAATTGCAAGTTAGAAATATATTGTCATCAACTCAAGCCGTAAAAATTTGCCAGTTAGTTTCTGGGATTGGTGTGACTATTGGCTTCTTTATGATTCCATTTGTCATAGATTGTGAAAGACCATATATTACAGTTATTTTGGTCACATTTGTCTCTTCATGCTTTGGAGTTTCAGCTTCCGGCTTTTTAACTTCAAGTTTAACTATTGTTGCTAGCTCGCACATTGGTAAGATTACAGCAATATCCCAATTTATATCAATTATCGGCAGAATTTTGACACCATTTGGTATAATTTTTTTGAAGAAAGAATCATCTAGCCAAACGTCGTGGAATTTAATTTTGATCACTATAGGATCCATGTGGCTTCTGGCTTCCATCACATTTGCATATTTTGGTAACGCCGAAGAAATCGAATTTGATCAAACCGAAGACAAAGATAATGATGCCAAAAATATCCAAATTGAAGAAATTCAAAATATTTTAACTGCTGCTTAACTTTAATACTTGTTCTATCTATTAACATATAATAATATGTTATTGCCTAATTTAATTGTCATTTCTAAAAATCATATTTCACTTTTCTTAAATTTTAATTTCAATAAAAAGATGATTAGTAAAATAAATTTATTATACAGATGAAATACTGTTTTATTACAATAATTTGGGTTATTTACTTCTTTTCTTCACCTTCAATTTGGTCTCAGGAACGTCCAACATGAATCAGTTTTCATATCCCTTGTCAATTTCCTTTTTTCATCCACGACAGTTGTGCTACAGATTATTGAGTCAGGCATTATAGAAGCGCTCGACGTTGCAGGAGTACTACCCGCTTGAGGTTGACTTCCTTCATCTGGCTTAATGTAGATAGAAGTTTCAGATTTGGGAGAAGGTTCTTCTACTTTAACAGCCTTCATTTTTTTCGTTGACTCATTCCTTTTTGAAACCTTGGGGACTATTTTCTTTTTGAGGCAGACGAACGATTGGTGACTTTATTGGCCAAAGTAAATACGGCTTGAGTACGCGCGTTGGCATCATCCTTGGATTTGTCTTGTTCTTCTTTGGATTCATTTTTTCTAGAACCAGTGCCAACTGTGGGTGGCATGAGAGGTCTTCGGAAAGGATCAGGCCAGTTTTTGTTTGAGTCAGCCATGGAAAATAACAAATTGAAATGAGAATAAAATCAGAACAAACAAAATTTAAATAAATATAATGCTCAATTTGTCAAATTTGAATACTTCAATACAAGTTATGTAAAATTTCTTACATATTGTAAAATAATATCCTAATCTTGAAACATCCAAATAGGCTTTTGACATAAATCCATAATTGATATCAGTCATCGATAATTCCTTACTATTCTTTCCGATATTATGGAGATTTGTGGAAGTTCAATCTTCTTGCTTTTTGTATCCTTTAGTAATGTTCATTCAGATTACAAATTCGCAACTAATCATTCATCAAATATGTACGAAACTAATGATTTATATAAATATTTGTAATTGAACATTCGAAGCATGTTTTTTAATTATTTTAATTTATCTAGATTTATTAAGTTTATAAAAGATTATTTAAGTAATAACCACAATTTCATTAACTCCTTCAATAAAAAGTGTTTCTTCTCCTTTCTTCTTGAAATCGTTGACATTATTGGGTTTTGATGTGTTGTTCCATGGTTGGACTTCAACTGATCCAAAGATAGTGAATATAATACTTACCTTAAAATTAAAAAATGATGAATATAAGAACAGTGACAGAATAATTTGGAATAACACGCTCAACTTTAGACTAATGTTGTTTTACTTCATTCTTCAAATAGTCACTACTTTAAAAAAAATAATTGACATCTTTCTTTTGTTAAACTTATGTTCTATCTTTACTTTAATAAATATATTTTTAAGTACTTACAAATAACCATAAACCACCAATTAGCCATAGAATATTCTTCCAATCCTCGGGTGTTCCAGTTGTTCGGAACAATGAAAAGAGATAAGGTGCCCCAATGCGAGCCATAATTCCATTCATTGTATGTAGAGATGTCAAAAGCCCAGTATGATTTGGTGCGATACTCAAAAGAGAAACCAAGAAACCACACGATAGTAGGTCAAATCCACTTGTGCCTATAGCTAACAAAAGGACGGTTATATAAGGCTTAGTACAATCTAAAGTCAAGGGGATTAAGAAAAAAAGATTGCGGTAGTAATTCCTGAGATGAATTGGGATAGCTTGGCTGACGTGTTCAAGGTTATTTTGTTTTCTTTCACTAATTTACTCACAAAAAAAGACCATCCCATTTTTAACACAACCTAAACATGTTTAAATTACACGAGTTAACCTGTAATTACCTGGAATAGAAATGGTACCGCGGAATAGACTCCATTGGCCATTACCGGTAAATATAAAGCTTCTTTGAAAAATAGAGGAAGAAATAAATGTATAAAAACTATGTATATATTCAAAACAATTGAGCATGCAATAATTGATAAAAATGCAGGAGATGTCAGAATTGAGATCAGTGGAATGGGATGTTTGTCCTAAACAACAAATGAAACAATAAAAAATAGTTTAACTTACAGAGATAGTGTCTTTAACTTTGACAAATAAATGCTTTTGTAGGAATGTCTTTTCTTGATCAGAAATCCATTTGTCGTTGGCAGGGTTGTTTTTAACTGTTAGCCCAAATACTAAACTCCATGTTAGTAATAAAATACCAGCTAGGTAATGGGCACCTTCCCAGCCAAAGACACTTTTGCAAAACCATGCGGAAATAGGGTTTCCGAAAATGGCTGCAGCTTGCGCTCCAGACGTGAAACAGGATAAGGCGATAGATTTCTCAAATGAAGGAATGTAATTTGCAATAAGAATATTTACAACACTATAAAAGTAAAATAATGATTAATTAAAGTTAGACGCCTTTGTGCAACTTGCGATGGAAAGAGACCTTCTCCCAGGCCAATCAGCAATCTTGAAATAAAGACAACTTGGTAGGAAGTGTTATTTGCAAGAAAGGGGAAAAACAGTGCTGTTGAATAAAGCAAAGTTGCAATAAGCATAATAGCCTTTGGCGAAGTCCGATCGGCTAGATAACCAGCAGGCAGAATGCTGAATAAACTGCCAATAAATGCACCGCCAAATATAAGATTTTGAATACTCCTGTCCCATAGTAATCTTCCCCCATAATCATTTAAATCTACAGGAACATCTGACAAATTTGAAATTGGTTTAGAAGCAATACATTCGGGTGGCGGTAATAATTTTGATACATTACTTAGTTTACTTGTGGCAATGTCTACAGCAGTTGTATTAACCAAGCAAGTCATTGTTACCCCAAGGCTCATTCTGGTATACGTAATACAAGATAATCCGGCCATTAAAAGTATTATCGTATGAAATCGTCTATTTTTCCAGTGGAAAAAGGCTAAACAAATTAGTACAAAGCAATATAAAAATACACTTACGGTTATTTTTAACTTCCAAATTCATTTTGCGTATAATAAAGTAAAAGATACCACTTTAAGATACCTTTATAGGAAATTTCTTCTTGTCGCCTTATATGTTTAATCAGATTAATTCATAGCACTTTTATACTTTGAGAAAAAGATAATTTCTTGTGATCAGAAAAAATACTTTGTTTTACCACAAAAATTAATGATTAACATTTTGTACTTAGTGGTACCGATTCTTCACTTTTCGTGTCAATTTGCTACGATAATCATAATTCCATCCAAGTACGAGACATTAGGCGTCATCTTTACACTACAATTTGATAACGTTCAGCTGTTTAGTCCATTGCCAGTAAAGATAAATTTACGTCACTGGTATCACTCATTCAAATATTTAGTTATTAAATAAAAAAATTAATATGTCAATAAATCAAAATGAGACTACTTAACCCTTGTTTGCATTCTTACTTATCATAAACAAATAATACCATTATTTTTTTATCCTCCTAATTTGTTTTGAATGCTCAAATAAATTTGATGATTATAAAAAAGGGATTAAGATTATGAATAAAAACTTTAATAAAGACGTGTTTCAGTCTAGTTTAAACATTTTCAGATGGTTTTGGCTAAGCTCTTTTTAATTTTAATATTTATTTTTGTTGTTAACGCTTTTAATGGTACATTTTGTAATAAACATCTGAAACAAAGCAACTTTTATGGTGTTCCAGTTCCAGGAAAGATAGAAATTCCTGGTCTCGGCAAAGTAGACGTTAGAACATTAAAGATCAATGCAAATCCCGTTAAAATTCCAAAGGGTTTCTCAAATATTCCATCATTGTAAGATCTTTTAATTACACCTTTAGTAGATACTATTTTTAGAGCAGCTACCATAAAAAATGACGCCGTGTTTCATCCGATCAGTGTAAATGCCGAAGGCAAGCCTTTTATTTTTGCAGATGCAGAGGGGCAGTTGCCACCAACTAAATTACCAGTTGCTATCGACGCCAATGGAATACCAGTTGGCGTAGGTAAAGACGGGAAACCGCATGTGGGATTCGCAAATATTAATAATTTACCAACAGTTTCTAATCCAAACGCTGCTATTTTCGACGGCAAATATGACACAAATCAAACTGGTAAAACTTTACCATCACTACCAAAGCATACAAAGAAGAATATTGCTGAAATTGAAGTGGCACCCTCGTCTGGAATGCCACCATTTTTAAAGCCAAAGAAGGGTGTCAACCTAGCGAACCTCAATAAAAAAGACGCGACCGGTTTATTAATGGTGAATGCTGGTCTTGGGCAGCAAATTCCAAAGAATCAACTTATGGTTCCTAAGATGGGTGTACCGATCAAGAAAGGCTCCAACAAGTTCTTCCCTGTTTATGTTAACCCCTTGGGAGAAGCGTCTACCTACGACAATAAAGGAAAAAAACACGATGTAGAGTTTAACAACGTAGGAGCACCAATAACTAGAAATGCTGATAATTCTCCAAACTTTGGATTTGTTGTGTCAGGCGGAAATATCAAAAAAGCTGCCAAGGGGCAAGATTTTGAAAAGAAACCATTAAATTTAGGACCAATTTCGAAAAACATTGAATTGTTAGGAAAGGTAAGTAAAATACCACACATTTTATCTTTTACTTCAAAAAGACATACCCTGGATTTTATACAGCACACTCATTTGGAAATGACACTGACATTAACAAAGGAAGTGACAAAAACGCAACGATTGCAGTCGGAAGAGTTTGGAAAAATTTCATCAAGAACTTTCCTGATCCAGTCGCTTTTGACAATCTCATTGATCCAGTTTTCAACACCACTGATAATGACATGATGATTCCTGATATCGGGGTTTCAACTAATCCTACAGGTCAATATAGGCCTGTCTTTATGGATAAAAACGGCCAGCCGGTGACGTATGACGACAGTTCCAATCCTCTAACCGTCAAAATGGACGCCAAACAAATTCCAGTTGTGATAAGAGAAAATGGAAAGCAATTTCCTGGATTCCGGATGATCAATAACAAAATGGTCAAAAATACTCCTACAACAGAAGTATCAGATGTTTTGTTGACTGTTTCAGATGAAGTTCAGCGAACAAATGATTTGGGGAAAGGCTATCCTGGGTGGTGGACAATCCATAGGGGCAAGCCGCCTGCCCCAGTTCTTACAACCACTTTGAAGCCAAAGCCGGGTTCAACTACCAAGAAAATCGTCAAGACGACAACTTCTATTCCACCTCGTAGGACAACAACCACAGAAGATGATTATGGCGACTATGATGACTCTCATACTGGAACGGCAAAGCCGACAACGGTAAAAATAACTACGACTACTACAACAGCTAGCCCATCATCAACAACTACTACCCCTGCGGAATTCGGTGTGGGCTTCAATATTGGAAAAATGAACTTGCCCCAAATGACACACGTCGGCAGATTAAATACTAATCTTTCAATTGAAGTACCAAAAGGATACGTTGCTGTTCCTGGTAAAAATCTGCTTTTTGTAATATATTTAAAGCTCTTTTAGACATGGGAGTTGAAATCACCAATAACCAAGAATACTATTGTGTTGTTACAGATAGGGAAGGGTTCTTGTGGACATTCGATGAAACAGGCAAGAAGATTGAAGTTTACTTGGATCAAGAGGGGATCCCAGCAGTCTATGGAGAGACGCATTCCATCATTTATCAAGGATACATTCTAAACTTCGGAGTCTATAGAGAAAGTGACGCAGATGCGACCAAATACAACCGTACGACTATAAACATTCAAGAAACACTAACCAAAATTGAAACCTATGGAAAAGAGTGCCCCTTTTATTATAGCGTGCATTACAATGAAACTATTTACCAGCACGATGAGGAAGAAGTAGAGGTTGTATTCGGTACGGGTATAATTATTCAAGAGACAAATATCCAAAATGTTGTTGGAATGTACCAAATTACTCAATTATTAGAAAGAAGAGTGCCCAAAGGTTATGCATTGCTACCAAGATATGGAATCAGATTAACGGATGAAGTCAATTACTACTGCGTATTTTTCGATTCTGATGGAAATGTTGTTACTTTCGATAAATTTGGAGTCTTATGGAAAGTTCAATTTGACACAACAAATGGAGCTCCAATTGTGAAAATGGGAGAGGTAATTTACATTGGATATGTGGTCCAAAAGACAACAAATGTAGTCTTGTATTCTTCCACTACCTCCACCTACACAATCACAAAAGTCGATGTAAACCAAGTATTAACTGAAATTGATAATTTATCACAAAGTTTCCCTGGTTATTGGTTAGTCCATAAGATCACACAAGAACAGGATGTTGAATTGACAACAGACGAGGTAACTAAATGTATCTTCTAAAATAAATTAACACAATCCTAGGATGTATTTGGAGTCGGATTCGATTTGGCAACATTTGACTATAAGATTGCGGTCGGAATAGATGGAATTACCGAAGGATGGAAGTTGAATATTCCTGGTATGTTCGAAGACGACTTCCTTCTTGCCATATTTGATGAAATTTAATAATATGTAGTTAATAAAATTTAATATTTTTAGAGGGCTATATCATGGTTCCTGATATGGGCGTTTCGTTGACGATTCAAGGATCTGATCAAGTCGTATATTATCCTGTGTACATTAACAAGTATTCCTTCTTGTATACTTTTACTGTCGATTATCAACCGATCAGTATATTGTTATGTGACAACGGGGCACCTGTAGCGTTGTAAGTATACTTACCTATCATGTTCATTCAAATTAATTATTTATGTTTGTAGAGGTCCTAATCATGTATATTGGTACGGATTCGTAATCAAAGATGGCACTAAAATATATTCAACAGCTCAGACTAAAATAACCATAGTCAATACAATCAATTTTGATACTATAGTATCCAGGATTGATTCTCTAGGAAATAAATATGTAGGTCCAAACAGTTTTTCATTAATTTACTCTTTTTAGCCTGGGTATTTCACACTCCATGAAATTGATAAAACGAACACCGAAACATTGAATCTAGAATGGGGTGTGCCAGTTGATTATTCGTTAATGAATATGAATAAAGCAATTGGTTTGGGCAAAATCACTGGAGGTCTTAAGAACAAATACAATGGTGTTGTTCAGTGCCCTTATTTGGGTGTTAAATTAAGCACAGACGACACCTATTATGGAGTTTTTGCCGATATCAATGGAACTTGCTTTAGCTACAATAACGACAATACAAAGTTCGACATTTACTTTGATGACAATCAGTATCCGACAGCTAAAGCTACCGATGGTTCTTTTTTCGGTGGATATAAAGAAGAGAGCGGAACTTATAAATACACGAATGTCCAATATTCTTGTACAGTTCAACAAGTTAATGTAAATGAAGTTGCTTCAGTAATAACAAAGACTCTCAAAACGTACTATCCTGGCTACTACTCACTTTATTCGTTCAGTTCTAAAAGTGATTTGGCCTAATATTTGTATCATGATAAATAATAAAATATTTGTACTATTGGATACTTTCAGGTCTAAATCATGCACATAAACGGGTGTATCTAATGAAAATTAAGGAATTAATTTTGAGCAATAAGGTATTAGGATAAGCTTATGTCTACCTGAGATAACAAATTAGTCAGTCATATGAAATAAGTAGCATAGCACTCTTTATATGTAGGTAACACTAAAAAGACACGAAGTTGATGAGATCTTAAATGAATGTATTGCTTAAATGTAAAAGTAAAATAAAAATGTTGTGGATTTTTTTCAAATTATTAATAAAGAAAATGAATTCCATATTTATGGGATACTCACTCAAGTGCATTTTTGCATTTTGTTAAAAAGACAATAAAAAGTATTTAATTGCTTTTTTAAGTTGCACTCTTACATTATTTCCATCATATAAGGCGCCACATTTCTTCTTGTTCATATGTATTGAACCCTGACACACAATGATACCAAATACATCTGCCGACTGTATATTTTAACATGCCAGACTTAAAAAGTAAGCTGTTCATTAATACAAACTCTAGTATAACAGTTATTATACACATCCTGATATTCTATTCGCTATACAAAAATTGATGACTTGCTATCAGAAAAATACTTTATCTAAGGAAAATAGCCGAAAGTTGGCATATTCACTCAAGTTATTGAAAGGACATGCTTCCCTTTACCGAATGACTAAAAAAAATTACAAAAATTTGAAAGGTAACATTTAATTTGACATTATTTACTTTACTTGGTTTTAGAAACAATTATTAAGAACTATCAAAATATGGAGAAATGCTATCAATAGAACATTTTATTATTTATGACAATAAATTTTTAAACCCGATCACTGACTATCGTCAAAATTACTCAAATCATTGTTACCATCCGGCCTTTTCCAACAACTGACGTATCCTTCCTGACAAACTGTGATAATACAGTTTTTTCTAAAACATACTGCGGTCAATCTGTCTTGAGCGATTTTTTTACAATTAAAAGGTTCAATCGTCGGTACTTGATCCATTCTTGGACACAATGTACTACCAAATAAACTCTTTCCATAATCTTCATATCTTGTCGCTTCCGATGTATTCAATTCTTTTTCAGCATTGGCTAAATTTTTACCACTTTTAACACCAAAAGAAAACACTTTCCTCTTCTTTTTGACTTTATTCTTGTCTTTGTTTTCTGCTGGAATTAGACCTTTTGCATCTTCTTCATTAATCGAGGTAGATATAGCCGTAACAAAGGCGGTGGATCGTTGTCGTTGTGATGAATAATCAAAGGGGGTTAATATAACATCTTCGGGTATTTCCCATAAGCAAATGCTAGTGTCAAATGAAACACTTCCTATTCTATAGTTCATCTCAAAATAAGGGTCCACCACTTTGGCTCCTACATACTTTCTGTATTCCAAATCATCAAAGTTGACTAATTTTCTTTTTCTAGCTTCTGCTTCAGTGACTGTCCGTACCGGGTCAAAATTTACTTGAGAAACCCACGACTTGTGTCCTTGGCCACGACAAATTACACGCTTTTCTGAAATAACATTATTAATCACTTTACTTATTTATATAATTACCTTTTAAACTATAAATAGTTATCATGTCATCTTCCCCTCCAACGGCAATTAATTTCGCATCCGGGGACCTGTATTTCATAAAATGTTAGTATTAATGCAATATTTAAGTGTTTAAAATTTTTAAGTATGTGGTGATTGTATATGAATTGCTCTTTAGTTTTTGTTGATTCAAAACATGAATATTAGCTAAAAGGCATTTACATGTCATTATGTTTAGCACTAATTTAGTTACTCATTCATTTCAGTTGCACAACACCGCACTCAATATTTGGTGTTATTTGATTTAAAATGGCCGAGAATTCAAGAAAAGAGATAAAGAAACAGATCGTGCATTGAGTGAAGATTTAGCACGACAAGCTAATTTGGAAGAGAAGCCTAATATCAAGGTTTCAAGAATTGTCAACAGTGCCCCTTTTGTAGAAGTAAATCGTTTGTCGATAGAGATATATTTAAATAGTCTATCAACTTATTAATCCTTCCCCTTTAGCCAATGCTGATCTTGTTGGCGGAAAAGCTGCTGAAAAATGTCTTGATAGAAGTTGGTGAGTTAATATGACAGCAGTTGGTCAAGTATTTGAAGGAAGGATTAAGTAATGAGTTCAATACGGACAATAAATGGAAGGACTTAGATGCTTTGAAAGCAGATTATGTTGTATATTGTTTCATGGGAAAGGACAATAAGCCTTACTACATTGGTATGACTAGCAATAAATACAAAAGATTTATTTTACACAAAGTTGAAGCTGCTGCAGCTGAATTCAGGAAGTCCAAGAAGCCTAAGAAAGTTGTCAAGATGTGGGAAGATTTCAAGAATGGAAAAGGATTCGTTGAATTTTTATGTTGGAGCAGTTGAATTAAGAAAGCCTTCTTATGCTAAAAACGACTGTTTTAAGAAAGCTTTTTAAATCTATCTAATTATATATATTTACCACCCTTGTTTTACCAAGCGACACTTAAAAATCCACCGAAGTAAGATTTCATTTGGTGTAATAGATCCATCGTTGTAAAATTGAAGACCCTCAAATATCCATCTTGGGAAACAATCGCCAGTAAAATATGTTCACTATTTTCAGTTTTCGCAAACTCAAATTGTTGAATTGAACTTTTGCCAACTGTCCACTTATAAATCGGATTCCTAGCTGATTTTAATTTACAAGTATATACAATAAAATCTTGCTGTTGCTTAAGAACTTGGTAATTTGGTGTTGGAGAAGCACATACTAAATCAGAATCGTATACGTATAGATTTCCTGATGCATGAGCAACCAAGAAGCATGTTGGTTGATCAGGTATCCATTTTATACACGTAGCAGCGGACTGTTCTAAACTTCTATCTTCGTTAAAAAGACGCGAGTTGGGAGCATCCTTCTGAAGCGGATCAAGCATTTGAATTTGACCCGCCGAAAATGCAACAATGAGTCTAAAAAATTATTTACTTTAATTGAATATCCGACTTACGGACAACTGTTTTGCTGGGATGTTTCTTGATTAATATCATGACAGCTAGGAAATGTCCCTTTATACATTCTTTTGTCAACCGATTTAATTAGCTCCAAGGTAGGATTCTTTTCATCAAAATCAAAAATCAATAGTTCACGGCCAATGTTAAAGCATATTCTGGACCAGTTTTCAGTAACATTTGCAAATGAGATCCGAATAGGTAAGTTAGGCAGACTGCTTCCAGGCGGAGCTCCTCTATTATCTGCAGCTAATTTAGTAGGCGATTTACTATAATCATAGATGATGCTTTGCAAATAAAATCCTTCTCTGGTAAATATTTTTTTATCAATATCCTCATGATTAGAAGTACCATTTAATAGGATATGTTCGTTGGAATTGAAGGAGTCATTTCGTGAAGTTGATGGCAACCCTCTATTACCATAATAGGGATTTTGCATGTTTGTCAGTCTAATCAGTATAAAACCAATTATCTACCCATAATATAACGTGTGCTTTATAAAGCGATAGCTTAGCTTATTTTACAAATAAAGTTAAATAGATCGTTATTTTATGATTATTTAGTAAAAATAATACTTTGTTTGTTGTTCCTCGACAAAATATAAGTCTTCGAAAGAAACAAATTCAATAGAATAGAGTACTAGTTTCTCAGTTCAATTAGCTGCAATTTTAATTCCAATTTCGTGGTGAGATTCTTTTGGCTAACTTGTTTGCATCTCATTGGAAAAACGTCTTCATTTAAATCGGTGGTATATTTTGTTGGTGTGTATTTAGAATCATCAACCGCACAATATTATGGTTGTTATTAAATTCATGACTACTATCTTACAAAATATACTTATTTATGGTATTATGATCACCTCCCTTACATTTCACCATTATTAGCGTTTTGAATTATGTTACCTGTACTTTGTTTTGTTCGTGAATACAATACGTCGTTTTAAATTTTGTTGTCCATCTCTATTAACATAAGTTCGTTTATTTTCAGGTTATTTCACATATTTACCGATGTCTGTTATTGAAGCTAATCAGCCGGAAACGACTTCTGAAGCCGTTGTTTTTTCTGATGACTTAATAATACCACCAACGACAGAGGCAACAAGCTCAATCCATATTATCAAAGCTATACCAAATGAGAAGACAAAGGGTGAGAACTCTTATGTAAATACAAGCAACATAGAAGAATATAATACTCTCTTTGCAAATAGATATTCCGTTGAAGACGATGAGTACAAGTTGAATGCTGAACGCGGCATCGGAGCCCCCCACATCCAACACAACTACTATCCAAGAGACAATTCCTTCCAGAATAGGAGAGGTAGCAATGATAGGCGAAATTGGAATAGGAATGATTCAAGGGGACGTGATAACAGACCTAGCTGGAACAGAAATGACTCGAGAGGAGGTTATCATACTAATAACAGCCACAATAGCAGTAAAGACTATAGAAACGATAATAATTATGATCGCAAACGCCATCACCAAGATGATCGCCACCAAGACAATTATGGTAAAAGAAATAACAATAGTCGATATTAGTTTCGCTAATATGTAATTTACCACTTTAATACCTAATAAACTGTTTTTTTTGTTGTGGTTTCAAATTTTAATCTGTTTTAATCAAATAATTATCTTTAATTTGTTCTTTGTACTTATTATATTCAACTTTTTGTTTAAATGTTTAGTTCATAATGGTTCATGAGACAGTCAAGATTTCGGCAGATGAAGAGCAATTGTATGATCGTCAAATTCGACTGTGGGGTCTTGATGCCCAAAACAAACTTAGGAATGCATCTGTTTTAATTATTGGTGTGACTGGACTGGGAGCGGAAGTGGCCAAAACATTAATTCTCGCCGGAGTCTATCAAGTGTCTTTAGTTGACAAAGATGTCGTTGCTGCTCATGAAATGGAAAGCAACTTCTTCATTAGTCCAGAAGATGTTGGGAAAAATGTAGGTCCATTAAATAATTTTAAATAACCTAAGCTATTTTAGCGTGCTGAAGCTTCCTTTGAAAGTTTGCAAAAGTTAAATCCATTAGTCAAGTTAACCGTTGAAAACTTTGATAGTCTTTCCGATGATGACTTTTTGAAGTCCTTTGAGCTTGTTATTGTTCTTGATCAGATTTACAACTTAACCAAAGCAATTAACAATAAATGCCGTGCTGACAACATTAAATTTCAAGCTGGTGGTGTTTATGGGTGGATTGGTTATGCATTTACGGATTATAATAAGAAGCCGTTTATGGTCAAAAAAGAAATCGATATTGACTGCTATGATGATTCAAAAACGAATGGAGTTAATGGTGACATACCTTCCATCAAGGTTACTGATGAACCCGAGATGGAAGAAAAACAATTTGAGTTTACCTCTTATGAAGAGACGTTAAATTTCGTTTTTGACTTCAAAAATATGAAGGCTAGCGCCAAAAGAAAGTTTCCATTTAGATTTCCCTTGATTCAAGCTTGTGTACAATTGGGAGAAAATGAAGGACCTTCCGCTCTTAAGGAAACATATGAAACATGGTTGGAGCAAAATGGTTACGCCGACGCAAGATTAAATATTGACGACGACAAATACAAATTTTATCGTATGCCTCAACTTGGCTTAGCCACAAGCGTTCTTGGAGGAATGATTGGGCAACAAGCAATCTCTGTTGTTTCTCAAGACTCTTTTAAGATCAAAAATTTTTTCATTTATTCTCCTGACAAAGATGGCGGCCTTGTTTATGATATTCCAAAACAATATAAGCAATTTGCTGCAACTCAACAGTAGGTATTTTAATTCATTTTTAACGTGTATTTATTATTACCCATCAGTGTTATCATTGTCCTCTTAATTTCCTTTATTTTTTGAATATTTTGTGGTGAATCAAAATAAATAATGTATGACATCGAATAACAATATATTTTTTATTTTGTAGAAATCTTTATATTAATTTGCAATATGATCTAATATAGCTATTAAAACTACACATTTAAAAATACTTAAGCTTCTTTGATACCATTTTCAATGATACGATGATCGTTAATTTTAGAAACTTCAATAATAAAGTGCACTAGTAGGATTGGCGTTGGTATTGTAAAAAAGTGAAATAAAGAATGAGCATCAATGGTATGAAAGAAAGGAGGAAAGTCAAATACTTCACAGACAATGGCAATACTTGTTATGACAAGCATGCCTAATAATAACTTAGTAGCTTGTTTGTAATAATAATTACGATAATTTTTGATTATCCAGTAGATGTATATAGAAAATGTAAAGGTTGTTAGTGACAAGCAAACTTTCATATTGTATCCGTATACTTTTGACGTTATCAAGTAATATAAGTGATTAATGCCAAAACAAATGAGGGAAAACGTCACCAGTTGCCAAATTAGTTTTGAGTTTTTATTGCTTCTAATTGAGTAGGAAAATTGAAATGAAAGTGCTCCGTAAAATGCAAATGTGATTAGTATGAATGCGGCTGAGTAGTCTAATAATTCAGTCTGCCAGCAATCAAAGGAATGAAAGGTGGCAGATGCGATCCATGTTATTATACCGAACACTCCATAAAATTCATACACCTTCCTCAATGGATCTCTTCTAGACACGTATTTTTGAATATTTTTAAACAAATAGTAACATGACATTAAATTAAGTATTGAAAATAAAGTCGAGGCTGGTTCTTGTATCAGGACAAAGTGATTATAAGGTAGTTGAAATTGTATTGCTGCGAAAGGCCATTTTCCAAGAAACTGAGGTACTTGATAGTTATATTTTTGATACAAATCGACTGTCAACCACATGCATGCATATCTACATCTAAAGCATTCCTTAATGGTCCAAATTATAAATTAAATATTTATGTAAAAAGTTTAAATGTTTTTTTATTTTAAGTTATTGTGTTAGTGAAACACTCTATGAACTCTGGTCTTCAATCAAAGTTAATGATGAAGACAAAAAAGCTGTTTTGTCTATCTAATGATCGACCCAAGATTTGTGTATAAGAACTGGAACAAAGTTAGAGTCAAGGAAGTATTCACTAAGTGGGCGAAATAGACGACTTTGCCAAACGAATGTCGAACCATGGATCAAAGTTTGAACATGCTGATGAATTATATATGCTGTTTGATCAAAAAAGAAGTAATGTGGGACAAGGCATCTGATAATAAGAGCATTATCGTACTAAAAATGTGGTACCAGTCAAAAGAAGTTGGAAAAAATATTGAGTCTTCCCAATTGATGCCTAAGAGTACAACTCATAAACTCTGATTCAGGAACAGCATCATATGTTTCCAAATATAAATGATAAAATCACGAATCTTTTCCTAGGAGAATTCTTTGAAGCTAGTAGTGATATTAAACTTGATAATTATATCCAATTTTTTAAAAACTCTTAATTTGTAATCTTTAGTTTAATAAACGTACCCTCGTAGTCCATTTATAATCTGAATCATTGATTGGACAGTCAAATTTTGATTGACATTCTTTTATACAACTTTTAAACGGTGCGGATGCATCCCCGAGTGAAGTATGAACAGGCTTATGCCATATAATAAAAAATAAAATAATTTCCGCAATTCGCATATGTAAAAGCCACTAATATCTTGAAAAGAAGTTTGTCAACATATAAAGCTAGCTGGCTGGGTATTTGTCTACTATATTCTCTCTATTATCAATAAGTATACGTTTACAATACATATTTATGTAAATATGTAGCCAACGAAAAGTGAGTAATATACAAGTTTTAAATTGATATCCTCCATCGTGTAAAAGTTACAAAGAAATGAATTTAAAAAATATGTCCAGTGTCATGAACTTTGAATGGATTATCTATCCGTTTGCAACAATTCAATAATCTTAAAGACAACACATTTTCCAACAACCTATTTTAATAGATCCAATTATTTGACCTCTTTTTTAAAATCTTTTGCCCGTATAAATAAGTCCGTAATCTTGTATTACCATCATAATTTAAACATGTTCCGCATGGACTTTCTATGTCTTTTCTTGATTCTCACTTTCACTTGCCTAACAATTGAAGATACAATACGATTTTTGGGAAAAAATCATGCTAGCTCCATCAGGCTGGAAAACTGCATTCCTGGGGATAGCTTTGTTACTAATTATTTGATATATGAGGTAATATACCTATTTCTAATTATCTTTATTTTCGCTTAGTGCCATTTTTGGGGACCGATGGTGAAGGGATATAGAATTAACGGCTGTGTACCTTCGAATAATGCAAAGGGTCTAGTTGTTCATATTGCAGCGGCATATAAAGAACCTTTGTTTTTGTATAGTTGTACTAGAGATGAAAACACTGTGATATATAAAGCCACTTGTAAGTGTTAAAATTTCCTTTTGTTTTATCAATAATTTGTAGCTTGTGCATATAATATGACTGGTTTGGCCGTGGGCGAAGTCAAAAAAATCGGACCAAAAAGATTGGAATGTAAGAAAGAGGGCGATAACTTGTATATTAAAGAAACTCGTGTACTTCATCACTTATGCAAGAAGCACAATGTCAGTGAGTGCGCTGGAATTGGAGAAAGAAGAATATTCCCTAAATATGGGCGAGGAGTCGAAGTGGCTTATAATTCGTACAATAGAAAATTAATAGTTTAAACAAATTAAATAACAACTATGCATATGTCTTTTTTATTGTTTTAATTAATACATATTAAATGACTTCGTAATAAATATCTGGAACCTGACGAGCATAATATCTATTCGTTTTTCTTTTTTCGGAGATTGCTTCCGTTTGAATGAATAGCAATATTCCATTCTGAAAAGTTTTCCAAACCTGGTGCTTCATGAAATTCACTAGGTGGAGGCACCGGTACTTTGAATTTCTTCTTTCTATCATCTTCTGACAAATTCTCTCTTTTTGCTTGATTACTTTCGTTTTTTACTCGAGTGTAGTCTTGTTTCTCTGCCTGCCTTTCTATTTTCGATTCCTTTTTGTTAGTTTCCTTTTGAGGTTTATTTAAAAATGAGCAATATTGTAAAATAGACCGTTTAAAAGTAGGTGAAGAGGATTCTTTATTGGATTCTTTACCGGATTCTTTATTTACTGATGAAGCACTGAAAAGAAGTTCAAAAAATTACTATAAAATAAATACAAAAATTACTATAAAATAAATACAAAAATTGCTATAAAATAAATACAAAAATTACTATGAAATATAATAATTACTTCAAATAACTAAATAACTATCAAACGCAGAAGTACTTAAAAGGATACTTTGGTAATAGTCTTTTTATGGAAATGACAAATTAATAAAGACCTAAGTAGCTCCTATTTTTTATTGTTAGAGCCTTATGCCAAATAGGTAAACTACAATATAACAATATAAGTGTTATTTGTCAATAGTCATTTGGTACTATGGTTATGCAGAGTAGTTAATTATGTTTTTTTGTATAAGCATGCAATTAATAAAAAAATCAAACCGTGGAATGTTACCTAATTATGTTTTTGTCTTTAGCAAACTTTTTCACTAAATGTTTTGTCTTGTTGATCCAAAATACTGTAAAGAGCAACGTTGATATTGAAGTAAATAGAACAAATAAAGCAATATAGGTAGCAATTGGATATTCGAGTAACAAATTTTGAAGCAAGGTTCTGTTTGCTCTGAACTGTAGCAGACCATTTCGAATCTAAAAGCATAAATAAAAATATTGTTCATTGTTCATGTGATTAAGTATACGCACCAACAATATGTATATAACTTACTTCAATAAATCTATTTTCAATGGCAACTTCGATTCTATTAATGTCATCATTTATATTTGATATCAATCGTTCTGTAAATGTCACCCGTGTTTGCATGGAGTTATCATCTAATATACCTACCAAATATAATGGATAAAAAAACAAATTTCTCCACCAAATTAACATCCCCTTAAACCAAGACCATTTAAGATTGATAGGTTTTTTAATCTTTGGCCACTTAATTGATCCTTTAGGTTGAAGGGTGGCAATTATAGTTTTTAATTGACGATTTGATGGTGTATCTGGTATAACAATGTCTAAATATACTCCGTAAAATGTGCCTTTTTGAAATTGGAAGTCACTCTGCAATCAAAAATGAACTTTTTTATCAAAAGAATGTTAACCTACCTCTAATAAGTTAACGGTTGCGGAATAAAAGGAGCATATTCCTTGTCCTTTTTCTTGACATGTTTCAAAGGTAAAATCGAGAGGTTGCGTAAAATCATAAAATTGAGGTAAAAACAAGTAACGCAGTACTAAAGGAAATAGAATTGCAGATATCAGTATTAAAATAAAATGACTGATAAATTCGACTGTCAAGGTTGTTGTCAACCATGGTGGTGGTTGCAGAAATTGTGGCAACCAAGATATCCGTTTTTGATTTTGACCCATTTATCAACGATGTTTTTGTGCTGTCTTGTCATCTCTCACTTCATGAAATCATTTGTTTATTAGCAACGTGATTATATAGACTCTCACATGGAAGCGATGATTAAAAAGCGTTTCCCCAATGTTTGTTTGATGTTTAAATTCAGCTTGACTACTCGAATGAAAAGTTATTTATACAATATTATGCCCGAGTAAAAGATATTCAAGAATTGTGAATAAGATTAAGAACATTTTGAATATAAACGAATGATTGCAATCAGACATTTAAATTTTAGGTTTATTTATAGGGCTGATCTTGTTAATTTATTAACATATTTTATCTTTCTTACTAACTTACACATCGGAACTAACAGCAAATATGAAAAGAAATGGTCACTCAAATTAAATTCTTCCCTTTTAAGATGTCCCCCAAGAGATATCAAAGTTATTAAAAGTAATACTGATTTGCAAACTGAAACCATTTCAAGGGATGATTATTCTATGGATGCAAATTTTGAGACAATATTCGATCTTCCTGCTCCAGTCCAAATCACCAGCTCAAAAAGATTGTATATTTTGGCTCTTATAGAAAATATCGCATCTTTGTCAACAATCACGATAACTATCTAAGTCCTGATTCTGAAGCTCCAATCTTACATGCTTATATTAATGAAGAGACTATCTCACTTATTGATAAATGCGAAAATAAAGGGAAAAAATTGGAGAAATTTATAGATTATCTGAAGTCATGTCTGTTGACATCTCAAACTTTAAAACTACTGCCTGTGAAGATTATTTTGACTACCTTGATCACATTATAGCTGCCGACGTCTGAAAAATTGCTGCTCTATTTGAATCAATGGCTAAACTTCGTATCTATACTCTGGAACAAATGTCTTTTGAGGAATTTTTTGCAGGAGTGCCAAAATAGTGACTATTAAAAGTAAGGAAATCATTCTTGCCCCATTACTGATTACTATGGACAATTTCTTTACGGCTGTATCACCATTCACTCACGTATCCCTTATTCCTTTACTTAATTCAAGTAATCAACTTTTAAAAATTCATAGCGACGATTTTAATAAAGGCTCTAGTCCAATATTGAAGAACCGGTTAATTGCAAATGAATCGACATTCTATCAAACTCTACAACTTTTACAAAGGAAGCAAGCTTGATTAGTGGACTATCTTCTACATCAAATTCTATTTAGGGAAAATCAAGCAATGCAGTTATTTGTAAACAAACAAGTGAAACTATTTTTTGCGAATGCCAAGCAATTCGATACTTTCTGATGAACCTAATAACACAGATTATATGGTAGATAGTGGAACGATTGCATATGTGGTTAATTCTATTGAGGTATACAACGACTTGAAGCTATTCGTAAAGAATCGTCAAAGACCAACTCAACTGATAATAAGGACGCCTTATTGGAAATCATTTGACCTACATTGATATACTTTCTAAGATCGCTTCAGAAGCACCTAGAGAAACCAAGACATTTGTCCAGCGTTGTGCACTAAACAACACTCTTTCTAGCTTTCAATGTCCTTTTCTGAGATAAGTTCATCTCTTTCTGGTACTGCTTACAATTCTTGTCATTCGCCAATTAATTCAGGGGCAAATATTTTGTCTGATACTAACACAAAATATTGCTCTAATCTCTTTAACAATACTACTTCTCACAAACCTTTATTTAATGGAAATTACAAAAGAAAACCAGGTCTTGCCAAGAATCAGATTAATGTTACCCTTCTTAATATCAAGAGAATGAATGGGGAAATTACCGAATTAAATGTTTTTCAACAAAAACTTCAAATTTATCAGACTTCTTTGGCAGGAATTTAAATTATCCAAGAAGTGACTTTAATTAATGCCATTCTTCTATTTCTGTTGTAAATAAATTATGTCCCTTATTTATATAATATTATAGGGGTAAATTTATGAAATAAATGATTATTACATTTACTCCATTGTATGAATATATGACAGCTTCTATTTGAATTAGTGAAATACTTATGATAAAAAATAATATGTATTTATTCATAATCTAACGCCTCGTTTGATTCAAAAAATTAAGTAAACACTTTATTGTCTTTTACAGATCAAATCAACGTCATAATCGGGCACAACAAAAATATGTTTACTCGTTAAGATACTTTTTCTTTGTTGCAAATAAAAAAATTAATGCATCAAATCACATGAAATATTAATTTTTGTTTACTTGATAAACGAATTGCTAAATATACTTTTATTAACCCACAACAAGATGAATTCGTTTGAAACAAATCATGAAAATAGATTCTATCTTAGCAAAGTGAAGATCTTTGGATTGTCTCAATTAAAGTGCGTCAATCAAAATTTTACACAACCTTTTAAAAATGCATCTAATTATACAAATAGAGATTATTTTTATTTAACAGCTGATCTTGGTATTTTCCAAACAAATATTATTTTAATTAAGCACACGAATTTATTTGTTGAATATCTTTTTATATTTTAAGTAATAATTGTAATTGAACTTTGAAGATGGTAAGGATCAATTCAAAAGTCAGGTTTCTCCATTTGGTACGAACCAAAAAGTATAGATATAGCAATTTAAAATTTATGAAAAAATGTAGTAGTCCTTTTTGGTTCTTTTGAAATGTGAGAAAATTTGGGGGAGTAAGCTGATATATTTGTAATAGCGTATGGCAATCTGAATCCAAATCTTCGTTTGATGGGTTCAGCAATAATGGAATGATCAAGATTTCTTATATAAGAAGTTTGGAGATGTTTCAGTTTTTGCATTTGGTATTTTAGATAAAAGCGAGGATTCATCGTAATGTTAGCATTGACATTGATTAAAAACATGGAAAATATAAGAACAATTAAAATTCTAAACATCATTCAAAGATTTCGGAAAAATAATTATTTGCACAATTACAGATTCTTGGTCTTTTATAAGTTTCATTTTTACGAAATTCTGCCTTATTCGAAAACAATCCACTCATTCTTAGAAGTTATACAAAAGAATGTGTCATTTGATATTTCCCTATTCAACAAGCTTTATTTTTATATCATGTTATCTCAGGATTTACGTAATTAGACATTTTAAATTTTCGGATTTCTAACATTAAGTGTAAACAATATTTTGAATAATAAACTGTAGTGCATTAAAGTTTGCAAATAGCTTTTACTTTACAGGAAACAAAAAGAGAACTACTTTGAACTTCAAAATCCTTTCTTACAAGCTTACTTACACAATAAAAAATATGACATCAATCGACTATTTTAAGCCCATTATAAACACTTTGTATAACTTTATTTGAAAGGACAATATAATATTATTATTTGATTCTTTCAATCTAAGGACATTTATTTTTTGCTGTTATATTGAGTATAATCATATAACCCTCTGAAGAAACTGCTTTGACTAATGCACTATTCTAGCCTTTTAATTCTGAGTTAATTTGTGGTTTAATCATTGAAACTGTATTTATTTTTTATTCAATTGTTTTGATCAGTTGGCAAGTGTGACATGTAATGAATTTTTGGAATACTAAAAATAACTTTTTGTTGTTCAAACTTCAGCAACAACGGGACTTATTAAATACGCTAGATTATTTTTCAATTCTTCCGCATATTAAGATTAGTATTTTATTATAACCTATTCAGAAAATCTCTTTATACGGAATGAAGTCTACAAAAAAAATATGTAGGTTCTTGACTATTTGAAAAGATAATACGTGTGGTACTTAAAACAATATTTTCTAAAAGGAAAAAATAGTTTGAATGACGAAAAATATTCTGGCTTTTCTCGGAAATCAAGTCAGCAAAATATTAAAAATACAAATTAAAGATAGTGCAATAAAAGTAAAAAGATAACCACTCGTCAAACAACATTTTTTATTGAATGTATTCTACAAACACAAGGCCAATCTAACTGATTGGAAACGCTAATTTACTATACAAAAGTTTATTATTTCAAAGGTCAAAAGCCCACAGAATTGTAGTTAATCCGATTGTAATTGGGTTAGCTAAAAATATTTAAGTTAGTTATACATATTTTGTTAATCATAAAAAGTTCTTATCCGCTACAAGAAAGACATGCAACTTCGTCTTCTTCAACAACGGTATTTTTAGTGTTATTTTCACTCTTAATAGTAAATTTAATTGGGTCGACAGCTGGCCTTGTTCTTAAATAGTACACTCCAGTTTTTAAACCTAGTTTCCAACTATAAAAGAACATTGATGTAGAATTAGGAAGCGAAGGTTTTTCTACAAATAGATTCATTGACTGAGATTGATCGATGAATGCTCCACGATCAGCTGCCATAATTAATATATCTTTCTGACTGATTTCCCACACTGTTTTATAAAGTTCCTTAATTTCATTTGGAATTTCGGCAATCTTTTGAATAGACCCACCTGCTGCTATCATCTCTGATTTTACTTTGTCAGTCCATAAATTAAGATTGACAAGGTCATTAAGTAAATGTGAATTGACAATTTGAAAGTCGCCAGAAGTTACACGACGTGAATACATATTAGATGTATATGGCTCAATACTTTCATTGTTTCCAAGAATTTGAGCGGTTGAAGCTGTTGGCATAGGTGCAAGGAGCAAAGAATTTCTAACCCCATGTAATGCAATTCTTTCCTTAAGCCGACCCCAGTCCCAAAGATCCGATGGTGTAACATTCCACATGTCATATTGCAGAATTCCTTTAGAAACAGGGGAACCAGCGTAGGTTGAGTATGGTCCGTCGCTTTCGGCCAATTCACAAGATGCTTCCAACGAGCCATGATAGATTGTCTCAAATATTTTTTTGTTTAAATCCTTTGCATCAGAAGAAGCAAATGGATATTTCATCAACATGAAAGCGTCCGCTAATCCTTGGACACCCAAACCAATAGGTCTGTGTTTCATGTTTGAATTTCTTGCTTGTGGGACCGGGTAATAGTTGACATCAATAACTTTATTCAAGTTTCTAGTTACAACTTTGGCTACTTCATGAAGTTTTACAAAATCAAATTTCCTTGTATCGCCGTCAACTGCAACGAATTTGTTTAAGGCAATTGATGCCAAATTACAAACAGCAATCTCCTCGGGTGATGAGTATTGAACAATTTCAGTGCAGAGGTTGGAGCATTTAATAGTTCCAAGATTTTGTTGATTGCTTTTTCTGTTGCAGGCATCCTTAAACAAAATGTAAGGAGCTCCTGTTTCAATTTGATTTTCAACAATCTTTTTGAAAACTTCTCTTGCCTTAACTTGAACTCGAAATCTGCCCTCATTTTCATATCGTTCATAAAGTGCCTCGAATTCTTGACCCCAACAATCAGCTAAGCCTGGACATTCGTGTGGGCACATCAAAGACCACATACCATCGGTTTCAGTTCTTTTCATAAACAAATCAGGGACCCACAACCCGTAAAACAAGTCACGTGCACGATTGCTGTCTGTTCCATCATTCTTTTTTAATTCCAAAAATTCAAATATATCAGCATGCCAGGGTTCAAGGTAAATGGCAAAAGCACCTGGTCTTTTATTACCTCCTTGGTCGACATATCTTGCTGTGTTGTTAAATACTTGGAGCATTGGAACTAAACCATTAGAAACGCCATTCGTTCCATTTATGGCAGTTCCTTTAGCTCGAATACAGTGAACGTTCAATCCTATTCCTCCTGCCGATTTCGAAATTAAGGCACATTGAGATAAAGTGTCGAAAATTCCTTTGATTGAGTCTTCAGACATTGTCAACAAGAAACAAGAAGACAATTGAGGAGTTAAAGTTCCTGCGTTAAACAGAGTAGGTGTAGCGTGGGTAAACCATTTTTGAGACATAAGATCATATGTTTCGATTGCAGCATCTATATCGTTCATGTGAATTCCAATAGCAACACGCATTGACAAGTACCCTGGTCTCTCAACAACTTTCCCATTAATTTTAAATAAATATGATCTTTCTAATGTTTTAAAACCGAAGAAAGTATACCCAAAATCTCTGTCCGAAACGATAGCTGAGTCTAGTTGATCTTTATTTTTTTGAACAATATCATTTACTTCCTTACTAATCATTGGGGAATGCTTATTAGTTTTAGGATCAACATATTCATAAAGATCATTCATCACCTGTGAAAATGAACTTTTGGTTTGCTTTTGCATATTGGATATGGCAATCCGGCCAGCTAGTACTCCGTAATCAGGGTGCGAAGTACAAAGTGAGGCTGCTGTTGCTGCTGCTAAATCATCCAGTTCAACTGTCGTTACACCTTTGTAAATTCGTTTGATGACACTGAGTGTTATTTGAATCTAGCAAAATAATAAATGTGAATTAAATTATTCAAAACTTACGGGATCAACATAATCCATATTAAGACCGTAGCATAATTTCTCAATTCTAGCTGTAATTTTGTCAAGATGGACTTTTTCTTGATTTCCATTACGTTTTTCAACGTAAATTGAAGTAGAACGATTCATCCTTCATAAAAACTGGTAAGATTTTAAAGTAAGTATACTTTATAACTTTTTTAACTTTTATACTATTAGATTAGATATGAAGGACAAGGTACTATTTGCGCGCCAATTTCGATAACAAATTACTTTTTTTTGTCTGCATACTTTTATTCAAAAGTGATGTGTCGAATTGCTATACTGCTTTTGTACTAAGAAAGCGCCTTTTTAGAAAAGGATCCGCGCATTGACCAACACATGTTTTATTTATGACATATTCAAACAAAGAACTATTGTATTTTTAGAGCAATCTTTTAGGATCTCCAATAAATTATATTTGAGACAACGCTTTTGCATTTAATAAATTGATGTTCTGTTGTCATAATGGATATTGCCATCTATAAAAATAGTTATGTATTATATTGTCTATTTGTTGTAAACTATTCATATTGTGATCCCCACTATGTTGGTGATGTTATTTTTGTTCAAAATACTTATTTTTCTGTGCAATCGAAAAATAATAAACTAAATAATGTTTGATTGCTTATCTTGATTAATTACTAATTTTAAAAAAGTGCACGCAAATAGAGATAATAAATTTAGATATATTTATTTGGGAAAAACGGTATCAGATATTAATTACACGAAAAATCGTAATATAAATAATAAAAGAGTAAACCATAGGAATAAGTATCATAACATCTATTCCATGTTAATTATAAAAATAGTATTGATAGCATTTTTCTTTTTTTCTTCCAATTTAATTTGTTTGTTTAGTTTTCTGTGAGAAATTAAAAATAGAGTTTCATAAGCAATAAAGAATATCTCAACAAAGGTGTTTAGAAATTTGAAAACAGAGTAAAAGGTAATTATCAGTACACAAATATTCTCCAAGGCAAATATTTGATCCAGAGTGTGTGGCGAAGGCATGACAATCAACCAAAAAGCCATTGGTGCAGAGTAAAAATACTTGAATAAAAATCGAGAAGTGTTAATTTCAAACATTTGATCAGCAAACTGTTTTCCGATACGGCTCACATCATGAATTAGTTTTTCCAAAGATTCTTCTACACTTATTTCAAAACAAGCACACTAAGCAATAAAAAGACTTATTAGATTAAAGGGAATATAAACTTGCATATATCAGCGTGCTAGTTGAAAAAATATCAAAAAAGTTTATAGACATTAAAGATGCGGGACCAATATGGGCTTTGGTTCTTGGTTGTATAAAACTGGCTCTTATTTTTTGCTTGGATCTTCTTTTTTGGTTATTGTTTTCAAACCTTTCAAATAAAAAGTATGCTACAGCTGCTTGGTACATGTTTGTATAAAATCTTGCCAAATAGCAAGAGAGCAGGCAAATTGTAATTTGGAGAAAACAAATCGCTTCAAAAATATCCGTAAGTTGTCTAATGTTATCAATTGTGAAGAGCGTAATCATTAATATAACACTTTGATACAATTGATTGAAAGTAACATATAATAATACACTTCCTTTTGTTTTGATGCCTTCTAAAACATCGTAACATAGTTTTGAGGAATGTTCATTAATTGGTCTTCCTTGTTTCATTGCGAAAATAAGAGCCAAAATTGCAAAGTTAATACAAAAAATTAAAAATCCAATTGGTTTCAAATTTTCTTTGAGATCGAATATCAACAATTTCAAAATCAAAAATGTCACGACGGCCAAAATTAGAATGCTGAAAAATGTGGAGACTCTTTGATTATTTTCATATTTTACTCCTCTCAATGCCAAAATAAAAAGGAGTGAGACCAAAGCCTGAATTGCCATAAATGACACCAAATAAAGAAAGAGATTCAAAACGTAAATTAAACCGAAAATACTATTTTTTTTCAATTTTTCAGGAATATCATAGCCATTTTCCGAGCATACAACAACTAGAACAATGTTGATTAATATTTAATTTACAAACCTACAAATTATAGATGCTAGAATCAAAAACAATTTTTCGGTAATGTTAAATAAGCTAGCATATTTTTGGTTAGGAACAATATCCTCACAGAATTTGGCTTGTTTTCGTTTGTCAGGAGTATGACTTTCTATCAAGGAAAGTATCATACTTGGATCTAAAATAAATTGAAATATGTTAGAAAATGTGGGAGTTTTTCACAGTTATAATTAAGCATTAGGAAATGTGAAACATTTAGGACAAAAAAAGAAATAATTTTTAAAGCTAGATAAAGAATGTTAGTAAGTTAGGTGTATACTAATTATATTAAATAAAAATTGGCAGGAATGCATAATTTGATTTTGTAAATAAATACGGGCATTCATTGTATTAAGTGATACAGATCTAGAGGTTGGAGCAAGTAATTTTGAATAAATGCATACTAATGAGACTCGAGCTTACGTCTTAACAAATGTAATAAGGTCTATATGAGTTTTATCATAATGGTAATTTATTCAAAATTACTTGTTGATTTTAAAATAATAATAGGTAAGACTTAGGCAGATATTATTGAATATTGACGTTGACAGTATATCCTAAATATAAAATGGGGGAAATCAAAATAATTGTTATTATTTCGCTTAATAAGAATCTTTCTTAATCTATGACTGGTACGTACATGGTATTTGATATAAATAGATACTTTGCTATCTTTTAATTAGTTAAATTTAAAAAAATTGTAGGGCAGATATGATTTTTATGAAAATTGCAAAGCCTTTGATCAAATATTAAATTAACATAAGTTAATTATGAAATATTTTTTTAGTAAATGCCTTCTATAACTTAGCAAAATACTTCGGTATATTAAAGATAAATTATACAATTTTTGGCAATTATGATCAGTATTTCCACCAAATCGGCAACCTCTCTTTTAAAAATTAATAGAAATATCGGCAGTATTCTTTTGATAATAAACGGTGAGTTTATGATTTAATCAAAGTAGTTATAATGGTTTGTGAAACATGATTGTATATAAAAGTCAATTTTATCGTAAAAGAAGCTATACCTTTTGTTTATAATTAGATATTTATTAAATTATACAAAACGAAAATGGTTTTTGGTGTCAGTGGTCTATATGTCAAAGAAATAAACAACGAATAAGAACTAAAAGCATATCGATAGAACTTTTAAACATTTCGTGGATGCAGGTATGTTTCAAAGAAACGTCGTTACAGCTGTCAATGATCAAAGACAATTTATTCGAATTTCTCAGTATGTTTAAATTAAACACAAGGAAATCTTTAAAGTAACAACAACTAATTTAAACGTTTTTCTAATCTCATCAAAGCATGTATAATGCAAAAAAATATAGATCCAAAATATTTTAGATCAAAATATACAAACTGCATGTGAGTCCGTGGTTGAAAAATTGATTTGAGAATGTAATGTTGATTTTAAAATAGACATTACATTGTTTTTACATAAATGACATTTATTCAAATAATGAAAGAAAAATATATCACGAATAGAAGACAGAACATTCTAAAATTGAGTAAAGTTGGATTTTAATTAAATTATAAATGTATGCGCAAATTTGAATTGAACTTAAATTCATTATGTCATCAATTCCTCCACATTTATTTTGATTCCAAATTATATTTCCAAAGACCGCAGCTTAAATAGAAGTCTTTGGGTAAATATTTTTGAATCCTTTGGCAAAAATGAGAAAGTTCGCATAAATTCTTCATATAATTGTATCACATGCAAATTTAAATTCACTATCATAATCTTCCAAAAATAAAAATTGCAACTGCGATAAATTATTATGTTCATACATTTAAAAGATTAGTGTTGATCCAGGCTTTCTGAAAACATAACTGGGCAAACACTTTTCTAACTCCAATAACATTAAGAAAAGCTTGGTATTATTTAGAGAAGTATTAAATGATTTGTTTGGTGGCTTTTCAATACTATCTTTTAAGATAAATCCAACTAGCATCTTTATTATATCAGTATCGTCCGGTAAATTAAATAATTATTCTCGATTTCAGCACCAAGTCTTACTCCAAAAGCAAGATCTCCATAAAATGCAATATTTTTAAATAAGAAACTGTAGGCCGCAAGGGCAGAGTTGGTGTGACCTACAGCCAACAAAACGAACAATGAAAAATGATGACTTTATATTACTCAAGTTACAAATTTTCATCATCTCTATAAAATCTAAATAATCTCAAAAGCTTTTGACTTATTTTTAGTTAAGGTGTAAAGATGCATGATATTACTGAGCATCTTAGTGTTAGACTTATGAAATTCATTTCTTTTAACACGCGTCTTTAAAGTCGGATTAAGTTGGGACAAACATTTTCTTCAATCCACTGATACGTGGTGCTGAGATAGTTAGTATAGACAGGAATCGGAACAAAGTTATTTGTTTATTTGGTAAATTGGATTTTACATAGAGATCATTTAATAAACTTAATGTAGATGAAATACTTTCTCATTAGCATTACTTTTAACACTGATATAGAAATTAATAATTTAGAAAATGATACGAAAGATACAAGGAAGCATTATAATCTGGCTATATTATACCAAAAGTTTCTTCATAAATTCTTTCAAATTAGTTGTTATATTTTTAAATCATCAACAAAATTCACATGAATAACAAAGCATTAAATATTAAAGTTCAACTGATTTTATGTAATATTTATTTTCCAAACTGAACTACTGTTCACATCAAACTAAATATTCGCAATAAATACAAAATGTTTGCATGCTAAACATTCCAAAATTGTCATCATAATCAGTTCTCAACAAACAATCCGTTGTTTCAATCGTTTATTAATTGATCACCTTTTATCTGTCATAAACTTTTAAGGTTGAGTTGTGACAAGGTTCATTTAAGGTTGATTATGCCGAAGTCTGTTTTACCTCCGGTTTTTCCTAAAAGTTTAATACTCCCAATTTCCATATCATGCCCTAAAGCTTTGCACATATCGTAAATAGTCAATGCAGTTATTGAAGCTCCTGCTAAAGCCTCCATTTCTACGCCTGTATTTGATGTTGTTTTTACTCGTGATAGAATTAGAATATGAGTATCTTTCTTGATAATATCAATTTTAACATGATTAATTGGAATATTATGGCACAAAGGAATCAGATTTGATGTTTGTTTGACGGCATTTATTCCAGCAATTTTAGCAATGCTTTCGACATCTCCCTTTTTTAGTGAATTTTCAAGTACTGCAGTCATTATTTTTGGCGAGACATGAATTATTGCTGGTTAAGAAAGATATTAATTTTTAGATTAAATTAAAAGTAATATGTAGATTATATTAAGTTAGTGTTTTAGAATAAACGGTATTTCAATTTTTTCGAAAGTGTAATATTAAATTTATGGTCTTTATTAGCCAAGTATTCATTTTTGCCGTCTCACCCAAATGAATCCCGTAATTAATCTTGTATATTTTAATATTTAGTTTTGTACTCATTTTCTCGTTATTTAGATTCTCATTCTAGGTTTGCCTGAACAAGTTTGAAAATAAAGCACACAAACAATAACTGTTGGATCGAAGGATGAGCCAAAAAGGTATGGGGAATATTGTTACGTGAAAACTACCAGTATCATCAAAGATCGCTCCAAATCTGGAATGTATTTTTTCTCACAAGTTTAAGTGTAGGTAACAAACAGTGATCGCGGTAATTCTACTATCCGTGAAATCTATCTACTCAATTTTGTTAATGTCTTCGAATTAGTCAAGATCTTTAGCTGAAATTCTATTTGAACTCAATCTTACTGCTTAATATTTTTTAAACTGCTTTTTCATCCATTTTAAAATTATTACTCCTTATAAAAATGTTTTGGTAAATTTTAATATTTTATATAAGTTACCTTGGGCAAGAGCTATTCTCGTAGAAGATTCTTTGGACGAAGTATCAACCATGGATATTTTACCACTTGTATCAACATGACTTAATTTAGTAGAATATGATCTAGCTACAAATTTTATTTAAATAATGTGAAATAAGGAATTACCCACCAATTAATATCATAGGTCTATTTTTCATCAACTTGAGATTTTCCATTCCTGCATGTTTAAATTTCTTGGCATTGACAGCATTTGAAATAGTTTCCTTAATCTGATCGTCACTGCTATTGTTCCTTAACATGTCTTTCAAAGAAACTTCAGCATTATCATGAAGACAAACTTTTAGATGACCGTTAGCAGTTAATCGCATACGATTACAAGTTCCGCAAAAGTTATCCGTCATAGACGAAATAAATCCAAAAGAACCAGTCCAACCTTGTATTTTATAACCTTTACTTGTATCATTAGGTGAATCATTAATTTTAATAATATTATGAGGTGCTATTTCTCCATCAATTTTGGCCAATAATTCCTTATATGAAACCATCTTTTTGCTATTAAAATTGTTACCTCCGAACGGCATCCATTCAATAAATCTGACATCTAAATTCTTATCTCTTGTCATTCTAACAAAATCTACAACTTCATTATCATTAATACCTCTCATCACAACATTATTTATCTTAACAGTTTTAAACAGAGATCTGGAAAACTCGATGTTCTTGATAACTTTCTCAAAACCATTCCTTCTACTTAAAATGGCATATTTGTTAGGATCAAGTGTATCCAAACTGATGTTGACATGAGTTAACCCAGCTTTGACTAAATCTTCGGCATATCTATTAAAAACAATTCCATTAGTTGTTATTCCAATAGATTCAATACCACCAACACTATTAATATCTTTGACTAGTTGAACCAAATCCTTTCTAAGTGTAGGTTCACCTCCTGTAAGACGAATCTTATTAACACCCTCTTCTCTAAATAACGTCACAAGTTTGATTATCTCATCATTAGTGAGTATATCATTTTTCGGGCTTAGTGGAACTCCTTCCTCTGGCATACAATAAGTACCTATAAATGTCATTATATTCATTTATAACACACTTACATCTCAAATTACATTTTTCAGTCAATGATATACGCAAATAATTATGGTGTCTGCCAAATGAGTCAACTAAAGTAGAGGACCGTCTAGTAAATATTCTTGCCAGCATTACGAATAATTTTGATCGATAAAACATTGGATTATAAATCATTTATCATCTACTTGTATAAATATTTAAAGGTCACCCGAATAAACAAAAGTGTAATAAACTTTTATGTGTATGTGATAATGATTGTGAAAAATAGTTGTTTATAAACAGATTTCTTTAAATACATGCTTCAAATTGTTTCATGTAGGATATAAATAAAAACACTGTCACTCTTCGATTTTTGGGCCAAAAACATTTATTCTAAACAATTGTAGCATACAATATATCGCAATTTGATATCGTTTTGATATGTAAGTATAATATAAAAAGCTTTTGCCGCACGATCAGAAGATCTCCTGATAATTAACATAAAAATTTCCTTATAGTTAAACCGTAATTTCCGTAGATTAGTATCTTAGTCCGTAATATTTTTTCGTGAGATATTTAAACGCCTCCCATGCCTAGTAGAAAAGAGATATTGAAGACCTGTTTGATGATTTAGGTATAAAAACCGTGGCTTTCAAACTGCATTAACTGAATTTTTATAAAGTATATATTGCTCCAGGAATGAGTCTTAAACTGTATTTCTAAAACAACTGTTGCCTCAGTTTGTAGAACTGGAAAAATTGGGTCTAATGACATGTTTATAAAATCAAGGGCTTAAAGGGTTCGCTCGTTATAATGACTAATAAGGGAATATCACAAATGGTAAAAAAATATTCTTTTGTAAAATGTTTACAAGTGTCAAAATAAGTTTACATTAATCAACGCTCTTTTGTGGAAAGTTAAAACTTCATTTAGTTAGAGATAGGCCGCCTGCAAGGTAATAATAAAGAAAAGAAGTTTCGGAAAGGTGTATTCCTAATCTGGTTGTTTATAAAGAACAAAACATGCAGCAATAAATGAACCGTTTTAAATCAAATTTGATGCTTTTATATTATTTTAAAGTACCGATTTTTTAGTAAACAATTAAAATGGCTATTTTAGTTTGGTAAATTGAAAATATGTAATGTTTATAGGAATTTAACAAGATTGTAACAATTTTTAACCAAGAATTCAGGCATGCTCTCAAGTTCGGTTAAATATTAAGAATAACACAAAAATACTTTGATTTATTTTGTAATTAAAAGTTCCATAAAATTACGTCAAAATTACTTAATTTTTGGCCGATCCTCTTCCTGGAATAGCAATCAGCTTGACACTGTTATCATTTCTATTGTAATCTTCATCGCAAATAAAGAAGTTTTTTCTTTGGATTTGGACAATATCTCCTTTCTTCATGTTTTGGAAGGAATGCTCTCCCATCATTTCAACAACATGGTGGCTGTCTTTGTTGATAAATTGTTTCCAATCATCTTCTTTCGACAAAATATCCTTAGAAATGATGTAGTCGTAGAATGAGCAGGACAAAGTTACAGTCTTTTCATTTGAAGACATAGCCAACCAGGTTACTTTCAATGTGTTTTTGAAATCGGTGTTATCAACATCAAAGCTACACTCCATACATTGGACAGTGTCTCCTTTTTTGACAATCTTGGTGATATTCATGTTGCCCCAATGCATGAAAGTAACAATGTCTCCTTCCTTCATCAACTTAGCATCCTCCTGCTCGACATAAATTTGCTTGCTTGCAACAACAACCTTCTTTCCAAGATCCGGATTCTTTGGGTGTAAGTCGACATCCTTGTTGGTTTCATTACTACAGTTTGTAACACTAACAACAACCAATCCGTCCTTTGTTAATCCAGTGTATCTTGGAGAAACAGGGTCAATTACTCTTTCATTGAAAGCCCAGATTTTAGTCCAATCCATTGTGACAACTGATCTAGACCCACCTTGAGCAATAATGAAAGTTTTAAGGGCTTCAACGGTCAAACCTCTTCTCATGACTCCTCTGACAGTAGGTAGTCTAGGGTCATTCCACCCACACACGATACCTTCATCAACGATACATGTAAGCTTTCTCTTAGACATCAGAGTATGGGTCATGTTGAGGCGAGCATAAGACCAAATGTATGGCTTTCTAATTCCCAAAGCTTCACAGATGAAATAATACTGGTCATCACGAGCTTCGTACTCTGTCGTCCTTAAGGCATGGGTGACTCCTTCAAGAGAATCGACTACTGGACAGGTGAAGTCATAGGTAGGATAGACTTTATATTTGTCACCAGTCTTAATGTGAGTTTCGGGTTTGCAGCGATAAATAGTTGGGTCTCTTAAAGCACCATTGTTTGACTTCATATCAATCTTAATGCGAACACAATTCTTGACCCCAACATCAGATCCTTTTTTCATTTCTTCCCAAAGAGCCAAATTCTTGGCCACGGAATTGTTTCTGTTTGCTGATTCCTGCCGAGCTTCACGTTCATTTCTCATAGTTTCAGAATCTGTGTCATCAACAAATGCCTTTCCTTCTCTCAAGCATTTTTCACACAACTCACTTAACAAATCAAAATGGTCGGAGGAGTGAGTCCATCTATCTGGAACGATGTTTAAAGTCTTCAAGTCCTCCTTGATAATCTCTTCAAAGTGAGCATTCTCTTTGGCTGGATTAGTATCATCAAATCTCATGATAAGTTGTCCTTCGAAAGTTTGTTGATAGTACTGGTTCAACAAAGCAGCTTTGGCGTGTCCAATGTGGAGGTATCCTGAAGCCTCCGGTGGAAAGCGAACAACGACTTTACCTTTTTCGGCACCCGGAAGTTCAATGAATTTTCCTTCGTCCTTCATTTTTTCCTTTGGTTTAAGTTGCATTTTTTCAGCTTTGGCAGGATCAACTAACCCAACAAAGTGGTGGACGCTAGCATAAGTTGGTTCGGCTAGGATTTTGTTGAACAAATTGGCGAAATGAACTTCTTCCTTCAATTGGGGATTGTTGAGGATGTGTGTGAACAAGGCAAAATCAGCCAAAGTAGTTTTCTTGGCAACGACGGAAAATGAGGGACTATTTTTCAATAATTCAGCAGAAACTTCTGGAATGGTGCCATTCCTATTGACAGCTGACAACACATTTTCGATAGCTTGTGAGTCAGCAAAATCTGATCCCAAAAGAAGAGCACGTTTGTTTGAGGCACGAGCAATAAATTTGGCCATTGCAATGTCTCCACAATACCATTGTCCGTGATAAAAGATTCCTGTTTGGGCATTATCAGTATCGTCAATTACTTGAAGTGATTTTTTGAAGTCAAAGCCAGCAAAATGCAATGTGAGAAGAGCTGTGTAAGGCAAATTCTTCCTTTGAACAATGATTGGAATTATCTCCTTTGGTGGAGACTCAACTATTTTCTTCCCAACAACAGCTTTAACGTCTGGTTGGGCTTTTGGAGTGGCAGTAGCGGCTTGTATGGCACCGGGGGCATATTCTTGTCCAGTCTTATCTTTGTATTCCTTTTTCAAAGCTTTCAAAGCTTCAACTTCCTTTGTGATCTCATTCTAACCAAACTAAGTTTAAAAGGTATTCAAATAAGTTACTTACCTTGTCAGCTTTTTTAGCCTTGAGATCCCGGATTTTGTCTCCTTGAGCTGTTACCTTTTGATAAAGGTCAGATGCGGGATTTGGAGTTAATGTCTCAGTCACGGGAACTAAGGCATACTCTTCCCCTGTTTGTTCCTTGAATTCCTTCTTCAATGTGAGTAATACGTCTACTTCCTTCTTGATTTCTGCCTAAAATAGAGTTTTACCAACTTATCATTTTAAAAAATACCTTGTCGCCTTTGTTGGCTTTCAAGATGCGAATTTTCTCACCCTGAGCTGTGACTTTGTCGTAGATGGAATTCCCAGCAGGTTTTGCGACATTGACTGCCGATACTACATATTCTTTACCTGTTTGCTCCTTGTATTCTTTCTTCAAAGCAAGCAAGGCATCAACTTCTTGCTTAATCGCAGCCTAAAATAAATTTTAACAATATCTTACATTTAGAATGTACCTTATCTCCTTTGTTAGCCTTCAAAAGACGGAGTTTCTCTCCTTGGGCAGTCACTTTATCATAGATTGATCCTCCGACACTTAATGCTTCAACCACTTTAGGTGTTTCAACAACAGCAGAGGCAACATACTCTTTTCCTGTTTGTTCCTTGTATTCATTTTTCAATGCAAGCAATGCATCAACTTCTTTCTTGATTTCAGCCTAAAAATTGTCTTTACAATTATCTCAATTTTTGAATTTACCTTGTCACCTTTGTTGGCTTTTAAAACACGAAGTTTTTCACCTTGAGCCATTACTTTGGCATGGATAGAAGCTTCGGTACTTGTAGTTTCGACTACTTTTGGTGTCTCCGCAGCGGCAGTTGCGACATACTCTTTTCCAGTACAATCCTTGTATTCTTTCTTCAAAGTTTTCAAAATATCAACTTCTTTGGTGATTACTGTCTAAATAAATTAAGTAGTAAGCAAATGAGTATTTAAAATATAGTTTCTTAAGATTATAAAATTACCTTATCAGCTTTTTTTGCCTTCAGATCACGCAATTTATCGCCTTGTGCAGTCACCTTTTGATGCAATTCACCTTCATTTACCATTTTGAAACAAACTAAAATAGAATGTAAATACTCAGTCTATTAATAAAAGAACGCGAAATAATTTTGTTCAACAAAAAAGATTGAACAAGGTTTGGTTTACAATTTGAATATTTTTTGGAGATGCTTTAAGCTAATCTTTTTTAAATGAAATTGCAATTTGGGAGTAAAATCCTATGACGATAATTTGGAAAATGTTTGGGAAAATACATACTTGAAATGGCACTTTGTCAAATACTTACAATAATCGTATTTGATTAAGCTGATTGCATAAAATCTTGAACAACTAAAAAAGCTTGAAAACTTTGTTTACTGGATCAAGTCAACCTTTTCCGACCCCATTGTACTTCCTGTTTCTAATTTAACACGAATTACACTTAAATTTTCATTGAAAAACAATATAATATCGTTTAAATCGAAATACGTGCAATAATCATATAGCTACATTGTTAGGAACTTCTACGACCAATACATTACCACAAACTGTTGCTCTAACTACGACAATAGGATTATCATCAACAAACCTACTTACATCTGCAACTATTTCACCCTGCCAATGTCTTTGTGAATGTTCAAATTTCTACAATAAATCAAAAAGAAATATGAATTTAAATCCTAATGCCATGAACACTATCAAAATGGTTGATAAACATCAGTCTGAATATAAAAAAATTTAAATCTTAAATCAAAAAGAAGCTTGAATGCAAATAATGATACTAAGTCAAATTAGTTGTGGAAAAATAAAATCCACAAACGACAAGCTGAATTCAATTATTCTTAAAACCGATATTTACATTGAAGATTATAAAATTGGCTTGTTATCTATAATGAAAAGAAGCATTTAAGAAAAATAGAATATTTTCAAAATCTGACAAAAATGAAATTAGAAAAATCCATAAAATTTGAAGATGATTGTCGTAAGAATCAATTATTAATTTAGACAATGTGATAAATATTTATCTGATTAAATAACAACTTTTATTTAGTAAATAGTCCTTTGCTTTTTGATTTATTAAATTGAGGCTCGGAAGTTTGTTTTAAAGTCAATCTTAATACTATATGTTATTTTAAAAAGAAATCTTCTCAAAGCAAGTTACTGAGAAACAATCGAATAGAAACCAACAATTTTATAATAATAATATGCCATCATACATTTTTTAATCCAATTGTCCTCAAATTATCAGTTTAAAATAATTTATTATCGTATTTCCTTAAATTGACTAAAGTAAGCTCTTACATGTATCTAAGCAAGCTATTTGCAATGGAACCATGGAATTAAAATCTACGATCCTGCTAAGAAAGAGTATGGTACTTGTAGTAAATTTCCATTTTAAGTAAATCACTTATTGAATGGCGACCTGCTTTAAAATATGTCTTATAATCAGGCTTTGAATAAGAATCACGACCAAGCATATTAACTAAAACTATTTTCTCAAGCATTGGTAAGTTTTGTTTCGTCATTTTCTTACTTAAGTTTGTTGAATATAAATGTTGGCAAGTTTTAACTCCAAAACAATACAATTTGATGGTCTTGATTTTAGTTGAGCGTAGTTTCAGAATTAATTTCTTCATCAGTGGTTCGTGATTTATATTATGCACACTCGCACCTGCTATTTCACCTATGCCTATTGATTGAGTTACAATTTCTAAATGATTTAAACACGGTAGTATTTTAATTATTTTTTTGAAGAAGTAGAATATAAGTTTGTTTCCATTTGATCAAGTATATGATCATCTATATTGTACTTCAACGTTTAGTTTTGTAAGAAAATCTAAATAATGAGGTGGTATATTGATAACAATTTCATTAAACTGTAATGTACTTCTGAAAAAAATTATTGGACTGAAATTTATGGTTTTAAACAATTCGAGGATTATCATAATTGCTTATTGTATTTATAAGGTTGCCTTTAAAGAACATGAATCACGAATGAAAAGGTATAGTAATTAAAGTTTTCGAACAAATTTTATCCGTTCTGAATTTGATATTTGTGTAGGCCAATTGTTACAAAATATAAGAAAACATATTTATTGAAGGAGGATATTATTTTGCCATATTTGCAATATCACAGCAAATACTTTTTTAATCAGAAAATATTTACCAGTTGAATTGTATAAAGCCGGTTCTGTCATTATAACGGTGACATGCATGTCTTTGGAAGAGAATCGGAAAAATGAAATGTTTTACAATTTATAAATTGGATAATCAGGAAAACAATTGGATTCGTTTGTCAAGCTTGTTGCCACAAAATTTGAAGAAATTTACTATAGTTATATAAATTCATTTGTTAATATTTTAAACGCTTATTTTGTATGTTAGAAATAACAATTTTATTAATAGCATTATCAATTTTTTTAAAATAAATTAAATTTATTCATGAAAGTCTTGTGGAATAATTTAAGTATTTTTCCTTGATCAATATGTTAAAAATTGCCTTTTCAATGGGATATCTTTTTAGACTACAATGTTAATCAAAATAGTATATTATGTGTTTAATTATAACAAGAGGCTAATAATTGCATGTGTCTAAAATGCGATTAAAAACTTTGATACGAAAATGCTACTCCAAATGTGATTGAAACGTTTGATGCGGAAATGCTACTCCAAATGCCAATAGTATGTGCATCTTTGCTACCATAAATAGGGTAAACTATTGATAGTCAATCACACTTTACAAAAATCCTACTGATATGTCATCTTCTACCCACACTAATTCAAGCTCAACACTCAGATCTGTTTCTTCAACCGCATCATCGAATGCATCGTCTACTGGTAGTTTTGTTGAAGTTGGAGAAAATATTAATCTTGATACCATCCCTAACAAAGTTGTTGTACTCAGAATTTATGCAAACAAAGTTACTATTCCAGTCATTTGCGAGTCTACTGCCACAATTAAAGAAATATTAGTCAAGTGTTGCGATACCCTTCATATTACTGACAACTCATTATTTGGCCTCACTATCAAAAGCAGCGACATCAAGGTCCACCGATATGAAACTACCAAAAATGAATATTATTTTGTTGAAAACGAAACTGTTCTCACAAAATCTTTCAACTTATTTGCAAAGTACAACAAAGTAAGTTAACTTCCTTTATTTATCTTTTAATTATCTTATTTATAGGATTTGTATGATTGCAAGGACAAACCATGCTATCAATTTTACTTAAAAATGAAGCATTTCCCAAATCAACTTTCCAATATTACCTGCCCAAATACAATCAAACAAATGTTTTACAACCTTCGTGACAACTTCTTAAACAACCAAACTCTTCTTTCAATGTACAATGAAGACTTTTACATGTATTATAGTTACTTGATGATCATTGCTGAAGGAATTAAAGACATACGTAATGAGGTGCCATTCATGGAGTATTATCCTCAGTGGATTAGAAAGACAAGAGGAACCCAAAACATTCAACAAGTCCTAATGAGTTTGCAGGACAACAAACCTCTCACATGTGAAGATGCGATGGTACAATTCTGTAACGAAGCAATTGACGGATTCTTCAAGTTGAACCGTCACTTTTATTACTTGGGGACATCCAAAACAATTCAATCTGATATCCATGCCTTATTAGGAGTATCAAAGGAAGGTATTGAAAGTTGGGAAATAAACTACAGGCAATTGACCGTTAAAATGAGTTGTAATGTATGGAAACAAATTGATACCATTTCACATTCAAGGAAAAAACTATGTATTGCAAATCTAAATAATGTCAAACAAAAGTTTTATACCGAAAGAACCCATGTAGCCAGTTACATCAACACTTTTTGCAAATTTTTCCATCTACAACAATTGAAAAATCACACTAACAACTTTTAATCTTTTTATCACATGCAAATCTAAATAAATGTTATATCTTAACTTTGTACTTTCATATATTCTAATTATTTAATTATAATGTTTCGACTCATAAATAATAAATTGGTAATTACATACTTTTTATTTACTGATTCCATATAGGGCAATTTTAATGAATGACAATGAATAATAATTTTTAAAAAATATATTTACTATCAGTTATTATTGATAGATTCCGTTAAAAAGAACAGTTGAGTCATCATGAATAAGGAAGAAAGCAAATGGTTGATCAGCTTTGAAGATAATTGGATCTTCTGGTACCATTGGCATGCAACAAAGCTCCATCATAAGCCCCGTTGCAGCTGCAGCTTCGCACCCATCTTCATTAACATCAATAACAACTTTTTGAACTACTGAACTGATTGAAAGACGATCTTGCATTGTGATTCCGCTAAAATCAGCTACATTACCAACGAAGGCATCATTTATTCCCATCTTTTTCAAAGAATCATTTAAACCGAATTTGCTTTCGATCTTGAATTTAGGAATTGAGATGTCAACACCTTGATTCTCAGATCCTTTAACTAATTTCAGGAAGTCACTTCCGTTCACACTTTCAAATACTTCACCCAAACCAAATCTCTTTTTAGGCAGAACAATAACCATTTTGATACTTTGATTATCAAATGGAAGTGTCAAACACTGAAAAGAATCATTTTCGTTGTAAAGCATAAAATCATTTCTTTTCATAAATTCCATTTCGCGTGACACATTTTCCTTTCCATAAAATTGGTCTTTCTCAGTATTGTGTGGTTTGAATTTTTTAACCCAATCACCCTTAAAATAAAGACAGTTGATCAAAATAATTCGAGTGAGGTTGTTAATAGCGTCTGCAGCAATCAGGTCTTTTATTTTTTCGTTCGTTGCGTCAGATACAAATTTGTTCATAACCTAAGAATTAAACGTAGTAAAAATTAGTATATGAGCCTTACTTTAGCAGCATTTTCGCTATCATTGAAATTGATACTTTCAAACTGTCCGTCATAAAACTTCGATAAGCTATTTTTGTATGAATCTAAGACCTCGTAATCATCTTTGATATAGATTTTGTTAGCACTTTTCAAGCTACATTTGATCCATTCATTAGCTGGAGGGGCAGCCAGTTCTGTCAAGATGACATGGAATTTATTGTGGATCTTTTCAACTGCAGCTCCGTTTCCCAAAAACTGTCCAAGTTCTTCCTCGGTTTTGCCACCAGCTCCTGCATAAGCCATTGCTAGAGCGATTTGCAAACTTATTGGAGAAAATACAACAGCCTTTTTGCCATCGTAAAGCTCATTTACATATTTAATAGAAATATCGGCTAAATGGTTGCTTAAATCTTGGTTAAGATCTCCGGACATCTTATAAACACTACAAAATATTGTTTTAAAAATAATTTGAACGACATAAGATAAACAATGTTTAATAAGAGTTTACATTCGAAAATACAGAAATAACAACACAAGATATGGTTGTTTTTATTTTAGAATGATTCAAACTATTTTATAACACATTTATCAATAAAGGTGACTGGCTGTTTGGGTATAAAACATGAATCATCTCATTCAATATATTTTATTTACTTTCTTTCTCCCAATAAACAATGCTACGAAACCAGAATACAGATTTAACTTTTGTTTCCATCAACCATACTTAGTTGTCATGACAATCAAGTTTATAAAATATCATTATCAGTAAAGTGCTCAGTTTTTTAAACTGATAAAGTAAAATAATCAACACGTGGTTAGTTCAATTATTTTATATTAAATAGATGTGTAAGAGTATTATAATACAGATAGCAATCTTTTTAAAAAATCAATATACACTTAATGATATCATTAAATTTTGGAATTTTTTACATAATATTAATGGCTTTCTGATCCTGCATGAAGTGGGCCCCAATTTTCCACAAATGGGGTTATAAAGAAGGTAAAACCAACACCACTGCAAATTCCACCTATAAGGAAGACAGCCGAAACCATTCCAGCAATATGCGACCTCGAATTTTCTACTGTTCTTGGGGCAAACATCATTGTCAGGGATGAAAAATAACCAGAAGTTACTGCCAACACAATATGCCCAATTATATACCACCATTCATTCAAAAACCAAACATTCCATCTGAAAATATAGAACAATTAAGATTTAAATATAAACTTAAAAATGAGCTAACTTACGTGCGTCTATCTGGTCTGAAGTTACAAAACAAGAAGAACGGAATAAACAGTAAACGCAAAAAGATTGGAACTGTCATTAATCTTGGATATTTGAATGGCACATAAATTGCAAGCACACAACCAAATGAGGCAAACAAATTGAAAATTACAAAGCATGTGACTGCAGAGAAATATTTCTTTGATATGAAAAAATCACTGCCTGCTGGGGTTTCAATGTCATTCAACACAGTTGGATAAACGGATAACGTGACAAAGAATACACACCAAACATTCAAACATTGAAGCCAACACTTCTTAAATACTGACCAATATGTTGCCATGTTCAGTACTACTTCTTCTTGGTCTTCTTCATCCTTTTGTGGGAATTTAGACAAATTCTCATAATACTGATAAAAAGGTAATTTCTTTAGGACTGGTACACTTAAAAAGCAAACTAGAACAATTGCCAATGATACTGCAAAGTAAACTGTAGCGGCAATCTTAGGCTTGTCAGATACTAAAAAGTTCCAACATTAATCTCCCATATAATATAGTCAAGATAAAAATTAAGGCGATTATATGATGTGTATAATCAGAAAGGTACTAATTAATTAATATACTTACATGCTGCAATGGTGATAATGTTGATAATAGCAATGAATGTTCCACATACATTGTTACCAAATATGATTGCATTTGTAAATTTAGAAGGTAGAACAGCAGCAACTCCAAACATACTGTTTTGGTAAACTCCTCCGGCGCCATTGAAGATGATAAATGATACCATTGTCATCCAGAAGAATAAAGTTTTCCAGGCATCAGTATCAATCCAAATCCAAATCATTGTAAATACTACACTAACAAACAAAACGATGATCATAGCCATCACTCTGTTCAATAAATCTCCTTTGATTCTCAAAACTAAGTTAACAACATTGAGAATAAAATTTGGTGCTTGAGCGAAAATTCCAAGATAACTAAAAAAGTTCAAGGCATACGTTGATTGCGTCGTGATATTTCCTGAAGCATCATGATCGGATAATTTAAGATCGACATAATAGTCTTGAGCAATAGTAGTCAACATATTCCATGGCAGCAGGACTCCAATTCCATGAAGAAACAAAATGCAATAGGTAAGGTTCCAATTGTCCTTCGGTGGTCCTACGCTCATTTTAATGGATCCTAAACAAATTGAGTGTAATTTTTATAAAGCGTTGAATTATTTATACAAATTAGAATAAATGTGTCATCAAGTAATTAATAGATTAAAAATCAGCCTTTTTGAAGAAACTAGCAAATATTGAATTTTTAATTTAAGAATAAGTTCTTATCACACTTATTTCCTCCAACCATCATTAAGTCGTATTTAATGATAGATTATATCAGTTTAGATAGTCTTATTACCGCATCTTTGGAATTAAAAAGATCTTTTGATTCGCATCAAGTTCACGGCTTAGATAATCGTAGAGGCACACGTATGCGTTCCCATCTAATCAAAATTTGACACTTTTAAAAATAGATAATTCACATAAATTAATGTGTGTGCATAAAAAATTTATTTTATGTCTATAACAAACTAAACATTAAATAATGGAGTCTTAAATTATACAATTTAAATTGGACTTATAAATTGTTTGTCTTGATAAGGTATCAGTAGATTAATTAAGATAAGAGTAGACCATTACTTCGACTTGAAGCTTTTCCTTTTTTGTAAGACGAAATATTGATGGGCTGGATCAGTGAGGATTGTGAGAATTTTAATACAGCTCTGTGATTGTGAGTAAATTAAATTGAGCCGATAAGATAGGCCAGTGGTTTCCGTTAAATCTGAGATCATAATAATTTTTTCCGTAATTATGTAGTTGATAAAAGTAAATCAGGGAATTTGTTAATTAATTAGTGATAGTTAGTGATATTCATTTGCATGAGTTTGGTGAAAATGACGTAGTAAAAGTCTGTATTAGTAAGCATCAAAATGATAATAGAAAACATTTACCTAATATTAGAGAACGTTTTTATTAATAATTGAGACCATTTTCATGAATAAGAACATTATTCGGTTGCTCCACCACACCCCGCAGTTCTTTCATATGGTGAACCAGTAGTAGAAAGTACCCTCAAAATAAATATGATAACTAGAGCTAAAAAGAAGCACATCATGGTATGTATAATTGCAGACCAACATACCATTCTCTAGTATTTAAACTTAAAAATCTAAAAATATTGTGTGTTAGATATAAAATGATATTGTAAAAATATTTAATGATTTTGTGAAAAATATTTAATTATTTTGTGAAAAATATGTCATAATTTTATTATTGATAAATGTTTAACGCCGGACAAGATATGCTTTGGAAGTAAGATGCCGTCTTCGACATGGTTCTAGAAAGATTTAAATATTTATGTACATATAAAGTCACTACTTAAAATGTTATTTTATTTGAAGAATAGAGGAAGTGGGTATGTTTAGCCCTTTTATGAATAATGAAAACAAGTTAATTGTCAAATATTTTGACCAACCAAATAAAAAGTTTAATAAATTAAACTTTAAAAGCAAATAAGGAGATAAAAGAATTTGTAAATTTAACTCACAAAACGCAGCTGGAGATCATTTAAACTATACATCTTTTATCTAATTGTGTCATTTTGTTTTGGCAAAGGCCCAATAAAACGTGAAAATTTTGTTTCTCCATATGATATATAAATAGATTTGTATTTATTGTATTTGGTTCATTTATTATCTTTTTGTCATAACTTCCATTATTATTCTCACCACAAAAAATCTTATGCCAAAAGTAAGGGGGTGTAAACATCAAAAATATTCAAAAAACCTAATTCTTGGTAAATTTTTTAATGTTGTTTTTAAAAACGGAAAAGGATATTATAAAATTCATACTTATTAAAGCTAAGTTTTCTTAACAACTTCGCCATACAATACACTTTACTTAGATATGTTTAAAAAGTTATGGTAATATTATTTTTTGGGATTACTTCTTAAATAACAGTTATTGAGATGGTTTTCTTGGAAAGTAACTTTGTTTGAATTTGAGATTTATTATTTGAATACAAGATTTATTACATTTTGTAAGGGCATTCCATAAGTTCAATATTTTTTAACATCAGCAAAAATGTATCTGTATTTTAATGTACTTAAGCAACTATTCACTTTTTGCGCCCCCCAACATTTATATATTAAATTATTTTATTATTAAAAAAATACAAATAGAGTTAATGTAAATGTGGAGCGAAATAGCTTTTGCAGCATCATTTTAATATTTTTTATAACTTCTGTGGCATTGTTTCGCATTTATTTAATACAATTTAGCTATGGTATAAAGGAGTTGTTCTTTTGAAATAGCACTTTTTGTGCCATTTTTTATCAATCATTTTTAAACAATGAGTTGGTGAATGTGGTGGCTCAAGATTTCATTTTCCGCTACATGATGTGATAACATAAAGTTTACAATATAAATTTATCTTTTTGTTGAAATTAAGAAGAAAATAAAGATGTTGGCGTTTACAAAAAAGATTTTATTAGAATGGCGAGCCTTTTTGTCATCATTATCCACAATTAAAAAAAGGGCCCAAGGCTTTATCAGGGCAATTATTGAGCGAGTATACTTTAATTCACTCATGTGTTAAGGACACTCTTCATTTGTTCAAGAATCTATTCTTCTAAATTGACTCTTTAAATGTAGCTTTCATAGTACCAATTAGCTTCTTTAAATCATTACCATTGCTATATTCGTAGTCATTTTCATCTTTATTAAAGTATTATTATTTGTGTACTATACACGACATTGCAAGGATGTTTTCCTCAAAAAATATTTGAGTAATTCAGTGTGTGTAGTTTAGACATACCACAAACATTTTTATGAATTCTAAAATTTTACTTTAAAGTCACCATTTGCCATTGATATATAATCACATTTATTCAGAGATGAAGATTTTAACAAAGCCAATTTTGACTATATTTGTGTATTGGATTGTTTTGATATTACTTATTTATGAATGTAAGTTGATTTATCCATAACAAAGCACAAAAATGCTAAAAATATTCAAAAATAATAAAACAATATTTAGGTGGTTTTGTTGAAGGTAATTTCTACAGAATAAAGATGTGTGAAACTGCCATGCAAAAAACGCTAGCTGGGATTTTGCATCAAAAGGAAATAACGGAAGGAATTTCCGTCACTCCATTCCATAGTATAATCGGTCATTTTGAAAACGAAACTGAAGCCTTACAAAAGTTGATGATGAGTTGTTAGTAAGTTTTTAAAAAAAGCTAGTTATCATGTTACGTTATTATTATTATCTTGATGCCATAAATTATTCAACCATTTAATATAAATCCCTATTTATTATTTACAATGCAAAATTTAATACTTTTTTCATTTGCATAATCATCAAGACCAAAAGATTTTTTAACAGTTCAGATATGCTTTAGGCTATAAAGTAGTTAAACATTCATTTTATTTGAGAAGTCAAAGATGAGGAAGTTGAAGCGTAAATTAGTAGCTTTTTAGGTAAATTTAATAAAAAGACATTTCGATAAGAAACTTTATAATACAGTCTCATTATACAATTGCAAGTGACTTGTTGTGGGAATGAATGATAAAATGTGTTTTTTAAATTGAATTTCGCCACACTTAAAAACAACTTCAAATACATTTCAAAAGACACGTTTTACTGTCATAGTCATACAATTACCTAGGCAATCATACTACATATACTTTCAGAAAATAGGCAATGTCCAAAGGTTTTCAAATACATTACGCATCAACGTCATCTACGGAACTAAAAGTACTAAAAGGTGATTATGTTTAGTTGATAAGACGTTTTTGATTTTGCATTCATATAATTGATAAAGTTCGATTATTTTAGTCTATGTGAATGTATTCATATTGTACCCAATAACAAATTACAAACAAAATTATGTTCTAGATTAGTGTAATTTTTATAATCGCAAGTGATTCGTCATACTAAATACACATATTCATAATTTTGGATATAATACAAAATATTCTTTTTAATAAATCATTATTATCTGGTTGTTATGCCAAATTAATGTCTGGTGTTATGAGCAATTATTAGTTTTTGATATAAATACTTGATACCTGGAGGTTCTACATAATTAATATTTGTGTTTAAGTTCAATATTCAGATACGAAAAATGTTTGTCAATTTGTGAAGATTCGAAATTAAAATTTGTCAAGCTCGCATCAATTAAACATTGGAAAAGTATTTGTGGATATGCGCGAGAACAAAAAAATGGTACGATTAATTATTCATTTTAAATCACGTCATTTTTACAGACTTCCTTCAATTTATCAAATGCGAAAAAACGCACATGATCAAAGCTAAAAATAAGTGTCAAACATCAAACGGATTATTAAGGAATTTGACCGATCTAGATGGTTTTTGCAGTAGTCTAAAAGACTATAATAAATGTTATTCAAGTTTGCAGAGAAATTGTACAGATGTGTCTTTAGAGGGTATGTTTGCATTCTCAGAGAACTAAATTAATTTTTACTTCAGTTAGTTTAAAGAAGAGCCAGGAAATAGAAAAAAAGCCAACTTTATTAATTAAAACAACACAAAAATGGGAACTAATACTCTAAACATATTCAATGGGTTCACACCTAGGAAATCTTTTAAAATCATTTAACGAAGAATAGTTAATATACGTTACATTTGATCTTAATATAGACACTAAATAGCCTCCATCTTATTTAAGTTTCAAAACATAATGTCTTAAAGAACTAACTGTTCGTATACAATCTCTTTAAATTCAATTTTAAAAAAATATGTTGTTAGTCTAGATACTAAATAATTTACAATGGTTGTCATATATTCGCGATTTCTTCAAACATTTCGTGTGCATTGTCATTCACCCTATAAAACAATAGGACGAATGATATGTTAGCCACATTTTATACATACATTTTCAAAAAAAATCGCAAATATATGACCACCAAGGTATGTTGTTTGCTTTTTATTAATAATTCTATTGCTACATTTACATTTTATTAATGTATCTTATTGTGACATTCACATTTTATTGATTATATTAATATTGTTGATATCAGATATCTCATGAACTGGATAAAGCTGTGATTGATGCATACACAAGTATCGTTGACATCGCTAGTGACTATTTTTCAGTACCTAAAAATTGTAATTGGATAGTGAAAGAACCGACGAAATTAATAGAAGGGAAATCAATCAAAGAAGACACTACGATTCCAAAAAAGTCAAATCCATATGCTAGACAACGTGGCTCATCAATTCACATCAAGGAAGAAGAAAATTTCACGTTATCCACAGCTGTTTCGTCGAATGTTATGTTTAAAGGTGGACAATTCGCCGAACAAATGACCAAAAAAAGGTCTAAAACAACAAAAGCACCCATCACAATAACGACACCAACAACAATCACGCCAGCTATAACTACAACTGAGAAATGGATAGAATTATTCGATGTGGACGGGGAAGATGGAGATGTCGAGGAATATTCAGATGCACCTAGCAAATATCCATATTCGGAAGATTTAAGAGAATCTTCTGGTTTCATGATAATTGAATCACCATCTCTTGAAACTACATCCATAAAAGTCGTTACAATAACGAATGCCGGGTTAGACATCTACGAAAATCAATCCGAATTTCAGACTTCACTTCCGACACCTCCATCACCTCAATTGACTCAACAATCACTTCATCATACCAACCTAAAAAATCAACACCAATCATCAAATCTGTACGGGCAGAGCAACATTGCATTAAAATTAAGTTTTCCAAGAATGGTAGTAAACTTAATCTTCATTACATTAGTTTTATATTAATTTAACGTTTTCAATTTGCATATTAAATAAATATTTATTCAATGAAATCATATAATCAAAATTGTGATCACAGAAGGTCATCATATAAGATTGATTTTACTTGAATTGACATTTCAATGACAATAACATTGCAATTATTACCATCATGTTATTAAAGCATTTTAATGTTGGTTAAGAAACAAGAAATATACTTTTATTATCACAACAGGCAGTCCATTTTTGTGTATTCAAATTATATTTACTTTTTGTTTATTCAAATAAGTCCCCAAACAAAAGTTTATGGTTACATAAATATATCATTTCCTGTTTTATTTTAAAAAAGATGAATGTTAAAGCAAATTTTGCTTCTTTTGTCATTTTTGGTATATAATTTAAAGTTAAATGGGTAAACCGTATCTAAATTTGATGTCATACTTGTTCAATAAAAAATATTCTTTTGAAATAATTAAAGGTCAGTCACTTCGTAATCTGTATATGATCGAACGTTCGAGCGAATCGTGGCGATTGTCTTAAATGACTCTTCATGAAATCCGCTTTCATCCGACACACAATCAGGATCGCTTTGTTTTTGAAATCGTTTATTGTTATTTTGCGGAAATTGAGAGGATGCAGATGATCCAAATCCATCATCAATTGAAGAGCAGGATGAATTAGAGGATTCAAATTCCGCACTAGGTGTTCGATTTTTCACATATTCTTCCAAATCTGAAGCCAAAACTTCTATCAATGGATCGTTAAAATGCGTATCGTCCTCGTCGGATTTATTGGCAAGTGGAGCATCAAAAATAAATCCTCCAGCTTCATCATCCTCAATAGATGAAATTGATCGACTTCTTTGGAGAAATGCATTATTTGATTCACAATCTGCGACAGATTCTTTTTTATAATTTGCATTTTCTCCAATCAAACCTTGCACTAAATCTTCCTCAGTATTATTTAACATAATTCCTGTGTCAAGACTGCACTGTCTTTTTAAGACTTTCCCTAATGTTTCTTGATGATGAACTTGGCGTGACTTTGACAGAGAGAAATTCCTGCGTAGTCCCTTATTTTTTATTACTAATGGAGGGGTTTCTCCACACTCACTCGAGTCTGCTGACGAATAAGTTGATGAAGACGGTAAACATTCAACTGCAAACTTCTTTGAGTAGTAGTTGTTGTGCTCTTGCTCAAAGGATTCCTGTAAATAGAAAAACAAACAATTAGGTAAAATTGGTAATTGACGAAAAAAATAGTTAAAAAGATTAAGTCATATCATTGTGCGTCATTAAAACGTATAATCAAGTTTTTTCCACAGTACAACTGTTGTCAAGTAAATTAAGCTTCTGGTAAAACACTTATCCCCCACTGATCAAATGTTCAATATCAATTAAAGTTAACCGCAAAAAATAAATAAAAAATAGGCTACTATTATCAGTAAACAAACAAGACAGGTCTTTTGTTTTATTTATAATCCGGATTAATAAACTTACATCATCTTCTTCGTCTTCTTCATCCAATTCCTCCTCCTCAACGACCATTTGATCGATCATGATTCTGGTTTCGGATAATGGTGTCATCACAATTCCTTCAATAGTCTTCTCCTCCGGCACTTCTTCTTCTTCATCAATTGAGCCTAATCGGGAAGCTGACTTATTCTTACAAATAGGAGGTCTGAAATTTAAGGATCGTAAAGTTTTTGCGACTAAAAGAGAAATTAAAAGATTTATGCAATCACTGTCAGCTAAAGGAGCCAAAAATAAATCGACTTTTACCGCAGCAGAATTGGGTGCGTGGAAAGTTGCCCTTCGACATGTTTATCCCCCAAGCTTCTGCATCGAAGTTGACGGCACCAACACTTTAAATCTACTGGTTTTTTCATGGGCAAAGAAAAGTTTACGCAGACACAAATTAATGGCAGAATTAAAAATGAATATTGTAACAAAAAAGAATAGCATTCAGTGAACAAAATAGCGTCATTAAGCATGTTCAAGAATTCACAAACCATTATGACAACTTAAGTGATCACGAAGATTCGAAACATTCTATGGAGAAGCATACACAAAAGCCACTTACTTAAACAATACATTTTAATTAAATCTCTTCGTTTTTGAAATAAAACCCTTTTAGTAAATGATCTTTAATTTACCTGAAGTTTAAAGACCCTGTTTGCAAAATTTGCTTTCTCAAGGGACATGGACCATTAACACCTGATGATATCCCATTCTTCCTAGCCTTCTCCATTGTTAACTTTTCCCGTTTATATTCTTGTAAAGCAGAAGCTAAGAAATCAGTTAATCTTACAGAAATTAAACTTGGCTCATTATTTTTCTTGCATAAAACCGCATGGCACCTCAATTCAGGCTTCATTTTCCTGCCCTCGTGCTTATAAACCCAGCAAAAGACTCTGGGATATTCAGTTGGTGCTTGGCAATATGTAACACGGTGGGCCCAATATTCAGTTAAGCCCTGCTGCTTTGTTTCAGCTTTAAGACCAGACCTCGTCACAGACAATTTCATTGGCATATCAGCTCTCTGTCCACGTTGGCAATAAGTTTTCCATATCAAAGATAATGGCTTTTCAACAGATGCTTCTCCCTTTCCAATAATAGTTAGCACATTTCCTAAGTAAATGACATTATAGTCATCATCCGGTGGGTTTATTGTATATCTTTGCTTTTTTCTTCTAAATGGTAGGCTAAATAACGAATGCTCCATTATAGATAAAGACGGCATTTTTTATTATTTAAAAAACGGGTTGAGAAAGTAGTTTGTGTGGTATGCAAATAAATAATATGAGTCAGTATAACTAATGTTTAGTTTTATATTTGATCTTCTAAAATAACCAAATGATTTTAATTAATCGCCAATACAAGTTAATAGATATGTGATAATATTATAAAAATCGCGCATATATCCATTTTCGTAGGCTGCTATGATAGCATTATAAAACTGTCACTTTAATTATGAAAAGTGATTCTAAACATACCCACTAATAGGAGAAGTTGATAAAACAAAATGACAAGGTATGCATACGCACATATCTATAAAATATAAATAAATATTCCAATTTTTATGCAGACAATATAGACAGTAAAAGGCAATTTAATAAATATATGTGAAACAAAAATCATCAATCAAAAAATCAAAAGAAAGGGGGTATAAATGTCATGAATAGAATTTGATTTCTGAAACGACTAATAGAGCTCTGCAAAAATGTAACTACCTTAAGTTACCCAAATAGTAATTAATATTTTAACACTTGAAATATTATCCAAATTTACGTAGATTTTACCGAAACTTTTCAATAGTGATGTTTCCAGAATGTAGTTATAATTGCTGAAACATCTCAATAAATGTACGCATTGTAATTTATCTATCCATAAAAAGCATGTCAAATTAATGATACTAAAAAATAGTCTTCCGATTCACGGGAGAGATGGGAAATTAGTGAATATATTTTTTAGTAGCATTTAAGTTGTGGAGAAATAGAGTAAATGCGCGTCCTTTTAATTGGGCAAAAATTATGAATGCGATTCAATAAAGGTTTAGGAATGAAATATTTTAAGTAGTTTAATGATTGTTCCTTGTTTTTTATGTCTACTCATATGTATATCTATAGATAGGTATATTATATATTTATCCACTTTGTTATTGATGCGATCAATGAATATATAGGTTTTAAGGCACTCTACTGGCTTTCTATTTATTTTGGTATAATTTTTGCACACAAGTAGAAGATTGTATTTAAAGAAATGTATAGTACAACTTTGGTTTGGAAGATGGTCAAGGAAAAGATTTTAATTGCCCAGTCAACAATGAACTAATAAAACAAGTTCAACGTCATTTAAAATGCCATCAAACAGGGTGACAACAATAGAATGCCATTAATAGAGGTACCTTTTCTATATTCAATACTGACTTTAATTGTCTTAAAAGATGGCGAGTATATAAGATCAATGGCGACAGTCGAAGGTTACACACGCATATTTCTAAAATGTTAACATAAAAGTTTTTTGTCGATCTTGTTGATCAAGAAATATAACAAAAGTAAGTATTGGCGTGCAAGATGGTTTGAATTAATAAGTCTGATTAGTGTACCTATTAATGTACTTTTTATTCGAGTTAAATTGAAACTTTCACCACAGTCACTCATATAATTTTCCGATAATAAAAGCAAAATTATATATTACATATTAGTTATTATATTTAAGAAAGTGACATTTTGTCTGTGATAAATTGCAAGTAAATTTATGTATATTTTGAAGTGGAAAGTACTTATAATCGCGCAACCCCGGTCCAAAACCACGTTTTCAGCATCATATGTTAGTATATATTTGTATATTATACTATTACTTATTTAAAATGGTCGGCTGTAAAATGGTCAGGGACTGGACGCCAATGTATAATAATATATAGTTAGATTTATGTTTATATGCACGTAAAATGTAATACCTTCAATATACAAAGACAACACTTTTGTAAGGCTGTGGTTTAATTGGTGGGAGATGGTCATTATAAATATTAAATGGACGCCCAATCGGCCAGAATATGAATTTCCTAGAAAGTGAGCAGTGTGAGGTGTGTTTGTTTGTCGTTATCAATAATATCCCCTGCTCATTAAAAGTACATATTATATACTTTTACGTTATTCGTGGTGGGCGATATTAGGGGTACCATATTCATTAAAGATGCACGATCACCCCAATTAATTAAATGATAACATTTATAAAAGTAAATCGCATCAAACTTATTTAGACCACCAACTTGACAGCAAAGGAAATCCCTTTCCGTTAGCGGATGTGATCCATCACAAATAACTTTTATTACAAATGTACGATTATTATGAATTACAGCAAATTGCTACAAATTATTTCAGAATAAGAGTGTAATAATAAAAACAATAGCCTTCAAAATAATGGTTAAAAGACAACACCCTTTTATAGATATGGTGTTTAGAGATTGTTGTTAATGAATGATCAAATGATATAAATGACGTTCACCGAATTGAAGTATATCCATGATTAGAGTAGTATTAATAACAGTCATTACAATTAAATATTTTCCCCAATAATGCAAGAGATACACTTCTAGTTTAGTGGAAAAATGATGTATACAAGAAATAAACAATACGATCTAATTGCCTAAAAGTACAATAATATTTGTTATTAGTTGAAATGTTAAATCCATAAACACAAATCATTTTTTGATATTTAAATGCATTTTATACAAAATTTCAATTTGATAAAAGATAGGGAGAAAAATGTTTATGTCAACAGGAGAATAATTGGAAAGGTAAACATTACTTTTATTATATGCTTTATGGATCAAGCTTCAAAATCTTGTATTAAGTACGAATGTTTTTGTTGATTTTAGATTATAAGACATCATATGAATAGGATCTCGGATGTTACAAATGTTTACTTTACCTGAATCGTATTAATATAAATAACACAGTGAGGAACGTAAGGAGACACTTTTCTGGTACAAAAAAGTTAGGTAAATTATTTGACAAAATTGTGTAGGCCAAAAAAATTAGGTAAGTTTTTGAAGAAAGCTACCAAACTACCTAATGTAAATTAAAATTCGTGGGGAAAGTTGAGTAGTTCAAAAAAGAAAGTAGATTATTGAAGAAATATAAATATTGAAAAAATAAAATATTGGAAAAGTAAAATATTGGAAAAAAGTAAAATATTGAAGGTGAAAGAAGTTGTATTTTTTGTCAGTGATTTAATCAAAGTTTGAAGGGTTCCAATAAAAATATGATTTATTTGTTTTGTTGCATGAGTTAACATAAAATTGTCCGAAAAGTTTGATAGAAATTGTATGGGAACTGCTCAAGAAAGTAAGATGAAGATAACTAGAAGACAAGAGAAAGACAGTTTTGAGAACAATGGGCTTTGTTGATGGTGCAACTTTCATCATACCACCGGTCCCTTATAATAGTATTCTACTTTTATCCACACCTCAACTAATGACCACAATTTTTGCACTAGTTTCCTTCGCAATACCACCACACTGCTAACCGTTAACAATTGTTCGGATTATAAGAAGTATACATTGTAAAATCATGCTGAAGTCTCGGCCATCTGACTTAAATATAAAGGCTTCAAAATGAATATCTTATTATCTATAGGATATAAGTATGTAATTTAACTTTTCCATAAAAATATTACGCTCATATCAACGACAACGTCTTTAATAAAGAGAATTTTTAAATTTATACCAACTAGATAGGAGAAAAATTAAATCTTACTAAATATTTATTACTTCACACTTGCACATCTTCAGTCATTTTAAAAGATGATTTTTATTATAAATAAATTGCATATGCTTAAAAAACATTATATGGCGATATATAAAAATGGAGCCTAAAATGAAATGAGGGTGTTAGTGGTATTTTCCCATTTAATAGTAGACACCACTTTGTGAGTGCAAAAAAGTATACTCAAAGGTTGGACATATTTATGTCTAAAAAGTGTTAACTACATAATCTAAAACAACATAAACTTTACACTTTTTACGATTGAAATCAGTTAAAACAATAGCTGCCTGTTTAAATAAAGTCTTGTTTTAATAAAACGTTTGTACTAAGATTATATTCAACAGAAAATAAATATTATTTGTACTTTGAAAAATGAAGTACATTATTTCATGTATGATTTTTCTAAATTGAAATGTCAATTTTGGGATTAAACTTTAACTAGCTACTTAAAGATATATGTTTTTGCAATAGGATAAACAACAAATAAAAGGAAGTTCGGTGTGTGAAATACTGACATAAATTAAGCTAATTTGTGGACTTTTCGGTCTATTAATCAGTGCCATGCTAGCTTGCAAGAATGAAAATTCTTATAAATTTTAAAATATGTGGCTTGGTGAAAATAAATATGTGTGAGGTACGATACATAATTGTTGCCATGGATTGGTATCTTTTAGAAGAATCTTGCCCCACCTTTGTTAAGAATATACAAATACTTATCTTATATACAATTGAAATATAGAAAAATTGTTTGAGAATTTAATCAGAGTTCGTTCCATTTTCTAATTATCGATGGTTTCAATTATCAAATTAAGAGATATAATTTGGGTAGTGACGTAAGATAAGGGCGTGCAAGAGAAACACATTTTTTGCTAATTATCAAATTTGACGGAAACTGTTGATCCCAAAAAGAGCAATTGTAAGAACATTTACGATAATTAGAAAAATCAACTTAAGTGTCATTTAGTTGTGCAAAATCACGCTTTAAATATATTTAAAAATATGTGTATATGCATATGGGCAAGCTACACATAAATTATGACGAGTAGTTTTCGTTTTTAAAGGTTTTTCATAAATATTACTTATATACACAAAAAACAGATTATTATTGTCATTAGATAGTTATAGATGTTGTATATACGTATATGATTTAATTTCACTTGATTATTATGAAATTCATACTTGTTATATGAATTTTCGGAAAAATTTTTTTTGTTAGTAACTATAAAATATTTGTGGTATGCGAAGGAAAAATGAAGATCATGGTTAAATTGAAATGTAGCTGGGATAATTTAATCATTTATTTAAACTGATTGCTTTCTTCGAATTCAAAATCTAAATCGAATGAATGCAATTGAGCGAGACATTTAAAGTATACGGACACAAAAATGTATATTTTTATCGAAATTAGCATGTATGAAACAAAGTGTTACCAAATTAGGAGAGAAAGCATTAATGTAATATGATGTGATAAAAAGAGTGCAAGAAATGTTTATTATACTCCGTGAATTGTCTTTTTCCCTTTTGAAATGTAAAAAGATGGGTAAAATGAAATGATGGTATGTGTTTGTTAAATTAATTAGACGTCAAAGAATGCTACTTGTAAATGAAAAAAAAAGATAACTATTAATTTAAGTTACTATTTGAGTAAAAAACTACACATTTTTATACTCTTTTATTTCTCATATAAATATATATACTCATGAATTCTCGTCAATACAAAACAAAAAAGCAGATGATCAGGTAAAGAAATAAATAAGAAGTAGTGATGAATGTTTGCCTAGTACTCTAAAGAAAACAGGAACTTTCGAAAGTGTTAGTACAACGGTGTTAATATTTTGACGCCTTATGATCGGAAGTGGTTAAAGGACAATTACTAATCGGAGTCATTACATTAAATTAAGATTTTAATTAGTTTCTTATGAAAGTAGTTTAATGGATTAATCATCAGTACAATAAAATAACAACAATGATTAATAGGCAAATTTAATTCAATAAATTTAACACAATAAATTTAGTACAACACAAGATGATGGAATTGAGTGAAAGGACTTTATTTGATATTAATCAGTTGGACAGATTATGTCACAAACCTGACAAAAGTATATATTTCCTTCAACACATTCTAATGTATCATTACAAAACCCTTCCTGTACTAAGATAATTCTTATATCTATTAAGTAATATTTAGTTATTTGAACGATTTAATATTTTATTTGACAGTTTAATAAAAATCCAGTTAATGAATGCTTTTTCATATAATGAGTATGTTAAGTTAAGTTATCATAGCAGCCTTTTTATACAACTACATATTTATTGAGGAGATTAAACTTTTAAAAATAATTAGTCATACCAGTCTAATTTGTTACTGGGAAAATCGTACCACATAAATTATTAATTATTAAGCATTATTTGGAACTATTAAGTTTTAATAAATATTACTTGATAATTTTAGACAAACTAAATGGGTATGTAAACTAAAAGTGCAATGACAGAAATAATGTAGAGACTTTGGCATAGGCAATTATTTTTTTATAGTTCGGCTAAAAAGTGTTCCTAGTGTACATATTTGAAAGTATCAATGGTCGGGGCAAACTTTAAGAACTTTAATCTATATTTAAAATGGCGTTTATAATTTACTATGAACTAGAACATACTTAAATTTGATCTATCAACCCCAACCAGCAAGAACAATTATAAAGCTTTCTGTAATCTAAACTTGTTTACTCTAAGGTAAACAAAGGCACGACTTTTGCCATAGGAAATGATATCACGATTTTTAGATAGGAAAATTTAAAGAACAGGAATGGAATAAATATTTAATAATACGTATAATAAAATATTTTGGCAAAAGTGTACAAATAAACCAAATTGGGCCATGATATTTAGTTTTTATCCAGTGGAATTAAACTTTATCCAAAAAATAACAGTAAAGGCAGAATATTAGTAATGATATAAATTGGAGTGGTATTAATTTTTCTTAATATTTCTTAATCGTAAACAATAAACACAAACAAACACAGCATTTCAGTAATTTGACCTTCTATTTTGATTGTCCATCGTCATAGTATTTCGGAAAGAACTTTTAAAGTTTGATCTGTCTATATAAAAGAAGTGTGGACAAAACACAACATTGCTAAGTTATCAAAAACGCATTTCGTCTATAATTTCTCATTACACATTCTGCTTCTTTATTAAACTTTACAAACAAGTCTGAATAAACAAAATCAAGTATACGACATATTAAAGATAACATGAAAAATTAGTTTTGCTTCAAATATAAAAAATAAATAATAATATTACTTTTATTTCTGCTTGTTTAATGTCAAGGAATGAATATTATATATGCGCTTTTTATTTGTTGCTATTATAATGTGGGAATTTAAAGAATCTAAAATATGGGTGATAATATTATTAAAATAAATATTTATATTTAGAAAGATATCATTTAGAAGTGTTGTTTTGAAGTGATTTTATTTTTTGTACTTTCAATGTGATAGTAATTTCAAGAATTGGTGAGAAGGAATAAATTAAACAATTTAGAAGATAAAACAAGTAGAAACTAGTTGTGTAGACAAATTAAATATGGTTCGGAATGTTATGCTTTCCCAATTATTAGATTAGTGCTTTGTTACAAATTAAGTGAGAAGAATAATCTACATGTTATTGTAAAGATTACAAGTGTCTGTCGAAGTTAATAATCTGGGCACAATTATGTAAAGGATAATTTTGCAAATGTTCAGATTGTATGAATAAGCTGAAAGAGGAAAGACGTCGGTGCACTTCTTTATGCTTATACTAGTTTGACTAAGAAGATCTTATCATACCCGATGTACCAAGTTTATCTAGATGATATCTGACAATATCAGAAGGTCAAAAGATTCCTACTCAATTGCTTTCTTGCAATAAAACAAAATGTAAGATAAACAAACATAATTACAAAGAAGCATGCAAAAATATGATCAAAAACAAATAAAGGAAGTTTGGCAAACGGAATATCACAACTAGCATAATCATAAAAAATGTATTATATTGTAAAATCAAGAATACTTGTCATTTATAAGAAGGCTTGTTTTTTAGAATATACATATTTATAATTGATCAAAGTAGTTAAGTAATAATTTAAAGAACGGGGCAAAGTTGAAGGATGTAAATTGCGTTTTAAATCTTTTTTAATACTTAAAAAATAAAGTAGTATTATGTAAATATCATTATTTTTTCAAAAGAAATTACGTTAACAACCAGACAAAGTAGATAAATCATTTAAGTTAGATCTACAGTTTTTGTAATATCTGTGGAATAAATGAATAGATAAATTACGAAAAATGGTAAGTAGGAAATGAATTAAAAGTAAATATTATGAGATGTGAAAACAGCACCTAAAGAATCTTTATTATAGCATAATATCTAAATAACAAATTGAAATACATTTAAGGAAGTGTCTAGAAGATAAGTCTATTAATATTGAAGTATCAAATTTATTTAATTATTCCAGAAAAGTATATGTCAACAATAGCCTAAAACTATGCTACATCAAGAAAATGAAACTTAAATAACAAGCATACTTGCTATTAGATTTTATCTATTAACTATTAGTTGTTTTTGGTTAAATTTGTCTTTGAAAACGTATATGAAAATTTGTATGTAGAATTAATACATGAATTTCTATTTAAACTTATTTACAATTCTCAAATTAAATACATAAAATAAGATTAATGATATGAAGAAGTAAAATACATAGCATGAATAACAATGGGACAAACTATATAATGTTTATCAAAAAAGATTCCTTTACTGTAACACAACAAAATGGTGTTTCATACAAGATCAAGACACAATAACGTATTGATAAATGATTTGTTTTTAAAGCCATGTGCACCTAATCAACTCGTCAAACTGTTGACTTTCTTTTTTGTCTAATAAATAATGGGACTCTTCTATGTGTTTCACAATAAATTAAAAGATAAAAATATGCAACAGATGGTGTGCACGTCATTTTAATGATAAACACAAAAAATTGTGGTGATTCAAGAAAGATGATAATTTTTATGCAAAAGAAAAAATGGTATGTTATTAAATCTTATGCTATTAAATCTCACGTTAACAAATCTTATGTTGTTGTGCATCATTTGTGCCTCACCAAAACCTGATACCCAGTGCTATTTTTAAACCCCAAATACATAATTAAGGTTATACAAACACATTTATTGCGACTTATATGAATATTTCTCAAAAACTATAAAAAAAGTCATTTATTTACTCAAAATAATTATATTTAAAACAATGTTTATTCTAAATAATTATATTAATACGCCCAGACTACAAAAGTAAGTCTTAAAATAAGCATTCATTAAGGTAGATAATAAGATAAATTTAAATTAACCCGAAAATAGAGTTGTTAAGACTTTTAGAAAAGACGATTATTAAACAGTTTTGTAGAAGTTGTCTGTTTTGAGGGTACCTGATTGTTCTAAAAGATTAATGAATGGAATGTGTGAGATGGTACAATACAGTTGAATTGCATTTTCAGGATCATCAGAATGACATCGCAGGAGGAAGTTTTTGTTTGGAGTTATAGTCGAGGATGAAGACTCATTCGACACAATTGACCATTTCGATTCGTCATCTTCCATTTTGACAGGAAATTTGTCCGAAAAGAATCTTTGCAAAAATGTTTTGGCAGACAATTTGAGTGTAAGGCAGTTTTCAATGTGACGCATTACCTAAAATAAATTGTAATTATACTTTTCAAAATGAACCCGAAAATAAGTAAATAAATACAAATAAATTTTAAATTTTTTGGCTGGCAAATACATACTAGCTCAATGACCCACTTTATTGCAAGGAGAAAATGTTGAGGGCAGTGGGTTGATGTTTCCGAAAAGCATCAACAGGATTTCTGATGAGGATATAAATAGGAAAGCACCTTCTACAAAATTCTATTACCACCAGTCATTTGCTAAAATATAAGCACGTACGAGTCGAAAGGATAAGATATTATTTATATTGTTTGAAAATTATTTTTAAGGATAACTTTAATAAACAAGTAATCATTCAATCTTAAGATGATCAAAACACTAACATAACAAGTACATGATGGCTTACAACACCTTTAGCCTAACAAAATACATGATTATAAGAAAACTATATAACGACATCTCATCCTCAGTTTCGTAATTTCAAACCTCGAAGGACTGGCGGTAAGCTACTTAATTCTTTTTTTATCCATTCATTATACATTATAGTTTATTTTGTAACCCAATAAAAGTCTTTAAATCATTAGCCCTCCGCACCACTAACTTTAGTATTTTATTCTTTTTTGTATTTTGAAATTGTAAACGGCTGTACTGTAAATATTTATATCACTCTATAATATTCATATATCTATTCTTATATGCTTATTTAGGAATCGTATTATAGTATATTATGTGCTCCATTCCTCTCGCTCCCCTCATTTATAGAAATTATTTAACTACATACAAGTCTTTTATTTTGTTGAATATCTTTCTAATTACAATTTGTATTGTACCCCGTTTTATCTCATATTAATCAATTTTATTGCTTAAGGCCGCCTCGAATTTGGGTTTATTTAGCTGTTATCAAAGGAAATCGAGGAATTAATAGAGGGGCAGGTGAAATATCGTGATTGGTAAGCAATCTAAATATCGAAGCAGAGGAAATCAAGAAATCTTGAGATAAGGATAAGAGCATTATTACTCTTACGAGGAATTCTTGCAATAGGCGACGCAGGTGCTCTACGAAAATTGTGATATTGCTCCAGCTAATTTTTATGATGAACTTGGTAAGGAGTATTTTAACCAGCTGCTGCTAAGTTTTCATAACGTTGGAATTGAAGTACACGTCCAAGTACGTTTCTCTTTGGAGGCAACAATCATTATATTACCACTAATTTTGAATTAAAAAATGTTTTTATTCCAACTCAGTCAAGTCCGGAACTTTGTTGCTTTTTACGAAGTTTCAGACGTATTGGATTGTGTCAAAGAGAAGATCCCAATTTGAAAAAACAAGAAAGAAGAAAATTATGTAAAGATAGTGCCAAAACCTGATCAACTTCCAACACTAATTGAAAACTTAAAGAATTTACCAAGCAGATATTTCATAATCGAAAATATGGTACGTTTTGTTTGGGAATAAAGTATCTTTATATGGGAAATTCGATCAGTTTGAGAAACTTTATGGAAAGAATATGGGGAATCGGAGGAACAACTCTGGTGTAAACATAATTTATCTTACCAAGTGTATGTCATTGCTGCTGACAATGAAGAGTCCTACGCAGAAGCTTGTGGGTGTTTATCAATTAAGCATGAAAAGTTTCAAGTACATTGGTGTACATTCCTACAATAAATCCATTTTGATGACAAATCTAAATTCATATGCATGTGAAGCAGCATTAAGTTTGCGGGGTGATTCTTTCCATTCGAAAAAAATGAAAAGATACTGGAATGCTAGAGTTAATTTGGAATGGAAAACCTCAAACTGTAATCATGATAAATGTAGTATGAAGGAGGATCATCTTCTCAACTCAGTCAATGCTTGTGAAATTGGGGATATCTTGGCTAGAAAAGCCTTCAATTTAAAATTAATTGGCGGCCCCAAATTTAATTTGTAACTTTATTAAGCTTTATTTTAATTGTTTTATTCTAAATAAACGTTTGCTAAGCTCAAACTTACTTCAGTAGCCGGATGATTCGTCTGTTGTCTGCTTAATTTAAGATATTTGGTCAAGGGTCTCACGATTATGTTGAACACAGTACGTGCTGCTTTAGATGCTTCTTGACTTTCTTGGATAAAGGCCTAAAAATTAGTTATCACAACAATTTTTGATTTAAAACTTACGTTTTCATTAGCAGTCAAAGACGAAATGGATTGAATGTGGGCAAAAGCTTCCTCGGCACAACTCAATAGTCTGTACTTTTTTCTTTTAATTCGTCTTTCCATATCAAATTCTTCCTTCATTATCTCAGAATGACCGGCATGCCTACGTCGTGAAGCAGCTTCAATGATTGCATGAGCATTAGCTTCAGACAATTGATGTTGTTGACCCGAGATCCCTTCGATATCATACATTTTAAATCCAGGTGCGATGGCTGACGACGACGATTTAAAGTGTCTCCCACCTTCTCTAACTTGCTTATCCAAATGAAAATTGTATGAAGGAAATGAGGAAAAATAAAATTGGATAACTTTGACTCCAGCCTCCTGTAAAGTAATTGAAATACTGATTAATATTCATATAATTTGTGTATACCCTCCTCAACGGTAGTACTTAAACTATTGGCACTACCCGTCCACAAGTTTAGAAACGGTTGTTTTGATCTTTATGTAACTTGGAAACACATAATGGTTTTCTAACAATATATTGCTTAAACAAGCCTCTTCCATATGTATAAAGATTGGTTCAATTGATAAGACAAATGACGACTATCAAAAGAGTATGTATACCCGTTATATAAATTCTAAAACCGTTAATTAACTTCTGGACGCTTTAGCAATGTATATATACATATAATCAACATGTCTTTGGCCTTGCCTCTAAGGTATAATAACTATTTTTTAGTAGTTTTAAACTTTATGCATTCAAAATCTAGATACTAGCTGCAAGCTATCATTCTCTTCATGTGTGATGGTTTTTAATTCAAATTTAAATTATTTATTTTAGTTTGCAATAAGATTGCATTTATATTGGGTTCTACTAAACTAATATGGAAGATAGAACGAGAAATAAAGCATGTTATTAATACGTTACTCCATGTTGCTTGATTTAAAGTTAGGAAGATCGTTTACAAGCGAAAGAAATCAACATGTGCTCACTATGGTTTCAAATGTTCTAGTCCTGATCACATGGTAAACTTCATATGTGATGAAAATGCAAGAACAAATAGCGATTCTGGGAAACCACCTTATGAAATAGTTTCTTTAGTGTTTCCAGAGCAAAATGATTAAGTTGCTCTGTCAAGACATTCTAGACGCTGGTGGACGTGTTTTTAAGTCCAAAGATTGAAATTGAAGATTAAACTATTTAGTTTTATACCATGCTATTTTTCCCCTATTTTTTATTTAATAAATTTTTCCCTTTTAAGAATTATTGCCTTACCTAAAAATAAAGATATTAGTTAGAGTAGAAAAGAAACTTGCCTGTAGACTCATTTTACCGATATTCATAGTTCTCTCCAGCCCATCAGGATTTCTGACAATTGAAATGGTAAATTGAGGTTGTTCCTTTCTAATTTCCATAAGAATACCAAAACATTGAATGAATAGCATGATAACTACTACAAACAATGCATAAATCATAACAGTGTCATAATTAGTTTCCTTTTCATAAATAATTCGAACATAATAAATAAGCCAAGCCGAGAACAAGACAAATAAGGATAAGGCTGAAATACATGCTCTTTTGCGATACAATCTTGGCAGTTCGGAGAGTTCTCTGCGCCAGTACAATATCCTCAAAGCAACAAAGAGCAAAATTGATAGTACCACCAAAGATAACCAGGAAACTTGACAGCCTAGTTCACATTGGATAGTTGGCCATTCTGAGGTATCATACTTATACAAAAACATCGGTAGTACAGACATAACAGGCGAGGAGATTATTGCAAAGAACGTAAATAATCCGATAATTATACTCCAAAAAAGACTTGTTTTTCTTTTGGGATTATACTTGAATTCTGGTGCTAAAATTGGATTATTTGGTTTCCAATTGTAGGTCACTTCAGATGAGTTCGTAGTTACTACTGTACTGTTGTCGTCCCACGCTTCTCTGTTATTAGTCATTCTTCTTGGTACCTATAAATAAGTTGAAAGTATTTTAATTATTTTAATAACATAATATTAATATAAATTGATTGGAAAACTTACTTCACTCTTGGAAGAAGAAAAATGATGACCTAGATAAGCCTCCGATTCTGAGTTACTGCCGTTATTAACAAATCGTCCATAATTGCGACCAGATTGAGCTGTCATCTTTCTTCCAGGAATGCGATCAGAAATGACGGACATTATAGAGATTTTACTTTACAACAAGACTTTTATCCAACCAATTATCTGATCATATGTTAAAATAACTCGATTCTAAAATTAATCATTAATAATAATCATTTAACGAATATTACAATTATAACAAGTGTTCAATGAAACAAAATTAAAAAAAACAAAGAGCAATATATAAATTAACCAAAACACAATATAAAATATATAAAACAATGGAATTTTCCTAGACAAAAGGTGCAACATTTAAGTTAAAAAAGAAAATCATCTACATGCTTTTACTTGTATTGTAAATGCAGTACCTTAACAAGTCAACATACAAAAAATCGGTGCATCGATGATGTTCAACTGTATAATACAACAATCTATCTGCACTAAGTAAAACATCAGATATATGCAGTTTATTTGAAGAGGACCAGATAGAAAAAGGAAATAGTAAAGTATAAATGGATAGTCAATTGTGCCGCCATTCAAAAACCAATGATGGAGGGTGGTAATGACAATGCTTTGCTAGCACCAAAAAGATTATAGTAATGAAATGATATTATTGTTTTGCACATTTATCAATAAAAATAATGGTTAAAGAAAGATTTTATTGAGTTCCAATTTATAAAAGAAGCGATTAAGTAATAGCGGGATCATTTCATATATTTCAAACATCTGTAAAAAAGCAATTTGTAAAAACATTAAAAGAGTCAAATCATCAAATACATTGAACATTAAAATAGCAGTAAAACAAACCTTGTATCATTATGAATATCTCTGCAATTTATACTGCAAAAAGGAGTTCCACATTTTGTACATGTATACTTGCCTAAAAATCCACATGGCTGGCAAAATTTACGTTGCAGATCTTTTGGTTCCCCGGACACGACTTTAAAATAAATGCCTTCATATCTCTTTGGAAGCGGTGTTTGACCGCGAATATGATCAGTCTGAAAGGAATATGCAAAAATGGATATTGATTGTCACAAAAACATACGTATTGGTCTCTGACAGTGTCCAAAAAACTCTTTCTGTTCCTGTGCTTGAAATAAAAGTCTCTGAATTTTTGCTTTTTTTCTAAAAATTATTGGATATATTGTATGGCCAAACTAAAACTCACTTTCAATAGCGACAGCCTCTTTATTTCTCACAATCCTCCCTTGGGCGTCTACCTCGACTTCTTCTTCGAATTTTGGCCGCTTAGGATTTACAATGAGTCCGGCAAACGGGTCGCTATGGAGATTATCCTAAATAAAACTTCCTTTAAATGCATTTAACAATATTTTAGTACCTTTTCCAAATCATCTAACTTCTTCTTCAACCTTCTAGACCTTTCCTCAACGTTAACTCTTTTATTACTGTCTTGTTTGGCTATTCTATCTATAAATAAATTATTATGTCATCATTACATTTATCAACACTTACTAGACTGCCTATACATTGTTTTTTATGCTTTTAAATCAGTCTCTCTCGCTAGGCTTTTTTAAACACCACCAAAAATAATGAATGTTCACTCGAAGTTGGTATGGTGTCAATTTGGTTTGTATTATTTTTCAAAATGTCAAGCATATGTATGGTTTTATATTAGTTACACCATCCCTCCTTTTAAAAATATACTCATTGATTAAGTTATGGGAATACACCTGATAAGATAATCCATTAAGATGTTCCATTTGAAAATATTGAGACGCCTGTTTTGATAAAAAACTTTTATGTACATTAGATGTTAGAAATTCTTCTTATATATCATCATTTTAGCTTTTTTGAACCACAAGACAATAATACATATTTTGATTATATTGTATCAAAGTGGAATGAATAATTTACCAAACGATACTCAAGAATCAGAAAAGGAAATTATCGTTGTTGGTGATAGTAAAGAGTAATTATAATAATGGTCTTCCTAATAATAATCTTTCCTAATTTAGAGTAAATGCTACACCTGAAGTAGTTAACCCTCCTAGTAATGCTCAGCAAGCAAGTACAACTCATAATCAAGAAGATTGCAATGTTACTATGAAGGGAAATTTGGCATATTTTGATAGAAGAATTAATGAAGAAAGAAATGGAACCAGGATTGATTATCGGCAACCCCATTCTTCACGTAATGAAGGTAGTTCACGATTGAATAGTAATCCACGACGCGTTGTGAACAGACAGGCAATACTTTTTGGAAATAACCATTTAAGAAGCCATCAACATGGAATTATGAATCCAAATACTAATTTTTCTATTCCTTTAGTTGACACTTTTTTAAGATTTCAACGTGACAATTTAAATGATGTTTCCCCAAATATTTCTCCAGATGTTTCTCCATTAGGTTCCAGTGATAGTTTAAATGGAGAATCAAACCACCGTACAAATCATACGGCTGATAATTTACTTGGACCTTCAAATAATCGTGCAAAAAATCGTACAAATGAGCCCACTACTAGTTTAATTAGAGGTTTCAATAATCATACAAATGAACGTTTAATTCACACAATACAACACCAACGTCGCTCCTTAATCACAGGTCCCACTAATTATCCGTCGCTTTCTTTTACATCAAGGCTTAGAGAATTAGAAGAAATTCAAGAAAATATGCCTCCTGAAGCTTTTTCTCCTAATCTAGTAGTTGAACTAGAAATGTTTGATGATTACAGGACCGTTTTAAGAATTAATGAAAACAATACGAATGCAGAAGTAGTTGTTGCAGCCAGAAATCGTTTGATTACTGCAATGGACACACTCCCATTGTTTATTCCTTTTTCGGAGAGTATTGTTAATTCATTTGGGATTAAAATGAAAGTTGAACAAATTTACGGATCAGGAATAAGAAACTCCCGTATTGCGAAAATTGAAGACAGATGGAACTTCATCAAAATGCGTTCAGTAAAAATGCAAAAATTTTTGCTTATGATAATTTTAAATGTAACTGAAAATGCGTCTCAGCAATTCGGCAATCTTGTAGTATTTGAAACTAGAGTGAAAGCATCATATTCTCCACGATTTTGTGTAATGGTAACCGCCAGTAGTTCCAAGTGGGGTAAATTCGCACAAGTCAATTACAAGTTCAATTCTTATCCAAGTGCTTTACTTGTCGATCCAAGAACTGGAGAACAAATATGTTCTTTAAATACTTCTTCATTAAGCCCAAAAGATTTTATTGAGGAACTTGATCACATAGTGAAAAAATATCCCAATTATGAAGCACGTGATTCTGAAATCATCAACCAATACGGTGGCTCTTTGTCTTCAAATGAAAAAGTTGATAACGAAGGTACTAATATTGAGGAAATTGATGACGAAGAAATAAATGATGAGGTAGTAAATGTTCGAAAAAGGCGTTTTTCGAATTGTAGGCAGAATGAAACAAACAAGGAGTGTGGTACATCCAGTATTATTCATAACAGAGTTAGATTTGAAACTGCCCTTCCTCCAATGAAAGAAAGGAAATTAGAAGATATGGTTGAAAGCATGTTAACTACCATTGATATGGATGAATACAAGAAATACGAAGGTCCCAACAATGGTCGAAGAATCCAATTTTGCATTCAACTACCGGATGGAAAAAGAGAAAACCTGCAATTGAATGATTCCAGCACAATGAAAGCTGTCTTTTATTTTATCGGCGGCTTAGGCTACAATATAAGAGAGTATGTTATTATTCACAGCTTCCCAAAGCAAACAATTGCCTTTCAACATTTCTACAAAACATTGAAAGATATGCAGTTTCATGATCGCGAGTTCCTATTAGTAGACAGAAAATAATCTCTTCTTTCCAAATTATAATCTTCCATTCTAATTATTTCATTGTACAAACAACTCACATTTTAATAAACGTAATGCTGTGCTTTATTTGTTTTGCATACTAGTACAATAACTAAGTTATCATGCATAAATTCACCAACTCCCAAGAAGAATGTTCTTTGAACAGTTGGAAAAATATCACCGCCTTTGCGCCAACAAATAGTCAAACTAAAAGTTCAATCGTTTAAAACTTCATTGTGATCAAAAATGGCTCCGCGTCGTGCCAAATTGGATACAATCGATGAATTAGTATATGTTAATCCATTTTTGCACTTGTTCGATGATAATCCGAACTTTTTGCCGGATATTTCGGTTTCATTTGCTGACATTTTGCCTCCCATTGAGGTGATTCAAGATTACAATGACTTTGCTAATGATCTCTATTGTAATACTATTCTGGAGTCTTTCAATGACATAACTAAAGACTTAATCAAAGACAGAGAAACCTTCAAGGAAGTGCTGAAAGAATTAGATGAAAGTGTTGTTGTAAGTTCCTAATCTAATTTGCCTTTTAATCATCCTTGTAGCTCCCAAAAACTCCTACTCGTGGAAAAAACGTTTCTGTTCTTGCAAAGTATTATGAGAATATCGAGAAAAGGAAGGAAAACAATAAGCTGCGAGTCAACTTGTTTGCTAACAATGTTTCCCATGTTGGACAGACGACTCCAACTCGCGGTGCAGTTATGGGCCTGAAGAAAACCTTTACTGCCAAGCCAGTAACTCCTTCACGACTCTATGTTCCTGGAATGCCAACAAACCGGCAGCCATTGGACTATTCAGCCAAAAGAGAAAGAAACACGATGGAGCGTGATTCCCTACGCCAGCAGCAAACAAACCAACTGGATCGCGCAGATCACAATAAGCAGAGAATACTGCAGGAGAAAACTGAGAAAGCTCGACGGTATGTTCTTTCATATTTAGATTTATAAACCTTTTGTAGTGAAAGGGAAGAACGTTCTCTACAGGTCGAGGAAAGAAGGAAGGCGAAAGAAGCAGTTTTGGAAGCAAAAAGAAAAGCAATCCAGGAGAGGGAAGAAGAAACTAGACGCTTTCAAGAGGAGTACAACAAAACTCCGAAGAGTCAACCTCGAAAACCGCTTGGAAGTGCACCAAGGTCTACCGCATCCAAGCCTCGACACAGATCTCCTTCTCCTGTTATCGTACGTAGTTACGTGGATCAGAGTATGGACAATTCGGAAATCTATAAAACTCCTTCTTTAACAAAGAATAAGAGAAAATCCACACCCAAACCAAATACTTTGGTCAGAAATTGTCTTTTCGACTCTCCTCTTCGCAAGAACCCTAGACCTGACAACTTCAAGGAAAATGAGTTCGGGACCTTTGATATGAAGAACTTCGAGGAAGAGATGAGAAAGTCTGTTAACGACAATCTCTTTGACTCGCAATTGCCTGATACCGATGCCCCTCTATTTATGGACGTGTCCTGTTCAGAATATGAGATGACTAGACCTATTGTTGCTGCGTCGACTGAAGACGATTACAACATTGCTGATTTGTCTGAAAATGACGGCACTGATGACGAGGATAATCCTAGAAAGGAAGTTCCATCTTGGGCCAAACCCGAGAATCTCAGGCCAGCTCTTATTGCTCAGCACAAAAAGTATGGCAAAGTGTCTGACTTCAGTGCTATTTTCGGGCCGAATATGCCACTGGACATTGCAAAAATCTTTAAAGGGTACACGAATAAGAACAGGAACAGCTCTGCTGTATGGACTTCTCCCCTTAATAATCCTCGTACAGGAAAAGCCGCTTACCACTTGTTAAGTGATAGTATTTTGGACAGCTCAATAATGGAGTAAACCTTTAATTCTTTGATTAATCTAAACTATTTGTATCTTTTTAATATGAATCTTTAAACAAATAAAACGCATTGTTTAATCTTGTGTAATAAATACATTATAATCGCAAACAAGTCTATTTTTATTTCCAAAATAACGGTCATTTTTTGTTTATATGATGATCGTAGACAAGTGCAATTGTATTTTTATTTCCAAAATAACAGTCATTTTTGCTTATTAAGCCATATTGTTTCATTTAATTATTATAAAAAATGGCGAAAAATTTTGGAACGCTTCACGATTTTGCGTGTCATCCATGCGCTGGGGCCATGCTAATCTTCTCTGTATTGTTCCAATTTTTGTATGTGTCCATTTGGAATGAACATTCTAGTGCTAACACAGCTTTTATATAAACCAAGAGACATTTTGTCCACTCCAACTGTGGTGGGTTACACATACAAATAGTAGTGCAGAGTAACATAAAAACAACGTACACGTACATACTCCAATAAATTGCATTCATTTTTACACAAGTGCAGGTAAATATTTATTGTTTGCTGTAAAATATTTTGATAGTACTAGTAAACACAACTAATTGCCAAAAATATATGCGTCCGAGGGGAATCGAACCCCTATCGCGTGCTTGGAAGGCGCGCATGCTGACCATTACACCACGGACGCTGTTGATAACGGTAATTGATATTTGTATTTGCCCCAATTATCAGTAATCTTAAAGGTAACTAAACTTGCAAAATCTAATCTTTTTTACCAATAAATAAGCAATTAATGATTTGATTAAATAACAAAAAGAGAATAAAAAATATTCCCATGCCGGGAATCGGACCCGGGCCGCGTGGGTGAAAGCCACGAATCCTAACCACTAGACCACATGGGAGGTATCAATGTACTTCTCAATTTTTACTCCTATCTATCTAACCAACCTAGAAATTGTTAAAAACAAATTTATAATATGCACATTTAAATAAGCATAATTTTTGGAAATGTTGTAAAAAGTTGGGCTCAACCGGCAGTCGAAACCGGGGCCTCTCGCACCCAAAGCGAGAATCATAACCAACTAGACCATTGAGCCATATTCAATATTACTTCCACCATTTGAAATTTCTAAAGGATGTAAACAAATTGTTTATACTTAGCTAACTTCAGCAATTTAGGTGATTGCTTTAACATATTTAACTGATTATGCTATGTATTTATGATTTCCGGAAAAGCTTAGTAACAGTAATCACTTTACTTGATCCACAATATGTTGAAATTTACCTTAAAATAAGATTAGAAGCTACCCGCAGATAAACTACTGAGGCATGTGCCAGTATTTTGCCATATTAATTTATCTTAACTTGTTTTCGATAAAAATTCAGTGATTTTAGCTATTTTTAAGTTGGTTGTTAAGCAATTGGTGAAGGTATGCCTGCAGTCCCAGCTAGTACAATTGTTTATTTGTAATATCGCTTTTTAGGGGCACACAATGTGATATAATTTAAAGACAATAATATGTTGAAGAAACAATAAAATGAAAGTTGTAAATATGATTCATAGTTTTCGGAAGCTTTAAGATGCTTAAGGATCATTCGTGTAGTAGAGGTGATTACAAACAAGCATAAAGATTCCTTTAGTCGTTCAACTTCTTCTTTATTTACTCCAAGTTCTTTGAACGTCTTATAAAGTTGAACGTTTTCAGTTTCCAAGATCCTCCATACGTGCCTATAATGACTGGGCAGAAGATGACTCCACAATGTTGTTTGGCTGCAAGTATTTCGCAGAAGTTCAGATCGCGCCTTACAGTTCTCACATTTTCCTTTGTGACTTCCATTACCGAGTTGTTTTGGTATTTTGTAATCTTTATTTCTTTCTGTAACTTGTAGTTCTTTAGCTCGTAAATTGAAACTTCTAATACAGCAGCTAACCTTTGCTCCTTCCTGATGATACCAATGTCTGGTTTGTTCGAGTAGATTTTTTCTGCAACATCATAGATGATCGTATCGAAAAGTTTCCATAATCCTCATTTAAAACAGCCTGACCAACTTGTGGAGACTTTGGTGGACTTTTTTGTGGTGGTTCAAACTTCTTTCTAAGTACTCCATACAACCTATCGTGTGGTGAGTATCCGCGCCTGTCACGTGCGAGACCAGGCTTCGATTCCCTGGCTGGAAGTAACTTTTTGTCTTCTTTTTGAAACTTACATTAACCGCAAAATATATAAAATTTGATAAGAACACATATTAGCAAAATGAATCGTCTTATAATTAATTAATAACTTTTACTACGATATAATACGCTTGTAATTTAATGTCTTTGAAAAGTGGTTGTTTTAAATAACGTATTAATTTATGTTTCTAATTAAATGTTATACGACTCCTTCAAAGTATTTTCTTAAATTATTTTATCAGATTTTAATGCCATTTTCAATTTTTTTAATACTATTGCTCCTCAGACATATCTATCTTCCAAAAGACGTATTAAGACAGTCAGTCTAGTAGATATTGATGGTGGCTTAAAAAACTTTTAACTCGAATGATTGGTATTTGACATTTCATTTATCTATTTTGAACCCTTACTTAAACAAATCACATTAAATGGGCTTATGGAGTTGGCCAAATATATTAAATCACCTCATATCATGGGCGATCATTACAAGGACACATTGAGGTGTTTTCCAATAGTATATTGCAAACTTATTGATAGCCGAGAGGTTTCTAAAATGGAATTTGGAGGAAGAGTAAGTTTTAAAATGAAGTATTGTGTAATTTAGGTTTCTTTCAGATCTGGTTGCCTAGAGGTGTTCAAGACTATTTGATGATTTCAAAGGTACAGTTTCCTTTATTATTCAAAGTCAAAACCATTAACGAGAAAACAGAAAAAGTTGTTTATTGCGGTGTTCATGAGGATTTCTTAGCAGAAAATGGAAGAATGTACATGCCATTGTGGGTGAGTTATACATACTTAGTTTTAGTTTAACAACTAATTTAGCTAATGCGTAATCTGGAAATTGGAATCGGGAATATGGTCGAAATTGCATATAATGAACTTCCAAGAGCAACATATGTTAAATTCAAACCTCAAAGTTTTAATTTTTATAAAATTGAAAATCCTTGGCTTTCTTTTAGAAAATTATTATTTAACTATCGTACGCTTACACTGGGAGAGACCATGAAATTTCGTTTCAATGAAACAGACTGCTACATTACGATAATTGAGATGAAACCTAAAAATGTTTGCTCAATCTTCAACATAGATGACCTTGTGTTCGATTTACAAGATCCAGATGTAGCTGAAATATCTATCAAAGTTGAGCCGACTTATAAAATTGAGCTGACTGTTAAAAATGGACCAACTCCTATAATTGAATCAGTAACTAAAGTAGATTCGACTGCTCAAGTATTACCTCCTGAAATTAATTTGAACCCGAATACAAATCCTTGTCTAATAAACGCAAATAATGAGGAAAGGACTGGTAATTCGGCAATAAAAGAGAAAAGCATCAAGACATTTTCTGAACACAAAATCATCGTTGATACGAATTATAAGCCTGGAAACATGTCATTTATAAGAACTGATTACAAGAGTCATGCTGTATTAAAAAAAGAACTTCAAGAAAAAGCGCAATTTCCTGGTTTGGGGCTGAGTACAAGGCCTAAAAAATGATAACTTGAACCTTAAATGCTTATCTAATTTATCATTAACTGACGAGTATTTTATAATCTCTTAATCTTATTTTACTTTAACAATTGAGCAGCATATTTTCCGCTTAAACAAAAGTTCGTTGGTGATATAAATCTCAACGTGACAATTGGTAATTTGGAGAATGTGACGTCACCTAAATATGATTATGTCCTACACGGATAGTATCTTTACCATTGGTATACGCTAGATGCTAATAAACACTATGTCACCCAAGCCTGTCGGTCTCTAACAGATTACAATATGTTCCATAACCACGTTATTACATTGAATTTCTCCTTATCACATTAAATTTCTTCTTATCACGTTATTCCATTTAATTGGTGCTTGGTTTTTATTCAATTTGCGAACCACGCCTTGTTTGATGGCTGGTTATGATCTTAAACCGACTATGATAGTTGTATTGTGTCCCATAGTGAGCTAGGATTGTTTTCATGTTAATTGATGTTGCTTGACACGTGTCGTCTTATTGTCTTATTTATGATTCTTCATTTTCAGATTTAAATGAGTGATCAAACTGCCAAAACGAAAATTGCCTACGTCAAACAAGTTTTGAGTGGAGACAGCATTGTTCTTTTCGGTGATAACACAGATATCCATGTATGCCTCTCTTATGTCAAAGCTCCACGCCTCGCAAAACCAGCAAACGACAAGAATGAAGCTCTCATCGAAGAACCATTTGCCTGGGAAAGCCGAGAGTTCATGAGAAAGAGAATTGTTGGCAGTAGAGTATTCTTTGTAAGAGACTACACTGGTTCTAACGGCCGTGAATTCGGCCAAATATACTTTGGAAGTGAAAGCCTTGAAAATTGCCAGAACATTTCCGAGTTGGCTCTGCAAGCTGGGTTGCTAGAATTCAAAGAAGGAAAGCATGGGGATCAAGTAACCCACAACTTCATTCATTCCCAAGAACAAGCTCTCAATCACAAACTTGGAAAATGGGGTCCAATTCATTTAACAAGAAATGCCTCCTACACCCTCGACAACCCAACCCAATTTGTCAACCAACACAAATCCAAACCTCTCAGAGCTATTATTGAGAATGTTCGCGATGGCAGCACCTTCCAAGCCTATATTCCTTCCCAAACCACTTATATCAATTTCGTATTGAGTGGAATCAGATGTCCTTCATTCCTTAAGAACGAACCATTTGCCAAGGAAGCCAAGTCATTTGTCGAAGCGAGACTATTGAATAGAGAAATAGATCTTCTAGTCGAAGCAACTGAAAACAACAAAATTGTAGCTTCTATAAGTCATCGAGCTGGAAATATTGCCATTTTGATGCTTCAACTTGGGTATGCAAAATGCGCTGATTGGTCACTGCCTTTTGTGACAGGAGGCTATTTGCCATTTAGAGAGGCTCAGAACAAAGCCAAGCAAGAGAGAAAGGGTGTTTGGCAAGATTGGACTGAAAGCAATGCAGTTAAGCACACTCACGCTTCAGGGAAAGTTATTGAAATCGGCTTGGTAGACAATATTACTGTTCTCACCGATGCCGGAGATGAGGTCAAATACTACCTTGCATCTGTCAGGGCTCCAAGAGCTGATCCATCTACAAACAACAAGCAATTCAAACCTCTTTACGACATTCCTTGTATGTTGAAAGGACGTGAATTTTTGAGAACTAAATTAATTGGCAAGAGAGTTACCGTGATAGTTGATTATATTCAACCACAATCAGAACAATACCCAGAAAAAATTGGTGCCACTATTTTGTTCAATAATGAAAATATTGGGGAATCCTTGGTCAAAAAAGGCCTTGCAAAAGTAGTCAGACATAAAAGAGATGACGAAAATAAGAGTTCCCAGTATGATTTGTTGATGATGGCTGAAAAGGAAGCGGAATTGGCTAAGATTAATATTTGGTGTGAAAAGAGAGTAGAAAAGAGTAGAGTATCTGAAATTCAAAATGATTTGTCTAGAGCCAAGCATTTTTTAGCCACTTTCACTCGTGCTTCCAAATTAACTGGGGTAGTCGAATTTGTGTCTTCTGGATCTAGAGTTCGTATTTTCATTCCTAAGGAAAATGTGGTTATCGCTCTTTCTCTCTCTGGAATCGTATCTCCAAGAGTAGATACAAACAATGACGGGGAAGCTTTTTCTAAGAAAGCATTGAAGCTGGTCAAAAATTTGATCTATCAACAGGATGTTAGATTAGAAGTAGAATCGGTTGATAAGCATGGTGGTTTTATAGGTCATATTTTCGTTCAAGAGATCAACATCTCCAAATATTTACTGGAAAACGGGTTGGCTACTGTTCATTCAACTGCTGCAAAAACAAGATTCGCCACTGAATTTTACGAAGCCGAGAAAAGTGCCAAAAGCAAGAACCTTAATTTATGGAACAATTATGTTGAAGAGACTGTCACTGAGGAAGAGAAAGAAAACCACAAGGAGAATTTCAAGAGAGTCGTCGTATCTCACATTGACCCTTCTTCTTTGTCTATTTGGATTCAAAGTTATGAGATGGAGGATCAACTTTGTGATTTGATAGAAAAGGTTCAAATTGTCGGAAAATCATCCCAACAAGGCATTCTTCCCAAGAGAAGAGAACTTTGCTTAGGCAAATCTACTTATGACGGGCTTTGGAATCGTGTTCGTATTGAAGGTATTAAAGACGACATAGCTTCTGTCTACTTGGTTGATTATGGAAATTCAGAACAAGTACCTTACAAAGCGGACAACTTTAAGATGCTGCCTAATGAAAATAAGGCTCTTCCGTTCGCTAAGGAAATTCAATTGGCCTTCACAGCAATCCCCGAACACTACAAAGAACTTGTCTTGGAAAAGATGATGTCAATTTTGTACAAGGAAGAGTTCATTTATGCCTTGCATGAATACAAAAATGGAAATGTTGATCACACTACTCTTGCTGTTCACACCAAAGACGGGAAAAAATACAATGTTGGAAAGTCTCTTGTCAATGATGGCTTTCTTATGGCTCAGCAAAAATGTGAACCAAGATTTAAGTCAACTGTTGACGAATATCAAAGAGTTGAAAATGAAGCTAGAATGGGACGCCATAATATCTGGAGATATGGAGACTTCACTGGAAATGAATTGTAATTTATTCTATATCCATTGTATTATTGTTCTATAGAGTTATTATAAATAAATTATATTTAATATCTTTTTTATTATTTTGTGAAGCATAAAACATCTATAAACTACATCTTTTTCATCATAAGAAAGTTCAGAAAATAGTTGGCATTTCGATTTGTACAGGTCAATTTCAGCTGGATTGGTTTATTAGAGAAATCATTCCAAAGAAATTGAATTGGTTCAAGGATTTGTTTGATTTTGCTTTTCATAAATTGACAATCGCGTTCTCTCACTATAAACAAGCTCGAGCATTCATAAATATTGAAATGCGTGACGCGGAAACTTCTTCTTAAAGCATTCTACCTGACTTGGCTCTATCTCGCTAAAAATTTGTTAATGTGATGTTCCGTATGAAGACAATAATAACATAACATTTATCTATCAAATAACGAACTGCTTCAATATTGGTGCCTAACTCTTTAACCGCATGATGAATAGTGGTGGTAAGTTTTTGGAAGTCACATTCGATAATCATGTTGTATTAACACATCCTAAATCGCCGTCCGTATAATAGAACTGTGTTTTTTGTGATTGATGTTCTTAAGTTTTTCCATCCAAACTTCAAGAAGATCCATAAATGATTCACTTTTATTATAGATCAAATCAACTGTCTTTGATTTAAGCAATCCCTTTTCTAAATATACTACGGATAATGCATACGTGGAAGAAGCTCCTGAATAGACTTTGTTGAGGCGAATGTTGAATTGCTTCTTTAAAATGAAAAACTAATAAGTAATGAACTTGTATTTACTTGCATCAGCCAAGACTGTTTCGATTTCAGATGCAATGCATTGCAGACGTTTTGGCTTGCATATTTCAGTCAGTCTTTTAGAGGTGGAAAGGAACATGCGGGATTAAGATACTGAACAAATTTAATCAAATTTGGATTTAACAGAATTACATTCGCATGCAATAAAATTCATCAAAAATTGGTGCATCTTTGAAGTGAGCTTTGTAATTTCAATTGATGACATCTTAACAATTTGTTCCGGTAAATGTGTTGAAGTAAAAGGACTGTGATTGGTTTGCTAATCAATTGTGTCTTCGTTCTCAATTAGTTTGATAGAATCTACTCTTCTCTGACTTAATTGAACATCTTTTTAGCACCATTTTCAGGTATCATTATTAATCGCGCTTCTTCACATTTTCTGGTGTGCTTTCTTGCATCAGCAGTTAAATAACATTTACCAGTTCTTGTAACTGATGGCCACCCACAAAAATTACATCTCTCAATGATTGCGTCTTTTCAACTATTTGAGTGAAATTGGTAAAGCTTGATGACTCGAATAACTTGGCAACTGTATCAGCAGTCCCTTTCAATTGCGTTGCAGTAGACAATCCTACAGGACTTTTACCTGCATCGTTATTGCTCTTAGATTCAGCCAATATAGTCCCACTTCCTATTTTGGTCGATTTGGAAGTCTTCATTATTTCTAAATTAAAATCAGAATACTAAAGGGAAACGGACATGGTAATGACATCAAAATTGAACCAATTATTTACAATTGAAACCATGACACCTTCAATTTTTCGATTAAGAGGACAGAAGTTTACTACTGTAAAAGAGCGATTGTGCATCTCCATTAAAAAGGAATACTTGAGTAAAATATTTAAAATCGACACAAACATTCAATTAAATTAATCCATGTCACTCTTTGTGCTTGTCGTCGCGCCATTGTCTGTGATGACTATTTTAAAAGATATTTTCAACACGTAAAATGTTCAATACTCATTTAAAGGATCTGATGTTCTTTAACGAGTCATCAAAAATTAAACTAGTAAGTAACATTTTTGTAGACGATAAAAAGTAATACCTTAGATGGCCAATATTATGAATAAAGTGAACCTTAATGAAGTAAGTGATTATCTGATTAGTGTGAGCACATCTAGAGGTATTAATTAGACAAAAACAAATTGCTTCAACACATTTATTATAGTGAAAACAGAAAAACTATTAAATTGGCAGATATTTTTTAGTGTAAGTAAGATAATTAAAATAATGAGATCTATTTGTAACTTCTCCCCATCTCCTCCAACAGAAGTTTGAGCACGGGTCTATAGAATGAATCCACTTCAGACAGCCTATCATTTTCTCCAAAATTAACCCTTTTGTATTCTCCATGTCTGTCTTTATGCACAAATTGATTCATGTTACTTCCAGAAATACGCAAATTAGTTGCACATTTGAATTTATTCCCCACAAGTTTAATTGAGTTAATTGGTCCAGTCTTTGAGGTCTAAGAATATTTATCATAACAAAATATTTATTTACTTACACTTCCAAATCGAACATTTTCTTTTGCAAGTGCGTCATTTTCTTTCGTGCTATCATTCTTTTGGCAATGTAGAAGTGTCGATAGGAGCAGCCTAACATCTCTTCTCACTGCGTTCATGCTTCCGCCTTTGAATACGAAACGATGCTCTCCAGAACCACTTTTTGTATACACGTAGGTGTTTGAGTCACCCGTCGATTCCCTAAGACTCTTCTTTACCTTGTCTTTTTGAACGATAATTTGCACGATTTTCCCAGATGTCTAAAACATGAATTTTAATGAACAAACTAATTTGAAACTAACTTACATTTCTTTTAACTGAATAAGAATCGTCGTCTAAAATGTGGCAACTACTCTCTTCCATATTCACTTCTTCATGATCTTTTCCGGCTTCCTCCCATGCTTCAAATTGGTGACTGATTTTCCTTAGTTTGTACAGCTCGCTTTCGTTGAAAGGACATCTCTTATTTTCCAATGATTTGAAAGATGTTTCTCCATACTTAAGTATGCCAACTCTTTTGTCGGGCATAGTCACTTTAATATCCCCATTAGCCATGAATCTCGAGATTGCTCCTCTGATTCCACCAGTATTGTTGAAGCGAGCTTTTTCAACTCTGGCCAGCATATTAAACACAAAATCGTGCACTATTTTGTAAGCAGTCAACGGCCTCCCAGAACACTTCAAACCATCCAAATTTTTGAACACAGTTGGGTCTTTTAACCATTTTTCCTCAAGATGGACAAACTCATTAAACGACTGATCGCAATTACTTTTCTTGAGATTGTAAAATTCGATCGTTTGCGTTGTTTTGGAATGTCTAATTCTTTGCTTTACAATCATGGCTCCAATAAGCTCATCATTTTGATTCCCAAATTCACATTGCAACAAGCAATCATCATCTCTCATTTCGACAGTGAATTTCTGCTTTCCCACAGCGATAACAATATTTGTTAACGAAAACAAAGGAAGAGGCCAGGTCATCTTTTCTCGCCTTAATTTTGAGGCGATAGTCACTTTTGTGCAATCAGTTGCATTTGACACATATCCCGAACTTAGACCATTTGATTTCCGAATTGATCGTGGCTTTCTTGTAGACATCATACTTTCAACAGATGTTCCATTTTCGATTATATTCAAGATATCTGAATTCTTTTCAATTGGCGGCCTCGTGACAGATCTTATAGATGTGACTGATTTATGGCCGTTGTTTCCTTCCTCTCTACTAGCACTTCTCCTCCTTGCCGAAACAACCTCACTCAATCGTCCACATCCACAAATAAATGGCTCCTTTAGAATATGCTTCAACTCGATTCTACGCTCCTTTTTATCCAACATTTTCAACAGCAAGTCGGTAGCATCTGTGGATAAACTTGCTCGTTTAACAATACGCAAAATATCGTTTCCTTCGTCGATTGGAGGTGGCTTTGCTGTTAACATGGCGAACAGTACGCAACCTAGCGAAAATACATCCGCTTTTTTATCATACTCTCCATCCATCACTTCCCTTGCGATAAAATGTGGGGTTCCAGCAATAGTGTTGCAGTTTTTAGAGGCATCCATAAATTTGACTAGCCCGAAATCAGCCAGTTTTACAACTAAATCTCCTCCTTTCATCCATCTGGATATCAAAATGTTGCCAGTACTCAAATCACGATGCATCACATTATTATCATTCAATATGCTTACAGCTCTTATCAATTTCTCCAGCACGGATTTTGCTTGGTCTTCTCGCAATTTACCATTTGTTCTAATGTGTTCCTTTAGTGAACCGTGCGAGCAAAGTTCCATCACGATGCAATGGACCTCTCTGTCGCCAAAATCATCGTAATACTCTACAAAACAAGAATGCTTAAACGTCTTGTGTGCTTTCAACTCAGCGTCGATAAGTTTCTTGTTTTGTCTTTCCTTTTTTATCTAAACAAACAAATAAAAGGAATACATTTATTAACTTACTATTTTTATTGCCACATCTTTTTTATCTTTATTCCTCACTGCAGCATAACATTCCGCAAAACCACCTTTCCCGATGCTCCTTATCAGCTTATACCCGCGCTAAAAGAATTATTAAATCTTTTATTGTTACCCAAACTTACGCTTTCAACTAGCTCCGTCATCGTAAAAAATGGCTTTGCAATAACTCATAAAACAATAGTTATGTACAAACAATTTTGATGTTATTTATAATACGCGTACATTCGTTGTACGCACGCACACTTTTCCAATTGGCAAACAAGAATAGGTGGCAGGAGTTACTCTAAATCAGTATGGTATAAAGCCACTTTAATAAAAAGCCGAATATTGCGTTATTTTTACCATTCAAATGAGGAAATGTTTAAAAATAGACGTATGAACTTGACTTTGCTGAATAAAGACAAGCTACGTTGGTACTTGATACATTCGTTCCATCCACTAAATCTACACAGTTAAAGACTTTAACGTGAACTTTGATGCTATAGTAGTATGCTCTGTGTGTTTCATTTCAAATTGCTACACTTTACTTGCTTGCTCAAATTCATTACAATGATGATGAATGCACCACCACCTTATTCTCAACAATATCAGACTAATCCATTACCTTATCCTCAACAATATCAGACTAATCCATCGCTTTATCCTCAACAACATCAACCTCAACAATATCAACCTCAACAACCTCAGCTTCAACACAATCAACCTTACCAATCTCCTCCGGGTAAAATTATCATCAGCAACACTAACAATTCCGGCAATACAAACAATTTGAATAAGCAAAAGAGAGTACTCTTCATGACTAATCCCATTCATGCATGTATATGGACATCGCTTATTGCCATTGCTGGTCAATCTGGAATTTACTATGTAACTTTTATTTAGATTCAATCACTCATTTGTGCCTTTTGTAGATGATGATTTATTCGGAGAAATTGGCCATCCTTATATTTGGTGCCGGATTTGGATGTTCATTTGTGATGGCTTTATTGATGATCGGAGGATGGTCATTCAAGTTTAGGTATTACGAGTACACGGGATTAGCGTATATTTTGGTGCAGGTAAATTGATAACAGTTGTTTAAACTCTGACATTCATTTTAGACACTCCTCATTATGATAGTATCAGCTCGCCTATGTTACTACACCACCATCTTCACTGTTTTCAAAATGTTTAAATACACATTTAAGGACCCACTTGGTCTACTTATGATCCAAAAAGTCTATCACAAAAACGGAACTGCCAAGTTACAAACCAATATCATTATTTGCTGTAGCTTAGCAGTGGTTTGGATGTATGCTGTCAGAACATCCTACAACATTTATAGAAGAGAAAGAATGCTACTTAGAAAAGAATTGCTGAAGATGATCGGTCAAGCAAATAACAACAATAATCAAATTAATCAACGAGTCATTTTATAGAAACGTACAAATAAAGTGTGTATCATTTACAAATGTTCAGTTTGTTTGTTATATAATATCATTTGTGTTGTTTATCTAACTTTGATGGACGGCTACGTGATGGAGTTCAATGTCACCATCAACATCCATGGAAACTACATTGTGGTAGTTGTCTCTGTAAACAAACTTGATAAAATGCTCCCCATCTTTCTTGACTTCAACATGATCAGGATGAGCAATGAAATCTAGGGTAAAGATGGCACCATGATGGAAGGGAAACTCCTTCTCAGCTCTTTCCTCCTTTTGCCAGACTCCATTGATGCAGCTGTTTCTAACAACGGCCTTCTCATTAAATCTCACATTAAAGTGAAAAATAATGTCATTTGAAGAATTGTTGAAGTCTACTTTGAACTGCTTGGCTCCTTTGTGAGATTGGCCAATTAGTCGAATATGTTGTGGATACTCGAACCCTCTGATTGGAGTAACAAATTTGAGTTTCTAAAAGGAGATTAATCTAGCGGATATTTATTTGTAAACCTACAGGATTATAAACTTCTCTAGTAAAATTGATTCCAACACCATCACCGATTCCCATCTTGACTTTGTACGCAAAAATATAAATTTGATGGGAAATAAACAATTTTGTTCTTTAAATAGGAAACTTTCCCTATTTATTTAACAAACACAATGATAAGATAAACAAATACCTCTTTTAGTGTTGGCCTTTACACAATCAAATGGGCTTACTTATAGGAATCAACTTTTTATTATGTCACATTTGAACCTTTTTTAACGTTATAAAATGACTGAATCATCAAATGATACCTTCTTAACCAAATAAGACGGGCAAATGATTTTTTACTCGAGAAAAGGTATCTTTCACTGCGCATATTAGTCATGCCATCTTGAAAAAGCGAATTATGAATGATATGTATAAATTTGATTTTTATGATCCTTTAAAAGGCGTTAAATTAATATTGTGATTCGGTAATCTTCTTACTTGATTTGTGTACGAGCATGTCTTATATGGAATTGGATGTAATGGTTGGAAGTAAGTACACGTATTTTTAACCGGCATTTGACAAGAGATAAATTTGAATCACACATGGCGGTCCTATTTGATGACAACATTCAATTCTTAGTGATAAAGAACGAATCTGAAGAGGTGGTAGAAAAGTAAGTTGAATGTCTGTTTTCTGAACTAATTCACTTTAAGGTTAAAACGGTATCACGTAGTGGTAAAAGGAGATCGCGAGGATACTAGGAGTGTATGTTTAATTGGTTTAAATATTTATATCCATCGAAATGTTTTAGGGTATTGCCATTGAAGTTACCGAGGCGGGAAAGATTTCGTCTGTTTTTCGCGCAAATCTGAATACGGCCTCCTTCGAAATACTGAGGAAAAGTCAACAATTAAAGACAGATTTCAAACAGACTCGTCAAACAATACTAGATCATTTAAATGATGTGAAAAAAAGAGTCAAAGACTCAGCCGTCGGTGGTAGAGCAGGCGTTAAGTCAATTTGGTGGGAGAAAGATAAAACCAGTGGAGAAATGCTAATGAATTTGATGGAGCCAATGAAAACCAAATCATGTGTGCTTGTTGTACTGAACTTTAAGGCTGTTATGGGAACGGAACTCATCGCCTATTTAGAGGAACTGTCACACAGTAAAGATCTAAGGATATTAGATTTAAAGAAGACTGTGGAACACAAAGACAGTAAAATATGTGATCTGAGGAAAAAATTGGAAGAAAATGAAAAGAAACTAAATTTAGACATAGATAAGTTCCATAAAGAATGCAATGAAAAGGATGATTTACTCGAATATGCAAAAGAAAAAAACGAAATTTTGAATGATAAAATAAAAGAATTACAGGAACATATCAATGACCTTGTTGAGCAAGTGGGGGAAATGCAGGAAGATGAAAAAGAGTCAAAGAACGAAATGAATATAGTATGTGCAGAAAATGACGAGTTGCGCAACTTACAAAAACGTTATGAAAATGCCTTAGAGAAAGTGTACAATGAGAACCAAACTTTAATTGCTCAAGTAACTGAATGTGAGGATGAGCTCCAAAAAGCAAGTGATGAATTATTGGTGCAACAAAAGTTGCTAACATCGGAAAAAAGGGAGCACTCTAAGGGGAAAAAGATTATTATGAAATTCAAAGAGCACGAAAAATCTTTAAAAGAAGCAAATGAAGCTCAAGAAGTTATAATCAAAAAATTGAAAGTAATGAATGAAAAGTTGTCTGAAGACCAGATGTTACTAGCAAAAGTTCAAGAAGAGAGCCAAGAAAAAGACAGTCAAATCACAATATTATCAAGTAGGATTGAACAATTAAAAAATGAGATTTATTCTGGCAAAGAAAACAAAAAGAAAACAGCTCAAAACAATCTCAAAAGTCCATTTCTTTAATTATCAATATAAATTACATACTTGTACATGTTTCGATTTTAAAACTATCAACTTAATAAAATGTATTCATATAATTGTATTTAATCTATTAATAAGTAAAATATTTAAGAACATGGCATTATTTTGTTCAGAAATTCGCTTGCATAAAACACCAACTAAATCAGACTAATTTGTTTTAAAAACCGATTTTAAGGTTAGTATATCTTCAGTATTCTAAAGATACTGTTGTGAATTTTGGGAGGAGACTTCAAAAAGTATCTAATAAAATTATTTTAAATTGAAGAATACTATGTGCATATTATCATAGACCAAGGATCAATAACATTGTGCATATCAACAATTGGTGAAAATAACATCCCACTTCCAATTATCATACTTGATTATATTAAACACTACCTAAATTAGACTAAGACGAATTAAAAAAACCTAGTTCCAGGTTGCATACGTTCAAGATTCAATGTGAATACTGTTTATAAGTTTTGGAATGAGGCTTAAAAAGGTTTTTAATATAACACGTATTTATTCACGGTCTCCATTTTTATGTGCTTTATTATCTGGATACGTTAATCAAACTTAAAAATGATGTTTTATACTGATAGTAAATATGATAATTTGAATGTATGTCTATTATAAATTACTAATGCCTATTGGCATATCTGATTACTTAACAAAATTAGTTAAAAGAAACAAATATGCAAAACAATTTTATTTTATGCAAAAATGTACATTCGTACTAAAAGTAATACAATTGGTAGGGCAAATCTTTACCTTGGACCTTCTTGTTGATGGCACCCATAATTTTGATTTTGAATCCAAAACATTTCTTGTTGTTGTAGCTGTTGGTCCAATTGCTGTTGTTGGTTAAATTGTTGTTGTTGCGGATATTGGTTAAACTCTAGTTGTTGTGGATTCTGGATCAAATCATGCTGCTGCTGACGTTCTATCATTCTTTGATGTTCAGCAATTTCTTCTTCTATTGTCCTGTTATGCAGAGGTCGTTTTCGCTGACACTGAACTAAATCTAAATTTGTATTTAAATTATATGGAGGAAATGGTTGATATCTTATATTACTACTTTCTCCTGAAATAGACACTTTAACATCTTGTTTTCGACAATTTTCTCCATCTATCTCCATAAGTTTCTTTGGCGGAAGTTGAATTTTGGGTGGTTGCGAGAGTTCAAAGTCTAAATTTGTCAAAAGATCGTCCCCTTTATCAATTATAAATTCTCGCTTGGGATAAGGTATAGGTAATCCATTAAATACGTCTTTTGTAGCTTCAGGCTCATTTCTGAAAAATTCATCACTTAGAGCTTCTGCAGCGGTAATTCTTTTGATCGGATCCATGATTAACAAGTTTTTCAATAAAACATATTCCCTCGTGTCATATTTAATCTTATGTTTATCCACAATGTATTTCTTTAGACAACAATTGGTAAAATGAGTTTTATTAAAATCTTGTAGAAACTTGGTGTAATTAGGCATATGCTTTATGTCTTTCCAGTCAGCTTCATTTGGGTATCCCAAGATTTGGAGTATACGTCTAATTTGCCCTTTATTGTATGGAGTACTTGCTTTAGTATCTTCATCAGGACAATAAAAGATTGGCTCTGATATCATTAGTTCAGCAAATATGCAACCTATGGCCCATAAATCTATAGCTTTTGTGTAGTGTTTAGTTCCAAGCAAAAGTTCTGGCGAACGATACCAATATGTAACTACGATTGGATCTATATGAGTCAATGGTTTTAATGGATTGTGGTAAATTCTTGCAAAACCCATATCTGCTATTTTTACTGTTCCCCTTTCAATTCCTTCTCCCATAACCAAAATATTCGCAGGCTAAAAATGAATATTATTAATATGTTGGGTAAGAATTACCTTAATATCACGATGTAGAATCCAATTTTCATGAAGATAATCTATGCCTTGAAGAATTTGAAACAGTATTGATTTGATCATGCTTGCAGAAACATCAACTCTTTCTTTCTTCACTTTCATAGTCCTGTGATATTTGATGATATGCCATAAATCATGCTCAGCATAGTCAAACAACAACCAGATTTTCTTTTCAGGAGCGAAAAAGATACGATGTATTTTGATTATATTTACGCACCTATAAATATGAAATAAGCATATCTTTGCTGGTAAACATACTTCAATTCCATCACTAAGGAAATTTCACGACAAACCGACATTGCAATTCCATTGGTTCCTTGTCCATCAATTAATTTTAAAGCATAAATATTTTTAACATTGGGATCTTTTGAAATAGCTTTGTAAACTTGGCCATAAGCACCACTGCCAATTTTCTGACCACGATAGTGATATAAATCGTCAACCTTTTCCCGCTTTTGCGCCACTTTCTCTCGGAATTCATTATCTATCATGGACATTTGTATTTAAAAGATCTATAAATTACAATGTAGGGATTGATTTTGATGAGAAATAAATAAAAGCAACTTTCGGAAGGAATGATAAAGTGATGCATGTACCAACATAAAACAATGATCCTGGTTGGCTATAAAATAGAATGACCATGTGTCACCATTATTATTTTGACAGGGTTAAGTAAAATGCTCTGGTTACGAAGTATTAATTCAGTAAACTAAGATAATTCTAAAAAACAGAAATTAAACTGTTTAACAAATTCAAGTCAATATTCATACAAAAAAATAGTGCATTAAACTATTAATGACGATTTATTGTTAAATGGACATTATTGCATCACGTCTTTTCCGTACATCACAAAACTCCCAAAGCAACCCATAATTCCATAATTGTTGACTCGTGTCTGAATGGTGATCTCTGAGAAAAATATCTGCTTTGTTACATAATTCTTTACTTATAAAATTCCTTTAAAAATGTAACATGAATTTTGAGTAATGAGCAATTCCAGTTAATTGGATTGAATTGTCTGAAATCGTTTTGACGTATAATAGAACCTGGTGTATATTGAAAATGGTTAATTTTTGAGTAACATGTATCGTTATAGTTTGGGTCATTTTTATTTTTTCTCTTGATTTCATTCTTCTCGACTGAATCATTAAAATGAGATTCCCGAAAATAAGCAGTTGTAAGTATTTTGGTAAAAACATTATTTGCCTGTCTTTATGCTAGTAACAATCAATTAGATGTAATATTAGATATTTTGGCAATGGGGCAACAAAAATAGCTTGATTAAATATCTCCAATATAGTTGAATGTTACAATTCCTTACCCAAATCGTTGGTGCCAAAACAACGATTATGCGACTACTTGGAAAAATGTTTTCCTAATAATTAAAATTGATGAAACCTGAAATATAGAAAACACTTATAAGTTAAAAAAATAAAAGTTATTCCCACATACCTCAAATATAAAATCAATTTTTCCAAGATTCATTGCATACATAATGAGGATTTCTATGTTTTGGTATTAGATTTTATTAATCTTCTGATTTCATTTGACTATATCAAATACAGCAACATATGTTTAATTAAATCATAAAATACAGGAAAAATCCGAATCCATTTATAAATGATCATGCAACGTGTTATAATAGCATTCTTTCAATTTAGTTTCTTCTATATTGTTTGTTCATATTTTTCTCTCTTAAATGCAACTTTTCAGAGAGTTATTTTATGGTATTTAAATTGATCTTGAATATGAATAAGCTACGTGAATATCCATTTTTCAGTTGTATACTAAGTAACAAAAGTTAGTAGTGGGCGTTAATCTTATTATCTCAACTCAAATAAATGATTATCAATATTTATTAATACCTGCATTTCCATTTTCGAAAATTCTATATATTTTGTACTTTTTAAAAGGTTTTTTGCTTGGATAAAATAGTTATTGCTTACTTTGATATTACATTTTCCCTCATTCTAAATAAATATCGAAAACAAACTGCAAACAATTTATTATAGTACAGAATCATATTTTATATGCATAATTAAAATATTTAATTACAAAGATATTGTAAACACTTTGTGCTCAAACTTTTTTTATTGTCTTATCAATTATTGTTTTAAAAATAAATTAATCACATTATGCTTACTCGCAACAATTAGTTCTTCAAATATACTAAAAGCGATATTGTAAAAATTATTTTTTGCAAAACGAATCACTAGTGGTTTAAGCGCAATAACTGTTTTGGTTTATTTAGGGTTGTTTCACAAAACATCATACATAATCAAATTTAAAAAAGTATAAATACACATTCGTTTTTAATCCTCTTTCATCAAGACACTCACTTGTGATAAGGAATTACATAAGCTTTATTCTGGTGTCATCTTACAAGTCGCATCATCCTACATTAATCATTATACTAACCTTTATATTAACCATTTTTCATTGTTATCTTCCAAACACAATTGATCCAAAACAAAAGACACTCAACTCCTGGCAAACACGGAACTTCATATCTTAAGCAAACGTACCTTAAATGTGTAAAAGCTTTTTAGGACATTTTTTGTACTATGTAAACTGGTATTGCCTTCTATGTCATTTAACAATAATCGCTGATTCATAGACACTTTTATTTACTATATTAAAAGAAGCATTGCAGCTAAAGACGTTATTTCAAGATATCATCTTTGAACATGATTTTGCTTAAAATTATTTTCATTTTCTCTTTTGTTACTTGTTCCACTACACAAAGTTCGAAGAATTGCCCATCGCCTGTTCTTTTTCTACCTGATAATTCACATGGAGCCATTTATTCCCCTAACTTCCCAAATGATTACGATGATTGGGATGACTGTGCTATTTTGATTAGAGTTCCAGTTAATCACACCATTCAACTTACAGTTTATGCATTTTCAACAGAAGCATGTTGTGATCTTTTAAATGTAACTTCATTTTTTTGTATTCTTAATTTTATCTTTTTTAAAGATTTACAACGGAGCTCAATCAGAATTAATTACAACTATTTCGGGAGAAATTACACCTGGTACTCAATATCACTCTACTTCCACGAATCAAATGTTTATTCGTTTTGCATCAGATCTAACACATGTTAGCACAGGATTTTACATTGATTACAAAGCTATTCCTTCAATGTCTGGAAATAATCCAGCGGGATCGGGCAACATTTACAATTGTGAAGTAACTCATATGACAACTCCAATAGGAGGAATCAGTAGTCCATTATGGCCGTCTAACTATCCAAATAGTGCAACGTGTGATTATTTAATTGAAGGGACAGATTTAAATTCATTTGTATCTCTTAATTTCATCACCTTTTCCACGGAATCATGCTGCGACATCTTGACAATTTACGATTCCAATAGACCCGATGACTCTAAGATCATTGACGTAGTTCGTGGGTCAAATATCGCAACCAAAATTTTCAATTCAACGGGCCCAGTAATGTACCTACGCTTTAACTCTGATCCTGATAACAACGCCCATGGCTTTGATGCAATCTATCAAATTCTATCCAAGCTAGGTCCCATGAACAGCGTTCCACGAATTCATCACCCAAAAAATTTGAAACCTAATTTTACACTTTCTTAATTTTATCTTTTAACTGTTATAAACAAATCATTTCGTTACTGTCATAATTACTACTCCCCAGTATATAATCTTTACATAAATTTTGCACAAATTATCCATTTTTTTATCAAAATTTGTTTTTTAATAAATGACTCTTTGCTGTTCATAGTTGATTTTATAATCTTCTTTAATCACATCCGTTCAATGTCTCCTCTAATACATTTGTTTCCGTGTATTGTAGCAACCAAACGGTACTGCATAACTTACTATAATCGGAGAGGAATGTGGTTATAGTTTCCAATAAGCTGAGCCAATTTAATATTGAATGTGAAAATTGGCAATCCAATCAACTTGTCTGAAATGTTGTTCATTAAATTGGGTTCCTGATAAATTTTAACATGAAACTATATTACAGTAAGGTTTGTTTATCTTCGAAATTTATTGTTGTCATCATAGATGTAATTTAATTAATCATATACAAGTTAATCATACATATAAATAACACTAGTAAGAGAAACCTTTACCATATTAAAATATGCTGTTTAGTACATTTTTTAGAATACTAAGATGGTTTAATAAATTTTGAGATTATTAAAGTCTAAATTAACTTCGTTTTAAATTCGTACCCTGATTGATTCCAAAAATTGGCATAAAAAAGTGCTAGTCCCTTTAAGTTACATTTGTTAACTATAACATGACTTCCTAATAATTCAAAAGTCAAACTTCAATTTGTATAAATAAAATAGATTAATGGAGAGACAAAGTAAATGGATACATTAAGTGAGGCTTTTAAAAAATAAGATATCTATAAATTACATTTTAGCCTAAATAGACAATTCCATAATTTTGGCTAAATTACAAATTTGTTTTTATGATACTATTGTTTACACTTTGTTTATTGCAATTGCCGATATATTATTTGATTAAACAAACCGTAATAAAAGTTCCTTCTCAATTTATGTAGTTTGATGCATGTGTAAGGATAATAAAGTTTAAATAAACTTAATTTAATTTTATTACAATTAATGTAAATAAGCATAAATGTTGATGGTTCGAATGTAAATATTGCTAAACATTTTAGATGACTTAATTTTAAATGGAGTTTCAGCTGAACCAAACTTAAATGTGCTCTTATTTACTGTGCTTGTTTCGTTCTCAAATACACTATTTTTATTTGTTAATTTGATAGATTTAACTAACTAAATTAAATGATTAGGTAAGCACTCATTAATGAAATAATTTATTAAAAAATAGTGTACGTGTCAAGATTTAAACGATTGAGTATATTAATAAATTATATGTGTATGTACAAATTAAAAACCAAAGAAAGTCAGTTTTGTTATTTAAAAATTCTTTAGTTGGACACGTATCTAAATGTGATTCTGTTTGTGATTGATGTTTTAATTAAATAGAAGTATATGTGTTTGTATGCACTTGATTAATTGGAGCATGATGTTGAATCTTTTTTCCACTTGATTAAGCTTGTTCTTTGTTGGTGTTGCTGGTAACTGATACTTGCTTGACTTGATGAGCGAAATTCAAAATCCTTGTAATTGGATGATGTGTTAGCAAGTCTGCTTTTAATTGTAAAGATATGGCGTCGAATGACTGAACTGAAGCATAAGTAGAGGACAGGATTGACAAAGGAGTTGGTAGCAAATATTACCATCACAGCCCAAGAAATCCACTTTCCACTTGAATTTGAACAAATTGAAATGCCTATTTGGCCGACAACAAAGAGGAGCGTGTTAATTATACAGGGAATCAAAAGTCTCGTCTCAATGGATAATTGCCTTTGAATAATTAATGTAGACGTGTTGGAATTTGAACTTCCACGAAATTTGTAATTAACAGTATCTAATTGTTTGCGTTGCCTTGCCAATAAAACATATAAAGCGATTCCATAAAATGGAAAAGGCACAATCATTGATGACCAATTAAAAATCATGTAATAAAGTGCGGTTCCATTGTCGGAATATTTTTGCCAATCAGCAGTCAACCCAAATTTTGTTGGGTCGTAGTATAAAAATTCAAACCATGGCATTTGATGCTCGATGATACTTTGTAGTAACCCCAAAATCCATGCCGAGGAACAAATTAAAATGCATTTATTAAAGGAAAGGGTTCGGAACCAATTCGGAAATTGGACTGCTGCCAATCTTGACCAAGCAACGATAGCGTAATGATAAACCTAAGAAAGGACATTATTTGATAAGAAGATAGTCTACATACCATAGCCCACCAAGTAAAGTCTAGGTAAATATGAAAATGCCATCGAAACCGAGACGGTATTATTTCATTTTGAGTCAAAATAACAACTCCCGGAAATATTCCAAACTAAAACATTTGTTTAATTATGTAAAATGGTATATATTTACCTGCAGTAGCAAAAGAATGTCCGTAAAGGCTTGTGATAATAAAAATCTGAATCCAACGATTTCTTTACACATCCTTGCCATAGTGATACAAACAACTGTATATAAAGCAATTCCCAATATACCAAAAATAATCAAAAAAAGACCTGCAAATATATCATCACTATTCAAACCACCATTTGTCTGGTTTTGAGTCTGTAGCAAATCAAAATGCTCGCTTTCTTTAAAATATCCTTTATCGGTGTCTTCATAACTTTCAGGTTCCGGAAAATTAGTTGAAATAGGTGGTAAGAATAACTTTTCTGATAGATGATGTTGATTTGCAGAAAAATGACGAAGTGGATGATTTTGAATGTGACTCATGGTTATACACTAACGTAAAATGATAGACTCAAATTCATGAATCTTGTCCAAATATGTATCTAAATATAGATTAGATAAATTCTATAAGAAGTGTCAAAGATTATTTATTTAGTACATTATAAGTCGTTTAAATGTTGTTTGATAAGGAATGTATGTTTCTTATTATATTAATATATTATAATGTTGCGTGCGTCAATAAAAATGCATATAAATAGGGTAATTACCATGTCTATTAAGACAATGGACTGTACCATCATTATTTTAATATGAACAGTACTTTGCCACTTCATTAATCTATATGTATCGGAGGAGAAGGAACTTATTACAGTTATTGAAATGACTGCTTTTGTGAAATCTGCATGTTATCACATTTCAAGGATAAAATAAAAGCATGTTGTACTTTTTAAAAAAAGAACTAAAATTTAAACTTATTATTCCATGGTAAGCCATGCGATATTCCCAATATAAGTTAATGTCTAAGTTAATGAATATGTTTATACTTAAGTAAATATTTAAGTTGTTGTTTTTAAAAGCATACGATTACGTAAGTTTCTGGAAGATTATCAATTTTGAGAATAGACGTCTGCTCAGTTCATAATATTTTCATCAACTAAAATTATTAATAAAGTAAATAGTGGGGAGTCATAGGCAAATAATAATTTTGATGATGTATTGTAATATCTGCGACCCCTTATACACGTCCAAATAGCCCCCTTAATTTAACATTTTTTAATTAAGCCTTGATATTTGGCAAAAGATGGGGTAGAATTTAAATGGCAAAATTGATGATGGCACTCATATGGAAACAAATGCTTGGAGGCGGATTTTTTGTTTTGTTTGATGAATTTTCTTAAGATACGCATAAAATATTTATTAGACTTTGAATTGTGGAACAAATTAATTGTTCATCCCTTCCTTTTTTAGAAACGAGGTGTCAATGGAGAGAATATATATTAATGAAATGTAATGAGCCAAGACACACTTTTATTCCGGAACTAGAACTTTATTTTGTTGTAATTTTAAAAGTGTAATAAAAAAGGAGAAATAAAGAAAGACAATAAACACCAGTTTATTACAAAATAAATTATTCGTAAGCTGCGAGTAATAGCAAGTTGTCAAAATCAAATCATTAAACTGTCAAATAAATGAAATAGTGACAGTTGTGGAAAAGCTAACAAAGGGAGGTGAAATTGATCAATCTTTAAGGTGACATTATTGACCTTATTCATGCATTTACATACAGGTACTTTGCAATAGATGCTTTAAAACTGTTCGTAAATGTTGGAGAATGTTTGTGAGGAGATCAGAGAAAATGAATGGATATTTTTGAAAAATATGTACTCAAAAAAGTTTGTGAAGGTTATTGTAACGAAAAATAATTTGCTGTTAAGATTAGTTTAAAACTGAAAACACAAGATTTGAGACATTTGAGGATAATGAAAAATATTGTACCAAAAGTACCCAAAAAAGGTTACTTACTATTAGTGTAACAAGATCTAAAGTCAGAAAAGGTTATAAAATTACGTCTCTAAACTGAAATAAAATGTATACATATATCCTAAAAAAGATACACAGCTAAAAGTGAAGGGTGTATGTTTTGTGGGAATAAAATTAGATCTGAATGAGATGTATCAGATATCATTGTACCATTCTTATAATAAAATTCAATCGTCTACAATAGATTGCGCCTAAAGAAGAAACTTTTTGCAAGTCAGCGTTTCAGGTTCTTTATGACAAAAGTGACAGAGGAGAGAGTGTTACCAGGGAGACTGATAAAATGAATAGGTTGGTGAAAATATGATATTTAAAAATTAAAAGAGATATTCAAGACGTTTAGAATGTAGATGCGTGTAATGTGTGGTTTCTAGGATTATTTTTCATTGAATGAGTGGCTTGAGTTCCGGGATACAATTCGATTGTCGAGAAGAATCTTACGGTTTTATATTAATGCTAGTATTATTGTGGCTGAGTAATTGTCTCAATGATAGACCACTATTCTTTGTTTGAAAATATTGCCCTATACTTATCACACAATAAAATATACCATAAAAAGTTTGCAAGCTGGCATATAATTTTTGCAGAATGATAAATGTTAACCTTAATAGATGCCTTCTTATGAACTCATACTCTGTCCGTTGCCAAATCTCTCTTAAGTTGCTATCCAGAAAATGTAGCCAAAGGCGAATTTGTCAGAAGATGTTGCTAATATGATTATTAAGTACATTAAAATATTTGACCAAATTTGGGTAGAGCATAGTGGTGCTTTAAAAATGCCTGAAGGTATGTATGGTCGATCTTTTTTAAACGTATTCGTAATACAAAATTTGTTTCGAGTAAACAAAGATTAATGGAATAGTTTAAAAAAATGAAAATGATAAGCAAATAAGTAGTTGTGACCAAAAGGAGTTACTATCGCAATTACAAGCATTCTTTATTTAAAAGAAGTTTTTAATGCAACAATTGGAAGATTAAATGTAGCGGAAAATGGGTTAGAAGATTAAAAATTGTTGAAGTTAGTAAAAAAGTCTATAGGAAACTGCATATAAATGCATAGATTATTGAACAATTGAAATGAATATCAAAGGATTGAGTGGCAAATTACTGTTTTCTAAATTGCAAGGTGTAAAAATATCACATTTGAACATTTGTTAATCAGTAAGACCATCTTGATGTGTTTATTCAATATATTATGATCACTCCATTTATATCGAAAATGCTTTATAAAAAATTGAAACAATAGCTGAACTTTTTTAAAATATAATGCAAACATTTGTGTCCCAAAAAACTATTAAAAGCGGGCTCAAACGGATTGAAAAGTATATTGTTAACAATAAAAAAGATGAGTATAATTTTATGACAGAACAAACGAAACAGCTTAAGACTTGCCTTGCGACCATTAATATCTTAACCACACTTTTTTGTGTAGCAATAATGGAAAAAATTCAGAGGAAGATTTTAAGATGCAGTATTGGGTGGAACATTTTAAGTTGGTAGTATTGGGTGTCTATGTCTTATTGTAAATTAGATTTTGGACGGCTTTATATTTAGTGGGATATAATTTGATAAAAAATAATATAAGAGGGTTTTTTGAGGAAGTGTTGATGTTTTATTCAAAAGATTAATGGTTAAAATAATGTTTTCAGAAATTAGTTTTCTGATTTAAACATTCCCAGTGGTACTCATTCATTCATGAAATACAAAATCGGTCATAAGCGAAAGATTTATCAAAAATTAGCATTTAGACGGGCTTTTAGGTTACAGACAAAGTCAAAGAACAGAAATTAATTTTTACATTAAATCTGTTTTGTTGATTACCAAACAAATAATCTCTGAATCTTAAGATTTAACAATTTTAAAAATAATGTGTTACTTGCACCTTTAAATAATCGAAATCATATGCTCAAATAAATTAATAAATCATATCTAAAGGACCGTGCCATGATTCATCGTTGCCCACTTCTTATCCGTTAATATGTGGTGTCATACTAAATAACAAACGAGTCTCTTAACAAGCAAAACATACTATTTTTAATATCTATCTTTATGGTTCTGTGATAATGAGTTGAAAAAAAGTGCAACAGGGTATTAAAGTTTTTGAACAAAAAAGAGTTGGTGGAGATATTTTAAAGATTCATTATGAGTAACATTATAATGGTCTGCACAAAAATATTATATTTGTATACAGATTAATACTTTTGTTGTGTTATTATTTTGCAAAATAAGGATTTAAATGATTTTTACGTTTCATTAGTTCTTCCTACGACAATGAAACTATGAACAAAAAGATTTCATAACATAAACTTTGAAACTTAATGCTCGATGATTAATCTTTCTTTCCAAAGTGAAGACATTGAATTTAATTAATGACGTCAAGACAGTGCCATCAAAGAGCCTAATTTATAAAGGGTGTTTTGTAGGGCATATGATGGGCTTTTGGTTGATATAACACAAAATAATGGCATTATCAGATAATGTAAAGCGTGAAACTGTGATTGTTACTTGCGACTGGCACTAGATGTAAACTCTTATAGTCATTAAAAAGTACAACTTTTATAATGAAATATTTGATTAAACTTATCATAAGTATGTAAATATTTGAGTATGTGATTAAGACTAATTTGGTTAAAATTACACAGTTTGACAAAATTGTTGTCAATGTCGCACTAAAATCGACTACTCAGTGGCACATCTTTAAAGGCTATGTTTTAAAAAAGTTAATTGAATGTTTTTAACGAAAAAAGAAGAAATTCCAGGAAATAAGATGTTTTTTAAACGAATGTCAGGTGAAGAAAATGTATAAAAATGTTAGTTTGAATAATTTTCTAAGGAAACAAATTGAATTATCTGATATTTAATAAGCCATCAATTACTTTATAAGTGGTTAAGTCTAGGAAATTTTGTAGCGGAAGTCAGTATAATAAAATTAGACTAATCAACCTTTAAATATAAGCTCATTTTAAATTTAGTTTATGAAATGTCATTTTTATGTATAGAATTACTAGTATAAAAGGATGTTTCAATTATGTTAGGAAAGAAACTGATATTTAAATGTATTTCCCTGTATCATATAAAAGATTATGGTATAATACGTGTTTGTTCCTGACTTTCTAAATTAGGGAGCAACTAAAACACAAGACAGAAAGAATTCTATGATACAAGGAGTTTTATATCATAAATGAATTTTATGGTATAAAGGATTTTCCATATCAGTCTGCCTACCTTCATCAGCACATAGTTTCAAAAAATTCCCCTTTTCGAGACAAGATAAACAACGATAAAAATTGAATATATTTATTTAATAAAAAAGAGTTACGCACAACGCAATTGTTAATAAGCGTAATGTTTACACAACATCCAGTAGATTTCTTTAATTATGGCTAAATATACTCTGTTATTTTATTTTGCCCTAAAAGATTTATACGAATGAGACCGATTTCAGTCTTGATAAGGAGGTTTATTTGTAGGGTGCTAATAGTAAGATAAAAGGCAGTTGACTTAAGTGGGTAGCAAAACTAAGATTTAAAAATTTTTTATTTGTCACAGTAAAGAAGATGTAATGACTTTATTTTTATCATTTATGGATATTAATAAAGCTGTAATGAAACCTCCGTAATTTTAGGGGCGTTTAATTGTAGCTGTGTAAACAGGATCATTAAAAATATCCTCTACATCAGGAATAGAGTCTACTTCGTTTGACAAAAAGGATATTATTATCTTATTTCTTGGTACTGCTTCAGTTGTTCCTGGAAGATGTGACATGTCTTTGGCTGATTCCGTGTTAAACTTATCTTTTGTATTGAGAGCAACATGGGAATGTGCAAAGCGTGGATTGAAGTTCTTTGGATATTGGAAAGGAACGACGCTGCCTGGAGGAAACAAATCAATTCTCAAGCCCTTGTGTGGAGATGGTTGATCGTAGTCGGCGCCGTCTTTCAATTGCAAAGGATACTTCTTGTATCTTGGTGGAGCATCAACGTCGGCACCACTTTGAATAGAGAAAGCATTTAAACCAACGAAAACAAAAGCAACTAGAATTAACCAGAACAGCTTCATAACTAACGAGTTAAAGGTTTGTTTGAAAGTTGAAGTTTCTGTCTTTTATAACGTTTCCAAGATAGTTAAGTTGGATAAAAAATGTTGCCATAATTGTTTCCTAACTTTTTATGAAACAATAAATTTTATCTATCTCTTTGACGTTATGTGTGGATGTAATCGAAAATGAAATGCAGTAATAATTTTTTTGCCAATTATTCAATTGGCTCATTTTATAATTATTGGTGCCTGATAACCATTATGATTACAACAGATAATTTTTTGCAAAGTTATGATAGCCTGATGATTGTTAAATGTAAAAGAGGGACTGTTTTAATTGCTTGTTAACTTTTATTTGCTTTAAATTGCCTTCTATGAAAAAGTTATATATAAACTTGAAAATAAAATGTTATAAAAAGATTTTTTATCAACGATCAAGTTTTGAAATGCCTCAAACTAAATATAAAAGAGCTGTCAGTATCAGCTGAAAAAATGTGATGGTGGTAAATTAGTTAAAAGACAAATAAATTATATACGTTGATGACATTTCTAAAACAATTTTTTGTAAAAATAATTAATAGACTTGTCATTTGCAAAGAAAACTAAGATGAAAGATTAAGATAAATGATTATATACAAACAACCACTGGTGGTGTGAATGACTCTTGTGTAAAAGTAACGTAAACAACATAAATCTATTTTTCTCACGTTTATCTAAAGAAATGTTTTTAAAATTTAGAGAATGATTTATTAAATTTTGTGAAGTTCCAAAAGACATTGTCTTCCATTTCATAGTAATTCGAAGAATATAGGGATAATAACTTGATATTTACTTTTTGCCAATCAAAAATATGACAGCCTGCTACATTTATTAATTCTTAGAAGCTTTTAAATTATATGCCATACGTTTTACTTTTTTTATTCTCATTAAAATATTTGATCATCACCACGTATATTTTCTAAATAATGTCGTAATCTGTCCTTATTTAAAATTCTTACTTTGCTTTCAAAGCATAACTTTAACAGAATAAATTACCTAATTTTATAAACATCTGAATAAAATATAATTATTGTATGCAATTTGATTCAATTTGGTTATACTAAATAAGTGATATCTAGTTTTAAAAATAGAATAGGCAAATATAATAAAAAATTACATTTCTTTAGAATTAAAGAATAAGAGTTATCACAAAAATACTATTTTGGCAGTAATATTATTAAAGTTGGAGTTATTATAGAGTTAATACGATTTGGTCCTTCTAAAATTAAAATGTTGCGTGTTTTCATAAAGCGTCAATTAGTTTTTGAGTTATTCACTGGCACAATATCCTTTTTCTAGGAAATACGGCATAATTTCGATGGTTTCTACCCTTCTCATCATCGGCAGCTTTTAAGACGGTTGATGCAGTAGATGCAATTATAAGAAAACGCATTCCAACTGATCCACAAGTTTCAGCGGGAAAAATTGTATACTTTTTGACAGAAAGGGGTCCATAATCACTATGATTTGTCAAATCAGTCTTAGAACCTATTGCACCTTGGCAAAATGATTGACTATTCTTCGCCATACAAATTGTTTCGGTGGTTTTAGTGTTACAGTCCGCTCTATCTTTACATGATTTGATTATCTTTATATCAACTGTATCAGAAGTTTTATCCAACATTGACTTCTTATTTTTTAGATTTTCTCTTATCATTTTAGCAACCACAAATACTGTTATAATTAAAGCCTGTGGAATTAAAAACAATGTAAGAAGCACACCAATTTCACTAAAACGCCATTTGTCAATCTGTTTTGTCACAGGTGAAATATTACCAGACAAATACACACTTTCCGAGCAGAGACTTCATTCTTTGAAAATAACGATTAGATTTGTTACGTATGGAAAATGATTCATAAAAAGAACCTTAATTTTATACTGATTTGTAGAGGATCCCTTGAATAGAATATGTACTAATAATTAACTTTTAAATTAATATACAAATATTGCAATGGCTAATCAATTTATTATTGAAAATAAATGCTTATAACTTGCAATTTAAAATGAACAATTAAATACGTCTATTGAATCCAGTCAAGTATCCCATGGATCCATTGCCTGCGTGTCGACAAATAACATAAGCAGCATACTTTCCAGCTGTTTCGAATCTATGAATACCGGTGCCATTAACTGATACAATATTTTGCTGCCATTCGCCGTTGAAGAAAGGAAGATTCAGGTGCTTATTGTTTTGGACTGGAATATGCTGTCCATCAAGGAACATATTAAGATAATTGCTGACACCGCTTTCTGAATAAACCTCAAGCACACATCCGCTTTCTAAAGTGTAAAATTGAGTTTTTCCGTTTACATATTCATCGGTGTTTGGAACATAATCAATAAATGAACCATTCATTCGAACAGATCAAGTGTTGGTACCAACATTGAACCGTTCACCAAATTTAATTTAACAAAGCCTAGGGCATTGAAGACACAATCATTTCCAATACTTTGCCCATCGTAAATACTCATGTTGAAGTTAGGGGCCAAGATTCTTTTCTCAATATTACTACCATTGGAAATAGGAAGAGGCATAAAGTTGATGTAGTTTGTTCCGTTTCTGTCTCTTGATAAATTGAACTTTGAAGAATTGAAACCATACAATGAGATTGCATTGACCATCAAAGAATGATTAGAGGAAATGACAAAAGTAAAGTTGGGCTCAACAAGGCTCGATGAGTAATTATAAAGTGATCGGAGAGCAATAATTTGATGAATACTTCCTGAGGCTGTGTTAAATGAAATTTGTCTCTCATCCATCACCGTTTCACTCGAATAAACTTTGACTGTAGCATTAAAAATGGCAAAAGTACAATATAGGTTTCATAATGGAATAATTTTTTCCAGCATGCTCAATTGATGGAACCATAAACATATCCTACGGGCTTGGTCGTTGTATCTTGCAATAACTTTGACTGATTCATTACAAGTAACAAAGATTCTTGGATCTTGAGCAAGAAGTGTAGTGTTGTCTTCGTAGTTGAAGAATGAGTCATAGATATCAGGCCCATTCAAAAAAAGCTGAAAATAAATAAAAATCATAAACAGAAAGGGCAAATTACTTCATTTGTTTTGCTATAAAGAGCAGTGTAGTTGAAAGATACAACAGTGGCATTCTTAATTTTGGTGTATTCAACTACACAAGTGGCACTGTCAAAAGTTGGAATGATAACCAAAGAAGCAGTTGAAGTATTTGTAAAGGGAGTTCCGGCATTCATAAGGGAAACAACGAATAATTTGTATTATTTTTGGTGATCATTTTAAATTCCTTTATTTTGGACATAAATTTGTGTTGTCTTGTGTGTAAAAATATGACATGTCTGGATAGATAAGACAGTGGAGAAATTAAAAAATATGTGTGTTAACTAGCGAAATCCGGGTCCAATCAAGCTAAATTAATATGAAGTTATGACTAAATAATTTGAATGATAGTCTTATGGATGAGTCAGTGCTACTGCTACAATTTGATGTATTTATAAACTGATAAGAACTGCAAATCTAAGATTGGGAAAGTAAATGGTCAGTGATTAAACTATTTTTAACAACATGACCAGTTATTTGATAAGAATAAATGTACTGCCAATAATTACAGATTATTCAGTTAGTACAATAATTTCATACCAGTTTTAAGTTATTCTTTTCATGAAAATTTTAGTCTAACTGAGTATTGTATTTTCCGCTAGGTATTTGTCAAATCCAAAATATCCAGGCAATCAATTAAAAATATTAAAATATGGAGTTTAATATATACTTTATTTAAGTTAGTCAGTGTGAGGAAAGATACGAGAAGTATTAGACGTTGGTGACAAAATGTGCCAATTGCTGGAGATGGAAAAACTTGCAAAAAGTGTTGATGTAACTGGCTACATGGGTTCTTTCGGTATAAAACTTTTGTTGATCATAACTTAAGTTCGTGATGGATAGTTTTTTCCTTGAATGTGAAATGGTATCAATTTGTTTCCATACATTACAACTCATTTTAACGGTCAATTGCCTGTAGTTTATTTCCCAACTTTCAATACCTTCCTTTGATACTCCTAATAGGGCATGAATATCAGATTGAATTGTTTTGGATGTCCCCAAGTAATAAAAGTGACGGTTCAACTTGAAGAATCCGTCAATTGCTTCGTTACAGAATTGTACCATCGCATCTTCACATGTGAGAGGTTTGTTGTCCTGCAAACTCATTAGGACCTGTTGAATGTTTTGGGTTCCTCTTGTCTTTCTAATCCACTGAGGATAATACTCCATGAACGGTACCTCATTACGCATGTCTTTAATTCCTTCAGCAATGATCATCAAGTAACTATAATACATGTAAAAGTCTTCATTGTACATTGAAAGAAGAGTTTGATTGTTTAAGAAGTTGTCACGAAGGTTGTAAAACATTTGCTTGATTGTATTTGGGCAGGTAATATTGGAAAGTTGATTTGGGAAATGCTTCATTTTTAAGTAAAATTGATAGCATGGTTTGTCCTTGCAATCATACAGATCCTATAAATAAGATAATTAAAAGATAAATAAAGGAAGTTAACCTACTTTGTTGTACTTTGCAAATAAGTTGAAAGATTTCGTGAGAACAGTTTCGTTTTCAACGAAATAATATTCATTTTTGGTAGTTTCATATCGGTGGACCTTAATGTCGCTGCTTTTAATAGTGAGGCCGAATAATGAGTTGTCAGTAATATGAAGGGTATCGCAACACTTGACTAATATTTCTCTAATTGTGGCAGTAGATTCACAAATGACTGGAATAGTTATTTTATTTGTATTAACTCTGACTACGATAACTTTGTTAGGAACAGCATCGAGATTAATATTTTCTCCAACTTCAACAAAGCTGCCAGTTGATGATGCATTTGATGAAGCGGTCGACGATGCTTTTGAAGAAACGGATTTGAGTGTCGAGCTTGAATTAGTGTGAATAGAAGATGGCATGTTAGTAGGATACTTTGAGAAGTGTGATTGACTATGAATGATCTACACTATATATAGTAGCACAGATGCACTTCCGACTGGCATTTTGGTTAGCATCTGCAAATAGCAATTTGGATCAGCATTTTAGATAGCATGTTAGCATTTAGCAATTTCTTTTGCAACAACTCAGTAGAATTTTGGGATATCAAGAGGTTTTTCATACACATTATCACATCAAAAGCACAGATTAGCTTTATAAATCTTAGCGAGTTTGCAAATTAGCCGTTGAAAGAGGGCTTTCGGATTAATAATCCAGTTGTCTTTTGGTATTTTATGATGTTGCATGACAACAGCTCCTGGCGGCATTTTCTGGTTTCCTTGAGCCATCCAATATCGAAGGCATTTTTATAAGCTCTTGTGGAAATGCAGCCTTGCTAGCAATTCTAGTGTGCATACTGATTTAGTAGGTGTTGCTTTCATTCTGGTCATATTTCAAATGTTTAGATGCAAATAAATGCGCTCTCTATCTATTTACATCCTTACTCCTAATTTAGGCCGTGAGAATGATTGGAGTAATGTTTTAACCCGCCTCAGTCTATGCAACAGGCATGGAAACAGTATAAAAGACCTCATTTTCCGAGACTCGTCATTCGGTCAACCTCAAGTTTGATAGACTGTGTTTAATTTAGTAAGTAATGTCTGGCAAAGGTAGATACATCCTAAATGCCTATTTGTTAATTAATTCAATTATAGGGGGAAAAGGATAGGGTAAAGGAGGTGCCAAGCGTCATCGCAAAGTCCTTCGTGACAACATCCAAGGAATCACGAAGCCAGCCATCAGACGTTTGGCCCGCCGTGGAGGAGTCACAACAATCTCCGGCCTCGTTTACGAAGAAACTCGCGGAGTCCTCAAAACCTTCTTGGAAGATGTTGTTCGTGACTCTGTCACCTACTGTGAACACGCCAAAAGGAAGACTGTTACTGCCATGGATGTAGTTTACGCCCTCAAGAGACAGGGCAGGACTATTTATGGATTCGGGGTTCATTTTTCCTCACATATTTCTGCCTTTATTTTAATAACTGCATTCCTTTTAGTTTATAATAAATTTATTTCACATAATCTTGTGTCTTTTACTTTACAAAGTCGCATATAATCAAAGCAGATCACAATTTTCTCCCAAAATGTATGCGCGCAAGCTATATTATATCCTAAACATATTATTTGGCATAGTTAAAAGATTACTTATCGCAATTAAAGAGATTGCTTATCGCAATTAAAGAGATTATTTACTGCAATTAGAGAGATTATTTACTGCAATTAAAGAGGTTATTTACTGCAATTAACGAGATTATTTGAGTTGACACATTTAAAAATATTAATAAACAGAAGATAGAAGTATAATAATTTATTAAAATAGAATCATAATAAAAATAAGATTGCACAAAATATAATAAATTTACTTAGAGCTGGTGTACTTGGTGACGGCCTTGGTGCCTTCAGATACAGCATGCTTAGATAGTTCTCCTGGAAGAACAAGACGAACGGCGGTTTGAATTTCTCTGGATGAGATGGTGGACTTCTTGTTGTACTGAGCGAGTTTGGAAGCTTCTCCGGCAATTCTCTCAAAAACGTCGTTGACAAACGAGTTCATGATAGACATGGCTTTGGAAGAGACTCCAGTGTCCGGATGAACTTGCTTCAATACACGGTAGATGTATGTGGCGTAAGACTCCTTTCTGGTCTTCTTTCTTAGTTTTTTGTCTCCCACGGCACGCACTGGCTTGGCGCTTTTCTTTGTCTTGGGTGGTGGTGAAGAAGCCATGTTCAAATAGTGTCGCAAAAGTACCTAATTAAAAGTAGTGTCACCATTTTTAAATCAGTCGCTTATATACTATTTCTTGCCGGTCAACTAACTAGTGGGGGTGTATTTCTATTTTCCCACAAAAATCGATAATGGCCAGGGAGGGTACACCGTCAACCAAAAGTATATAACCAATATCCTTTATTTGATTCAGTCATAGTGTCTTGTTAGACCTCAACTATACGTTACGTAGACCAAATAATCTAAGAATAATGTCTGGACGCACTTCTGGAAAGTCTAAGGTTAAGGATGCCAAAGCTATCTCAAGATCTAGTCGCGCAGGACTCCAATTCCCAGTTGGCCGTCTCCATCGTCTCCTCCGCAAGGGGAACTACTCGGATAGAGTTGGCGCCGGAGCTCCAGTTTACCTTGCAGCCGTCCTCGAGTACCTTACTGCCGAAATCCTCGAATTAGCTGGAAATGCTGCCAGGGACAGCAAGAAATCAAGAATCAACCCAAGGCATCTTCAATTGGCCGTCAGAAACGATGAAGAACTTAACAAGCTTTTCACCGGAGTCACTATCGCCCAAGGAGGAGTCCTCCCCAAAATGGCCTCTGAGTTAGTCGCCAAGAAAACTGGTGCCTCTAGCCAAGCTTCTATGTAATAAAATTATACTTCTATTTCATAAGATCTATTTCTATTTTTCTTTGTTCTATTTATTTAATTTAATAAAGTTCTTGGCTCCAAATCGTGTATTTTATTCCAATTCAATAGTCTTTGGACAAAGTGCGCAACACGTTCTACCAATTCCTCCAAATCAATCCAAAATTTAAATAATTCAAATACAACATTTGATTCAAATTGCAAAAGTAATAACTATGTCATTAGCCTTTGTATGGCATTTGAAGACAAAAAATTTACGAATCTGGCAGGATTCGAACCTACAATCTTCGGTTCCGTAGACCGACGCGTTATCCATTGCGCCACAGATCCTATGTATAACACAAAATCATTATCAACTCAATTACGACAATCCCAAAACATTCATTTGTTACGATCAATTATTTGACTTTTGTTCTTTCAAGATGTGTTTAATTTGTGGGATGTCCTCTCCGAATTTATAGATTGCATATGCCGAGACAAACCATCTCACATCGTAACATTATTCAAGTAAGGCAGTTGATATGTGATGTACCCAAAAAGCCGATCGGCAGGATAAGTTCAATTGGCAAAATTTGAGATAGAATCATCCACCCTATTTGATGAAGTCATTTTCTTATTAGTCTTATATTTTCCTAAAACCCTCAATCATAACAACTAGCATGTCAATGGCTTACCTTAATTTGATGCTTCTTATTCAATCTATACAAAACATAATAAAAGGGAAAGACAGTACTTTCAAGGACAATCCCAAGCTTATCAAAGTAATCAAACCAACTACCAGCCAAGAAGATTGGTTTTCATAAGTAGCTCTATAATGCGCTGCATACAATCTTTCTCCAACACTCACAATAATGCAAAAACGCACTAAGTTATTTAGAATTGCACGGATGATGTCAATTATTTGATAAACAACTGCTTGGCTTTTAAAGAAATTATTCAATCCATGAACATCAAGAACTGCGACCAAATTAAGTAGCAGATTGCCCAAATTACGAAGTAGAATAGTGGATAATAACAGTAATATCATGTACCGGAAATAAGCATGCTAAGGCGAATCTTTTTTTAATATATAAAAGTATGTCGGTGCATAAATAATCATATAAGTAATTAACGAGATAACTGATAAAACAAAGTTTGTATTGGAGACTATCTGTAAAGCCAACATGTTTCCATAAATTTACCCCATGAATAGATAACATAAAAAGCATTCAAACACAAATATTATATTCACTTAATGGCATGTTTTTCAAATTATAATTTAGTCACTATATTTCTTATATTTAATTCTAATTTCGATATTATTTGCCTTATTTCATGTAATTAAAATTTTCATAACTTACAAATAAAAACATGCATTTAGTGATTATTTTATTGGAGATAAAGAAGATATTAAGAATAAAAAGTACGGAAACATGAAGGAGGGAGATATCATCTAGCATTTATGAAAAGAGCTTATAAAATTGAAAAATCATCTTTTTCTATTGTTCCAATAAACTATCCTTCTTTTAATTAAAAATTGGGTTAGTTATCTACAAAAACATCTACAGAACGTGTTTTTAAAGCTCCTTCATATATTTTTATTATTATGCGTAGTATCTTTAACATGTCTCTCTTAAACTTCCCATTTTGTTCTATATATTATTTTTAAAATGATCATTCCAATACATTAGTTGAATATTTATTCATGACAAAAGAAATGCATAGAAACATTATTTAGTAGTTCAAAAATAATATTCACATCAATCTTAAGCATTTGATTCATGAAATTGATGGAGTAGAAAGGAATAAAACTTTCTTATTCAACCTTAACTAATACAAAAGTAAAGAGCACTGGTCTAGAGTCCTAATATGACTAACACCAAACAAGACAGAAGGGGAAATAAAACTTTATTGGTTCATAAAAAGACCACATTTGTTGCAAATACCTTCTATAAACCCTGTATTTGCTTAGTAAATATACATAATATAACACATCCTAGTTCTCTAGAACATATGCTCATCACATGTTCAATAACTTTGCAGCATCCTTGTAGTATGCCAATCTAATGCGTTGATTTCAAGAAGTAAGGGACTTCATCGAGATTTTACTTGCCTTATGTATCGCTTGCTAAATATGAACCAACTCCTGTTGACAATTCCCAAATTATGGATGAAGTCGTCAAAATCAAAAGAGGGTTTTGACTTAATCTTTGTCTTGTTCTCTCTTAGGAATGAATAACGACCTTATGTCTCAATACATTAAATACGTTTCTAACCATCTGCTAATGACACTGGAATTATCAAAGAAATATGAAACTAAAAATCCTTTACTGTTCGTAGAGAATATCTCATTGCAAGAAAAAACAAACTTTTCCAGAAGAACAGTTAAAGAAAATCAACTAGCTGGAGTTTTTCATAATACCGATGAGGATTTTGAAACAAATTAAGACTTTTGATTTTATCACACGAACAACCTAACTTATCACTTTTAATAAAAATCTTTAAACAAAATGTTACGCTAATATTTATGTACTATGCAAACTGTTTGTTAAAACAAGTTAGTTTAGTTATTCTCCTGTTTTAATTTCTTATACATTATAAAAAATATTGCTGTCTTGAACTAAATATAAAAAATAATGCATTCATAATAAATACGTTGCGTACAAATACAACTTTCTTGAACATATACTATACTACATTTAGTAGAATATTAAGCAAATAAATTAGCTAGGTTGTCACTTAATCTTTAGATCAGCTTTCTACAATTTGTTTCTTGTCTGTACTTCCGTATAGAAATACTTTGGAATCACGATCAACTTTTCCAATCAAGTAGTGTATAAAAATATGTGTCATTTTATACACGTTCGCCAGGATGTTTTTTTGTCACACTATTGTCCAGTCGAAGTTAATAGTAATTAGATTAACAAATTTACAATCTTAAATAGTCTATCGATGGATAAGGTTTTTCAATTATTGCATTGTAAGTTTATATATATCCAAATGTGATATACATACTTTTTGAAGGATAATTACCCCGATCAATAATTTGGTGCTAGATTATCACGCGTTCCTGCTATCGCCCTAAAAGTTTTATACTCTATTATTCTAATTATAGCGAGGTCCGACTAAGAAGATCAAATATGTAAATTGAACAGACTTTGCTAAATGTATATTTGCAAAGATACAAGAAATTTCGGTTGAAAGATCTATTTACCATTCTTGATCGTACATTTGTGCCATTTACACAGCCTAAGATAATGTAAATCATTCTCAATTATGGGATACTTTCAAATTGTGTCTTCGCAAACGGCAACCATTTTGAATATGTGTCGATGCCAAGATCCTGTGTGGAAGTCTCCAATTTCAACACTTTCAACCATTGGAATATAGTGTATTTATTAATGTATCATACTTTAGCATCCAACAACATTCTTAAGCATCCATTACAAGCATTCACTAGTATCCCATGCCACTTCTTGACTATATAGCCACATACTTTTACCATATATTTTCATTATTTAATTATAAAGTAAGATTCTATTACTTCAATTATTTAAAATTCATTTATGCCCAATCAAAAGTTTTCAAGAGGGGCGCATGTTACCCTGCGTGCATGCATTCTATTGTATCAAGTTATAATCTATGTCTTGTCCTCTCCTAAAATCACTTTCATTTGTATGTCACGTTAATTTAATTTTTATGTATTTTGATCACAATAATTTATAAATTCTTCATAGAATTAGTATGTAATTGTTGTGGCCACAACTCGTTGTCAATCTTTTAAATAAATCGTTCTGCCTAAAGTTTACCCTGTCATTCTTTATCTGGTATAAATAGTCCAGCTGAAATCTCTATATTTTTATTATAATACCGATCTATTTTTAGTGTCTCGCTTTCTTTTAATCTTAATACAACTGCATTCAGACAACTTTAGTCTGAGTAATTTATTTCAGAAAACGTTATTTAATAATGGATACTGCTGTTTTGAGAGTAAGTTTACATATCCCATAATTTGTTTATTAATTTACTTCTACTTTAGAACCTTATTGACACTAAGCTCCAGGAATATGACAACTACGACTCTTCTCTGTTGAATTATATTGTCAAATTGGCCAGTACTAAAAACTTTAACCCCCAAGCTACTACACAAACATTGGAAGGATTTCTAGGCAGTTTCACAGAATCTTTTGTCTCATGGTTAGTAGATGTTTTGGAGAAAGGCAATGCAAGTAAGAGCATCGCTGTTAAAGAAACTTCTGTGCCAAAAGAATCAATTGTCTCTAAAAAGATTTGTCTACCCAATGGAACTCCGGACAACAAGGAATGCACTGGCGAGTCATCGATGATTGTGGAAAGAACAGCTCCCGATGGTACTAAGAAAAATGTTAAGATAATTAAAAAAATAGTTAAAAGAATAGTTAAAAGAAAAGTACCTATCGGTGAAAAGAACGCCTCCAAGTCTGACGGCGGGGAAAGTATATCGGAGCCTGCTTTGAAAACGGTTAAATTAGATGGTCCAAGCTGCAACAATACTCCGGATAAATATGCCACCAACGCTGCAGATACTCGTGCTAATGCTACCCCAGATAATCACGCTAATCTATCTGAAGACTCTTGCAATTACATTGGGTCCGACGACGCCAACTCTCAACCATTAAGTGATTCAATTGTGAACAAAATGACTGAATTCAAAAAGTCAATCCAAGCCTCTCCCATAGAAGTACCAGTTAACATAGATTCTACTAATAATCAAATGAAAATAATAATCAACGACGAAGAATCAAGGCCCAAAAGACAAAAAATCGTCTTTGATCTCGAACCTGTTAAAGTTCAAGAACAAAAAAATAATAATAAGCAGAATGAAACAAATAAGAAATCAACTGGTGGCGAAGTTAAGGTGCCTCTAAAAAGTGACGTTGCTATGCAGAAGAAGAAAGAAATTGTTCCTGAGCAGAAGACAGTAGTCGTTGCCAAAGTTAAAGTACCAATTCAAAGTCCAAACAGAGTTGTGAATGACGGTGCTGCAAGATTAGCAAAACAAGCTCTTGCGACTTTGATGCAATCTGATGAAGAAAAGAAAGCCAAACGTCAGCCCATTGTATTCGACATCAAGGACGGTCGCAACAAAAGAAAGGCTAAGGAAACCGTTGAAGAGCCTCAGTCTAAAAAGACATACCGCCTTAAACCTCCGATTGCTCCTTTAAATGAAGTCAAGGTTGAAGAAAAGAAGGCCAAGGAATCGACTAAACATGCTGTAGAGACTACGTCAGCCTTCGTGACTAAGATAAACTTGAATGAAAACAGCCCTCCCTCCTCTGAAGATGAAGACGATGTTGATATTGATGCCGTCATCAACACTTTCAACTCCAGCAAAGCTCCCAAACCAGAAGTAAAGTTACAATCACCACCCAAAATAGACAATAAGTCCCTCCAATATGCCTACGAGAACAAACCCATATATCAATTTGCTGATCAACCCAAGAATGTCTATAAATCCTCTGCTCAACAAATGAACCCTCTCACTAAAATGAAATCTTCCAAATGTGTTTTCTGGCCAAAATGCAAGAAAGTAGATTGTCCATTCATCCATCCAACCACTCCCTGTGCCAAATTTCCAAACTGCTATTTTGGAAATAAATGCTTATACATCCATCCTACTTGCAAATTTCAACAGCATTGCAATAATTCTCAATGTCCCTTTACTCATATTCCATCGGGAGATGTTCCAGCACAAACTGCAGCATTCCAACAAGCAGGAGAATCAAACGCGTGCATTCAGTTATCCGCTGATCCTGATCAACAACAACCAGTACAAACAAATAATGGCACTTCAATGGCTTGCAACTTTGGAGGTAACTGCAAAAATATCCTCAAATGCCCATTCAGACATCCAAAAGCCTGCAGATTCGGAGCGAACTGTCAAAACAGATATTGCTCTTTTACCCACACCACTTCTCCATCCAAACCTGTTTCAAGTGAAAACGAACAGGAACAACCATCTGTTGCAGCCGTCGTCAATGCGGAGACAATAGCAACCCAATAAGTTTATTTATCTACTATTTGGTCTATATTACTCGCACCCTCTTATCTAAAATTCGTATAAGCTTAAATATTGTTTTCATTGCATTTTATCAACATTATTATTGTTTTTATTAATAACAATTCATTACTAAATATTGTGTTCCTTTACCTTCTTATCAACTTATTTTCTGTATATATTTTCAATCTTTCAATAAAACTGGGTATTTTTTGATGTAACAATAAACCTTTGAACTCATTCCCCTGTTGTTTAATTTTAAATTGTAAACACTAACTTCATTATAGTTTGAAAATTAACTTTGGATATATCATCAAATAATTTTTTAGATGCAATCTTGCCCAGAATGATCTGTTAAAATAACTTTCCGTGACGCATTTTTACTCAACATAGAAAAAATAATTGCGATACACTTTATTTGCAAGTTTAATAACAAGGAAGGAAAAAATAATAAATGTTCTAATTCCTGGGTACAGATGTTACAGCACTTCTTTTAAATTTTGTTTTTTGTGAATTTTTAAACCTTTCCGTATAATAAACTTCGTATATTGACACAAAAGGGGATATGCTGAAATAAAGCAGAGCTATGCATGGTGAAAATTTACCGAATTCATCTATGAATCCTGTGTCGTTGTTGACATCCAATAATTTACGCAATACAGGAGGAATAAGCATCGGCAAAAAAGCAAGGCAAAATGGAATTAAAATGCAAAGACGTAACTTTATCAAACTGGCGTGAATGATTTTTGCTGTACTATTTTTGGCTGCTTCTCTCCTCATTTTTCTGAATTTTATTTCTAATGACACATAGTAGATAAATACGGTATTCAAAGCAATATAAGTTCCAAGACCAAAGTTCAAGATCGAAATCATTCCACGATAATCTCTAATATCACTTGTATACACGTTAACCATGTATCCAGAACTATTGTAATGCAAGATGTTGATAATATTCTAAAACTAGGAACGATGAGTAACATACACTAAAAGCTACCTCTTTATAATATTCAACCCATTTATCTTCACTCAAAGGATAATCTCCACATAAACCAATTGTTATGATTGGCATTATTACCCAAATTATCAGATGAACTATTCTTTCCAACTTAGTACGGTATGAAATAACCTTTTCTCTTATTAGCAAATTGTAGCGAGCTAAAAAAGTCAGAACAATAAACATTACCACATACTGAATTGATAGAGCAATAAATTGAACTAATACATTGCAAGTCATTGGGCTATTTAGTAATCTAGGAACATTGCTGCAAGCAATCCCAAATACGGGATAAATCAATTTTACTGCCGTTAATGGGCCAGCCAACAAACATAGTACGGCATCGGGAATTCTGCCAAGTTTATTTAGTAATAAAAATTGATCTACATCTCTAGGTGGTTTTGCTGTCATAACAATAAAAGCAATAACATTTAATAAAAAACCCGAAGTTCCAACAACATTAATTAAAATGTTGTACAAAGAATCCGTCATCACACTTGCGTTATTACCTAAAATTATAATTTATTAGACATATTCTACATTACCGGATAATATTTTACTTAATCAAAGGATTCTGATATAAAAATATTATTTTACTTTGTTAAACATATTCAGATATTATAAAATACTATTTTACTCTATCCAAACTTGGCGTCAAGATGACAAATTGAAATTACACCTGTCGCTACTTTTTGATTCATTTTAAAATTAATTACATGTAACTAACTATAACAAGGTTGTCTTTATTAAATATACTAACGTAAAATTGAATTAGATATTTTTTGCACATTTAAAGTAAAAATGACATTTTATTAAATTCAATTTAATTATCGAGTAATATTAAATTTAAAAGTAAACATGATTCTTGGTCGTTTTTTTATGATCGTTATTTTGGACGTTTTTTATCTGAATGTTTCTAAATTAATTAGACATTTTATTAACATCTAATTATGTTCACATTTTTATTTTAACATTTAAATAACATACCAAATTCACTAATTGGATGTTTGTAAACAATTTGTTTAGCTCAACAAATGAACTTAGAGGTTCAAAAAAGTTCTGAATAATGAACAATAATAAAAGTTTATATAATAAGTCATAAATGTGAGTAAACAATAATTTGTTATTATTCATAAATCAAGAAAAGTGATAAAAAATGAGCTGTCATTGTTTGTTTATTTGTTGTTGTGTCAAGCGTGTGAACTTTATTCTTTGTATGGCATCAAGTATAAAACAAGAGAGTCTTTGATTTTGCCGAACTAGCTACTACTATTGGTTCTTCAAAAAGTTATAAGTTTTTGATTGAAGATTTGATGTGATTATCCACTTATAAAAGTATCAAATTTGTTATGTGTATTGTTTTACAAGTTGTCTTTTATTAGATTAAACATTAAGCCGCCAATATGCAAACAGCATTTAATGTTGGACTTTAATGGAATTTTTGACAATTCGGTGAATTGCGTGATATCATGCTAATTCAACACGTTTAAATATCCAAGTATGTCGGATTGTTTGTTGTTGCAAGAACCAATTTAAAATAACATTACTATATATTAAATGTAAACAAAGACAATACCTCCCAAGGAGTATATTATAGATGGCTTAAAAATGAAGTATCAATTTATTTGTATGGCTACATTTTAAACAATACCTCCACATATCAACAATAAACACATTTTATTTAATAGTCTTCACTTTTATTAAATAACTGGAAAATATTTTTAATTTAATATCTTTTACAATCTTTTCTGTTTACCGACAATGTTCATGTATATCTTGTTTGATATGACTTTTATTGTTCGTGTAAACTGAAAGAGTATCTTTTTTGATAACCTAAACACTTTAATTTTCATGGCCAAATATGCCAAAATGACCTTTACAACAATATGTAATAAGCTTCCTGCCAGATGCTCTTTAATTCGAAATACGGAGAAACACTTATTATATTTATTTATTATATGTATTTATTATATCTTTTTTGGTAGTCGTTCGTCGCCTTATCAAAAGGCAATTCACTTAATCACCCAATTAGGAAGTGACTGACAAAGGTTGCTTCTCTAAATAAAGTATCGCCAAAAGTTGCTTTAATTGGCGTAATATATCAATTAGCGGCAACCATCACATGCGCTTCTCTGTTTTAATTCCCAGAAGCCACAAATCCCACAGGTACCTTTTAACGACTTTCTAATTTGGTAGCTTCCTGGGAAACACAAATCGTGCTTTGATACAGCTTTTTGGTATAATAAATAAATACAGGAAGTTGATAGGTGTGTGTCTCTTTGTAAGATGAGCCCCTAAAAAAGGATACAGTCTTTGTTTCTTACCGACAATTATGATGTTGACCGGTCAAGATGACCTAATCTATAGAAATTCGAAGCCTACTACTTTTTCGGCATTACCATTTGATGTTTGGCAAGCACTTTTTGGGAACAGTCAGATGATGGGACCGTTTATTATCAATGAGCATAACTATATAACTATTATATAAATGTGATTAATCCCTCCCACATAAAAGTTTAAGACTAGAACCAGCCAGCTCTACTCTTATTAACTGACTGCCATACAAACCTGAGTCACTAAGACCAGCCTCAATAAATCTAATCCTCTTTTTTACCACTTACCAATTTCGACTGCTTAAAACAAGTTGTAATTTAATTTCACTCTCTATTATTAATAAAATTAAAAACATAACAATAAACAAAGATCATTTTTTAATAAGGACATTAATTAACATAAACGCGCATCATATTGGATCATCAAGTGTCATATATTAATTTATACAACATTATGGTAAGTTCCCATTATTTATTATTATGTCTATTACTCATTTTAGCTGTTAACAATGCCGACGCTCACTTCCAACAAATTATGCTATTCTGTGGCTGATCTCGACTTTTACAAATACGAACAATCATGCTCAATGGAAAATAACAATTTCTACAACTCCTCCAGCTCATTGCCAACTTACTTCCCCGCACCTATACAATTGATCCCTAAGCAAAACAAGGATGTTTATACTCAAACTGCGCAATTTAATTACTACAACGACTATCAAGAAACGAAGGAAATGGCTGTACAATTTTTATCCCTATGCGACAAATTCGATCAACAGTATTATTCAAAAAAACCAAACACACAATCAAATTCACTGATGGATTCCTTGCTACTTCTACTTTCCACATTCATCTCTTAAAAGAATGCAACATTTTCAAATCCGTCACTTGCCAAATTTTTATTAAAAAATTGTTATTGCACTTTGTTAGTTGTCTCCTTTTATAACAATAAATAAAGCTCCATAAATTGTATTATTCCATCCAAATCGCTTTCTTAATATATCAAACTTTGGTTTGTCTTTGTAATGTAGCTGGAACATTCACAAATAATAGTCCTTTCTTACTCTAATTTATGAGGTGTAATAATGATCAGATTACAGTTATCTGTTTCCAGTGTAAAGCAACCATAACAATAATTGTTGCTTTCACACTGAATGAGTAATTTAACACGATCCTCAAAGATAAACTAATTACTATTAATGCCAGATTTGTAACCTTGTATTAGTAATTGAATAAACGTATCACTTAATTGGGGTGAAAAGGAAACAGCTGTCATTAACCTTGTCATCAAATCATACCTTTATATTCTTATTGTTGCTTATAGTTCCTTCTTGTTATTACTCATTATTGTTTGTTTATTATTACCTACTGTATGTATTTAGTGGTTGACCTTAGGCTAATTAATACACCACATAGTTAACAGGTTCATGTTAGCTGTGTTTAATTAATCTTTATTTGCTGAGGAACTTCCTGAACATGACTTGATGGCAGTTCGTGTTAATTAGTAAGGTGTCCAATTACTATATCGACAATAGATTAATAATAAATGTAACTGTCCAGATTAGTTTACGCTTACTCGTTATACTATCATACTATATATGATCTCATTGCAATAAATAGTGTTAATCCATTGTTAAGCTTATTAAAATTAAAAAATATGGTTCATCTGTTGCCAGACAAGGAACATATTTTAAATTTATGACAGACACATTTTATTACAAACATTATAAGACTTATACCTAGCCCTGGTGCCTCTTTAAAGCCATTAATTATTTATAAATGTTATTATCTTATAAATTATCTTGTAATCAACTGTAAATATTTTGGAATTTAGTTAAAGAGCAACCATAATCGCTTTGGCGGTACTCGAAATTGCGCAACATCAAAGCAGTACCGCTCCTCGAGAGCCATTCATTTTTTACATATCTTAGTGCTTCAAGCATCCATACATAATTTGATGCCGTAATCGGTATTTAAATTATTTAAGTATTATGATCATTAAATCAAATTATAATCTCTTACATATTTTATTAGTGCTTATTGTGAGGGAAGGTTGTAATAAAAAGGCATTATGAATATTTATTACCTTCTTTGCATACTTGATATTTGCTTAATCTTGACACTTCATCAACAAATTAACACAATCCAAATAATATATTAGTCACTGCTCATCATCCTCATTAAGCTAATAAGGTATTATCAAGTTAATATCAACTATGTATATGCAAACACAATATGTGGTAAGTATATATTTATGATATTCAGAACACATATTTATGATATTTACTTATCAATGTAGCGTGCCTTATTCGACCTCATTAATTACCTAAAACCAACAATGAGCAAGGAAAATAATTGACAGCAACATAGCTTGATAGAGGAGTTGTAAATTAGAGCAAGTATAAACACCTGCAGCTGCCTAATTACAAGTTAGTAGATGGTTTGTTAAGCAAACAAATAAAAAGGATCAGTAATAGGGACAACTCACGTACTTATCTTCTCTCACTTGGCTAAATGTATTAAGTTTATATAGAGGTTATTAAGTTTGGCAAGTATTATATGGAAATGGCAGGAAGAGTTAAGACTGTTCGGGATATTATTTATATATAGCTTACAGGAAGTAGCATTGCAACCATATAGTTGAATGGGTATATTCTTGATTTATTCACTTAAACTACTTCTTAATTTTGTGAACTGTCTCAGTAAGACCACTTGTAATTGGGCATGAATGTTAGTTATATAAATTAAGAATTGTACTGAGTATTGTAATAAGTACCATGTGTATCCTGTCATATCCTGACAAAACAGCTGAATAGAAATGTGTTAGGTTAAGTTATTGTTAGTTAATAAATGCGTTTAATGATTGTGCTATTAATTGTAATATTAATTGAGTGTCCAGATAAAGAAGTTAAGTGAAGCTTGGATTAGCTAATTAATGTGTTTCGTATTGTTTTAATTAAAATAAGATTTAATTGAAAAATTAATTTACTTATCATATATAAGTAAATATGATTATGAAAAATATATTAAACGATGCATATAATTTTTTTAATAAATGATGTTTATTAATATTCGTTTGAAGTGATAATGTTGTTGGGACATCACTCAAAGAATGTATAATAAGGTGGGGTTGTGGCATTTGCAGAATCGTCAAAGCATAAAGTTAGATATTCAGGAACACCTAATCTGTTAAATGGTACCGGACGTTCTGCCACAATTATTTCGTTTTCGACCTTTCCAATTCTCAGATACAATGGATTGTTTTCATAAGCTTCAATGATAAGATGATATTCAAGAGTGATGTTTCCGCCAAAATGAATAGATGGCGTGTGAGGAGTCATTATCACAACTTTCCATACATTGCTAAAGAACCACGTAGTAAAAGATTTGCAAAAGACTTTCTCTATAAGGTTTTACTGACACGACACGTTCATTACCACTCAAGGAAATTTCAGTCTTTTGAAGATGACATTTAACTTTGTTGACCTCAAAAACAGGAAACTTTAGTGTCTTCAAAAGGCTTCATAAAGTGGAGAAAATTCAAAATGCTGACACACAAGGAAAGCAGATTAACTTTTTTCTTGATCTTGAATAATGTTCCAGATCTAGACAAAATCTGAAGTTTACAATAAAAGACGATGTTACCACTTTCTTCTTCAAATGAAGGTGATCAGTGACTTGGTACTACAACAGTAAATAGAGTTTCATACATCCATATTTTGATTACTAAAGAAAATTTAGAATCAGTATTAAAATAGTTCGTAGAAATTAAACATTTCTTAGCAGATTCTTGATTGTTATTTTGATGAGCCCACGCATTCGATTCTCCATACAAAGATACTGGCAGTAATGATGTGCTCCTCCGTACAAGTAATAAAATACTTGAACAAGCCATTTATTTTTTGACCAGGATAAACGTTGTAACTGCCATTCTTGAACAAAACAATTCGAGGTCGCATGGTGAAAAGAAAAATGCATGCATATGAATAATTACGGTTAATATATTGTACAAAAATTTGAATATCAAAAATAAAAAGATTCACATATGATTATTATAAATGGTAAATTTGAAAATATACATTAAGCATTTTAAAATAGGACTATTACAATTAATAACTTTTGAAGTAGAATTTATGCAATAACATGTAAAATTTTAAGTTATCTTACAATGGCATGCCAATTACATTCCAATCATAAAGGCACATGCGAAGACTAATAATTAGTTAATTTTGAGCCTCAGCATATTTAATGTTGATACTCTTTTCAATATCATTCTCTTCGTCAACTATGATTTCATCAATGTTGATACATGGACGAATTAAACAGTAATATTGAAATGAGAATTAAATACATGAAAGAATGTATGATTTTTTAAAAAGAATTGTCTTTTTATATTGAACGTTTCCCATGAAATTTTATTTGTTTAAGTCAAAAATGTATTTAGTTAAGCGAAGTTCATATTTACATTAACCGAAGTTGAAAATTTTGTGCAAATCATGTTTAAGCAGGTGGTTTAATGTTTCATAAATTGGCATCATACCGATATGTGTGTCAATTTTATCAAATAAAGTATTGAAAGAAGACATTTCATCATTTTTAATTTACGTCAAATAAAGCTCAAGAACCACATTTATTTGTTGAATGGAATATATGTATTGTTTTTTTATCATTCTTGAGAGATACTTTTATTTGATATTTTGTGTGGAAAGGACAAAATATTTAGGTGGATTGGTAAATGACGCATTCTTATCCGGATTTTGAGTTAAATTAAAAGAGTACAGGAACTGATGATAGCAATAAATACTAACTATAATCCTTTAAATTGTCGAGCCTATTCTTTTAATAACAAAAATGTGTATATAAAGTAGTATATGTATTTATTAACTATTATTTATATTCCTCAATTATGAACGTTTCGGAAATTATAAATTATGAATGGGCGCCATTAAATCCAATGTTTCTCGAGGCTTCACTTCAGATTCAGATAATGCTGCCATTTTGTCTACTACCCAATTTTTATCTCTTATATATAGCCATTTTTAATGAAAAAATCAAGGAAAGATGTTGGCTAAGAAATTCAATGATTTACTTTCCCATTCTTATTTTAATTACTGGATTCGTAACTATTTATATTCAAATATTATATTTGTCAACCTACTACTCAAATAGCTTGATGAATGTAAAACTGTGTTCTGGATTAAGAACATTCCAAGCATTTCTAAGAGCTTTGATTGCAACATCGCCTTTCATTCTGAGTTTGCTAAAATATATGAGAATTTTTCATAAATTTCAATTTGATACAGTTGTAGCTATTTTACTAATGTTCTTTTTGAATGGAATCACATTTATTACTGTTATTTTAAACTTGCTCAGTAATGAGGTTAGCGTCACTTATTTGCCTGATGAAGTTTGCACTTATTTACGGTTTTTCAAGAGCAATCCTTTCTTGACTTCTATAGAAGTTCTAGCATTCTCGGCTCCAATCGTATGTCCTGTACTTGGGATAATAATAAATGTTGTTTTTTTGTACAAGCTTAAAAAGCAAACATGTCCGGCCGCCAGCGCAAATACGTCAAATATTAATCGCAGTGTTGCTATTAATCTTATATGCAATGCTGTTGAACCGTTCCTAGCGCAATTTCCCAGTACTGCGTATTTTTTACTTACCGAACAGAGTGGGTATATCATAAATATTATTTATTACATTACTATTTATAGACACCAAAAGTTCATTTGTTGTGTGGAGATTAATTGACTGTCTGACTTGCTTTAGCTATGCCTTTAGTTCAGTTGCTTCAATTATATTAATCAAGGATATCCGGGATGTTTATAATACACATAAGAGATACGTTATTGCTTCATTATCCAAAATATTTGGTTAAAAAATACTTTATGCAAATTACAAATTATCACACTAAATATCTATTTAGAAAAGTTTAGAAGATGAATAAACTACAAATGGAAATTGTTGAAATTAATAATATGCGAGACATTCATTTTATAATTATAACGATTATATCTTTAATTTGATTAATTATTTCGATGGAATAAACCATTAAAGTAATTAATTATATAGAAAATAGCTGTACTTGTAGTTAGGATACAATTTATGTATTCAAGAAACAGTACTTACTATGACTTTTCCACAAAGTATCTTTTTCCAATATCCTTCGTTAATTACAGCTAATTATTTTTTGTAAATGCTTTGTTATTAAAATAAGAGACTGTAAAAAATAACACCGCCAAATATTTTACTTCATAGGTAATATTCAAATGATTTAAATTTATTAATTATAAAGCAATTCAGTTGTTTATTTAATTAATTTGGAAAAGATTAATTAATATGTATCGTTTATTAATTGTAGAGGTATGTTACGTTACGTCAGCTGATTAAGCACATAACTTACACGTCAAAGCGCAATTTTCTTTCATGAGTGCGGCATAAATAATGTTTGCACAATAGCCTTTAGAGGACATACTAACACAATTGGTTGCTTTGTTTAGACAAGCTGATTTTAGAGATATAATCGGATCTGGATTACCGACTACTGGAGCTTTTTCGCATTTTCCCAAATCCTTATTACACGTTTCATCTAATTCGCAAAATTTGAGATCTTCTTCAATCATGCAAAGTTCTGGTTCTTTAGGGGGGATGTCAGGTTTGCAGACGCCACATGTTTTCATACAGTTTGCATCTAATAGAGCTTTGTATGCTGGAAGATTACATTGACCAGCTAAAGTATTGCAGTTTGTCGCGATGTCAACGCATTTTGCTTGACAGCTTACAGCTACAGAGGTGATGAACAAAATAGTAATTGTAGTAAATTGCATGACTAGGAATTGTTTGGTTGAATAACAGTTAAAATCTACTTCTTTTATAGAATTTTTGCCATCCCACACACATTTGATCAGCCCAAAGTTTATTTCTTTTTATTTAATTTTGCAAAAAATAGCACAATTTTAAATATGTTAATATCAATTTGGTGGACTTCCTTCTTGTGTTGTTTAATCAGTGGTTCGAAATTTAAACGGTTTTCGAAATTACCAAAGATTAAAATAATAAAAGTGTTATATTTAAATAACTGAAATAACAAAGATTAAATCTCACACCAAATTGCTATTAACACGTATATTGTTGGCTGGATTTGGCACAATATTAGCCTCGTAGTTCTCTTGTCCGAAATGAATACACACAGACTTTGGTAGAAGGTCCAAATATATTTTATCAAGTTAGTCAAATTGGCCACTTTCTATTATTGCAATTAGTTGTAATAGTATTAAAATTATATCATATGAAACATTGGAGTACATTAATTAAATATTCATATCTATCTCCATCTTATATCCGTATACGGGAATCATTGCAGTTACCTTTAATCCAATAATAGCTGCTGATTGTCTAAGACCTATCACACAAATAACTACGAAACCATCGCATTTTTGTGTTGTTGAAAATGATTGCGTAACAACTAAAGCAACAATTTTACATTCTATGATTTGGTATGATGCTCTTCTTGGCTGGTAGTTGTTTGATTACTTTGATAAGCTTGGGATTGTCCTTGAAAGTACTGTCTTTCCCTTTTATTATGTTTTGTATAGATTGAATAAGAAGCATCAAATTAAGGTAAGCCATTGACATGCTAGTTGTTATGATTGAGGGTTTTAGGAAAATATAAGACTAATAAGAAAATGACTTCATCAAATAGGGTGGATGATTCTATCTCAAATTTTGCCAATTGAACTTATCCTGCCGATCGGCTTTTTGGGTACATCACATATCAACTGCCTTACTTGAATAATGTTACGATGTGAGATGGTTTGTCTCGGCATATGCAATCTATAAATTCGGAGAGGACATGCCACAAATTAAACACATCTTGAAAGAACAAAAGTCAAATAATTGATCGTAACAAATGAATGTTTTGGGATTGTCGTAATTGAGTTGATAATGATTTTGTGTTATACATAGGATCTGTGGCGCAATGGATAACGCGTCGGTCTACGGAACCGAAGATTGTAGGTTCGAATCCTGCCAGATTCGTAAATTTTTTGTCTTCAAATGCCATACAAAGGCTAATGACATAGTTATTACTTTTGCAATTTGAATCAAATGTTGTATTTGAATTATTTAAATTTTGGATTGATTTGGAGGAATTGGTAGAACGTGTCGCGCACTTTGTCCAAAGACTATTGAATTGGAATAAAATACACGATTTGGAGCCAAGAACTTTATTAAATTAAATAAATAGAACAAAGAAAAATAGAAATAGATCTTATGAAATAGAAGTATAATTTTATTACATAGAAGCTTGGCTAGAGGCACCAGTTTTCTTGGCGACTAACTCAGAGGCCATTTTGGGGAGGACTCCTCCTTGGGCGATAGTGACTCCGGTGAAAAGCTTGTTAAGTTCTTCATCGTTTCTGACGGCCAATTGAAGATGCCTTGGGTTGATTCTTGATTTCTTGCTGTCCCTGGCAGCATTTCCAGCTAATTCGAGGATTTCGGCAGTAAGGTACTCGAGGACGGCTGCAAGGTAAACTGGAGCTCCGGCGCCAACTCTATCCGAGTAGTTCCCCTTGCGGAGGAGACGATGGAGACGGCCAACTGGGAATTGGAGTCCTGCGCGACTAGATCTTGAGATAGCTTTGGCATCCTTAACCTTAGACTTTCCAGAAGTGCGTCCAGACATTATTCTTAGATTATTTGGTTTACGTAACGTATAGTTGAGGTCTAACAAGACACTATGACTGAATCAAATAAAGGATATTGGTTATATACTTTTGGTTGACGGTGTACCCTCCCTGGCCATTATCGATTTTTGTGGGAAAATAGAAATACACCCCCACTAGTTAGTTGACCGGCAAGAAATAGTATATAAGCGACTGATTTAAAAACGGTGACATTACTTTTAATTAGGTACTTTTGCGACACTATTTGAACATGGCTTCTTCACCACCACCCAAGACAAAGAAAAGCGCCAAGCCAGTGCGTGCCGTGGGAGACAAAAAACTAAGAAAGAAGACCAGAAAGGAGTCTTACGCCACATACATCTACCGTGTATTGAAGCAAGTTCATCCGGACACTGGAGTCTCTTCCAAAGCCATGTCTATCATGAACTCGTTTGTCAACGACGTTTTTGAGAGAATTGCCGGAGAAGCTTCCAAACTCGCTCAGTACAACAAGAAGTCCACCATCTCGTCCAGAGAAATTCAAACCGCCGTTCGTCTTGTTCTTCCAGGAGAACTATCTAAGCATGCTGTATCTGAAGGCACCAAGGCCGTCACCAAGTACACCAGCTCTAAGTAAATTTATTATATTTTGTGCAATCTTATTTTTATTATGATTCTATTTTAATAAATTATTATACTTCTATCTTCTGTTTATTAATATTTTTAAATGTGTCAACTCAAATAATCTCTTTAATTGCGGTAAATAATCTCTTTAATTGCAGTAAATAATCTCTTTAATTGCGATAAGTAATCTTTTAACTATGCCAAATAATATGTTTAGGATATAATATAGCTTGCGCGCATACATTTTGGGAGAAAATTGTGATCTGCTTTGATTATATGCGACTTTGTAAAGTAAAAGACACAAGATTATGTGAAATAAATTTATTACAAACTAAAAGGAATACAGTTATTAAAATAAAGGCAGGAATGTGTGAGGAAAAATGAACCCCGAATCCATAAATAGTCCTGCCCTGTCTCTTGAGGGCGTAAACTACATCCATGGCAGTAACAGTCTTCCTTTTGGCGTGTTCACAGTAGGTGATAGAGTCACAAACAACATCTTCCAACAAGGTTTTGAAGACTCCGCGAGTTTCTTCGTAAACGAGGCCGGAGATTGTTGTGACTCCTCCACGGCGGGCCAAACGTCTGATGGCTGGCTTCGTGATTCCTTGGATGTTGTCAGAAGGACTTTGCGATGACGCTTGGCACCTCCTTTACCCTATCCTTTTCCCCCTATAATTGAATTAATTAACAAATAGGCATTTAAGATGTATCTACCTTTGCCAGACATTACTTACTAAATTAAACACAGTCTATCAAACTTGAGGTTGACCGAATGACGAGTCTCGGAAAATGAGGTCTTTTATACTGTTTCCATGCCTGTTGCATAGATTGAGGCGGGTTAAAGCATTGCTCCAATCATTCTCACGACCTAAATTAGGAGTAAGGATGTAAATAGATAGAGAGCGCATTTATTTACATCTAAACATTTGAAATATGACCAGAATGAAAGCAACACCTACTAAATCAGTATGCACACTAGAATTGCTAGCAAGGCTGCATTTCCACAAGAGCTTATAAAAATGCCTTCGATATTGGATGGCTCAAGGAAACCAGAAAATGCCGCCAGGAGCTGTTGTCATGCAACATCATAAAATACCAAAAGACAACTGGATTATTAATCCGAAAGCCCTCTTTCAACGGCTAATTTGCAAACTCGCTAAGATTTATAAAGCTAATCTGCGTTTTCCGTATACAACTATTTTGGCACTCCAGGGAGCTGTAGAGGCTTATCTCGTCGGTTTATTCGGAGATACCAACCTTTGTGCTAACCATGGAAACCGTGTAACAATTGTGGTTAAAGATATTCAATTAGCACGAAGAACTTGCAGAAAACGCTGATAGTTAAACATCATCAATTTGTTAAATTAGACATAATAATAACTTACATTGTATATTGTTGATTACTAATAAAATAATTGTTAACCCACTTTATTTAATTAATTTATTAATTGTACAAATGATATTGTTATTCATTCTTCTTGGTATTACTTTTAAGTGATTTAAAGCTTTTAGTTTTTTTAAAGAAAAGAATGCCTGCGCAAGAAACCAATAATGAGATTGCAAAATAGATATCATAATTATTCTTAGGTTTAGTCAAATTTAGTATTGGTATCGTTCCGAATTTAAGGGTATATTCTATGTATTTGATGAACAATTTCGTTGAATTAAAAGGCTTTCCCAATAGCAACTTCTTTGTCTTCAATGCTCTTTTTTTATACAGATGAATATTATCAATTATTTCTCCAATAGCCGCTATAAACTTGTCAAAATCACTTAAATCATATTTTGAGAAGATTTTTCCACCAATCTTTTTTAAAATTCCAGCGTTTCTATGCTGGTCTCCTGGAACGAAATGATACAGATATTTAATAAACAAACTTACCAAACAAAGGAATGACTATAACAGGAATACCACTATAAGCTGATTCTTGTAATGAACCTAATCCACCATGTGAAACAAACAAACTCAGTCTGGGATCATTTAGTAGATCATTTTGAGGTACTTTATTAAATTTGTACAAATTATCCAACTCATCCCCCAATCCATCTTCCACTTCGTACTTCCATATAAACGAGACGTAAGGCATAGCTTTCACAGCTTTTAAAATATTATTCTTGTATTCTAAAGGCATTTTTGAAGATTTTGCTACTGTCCCAAACGAAATAAGTACGTTCCATTTACGCTTATTCAGCAAGTCATCCCACTCATCATCTTTAAGTTCTTTAAATTTTTCCATTGTAAAGCCTCCTAATTCAATTACTTTTCCGGTAATAGTGTGAGCATAGTCTAAAAGTGGCTCCCCGTTTGTTATATAATAGGCCATATCTTCAATTCGTTTAGAAAAATCAACATGTTTATCACCATCTCTTGCCTTAAATATAGCTTCTTCATAGTGCATATTGATGTCAACTAATCTGTTAGAAATAAATGAAGAATAATAATTGATAAAACGATCCATCATAGAATGACCTCCACTTGAAAAATAAGCTCCATTGTCGGGCGTACTAGATATTTGCAAACCACCCATATTCAAATAGTCAAAATATGGGGATTGAAACAAACCCGAGCTAACTACTATATGATTAGGAATTTCCCAGGAATTACTCAAACCATAGCCACAAGAATCAAAGCCATCAAATAACATCAAGTCAAACTTTTGATCTGTAATATAAGAATGTAATGTTTGGTCGTTGGCAACTATTTCACATTGTTTGACCATTGTATTAGTTAAATATTTGATCATAAAATAGCCGGCAATTGGGTTCTTCATATTATACGTCCACATAAACGTTTCAAAGTCATTTTTTCTATTTAAATCTAACCCTTTGAAGGCATTATTTAGGGGCAATCTAATTTCGTGAGCAAGGGTTTTTGTTTGGTTTACGCATTCACTATCGATCGGTATGATTAAGACGGTCTAAGGTTGTTGTTAATAATAAATGAAAAAAACTTACCACATTGTACCCTGCTAAGTGTAGAATATTGCCGACTCTTGCCATAAACGAATCATGAGAAGCACCTACCTGTGGCACATAAACTAATATCTTTTTTGATAGTACAATAGAAACCACACTGAATAAAATCAAACAAATAAGTCGCATTTTACACACTCTTAGATGTTTACGTATTTAATATCTGTTGTTTATTCGAGATGTCACCAAATGAACCAAATAAATATACTTGATTGTTTTTCCAAAATCATTTGCCCATCAAATAAGCCCTGGTAGACAGTTTAAAAAAGTTATGTAAAAATATAATAAAACATTTATTTGATTAATAAAGATTAAATAATTTAGCTACTGAAATATATAAATAAAGTAGTTTTATTTTGTTTAACAATACATTAAAAAAGAATATTAATATTTTTTATGTAAAAGATAAGCAGTGAATATAAAATGATCTTTAATTGGAAGTAGATTTTATTTTGATAATGAGACTATTCTTATCCAGTAGCGGTTTGATACTGTTATTAAGTTGCTTCTGTTTTTTGAAAGTAACAGCTGAAACAACGGCAAAAGCTGTGTTGTCTGAGCCGGATGACGACGAACCAAGTACTCAGGCTACTTTGAAGGAATTGGGAGCAGAAGAACCAGATACTGCGTATGGATATCCTTTGTCGGCATTTGCGGTTAATTGCTTTCCTAATATCACTGTTCCTAGCGGATACAAAGTATTATATGGGTTTGGAATACCTTATTTAGACGATGGAAAGTAATGTTTTAAACTTTCAACTACTTTTGCATAATTTTAGCTTTTATAATGTTTACACAGATCAAAAAAATTGCCCTTGGGCTTTCAGGGAAGATGGAGGTTTAATTCAAATTATGTTGGATTCTCACGGCCTCCCAGGTATTCAAAGGAATACATTTTAATTATCCAGTTATTTATTTGATTTATAGTTGTTTATGGGCCAGATGGACGACTAAGAGCTGGGTTTGCAATTGTCAAAGGACTTACCAGAATTGCTAGACTTACAAATAAAATTTTTAGAGGAACTTTCCAAAATGATTTGATTCAAACCCAAGGACATGGACTAACTGAATATCCTAAATTCACAAAAGGTCCTGTGGTCAGATGTCGACATTCTAGAGGAATAAAGTCACCTGATTATCTGTTTGGACTTGATCATCCGTGTAATTTAGCAGAATTAGATTGGGCAAAAGCAAGTGGGTCTGATGCAAAAATTACCGGAGGTCGTGGATTGACTATTGCGTCCAACAGAGTTATGGTAAGTCCATTTTCACTTAATTTGTCTAGATTGTTAGGTAATTTTACTGCAAAACACAATTAGATAACCTTAATTGAGCTGATTGTTAAACTAATCTTTAAAAAGCTTGTTCTCTAAATAACATAATATGATAAACCTCGACTGATAAATTTGATTGTACATAGGTTCCCAATATTGGAGTTAAAATTTCTGGATCCGACAAGTATTACCCAGTTTATATTACAAAGATTGGTAAGAATAAAAGATTGGAATTTTTTATTTACTTAATGTGGCTTTTCAGGAAAAGCATCAACATTTGATGATCAAGGAGTTGAAATAGATGTTTTGATTGATTTCAATGGTTCACCAATTACTGTCACAGTTAATGGTAAAATAAATGGTGGATTCAAAGAGGTCAACGGTAACCTGACTCTTTCTATCACTACAGGGGCTAAAGGAGAACCTATAATCGACGCTGCACTTACACTAGCTGAAGTCAAAAAAAATCCACGGAGCATTGCTTATTATACGGCAAGTAAAAATGTCGCTTTTATTTATTTTTTATTTAGGCCAATCCATTTAATATCAACAATAATCTCAACTTCAAAACACTTGGCATTGATGGCTATGGATTTGCAATTAATCCTATGAAAGATTTACCCGAACCACTCAGAATTGGCTTCAGTATTGGAAATTATTCTTTAATGATGCCACCGACATTTGAGGAAGGCTATGCCATGGTTCCATATTTGGGTGTGTTTCCTCCAAATGGACCCAACAAATGGACTCCTGTATTTGCAGACGTTAAGGGATCAACATGGGCATTTGACGAAACTGGTGCAGCTTTGCAAGTTTTAATGGATCGGGAAAAACTTCCAGTTGTTTACAATGAACAAAGTCGTACATATAATGGAGGATTCAGGGCTATTAATGGTGAGATATTCTATTCAAATCCAAAAAGCCAATGCTCCGCTTTATTTATGAACATTAGGAAAATTGTATACGAATTGAAAGTATTGGGAAGGAATTATATGGGTAAAAATAGATTTGGAGATGTTTAACAAGTTCATATTCTAGGTTATTATACGATATTCCGCAATTCACCGAGCATTCCCGTTGGGGGAGCTTTTCCACAAATGGGAAATGGATTTTCTCAACAGATGGGTACAATGCTGAACGGATTTAATCGAGGAATGAGTCCAAATATGGGTCCACGACTTCCATGTGGCAATAGTACATCTTTTAATGGTTTCCCAATTCCAACAAAAAAGCCTAGTTGTGTAAGTAAATATTTGTTGATATCTTTTTTCTGGAAGTTAATTTGGCTCATTAAAAATTATCTTAGTTCCTTGTAATTATGTTCCTGTTCCATTTAAATTTCTTTTTATTCATTTAAATTTCTTTGTGTTCCTTATAGAAACGACCCTGCTATAATCCTAGGAAATGGGGATGCGGATGAATTGAAAGATATGTTTAAAAATTCTACAAAGCAACTTTGAAATTAGAAACAATGCTTGTTATGATGTTTTAAATAAAAATTATATTTGTAAATATCTTTATTATTTATATCAATTCTATGATATATTGCTTTAATTAATTTCATGTTATAATATGACAAAACTATAGGAAGTTAAGGTTATAACGCTTAGCCACTTCTTGTTATTGTATAAAATTGCTAAATCAGGTACACCTCTTATAAATTTGTTTGGAGTAAACATAAATTTCATTATAAATATAAACTTATTTACAATTAATAATGCGTCAATGAAATCGCATTTGCGAAGGCAATAAATGACGTTGTTAAACTAAATGCGTGCCGTTAATAATTGTTTTAATAAGTTAAGCCTTCTTATTTTGCCATTTTACACACTTTTTGATTGAATTATAGGAGTTAAGTGGTTAACAAGTTTATATTAAAAATTAAGTGTTATAAAAAATATATTTAAGAGTTAGAATACTTGTATTTTGACATTTATTACCTTTTACGACGATATGGCTCGTGTTGCTATTTTGAGTGGTGAGTTAAATATCGTAAACAATACATATGATTTATACTATGTTTATTTTTAGTTGTTTTGATTGCTTGTTTGGTCTGTCAAGCATACACTCTCAGAGGATCTTTGATGAGAAGTGGTAGATATGATGAAGAGAACTTCCCGAAGAAATTTAATCTTCAAGGAAGTGGTTCATTCCGTCGTTTTTCCCGATTTATTCCTCAAAATTACGATTTTTACAACTACCTTCACGATGTTGAAAGTCAAGAAAATGTAGACAATAACAATTTCCAAGGGGAATCTTTCCAAAAATTCTTGAAGCAAAAATCCAGTCGGTAATGACTGACGATTGTATTTACTTCAGATAGAGCTTCAAACCAAATCCGTTTAACTATGGTACATATTTTCCTTGCTATACAGTAAACAAGTCTTGTTGACGTATACAACATTCAGCGATTTAAATATAATTTGTGTGTGTGACAACATTATTGTAAAAAATTTATTATAACTTGATGTAAAATATATTTTAAAATTTTTATGGCATTTTATTCGAGTAGTTTTTTGAGAAACATTCTAAATTTGTAAAAAATCATTTGTTCTTTAAGCCATGAATCCCATAGGCATGTGACTAATATAAAAGCGAATGGAAATGCAGAAATTAGCCATAGAAGTGTAGCTCCAAAAGTGCTAAAAAGGCTATTTTTTATTTTGGGTAAGCATTCATCCTGGAATTGAACAAATCATTAAAATGAAGTAAAAAAGAAGAAAATTTTAACACAAACGAGTTGTGGAATTGCGGGTACTTTTGGATGTTTTGACGTTTTTAGTTGGAAATCTTAAATTCTGATAAAACATTCAAAAAGTTGTGCCAGATTTTTTAAAAAATAGCACTTAAAATTTATAAATAAGCTGGTTGATGTTAAAAATATATTTAGCGTGTACTTACAATTCTGCCTAAAGCTAGGACAATGGGATCGACTTCAAATTTACAATCCATGTCCTCTTCAACTTGTTTTCTTAAATGTTCAAATTTAGGTGTCGATTGCTTGAACAAATGATCGGCGATTTGGGGCAATTTTGCTGTTCTAGGATACAACAGGAAAAATACGACGCATCCCTGTAAAAACAAGGCTAAAAGGATTAACGCAATAACTAGTCTGTAAATGACTTTAATTGGTCCTTGTTGATTTTCAGAGAAAGAGTAAATGATATGAGTCGCAAGCAACACAACAAAACATATTATATTAAATGCAACAAGATTCCATAAACTTTTAGAAACCAGATCTATGTTTTCTGACACTTGGCTCAAATATTGTGTGGTTAGGATATTTCTGTCCGTGTTGATGCCGTTAATTGTTGTTTTATTGTTTAGTTTCGACTCATCACTTTGCATCAGGTTATATCTTGCTTGAGTTGCATAATATTGAAGACTTGCGCTTCCTCTATGATGAAATGTACCGTGGATAATGAGGATGACGGCAGCTGTTAATAGCGAAATCAACGTCCAAACAACAATTCTGCTGTCGAGTTTTTCTTTAACTTTTTTGAAATCAAATTCGTTGTGAGTTGGAAACATTCTCGATTTTTTTGTTTCAACAACCGTAAACCCGCCTCCAGTTAAGGTGCCGTCATGAATCGGAATGTGGTAAGATTGAACCATTGACGATGCTCGAGACATACTTGCTAAAATTATGATATTTAATTGATATAATTTAGTTTAAGTTTAAAAATTAATGCAGATAATTAGTTAATTAGTACACGTAAAATAAATATCTACATATACTCTATTTATAAATAGTAGGAAATTAATTGCATTTATAAAAATTATATTATTTTGAAAATAAAAACTGTAAATAGAAAATTAACAAACTGATAATAATACACCACCTCTGCGCAGTCAATTTTTGTCAAGTAAATGATTCTCTCTCTAGTTCACAATAGTTTATTAACGTAAATACATTTGCGGTTGACTAGTAAATTGTTTAGAAGAGACGGGAATTGATAGTTTAAATTAGGTAATTTGTATTCTAAAATGGTACGCACTAACGCGTCACTTCAAGCCAACTAACATAGAACATTCATTAAATAGGGAAAGCAAAAATTAATTTTTACTAAAGAACAAAAGTCATTATTTGAAGGGTTAAGAGAAATTGTTTTGGTTTAGTTGAAAATCATTTGCAGCTATTTTTATTAAATGTTGAAGATTGATTTGCCAATAGTATATACATCTTTTAACATTCATTTAAAAAACCCAGACAAATGATAAGGTCTTTTTAAATATAATATAAAGGGCGTTCAACTACACCTTCAGCTACAACTTGATGCTGAACAACAAAGTGGTTAAACTGTCAAGAAACGTATCGCTTTACACTTGAAAATAAGTTATACTTTTTGTTACAACCTAAAAATTTGTCGAAATTAAATTATATACGTCGTTGATTTATTTTATCATTATTGGGAGTTGTTGCAATGACTTAATTCTATAAATTAGGGAAATGTTGAACATTAATGTTATTAATCCGTAAAAGACCAGAAGTATTTTATTAGTATGTAGAAAAGGCATTTTTTAAGCAAAATGTATTTTACTAGGAGAAAAAAATATTTTTATAATTTAATACAAATGTGTACCTGCATTTAATATTATTTGATTAAAATGCGAATGTGTTTATTAAATGAATTAGAATGATTAACAAGTTTTAGGTAAAAACAATTGAATTAGTACATCGTTTGGAAGATGTAAATATATCTGTCATAATAATCAAATACTGTCTTCCTTTGATAATTTTTCTAGTAGTTGTAATTTTAAAATTCGCTTTCTCTTTTCAATTTTTTCCGTTAAGATTACTTCGAGTTCATGAACTGCTTCATTAACGAGGAATAAACTATCGCTTTGGAAGTTCTCCAATATTGAATTGACATTCTCTTGGACCAAGTCTTTGTTTTTACAAATCAGATCATGTTGTAGTAATTTATCTAACTCTTCATTAATTGTACTCACTTCCTTTTCAAGTACTACCTTATAAAAACTTTCAAATAAAGTACTTTTGATTGCCTTAAAAACATTATTTCTTTCTGCCTCTATTTTTACTTTTTCTTTAATAATAAAATCTTGCTGGCTCTGAAATTGCGGTAAGGAAAGGTAATTATGATTAGCGTGGCCTTTTGTCAATAGGCATTGACCGCAATACATATTTAGTGTAGAATTTGATAGCGATGTGCTGCAAGATTGAACACAACTAAAACATGTCCATAAGTCAGTATCAATAAAGGGTGCATTACAACCATGACACACTCTATTCTTATCTAACATATTTTTTTTTCGTAAAAACGATTCCAAAGCTTTTTCCAATTCGTAATTTGGAGCCAAACCAGTTTCAGGGACAGTTGTTTCAATTCTACAAATAGGGCAAGAAACTACCTTTGGCGTCCTTGTAGTTGCACTTAACATACGATCGATGCAGTCTTTACAGAGAGAATGACCGCACATTAAAACTTGAGGTTTGTCATACATTTCCAAACAAATATGACAAACGACATTGTCACTATCTTCATCCTTTTTCAACAAGTGATTTGTATCTGCCCCGCTAGAGCAACAACCATCATCTTTAACGTAATGCATCCACTGAAGTTCAATTTCTTTGAGATTGACTTTATGAATTTTCGAATTTAGTTCATTGATATCATAATGCAGATAGAAGCACTTGTTGTTTAATAATCGAATTCCGAAATTACATCCATTCTTATCAATATTCAACTGACAATCTATTTTTGACCATATTGGTTTATTCGAGTTAGTACCTAATTTTATCTCCCATAAAGTAACAGTTTTCTTATCGTTTTCTGTTTTGACAACCATAAATATATTTGATGTATTATTCGATTCAACAGCCCATGTCGCGTTGAAAATTGGATTACTTCCTTTGTCAGGAAGTATTTCTTCTGATCCAAATTGATCATAGCGGTTGTCCGTTCCCTTTCTGTATGACAATAGGTATCCCTTTGAATTTAAATGCGATATAAAGTGAATATTATTGTCGAGGACAAACGGCAATTCCCAGCAACTTTTTTTACTTGGAAAAATTCCTTTATGCTCAAATAATTTGAAGTCTCGGCAGTCTAATTCAAAAACGTTAAACGACTTTCCGGATTTTTGGTAAAAAATAACTTGAAGAATGCAGCCATTCAGGGATGCGGAGTACTTAGTTTTTGTATTATCGGCATCTTTCAATATTAGTCTGTGTTCAGTTATACAGTGTAAGGCTGTTTCACTCCCATTGGCAATTGAGAAGCATGATAGTTTGTAGTATTTTTTGGTTTTATTAAAGAATAATATGACTAAGAATGGTAATGTCTCGAGTGTGATGACAAATAGAGCTGTGCAAGTCCATCGGTGATGTAGATAATCTTTGTCATACCAAGTCAAATCTTTTCTAACGCCACTACTTAAATTGACTCTTCTAAAAAGCTGTTAGATATATAACTAATTGATTAAAAACCTACGTAATGTGCCCTTTACAATCATGAAGAAAAATTTCATTTGTTTCTTGACAAACAGCAATATTATTCAAGGCGTTTGGCACGCCATTAATATTTAATAACGTCTCATCAACCATAATATCAATATCAAAATAAAAACTTTTAACAATATCTTTCAAAGTGAATAAATATGTGTATGATTTAAACCCCACAACGCATCAATTTCCTTGGTCCATGAACGCTGTCTAAAGAAAGAGTACTTCCCACGTTACTATTTTGACTATAGTAAGATAAATTTATAGGGGAAAGAGTCATGATCACTATTTGCTCACTTTTACATTAATGTTGACAATTTTTGTTTGGGCAACGAGTCTCTTTACAACAAATTTAAACCAAAACAAGCTTAAACAATTAAAATCTACCAAATTTTATTGACACATAAATAATCAGGTTGTGAGGATAAATCAGAGTGATATTTATATTGTTATAAGAATAAAATGTTTACAGGAGATGTTAAAATAGTGTCTTTTTATTGAACCTTCAAAGATAAAGGTAGGTATAAACTTTTTCAACTTTTCCCACAATCCTTAGACAAATAAAACCAAATACATGAATAACAAGCAAATTAACTTTTTATCAAAATTGAATAATGAAAAATCTTCAGCAGATAAGATGAGTTAATTGCCGTGAGCTTTTATTATCAATTTGGTTCTATTTGAGTAAATGTTACCTAAAAATTATTATAAGTTACACGTTCACTTTGAATTCGTATCTTTAATAAGTCAAATCAATAGTAATTTTAAGAGAAGTACATGTTATGCAAGCGTTTGATTAAAAAGAGCTCGAATAAGATTTAAATCAGCATACTTAATAGCACTTTGTAATCAACTGATCTCTTATTAATTAATTAATAAATACAATATAATTATTATCGAGTTAATCTTGTTTGTAAATATTGCAATATTTTATATAGTACGTCAAATGAACAACACATGATATGTCACAAATGCTGATCTTGACTAATTATGAAGAAATACAGTTATTAATAGGAGTTTGTAATTATTAGATGAACCAAACAGCACTCATAATTTAACTATTGCAATTGATTTTTACGAAACAAATTTGAATAGATATGAAAGTCATAGTATAAGGTTTAATTTAAAATGTAAATTTCACCCTCTTTTAATGAAATCTCTTTTTCGAATAAGGAATATACTCCGATTTGTTTCAGACTGACCACACTACGATTATGAGCAATTTACCAAAGACAATTCAACACTCTACACCAACAACTCCCAAAAGAGCTACCTTCGAAAGATTCTCTGGCCGCAGACAAGATCGAATCACCGAAGAAACTTTTTCCTCTTCTACAGGAGTAGTTAGATCTATTTTGACTACAATCGGTTGGGCACCATGGAGACCAAATGCTGCTAAATCGAGAATCCCCTGTGGTATGTTATAAGGAGAGGCTAAATCATTTGACTAATCCTTTAAATAAACTTACGACCACATGTTACATAACTTTTTTTCAGAAGACCGTGAAGCAATGAGACAGCGATTCAAAAACAATAATAAGTTTTTGGTTACTGCCGGAGGTGACAATATCGATGTCATTACATTATCTATGGCTAAGACAAACATTTCGGACGCCATCAAATCTTCTGCCAAAGTTGAAGCTCATGCGCGAGGAAGTGGAGGACCAAATGACTTTGCCTTCAAGGCTGGAGGTGAAGGAGATACTCGTGTAAACCCGTAATCAACAAAGAGATAGAGTACTACAAATTCCCCGTTTATTGAAAATGGTTTTGACCCGTGATATTTCTTTATAACTAATTTCTTTAATTTATATAATGAAATAAACTCCGATAAAAATAAACTTGTTTGTATATATGTTTAAATGTATGACTAAACTTACTCATTTTTACATAGTTATTTTTTTACTTTCATTATTTCTTTGTTTCTGATCGCTTGTACTTTCACATTATTTTGAAGGCAAATAATGGGAACATTACTTGCCCGTTAATTATCATCATTAAAAAAATATAGATATAATTGTTTATCTGACCGTAAAACAAAAGAAGTGGCACTATTTTAACAAAGATTTTCTGACACCCCCTCAACCCATTGTCTTAACTTTGTCACACCACTATAGATACGGAGTGTGAATACTAAAAAGGTTGAATCATAAGTTATTCTATTTACAGGCATTCCAACAGATACTTTTTAAAACTGTAAATATTTAAGATTGTCGTTAACATTTATTAGTTCCAAAAGTTTATTAGATATTTCAGATATTTGTGTATTTTTTGTTAACAACATAGCGACTTTATCCCTTAAACACCACTATTCGACATGCCAACCTTTTTCTGACATTATTTGGTAAATAAACTTAGTTTGTCTCCTTCAAAATCAGGCAATTTTATGAAGATTATTTATGTTTCCTTTTTTGATAAATAATAAGTGAATTTGAAGTTTAATCAGATAATAGTGTCTTAAATCTTGAATGAAAAACTCCTTAAAATTATCAGAATTGTTAAGCTCATTATCTTACTCATACTGTTTTTGATAAATGCATGGACGATAATTGCTACTTCAAAAAGTTTAGTAGGGATATACTTGTCTGAAGTCAAAGAACATTCAATTTGATTTAATTGTATAAAGATGTATCAATATTAGATTATACCTTATTGTAACGATTAAACGCCATCTTTGACTAGATTTATTTTGCTGTCTCTCAAATTCATCATTTTAGGTCTTCTTATTAAAGAAATGCCATAAACACCTCAATAAACCATGTAAATCATATTCGTAAAAATATAAGCACCTCAACAAACCATTTAAACCATATTTTAGAAATACATTTTATAAGCTAACTAACATCCCATTGCCTCCGTCATTTCCCTCTAAACTTATTTTTTCTATTTTTATTATTTTTATTGTATTGGCAATCATATATTTAAACCCATTGACGTAGATATATACAATTGTAATTTTAAATTATAAGAAAAGTAAAACGAATGAAACTTTTTCTGTTAAAGAATTCAAAAATGAGCCTCTGCTTTTTCTTGCTAAACCCTATTATAAAGTACGCATAATTCTTTTTTACCAACTCAAACTTTTTGTCTTTTACAAGTTCATTAAATATGAGTCTGTTAAATATTTGCATAAGTTAAATCAAAATTCTATTTTAGTAAATCTTGCCTACACTTGTTCACACTAAAAATAATTAAATATTGAGATTTGCCTTTTCAAACATTAAAATGAGCCTCAAATTTAAAAGGAATCCCGCATTTCTGTTTATTTCGAAAACCACTCCAAATATTTGTGCTTATAAATATATTTTTGCATTTTAGTTTTTACTTTCAATTATGAAAATTCCAACTTTATTTGTATTATCTTTTCTTGTTGTTGGATGCTGGAGTATGACTCTTCATCAAAATGGCCATAATCACTATCATCCTTTGAAATCAAATCATCCTAGAGATGGTCGTTTTAATGTCATGCAACATGATAGTAATGCGATCAAATTGGCTGGCGAATCAGTAAGTTTATTTATAAATTATAAAATTCAATCAAAGCCTACTTCCTAAATTATATTTAATAAATCACTTCTAGCCTATGCCGGTCAAGAAGAACCTGATGTTCGGAAATGTTCATGGGATTCGTTTAAAGCCATGGTTGAAAGTACAGCCACTTTACATTTCAAAGAAGATGTCCAGCAGACCAATTGCTTTTTATGGTCAAACAATCAGAAACTATTAAGAAGTAACAATTTAACCTAAACTATTGTAAAAACTTCCTATATTGTATTAAAAAGAAGAGTTGAACATTTGACACAATTTCCCCACCATGGCTGCTATGAGACGACAGAAGGACAAATTACAAAAATGAAATCTCAAACTATGAACAATTCACACTTTCTCAACTTAATTCATAACACTTAACATAATATTTGATATGTGACGTACCCTTTACTACTCATTTTTGACACAACACATTTATTTTCTTAATTAAAGCGTCTTATGATATGCTTAATTACAATTCTTAGTGTGTGACGACATTTTATTATTTTGATGTATCTCATCCTATAACAAACAAACTTTATTGAGAATAAAAAGTTTGTCTTGCTAATTATGTAATAACAATTTAAAAGAGACACCCTACAATAAATAACAAGCGATATTAAAAAAGCATTAAAAGATATTCTATTTTTGATTCACCCAAAATAAACAAGTATACAGGATTAATGATAGTGAGTTCGATCAAATATTGTATGCTTAAATCACAATAGGCAATTTAAATGAACATAACAACTTATTACCATTTATTTGTATTTATTCGAATAATCAATTAATCTCTAACAAACATATTTTGTAAGAGTTATCAATTATTCAAAGCAACCTTTATCAATGAAGCATATCCGTTTATTTATATTGCTCTTCCAATATTATACTAGCAGCACAGCACAGAAAGCAGCTGGTCCTTTGTCCATCTAAAAATAAATTTGCGTGCAAATCATTTTTAACCTCAACACTTGGCCTTCTACCAATAGATGTATTACGAGTTTAAGGGTTAAAACTTTTACAGAGAACCTCTGTTGATACGTTTAAATGATGATTGTTGTAAATCGGCACGAGGACTATTTATTATTCTTTCGTTTATCAAAACCCGAAAATAACCTTTATCATCTATTTCAATATTTTACCTGCTTACATAAAGGGCTATATTTTATTTAATTTTAGTTGATGTCTTTTAGCATTACCCGTAAAAGTCACTCACTCATTATTATTCACCAGTTCTATTGATTTTGACAGGCAAAAATATGCAATCAGTCATTTAAACTATTTTTCATGATGCTCTATATCGCTTTACATTTAGCCGAACAGCGTGCTATCTACCCTTCCAATCGCCAACCAAAATATTATATTTTTATTTGATCATATGCACTAAAAATACTTACCGTCTTTGCTTGACTTAGTTTGCCTTAAATATTTTCTGTTGTCAACTCATTTATTGTAAAACATTTTTATACCAATTCTACAATTTTATAAGAATGATGCAATACTACTAAAAAAGACTCATCGTCATTTCATCCTCACATCTTCATTGCAATATCTGTTCATTTGATATTGTGGCCTGTTTCAAAATACTTTCTGAGATTTTTAGATTTCAAAAATTCTTCTATTTGTAGTGACAAACAAAACTTAAATTTATTTATAATAATGTGAACATCAAATGTTATAAACAGGATCAACCATATGATACTAGTTGGTACGCTTTGGGTGCCGTTAACAAATTATCAATTTTACTCCTTCGTCTTTTATAAAGTTATAATAAATAATTTATGTTAAGGAGGTATATCTAACTATAATATATTTAGGTGCTATTATTCTGTGACAGTCATCTGCTGGCATATATGTTAACATAAATTTATAGAAGTAAGTAAATTATCATGATTAATATCCATTACTCACACCAAATCGTTCATACTGCTCCAAGTACCTGTAGTATATGTATGTATAAATCATAAAATCCGTTTGTACTTGTTATCAATGAGCAGTTCTTCTTTTATTTCTAATCTTTTTGATTCGTTATTTTAACTCAATTTTTTCACATATCAATTTGGAAGTGATATAAAAAGATAATTCATAAATTATAGTTTTCATGTTTGCGCCTTAATGTTCTCGCCAAATATCATATTTATTACATTCTCAGCTATTAACATTTTATTTGCCTTTTATGATTGAATAAACATGGTCCATGTGATATATTTGCATCTTTTTTCTTACATAAAAACTATATGAACCACCAGAACACGCATTCTAGAGTACTCTTGACTTTGTTGACACTTCCTTTTTTGATAACAAAAACAAAAAATGAATCTAATTACATTTTTTAAAGCTAATTAATGTCTTAACAAAAAAGCTTCCTTATCGAATTATCTTTTTTATCAATTTACATCCTTCTGTTTATCTTTACTATCACATAAATTTTAGTTTAAAAGGTAGCATAAAGTTTGTGGGCTTAACAAATAATGCACTTCCCTAAACACTTCCAAAAACGGTATAAATCATCAAAATATATAATTCAATTTTACCAAAATTACTCAACACATCCTTATGCATCTTTTACATTTTGTGAAGTAGAAAGTTCAATATTAGTATATATTTTTACCCATTTTTACTTATTTATACGTGTATTTTTGGTACACATGTCTCATCTAACTTTATTGATATGAATCACATTGCTTTGTGTCAAGTGTTTTGTCATTATGGGTATCATTACTATTATTTCTGTTATTTTTCCTATTTCTATTGTTAGTATTGTTAGTGTTATTAATATCACTATTATGTAGTATGAGAGAGAAACCAATTAATATTTGACTTTTAATTTCACCCGATGATTGATAACCTATGTGGGCTAAGGACGTTCATGTTTTTTGATCTGAGCTTATGTATGTCCTTTGTTAATATCATCTGATCCTCAATAACCATTTGATGGCAGGCGTCTTGGAGTAGTTATAAAAAATGCACGTATTTAGCACAAACGTTGGCATGAATATCTTTTATCAATATTTTATTTGAGAAAATGTTTAATTTAAGAGTGGAAAATATTTGATTTGTCATTTTTAAGAGTGAAAACATTTTATTTGCTATGGCTAACAGTGAAAAATGTTTAATTTGTTTTGTATATTTTTGTGAATAGAAGTGTGTAATTTAAAGGACAGAATGTTTAATTCCATAAGCTTATTCCAAATTTTATAAACCTAATGTCAAATGTCATAAACAGGCCATTTATTTTAAACTTTGTTTACAATTATATGTGAAATTGTATAAGTCATGTTTTGTGAAAGTACCTTCCAATAATATTTAGTCCCTTCATGGTTATGTTAAAAGATATAATCTAAAGACTTGAAAATACTTAAAACATTTGTCCTATTTAATTCCTTTTTTCATAAAAATTAATGATAAGCATTGTTTTCTTTATCAGTGTTTAAAAATATAGAATTTAGTGTGATCGACTGGAGACGATTCTTTTAGGACATATGCATAACTATTTTTTAATCTCATTTTGAAAAATGTATAGTTGTGTATATATTTTGAAAAGATATGTCTCAATTGACAGGCAATATATTTCCAAATCTTTATAAATATAGTATGGAGTATTGTACTTTATATATTAGGTTGAATTAAATTTGTGTTTGAAGATAAATATTTGTAGGATTATGTTAATATTATATCATTTTATTGAGCTCAGAGAAGTAAACAATATCGTCACTTATCCTCATCCACTTACTTTATGCCTTAAACATGATGTTGACAGCAACTTCTACCAACTCTTTTTGTTTACTTTCATAAATTAACCAGATAAATTATTTTATTCTTTTATTGCCTTATTTTTCTGTTGTTTTTTCATATGCCATATAACAATACTGCTGGTATCATATCTAATAATTTTGTTGATTAAGGCAAAATATGTGCAATGTTTGTCAATTACTTACGTTTACTTGCGGTTACAAGAGAAGCCGAATTTCATTTTCACGTTATTTATTATTCAAATATGTTTAATATTTTGATTCATGTCAAAGTTAATGTAAGATATCATTACATAAGTGCATCGAGATTCTCTTATCATGATTTGGTAATTGTATAACTAGTATTTACGTTTAATCTTCTCTAAATTTTGCACCTTTACAAAAGAAGATAGATGGTGTCTTTGAATTATGGTTTGTATGATGACATCTTCATAATCAGCTAGAAAGTAATTACATCTTATCAAAAATATGTAATAAGATGTTAAAATTTGGGGATTATTATAAGTTGTTATACTGGGAGAAAGTGATATTGTATTTTAGATGGGTAGTGGTTTGGAATGTACAAATTTGCGAGGAGAAGGTGGCAGTTGCTGGTTATAAAATGGCGTCAGTAAAGTAAATTTTATCATTTTTGCACACGAGCATTAGATGATGTAGTTATTAATTGATGTGACAATACAATCGCTCTTTTTAAATTGGTGATACCGCTATGACAATATAAAGCGTGCCCCACCCATAGATAGCAGGTGTTTACATTTTTTTGGTTTCTTTGAGATTGTCTTTAATTAGTCGTAGTACTTTTCTAGATATTTTTTCAATATTTATATAGTAAAAATATTGCTAGACTGAGTGACCTAATAACATTGCCACTCACATATTCCTACAATTCAAGAAGAACGATGCCCTTTGCACATACTTTTATGTTCGAAAAGGTTTGCACTTGTGCAGAAAAAACTTTTCTCATACTCATTCATTTATGCTGAGTATACGTAGTGATGGTGTCATTTTATTTTCTTCCCTATCGCGTTACTTATTTTTAATCGCTTTTAAGTCATTTTTTAAATCGTTTTTTACGAGATAAATTTAATTTTTACAGGTTAACTATAGTTGTTAGCAACATGACTGCTATGAAAAGAGAAAGAACTCCCGACAGATGGGTTCCCATTGCATTAGATGGTGGTTGGGGATACATGGTAATTCTTGGTAGTTTTGCCATCCACGTAATTGCCGATGGAATTGTTTATGCATTTGGCGTTATGGCCAAAGCTCTTATGGAGGTATGTTAGACGTACCAATCAGTTAATATAATCAATTTAGACTTTCCAAGTATCTAATGCCCAAGTATCAATCATTGTTTCTCTTCTCGTCGGAATCACATTAGCCTCCGGACCTGTTGCCTCAGGTGTAACAAATAAATATGGATGTCGTATAACAACAATCGTGGGAGCTTTCATTGCTAGTATCGGACTATTTGCAGCTTCTTTTGCTACAAACATTTATTACGTCATGGTTTTTGCTGGAGCAGTAACTGGAGTTGGCTTTGGATTTATTTATTGCCCAGCCATTGTTATTGTCACAATGTATTTTGAAAAATATCGTGCTCTAGCAACAGGAATTGCCGTTTGTGGTGCCGGTGTTGGTACAGGTTTGTATTTCTTCTACTAACCTTACTTAATTAATTTAATTTTAGGTAATTTAAGAAAAAATTAACGAGTTTATTCAAAAATGGGAAAAGTCTAAAATAGTAATTAAGTAATATGCTTCGTTGTCAAATGCGTTTTCTTAAGAATAATCTGGAATGTTTATTATACATTCCTTGATTGCCCAGATGTCTCGATCTTTGTTAAGGTGTCTTGTAGTTCGAGAATTATAGCATATTCACAGGCCAAGCTACATTACTTGTTAAGTCGTCAAGATACATAGCTACTAATTGCCTCTTGCTATGCAAAATATCCATAATTTTAGTTTCTTTCGCATTCAAAGGTATGAACCTAGAGAAATAACGTTGACTATCTCATTGATGTTTATTGGGTCTTCTTTTTAAATCAGCAGTGCCCCACAATACAAAATTGCTTCTATAAGTTGTTCAAAAGACAGCAATTACAATCAACATTTTCCGGAATGTCTAACAGAACGTATAATGATTCCTTACTTTTGCTTGTTTTCCGAGATTCCCCCTTCTGAAGAATATCATCAACTTGGTTATCACCTGTTCATCTGTGCATTTATTTTCTTCTTCAAATGAGTTCTTGGCTGCAGCTCTCAATTTGCTACATACTCTTTGTTTGCAGTGATAGGATTCCTCCGTTCTGAGACTGAATGTATCACCACAAATTTCACATTTGAAAGCACCACCTTTCTTAATAGTTGAATTGGCGCTGATTGGTGATGGGTCAAGAGAAATTGGATAGATATTATGCTTCTCCAAAAGCTTGCTACACAGATACTTCCTCAATTTCAGCAGTGTTTCCGGGTATGGCAGCAAGATGAACTCCATCGTTCTGTTGGTTTTGCAATTGGTAAACTTTGGGTAGCTGTAATTAATAGCATGTTCTATTCCATAAGCAACGTCTCTCTGAAACCTGTCTGCAGAGTATAGCATTTCTACGACCTCACCCTTCTTAAAAGAGTCAACAAATAAGGATTCCTTTCTGGTCATTGGACCTTCGTTGACAATCAGCAAAGAGACATCGTAGCTGTGTTTCTCGAATCTTTTTATTTGACCTTCATCTTTTCTTTTCTCATCTGGTGCAGATACTCCAACATAGCCAGGTTTTCCATTCCTAGCACGTGCCAAATAGACATGACAATCTAACTTGTGCTTCGTCGTAACAATAAAACTGCGCTGATATATTATAAATGAACAAGATACTTTGAAAAAAGACAGTTTATGAATGTCTTACTATATTAAAACACAACCTATTTTATATTATTAATTTTACTTATTGTCATAATTTCAGCTATTTTCTCACCTCTTCAAGAATGGATTATTTCCAATTATTCTTGGCAAGCAGCCCTTAGAATCAATGCTGGATTCACAATGTTATGTATTTTGGCTGGACTTACCTTTGCTCCCTTGGAATTCATGCCTGTTTGGGATAAGAAAGAAGGGGAATTGGATGAAGAAGTAGAAGAAACTGTCTCAGAAACTAAAATGGTATCAGACTTGAAAGATGACGCCGAAACGAAATCTCTTCTCGAAGTAGGAAAAATAGTCCGCCCTGCCATTTCCCATCAAGACATTTCCCTCCAACACGACAATGGGTTAGTCAAGAGAACAATCAGTACATCAAGTGGCCTCAACAAAGACAGAAGCAAGAATGTTACCGAATCATCTGGTTATCTCGATATCAAGGATGTTTTCTACCAAGGAAGTGTTACCCATTTGCCCGAATATCAAAAGGAAGGAGAAAAATTCAGAAGTGTACACTCCCTTCATTCCAGAACTGCTTCTCATGGAGCTGCTGATTTGAAGAAAGTTGGGTTTGAAGAAGATGAAAAACAATTGGTTAGTCAAAGCACCGATGCCGGAGTCAAGGAACAATCAGGATTCATGAAGTAAGTCGATGCGTATACTAAAATACATACTAATAACCAACTTTAGAGCTATTAACAAGTACACTGATTTAAGTTTACTCCAAGACCCAATCTTTATCTTATTCGCCGTCTCAAACTTCTTCACTTCAGTTGGATTCAACGCACCAATGGTAATCTATAGATTTTAAATGTCTAATGTGTGTTAATTAAATTTAGGCATTTCTTGTATCACACGGCGTTCGACTCGGTCTAACTAATGAAAACGCATCTTTGATTATGTCTGCCTGGGGTATTTGTAATACAGTTGGTCGTGTTGTCTTTGGACTCATCTCTGACATGAAATTCCCGTTCAAAGGAGGGGATAACTTGGCAAGAAATCGCCTTTGGATCTACAATATTTCGCTTATCGTTAACGGCCTCGTTACTGGGTTCAGTTTCTTGTTCACAGACTTTTACGGAATCATTTTCTTCGGAGCATTTATTGGACTCTCAATTTCTTCTTACGTTTGCTTAACTTCTGTTATTTTGGTTGATCTGATTGGAGTAGACAAATTAACAAATGGATTTGGAATGCTTCTATTATTCCAAGGAATTGCTACCTTTGTTGGACCACCACTTGCCGGAATCATCGCTGATGCCACTGATTCATATAACTGGGCCTTTTTCATGTGTGGAACCTGCATAGCAATTTCTGGGGCCATGCTTTTCGGAGTAAGCTTCCTTCAAAGAAAGTTAAACCGAGTCCCTGAAATCGCCACTGGTAAGGCAAAGGACATCATGTTACATTAAAATGAATCTTTAACACTATTACGTTTTCACTCAATTTTCGCCTTAACACTTTTACATTTCTTATTATAACACAAATTCACTTTATCACACGACAGGTTAACTGTTATGTTTTCTGTTAGCCATATCAGTTGTCATTTCAGTATATCAAGTTTTCATTTGAAGTCAACCCAGTGCTTTAACAATCCTATGAAATGATGTTAACCTTATTATTCGATTTTATAAATTAATAAAATATTACATTAAAGACGTTCTACATTTTATATATTGATAAATAAATTTTTATGACTATTGTCATAAGTTTTTATATTTTAATGAATTAAATATTACGGCACTTTATTATTCCTCTTAGTTTATTTAAAATTTATACACAACGTCTTTAGAGTTAACGTTAAAATCATATAAAAATACAAATAAGTTGATACAAATGCAGACATTGAATTTGCTTAATTTTCGGCATTACGACGTTCCTTGAATTCACGCATTTTGCGGAGCATGATCTCACGTTTCTCAGAATCAATCAAGTCTGAACGGTTGACATATCTAACTGGAGTTGCACCCATATCAGCTTTGGCTTTCTCTTCTCTAGACTTGTTACTATTCTTCCAAGATTGGAATTTGTGAAGGCGGCGATGGAATTCAGCACGGCAAGCCATGACGAGTTTCTTGTTGTCAGAGGTGTTGATGGTGTTTCGGAGGATCTCATACTTCATTCTGGGAAGATTGGTAACCAATTCATTCATGTCTCCTACGTTTTCATTGAGAATCGGCAAATCAAAGGTTGACAACAACACAGGTTCTTCACAATTAATCTTTGGTTTGATCAATTCTGAAGATTCTTGATTGCTTTCATCATAACCAACGGCTGTGATTGAATCCAGCTTTTTGCGTTCAATGTCTTTGGATTGTCTGTGAAGGACAGCATTTTCGGCAGCCAATTTCTTGTGTTTTTCTTCAATTTCTTGGAGCCGTTTTTTGAGAGCAGCTTCTTCTTCGAGGAGTAACCTTTGTTCTTCCAAATGCTTTGTTTTCTCTTCTTGCTCTTTTCTTAGGATCATCTCTTGAGCCAACCTGGCTTCTTCCTTAGCTTTCAATTCCGCATTCATCTTGGTCATTTCATCCTGTTTGTCCTTCTCCACCTTAAGCTCCTGTTCAAAGTCGTCCTTTTCCTTTTGAATAACCATATCATTGTACAAAGAAGCAAATTTACATGCAATTTCCGGGAACAACTTGAGATTGTCATTATACAATTCAAAATCATTCTTTGTAAACAACCCAGCTATGAAATCGATTTGAATCCCAATTTCATTCATCTTGAAAGTCCAGTCTTCTTGATTCGTTTTCAGAGAAAGTCCAAGCTCTTTAAGCTTAACGAAGTTCTTTTGTAGATCGGTTGCAATTCTTTTGTTGATGAGGAGTGGTGTAAACTTCTTTCTAGCTACAAATCCTCTAACTTGAGCCTGGACAGTAGTCGCGCATTTTCTTCTAAAGACAACATTGCGGTTGATGCGGTTCAATGAGATAACACCATAAATAGACGATACCCAGCGTCCTTTGTTCAACCAGAATTGAATTTTGCCGATCATCTCTTGCATTTCCTTAGCGTCTTGTTTCATCAACTTGTCGAATTGAGCGAATTTGCCAGGTCTAAAGAACACTTTAGTCAAGCCAAACTTATAGTCAACTCCTTGAAGACCGACAACTTTGAAAAGACATTTAGCAAAAGTCCGAGGATCAAGATTCCTAAGATTGGATGGCAACAAAGAAGCATAGCTGTCGTAAAGTTCTTTGAAAACAGTACGTGAAGGGAAACCTCCTTGCATCAACTCCAACACGTCAATCATCCCACTACAAAGCAACTGATTGAGAATTTGTTGGCCGTCAAATTTGCCACTGATCATCTCATTGTTTGGTTTCATGCAACGAACGAAATTAGTACCAGTCTTGTCAAGCTTCTTGATTAATTCGTCCAATTGACTCTTAAACTTGCTACTCACAGTTGGCGAAGAAAGTTTGGTAGTCTTGGCGACCTTAGAATCACTATCGAAAGGCGGGAACAAAGTTTGCAAAAGACTGTTCGATGTTGTCTCAAGCAATATTTCCAAAGACATGTGAAGGCTGTCGTTATTCTTTTCCAAAAAGTGCTTTGTTTCGTAACAAACGCTTCCTGCAAAGTGACGAATAACGAATCCTTCATCATTTTTGATATTTCTGTGATCTTTAACAGCCGACTTCCTTGGAATGTCAATCCGGAAATTGTTGTTGTGTGTTTGATGGACGCAATCCGTAAAGTGACTTGAAATTGGTTTAGGTAAACGGGCTTCTTCGTTCAAAATATCAATGATTCCTGTTCCTTTAGCTTCCATCAAATTGATACAGTCCAAGTTGTCAGAAAATTCAATTTTCGCAACATTAAGTCCCTCTTTTTGGTACAACTCTTGCTCTTGCTTTAAAATTCTATCATTGAAAAACTGCTGCAACTTTTCATTTGAGTAGTTGATGCAGAATTGTTCGAAGCAATTTCTTTGGAAAAACTCTAAAATACCAAAATCAGTTTTTGTGTTAAAGTTTAAACCCACCAAAGCCTGCAATATCAAGAACACCAATGAAGTTTTTGCTGTTACTGATCAAGATACATTTGTTGATTGAAGCAACAATCCCATCGAATAGTTTGCCGTAGATCTTCTTAGATAAAGCATCACGAGCAGCACCAGCTTCATGTGGTTTGAGTTGAACTGAGATAGCTGTACCTTTGACTCCGCCCCGAGTAGCTTGCATTATACGAGCTGTCAATTCATTCCGTAGCGTTGATTCTTCAATTCCAAGTAGACTTGAAGCAGCTGTTAGAGAAGGTAGTGAATTGTCTGTGATAACACTTCCACCCTGAGAGTTGTCTGCAGCTTCTTCAAAAGTGATATTTCCGAGATGTAAAATTCCAGCGACAGTTGCAAACAAAATTTTTATCTTCTCATCATCGAAACCAATCACATGCAAAGCCTTTCCAAGTTTTTCAAAATCCTTCAAATCATCAACCATAGAATCTAGTGAAAAAGAATCATTGTCCTTAGCTCTTGCGGGAATTAGGCTAAATGTTTCCGAGTTTGAGAAAAATTGGCAAAGACCCTTCTTTAGATAATTGTAACTTTGAATAGTTTCCAACTTGAACTCCTTTCTCCATTCATCAGTAGCACCACCAAGTAATTGATAAAAGACATGGTAATTTCTTTCATTTGGACTTTGACTCACGATTCTAGACTTTTCCAAAAGATAATGTGAGACATATCCTCCCGAAACCATGTTGTCATCATCAAAGTGAATCTCAACAAACTTTCCAAATCGAGAACTGTTGTTGTTTCGAGTTGTTTTAGCATTACCAAACGCTTCCAAAATAGGATTGGTTTCCAAGATTCTTTGCTCAATGTTTCCAGCCGTCTTTCCCCAACTCTCACAAATGTATCTCAATACTTGCTTCTGTGATTCAGTCTTTCCTGGAAACAAAAATGAGCTATATTGATGAGTAATAAGTATATGATAAAAGTAATTTATGAATAGGACATAAAGATAAAAGACTTTGTAACAGACATGAATCAAAAACTAATTAGAAGTGGCTTAGCTTATTCTAAACTAAATTAAAAGTGCTCAATTTACTCTAAATGACTTCTCGGAACGTAATCAAAGCACATTCTGAAATATTAGTATGTCAATAGATTTTGTAATTTTTGAATAATAAAACTAGTCTTTACCTGCTCCTGATTCGCCGGAAACAATAATTGATTGACTTGTTTTGCAGCGTTTCATCTCATTGTATGCTTTGTCGGCAATAGCGAAGATATGAGGAGGCAATATTCCTAAACTCTTTCCAGCATAGCTATGCATTGTGTCGACAGAGTACAATTCGGGAATGGACTTGTAAGGATTGATTGAAATCAGAATGTTGGCCACATACGTGTATATCTCGTTCCTGAGGAAGCGGTTCTTTGAGTTGTCCAACAACGTAGCAGCGTTTAAAAACTTCAGAGCACAGTGATCCTCAAAGTGATTGTCGTCAACCTGATCAGCTGGCAAGATGCTATCTAAGTTTAGAGAACGTTCTGCTCCACTGCCTTGGATCTTGATTAAGGCAGACTCATTATCCTGAATGTCGATGACTTGGGCTAAAATAAAACCTTCTTTTGGATCGGGTACAAAGACTAGCTGTCCCTCTGGCGGCAACAAAAGATTATCCATAGTTTGTTGTTAAAATTATATCTGATTCCAACGCATTATAACATATTTATATTGTTTATAATTTTAATATTGCATTATTTAAATTTGTTCACATTTAATATGTAAATTATCGAGCCAACTTGCCGCCAAACAAAACGCTTAATTGTGGGTTTTGGGTGGTCAGAGTTGGTTTTAGGCGTAGTATTTCGTGAAATGACAAAAATTAAAATATGGGAAGATATTTTATAATAGCTTGGTGTATTATTGGCGCCATCTATTCATGGTAACCCATTTTCCGTCGAGTAAGCATGTTTGGTGTATGGACGATCTCAAGACGAAAATGTTGATTATATTAACCAATGGAAGCGTTTTTCCAAACTGAGTTCACGTTTTGCTTATAATTGCTGGTCAACACAACACTACTTAATCTATTCTCTATTTTGTTGTGCGCATTTATAACTATTTTGTACCCAGATGGGGGCATAATTTTTTGTGTTTTACACACTTCTAATGTCCATTTTTCCGTTCTGTTTCATCTATTTAGCTTACATTAATTAATTTGATACACGAAAGTATATTTATTGACATATTAAATTCTGTTTGAACTGTTTTATAATTTAGTTTTTTAAACATTTTAGGCTGACTCAGGCGACATCTATTTGAAGTAAAAAGTCTATTTCAACCTTGTTGGGATTATTATTTCCAATTGTTATAATGGGTACAGAAGACAGAGGAAGAAAACGAAGAAATGAGGCTGATTCCAAAAACAGATACTCTCCTGATCGCAAGAGGTATAATAGATACTCTCCCGGAGATTTATGCGAACCTTTGAAGCGTCATGAAGCTAAGATCAAAGACAATAAGAGCAGAGAGGAACGGTTACTTAAGAGAAATCAGCTAAAAGAGGAACCAAAGAAGAGCCATCATGGAGGAAAGAGAAAACATGATAACGATATGGACCAGGAGGAGAATGTTTACGATGGTAAGAAACTAGACAAGAAAAATGACAAAAAGTATGAGGAGAAAAAGAAGGTTGATAAGAAAATGGAAAAGAAGGTGGAAAAGAAAAGTGAAACGAAAGACAACCGACAAGAGGAAAAAGAAAGACGAACCAAAGGTATGTTTGATAAAAAGTTATTTTGGAAAATACAAATGCTACATCTGGGACATACAAATACATAATTAGCAGGAATCACAAATACGTGATTGCAAGATATGTGTACATATTTAGACTAAAACTACGCATTATTCTTGATCGGGAGGATGGCAATCAATTACTTTCTCGCTTAAGAAAGGTTAGACCGCAAAATTGACCCCTTTGGATGTTTGAATATTTGAATATGTTTGACTACTACCAACAACTTCTTTAAATACATTTAACTATTGTTTTAGTTGAGATTTATCGGCATTCCTCTTTTCCGTAGACGACAAATAATAACACAATACACTACTCAATATTGAATATCTTAATTTACTTAATAGTGGATATATATTTAAACATTTAACTCTGCTCGATTGAGGGATATTTGTGTAAGAGTGGTTTGATAAGAAGCTATCACTGCCTTTTCATAGAATAGTCTCTTATTGCCTGAATAATCTATTATTATCAATGCTGCTCCTGACTAATATTAGTCACAATGATGATAATAGAATAAGCTTGGCATTACGTGATGTTGGCGGATCCTTAACATTGTCAATTGTTGATCTGACTGGGGGCGGCTCGGAAAGATAAAGTAGAGAAAGTAGAGTTTCGATAATCTAAGCATTGAGAGACGTTGATAACACTTTAAAGTTGCCTAAACGCATTGTTCAATAATTTTGTTATCTTTGAAAATTTATTATATATTCATTCTTCCTAATCGAGAATATCTATTTATTCTTATGTTTTTTTACGACCATTTCCTCTAAAATCACCTTAACGAGTAATTTGCTAAGTGCAGCCGACCCTAAGTGGGCTGCAGCACAATCACCCTCACTTACTATTCCTTCTACTCCTACAAATTCTGTATCTCCAATTAATTCCACCAGCCAAGCAAACCAATCAGGACCCTTGACTCCACAAGTTTGTAGGAAGCACTACTTTTCACATCGTCTTCCACAGAGAGCAGTTGTCGTTGAACGAGCCCTTTTATTGCAGCCTGTAGAGTTGTTACAACCTCAGCAATTATTGATGCCGGGAATTGCCAATAATAACCACAAATTACCACCAACAGATCCTTCTATACAGGCTGTTGCTGGTGGTGCTGTCACTCCACACAATCGACGTCTCCCCCTATTTGTTATTCCTAAAAAACGAAAGTACAAAAATTTTGTATCCAAACGTCGAAACAATAACTATGTCCAAAGTTTGAGGAAATGTTTTTCTGATCCATGTTTATACAAAAGTTTTAAATCCTGGGGTCTTCCAAAGAAGAAAATATCTGAGGCTGGTAAGAAAATTACCTATGATTCCGGTCACAAAGTAGTTCCTACGACTCACAAAATAGTTGAGCCCAAAAGTGAGAAAGTTCCAAAACTAATTGAAAGAATCAACAAATTCGATAAGGTTGATAAGGTGGATAAAGTTGAAAAGGTTGAGAAAGTTGGTGATAACATTATTAATCTTAATAATACTAACAATAACAATACGGCTAAACCAATTGTTCCTCCTTCTCCGGCCTTAGAAAGAAGGTCTTCTCAAAGAAAAAAACGACTGGACGAGTTAAATGCAGCTAAGAAAGAGCTTAGGGATTATGCTTCTAAAGTATTTGTTTCTACTGAGGGGAAACCACCTCCTGTATCTTATCGCCATAATAAGGATGACGAAGCTGCCAAACATACCGTTGATGCTATAACTGCAGCTTTTTCTGGAACTTCTATAGCTGTTCCTTCGCCCCCTATTCCTACCACCTCCATCGTAATTCCACCAACATCGCCCAAGCCTATTCACAAATCCCTGATTCCGGCTCGATCTAAGTGTCCGCCACCTAAAGATAGTGGATCATCTATAGCTGTTCTCATAAAAGAGGCTTCTTCGACAAATGTATCTAGTACGGGAGAGACTCCTATATCTCGCAAGAATTCTGGCATCTCTATATCGACCAACAAAACATCGACACAAAAAAGTCAGCCTATCTGTGAGGTGAAACCTTCCACCTCGGCGTTTAAAATTGATAAACAAGACCTGTTGGCTCGGTTACAATTACCTCCAACCGTTTCGGCAAAAATTAATCAAGTCATTGCTACTGGGGTAATCAATAAAAAGGTTGGTGTTACAGATGTAGCATCTTTTTTGTTATTGCCAAAACATACACAAATATTCTTCATTTTTATTTATTTTGACATTTATTTTAGGCCAATCACAAGCATGTTTCTACTTCCAAAAATACTTCAAATACATCGCTCATAAATAATGCGTCAACAAGTGATTATCCATTTCATGCACCATCTTCGGGAACAACTAGTCAACACCGAGCATCTATTACAACAAACGCTGTCTCAGCAAAACCACCCTTTCAAGATGACAAAGATGGTAAGCTACCAAATTTTTACAATTAAACATATTAAACACATTTCTTCAGGCCACATGATATACAACGTCGGGCAGGTTGTTGACAAAAGATTTACCATAGTATCAACACTTGGGGAAGGAACATTTGGCAAGGTCGTACACGTTAAGGACACCAAACATCCGGGCAAAGAATATGCACTGAAAATTATTAAGAATGTCTCAAAGTACAGAGATGCGGCTAAGCTTGAGATAAATGTGCTCAAAAAGTTAAATGAAAAGGATCCACATGGTAAACACTTGATTATTAGGTTGAGAGAACATTTTGATTATTACGGTCACATTTGTCTATTATTTGACTTACTGGGATTGAGTGTTTTTGATTTCCTGAAAGATAATGATTACCAACCTTACCCTATGCATCAAGCTAGACATATTGCCTATCAATTATGCTATGCCGTCAAATTTATGCATGATAACAAGCTGACGCACACTGATATCAAGCCGGAAAATATATTATTGACCACAACTGGATACAGCACGAAGGCCGGAAAAAGAAAACCTTTACGAGTCATCAATGATGCATCAATCCAATTAATAGATCTCGGAAGTGCCACATTTGACGATGAACATCATTCAACAATTGTCAGTACTAGACATTATCGAGCTCCTGAAGTTATATTGGAATTAGGATGGGCTCAGCCGTGTGATGTGTGGTCGATAGGCTGCGTTATGTTTGAATTATACGTTGGGACAACCCTCTTTCAAACGCATGACAATCGCGAGCATCTAGCTATGATGGAGCGAATTTTGGGGACAATTCCGCTTCGGATGTCTAAAAGGACACGGACTAAGTATTTCTACCACAACAAGCTTGAATGGGTAGAAAGGTCCGAGGCAGGAACTTATGTACGTGAGCATTGCCGTCCATTGCTCCGATACATGAATACTCAAGATGAAGAAACAACTGACTTGTTCGACTTGATTGGAAGAATGTTAGATTATGAACCAACTAGTAGGATTTCATTGGGAGAAGCTTTAAATCACAAATATTTTTCGCGGATTCCCGAAGACAAACGACTGCACGGGGCTAATAATTTCCAATCACATCAAAGCAGAATGGCGCCAGTAAGAAATCCTTATACGATCAAACCTTCCCCAGAAGTGTTTACCCCAATTATTGGATGATGTTAAATCAATTTATTTTACTTTTTTAATTGTATACATCTTCTTTTCTTTATCATTACTCTTTTATACATCAACAACAACACACCCTTTCTGTTATTCTTTTTTGCTCAAAAGAGAAGGTTTTAATGTGCATTTTGTATTAGAAATGATCATTCGCTTCTATAAATAGGTGGCAAAGACCCTCATTTGTAAGTGCAATTTTACTAAAACCATTATTTATATATTCAGTAGTGTATTTTTTGCTAATTAATAATAATAAATTCTTACAAAACATTGCTTATCCAACTTATATTATTTAAGTTTTATTTATTCAAATCTTAATTAATTTTGCTCCAATAAGCAATTTTAAATACAAAGCGAAACATACTATTATTAAATTATAAATATATGTGTGATTAATTGTAGTTGTTTTATATGGTTAATTTTGTGATTCTCTAGAGAGGGAAGTTTTGATTTGAGAGAAGGTTGCTTCAATTTGTCCAAGCTTTTCTTTAAGCATTTGAAGATCCTTCTTATTTTTACAAACCATTTCTTTAGATGTTGTGAGATGTTCGAATCGACGCTTCTTGTTTTCACGTTCAGTAAGTTTGATTCTTTCCTCCATCATTAGTAATTCTTCGGCCAGTTTAGAGTTCTTGCTCCGTTTCTGTTCTTGAATCATCACCTGGATTCTTTCAGCGGCAGCAGCATTATCATTATAAAACTTCTGCAATTGAGCCTTGGTTTCATTGTGCTTAGCAGCAACATCGATTTGTTTTTCCTTTAGTACCTTCAATTCATTTTCTAGTTCATCTTCCAATGTTTGTCCATCACGCAACTCCTGTTCTTTGACCATTAACAAGTCATTGACCTTCACATTTCTCTCTTCAACGGCATTCTTAATTTGAGTAACACTACTAGAGGCAAAGATCTCAAATGCGGCAAGTGAAACGGGGTTTTCAGCATTCAGCAGGACAAGATTAGTTTCGTCAAAAGGTACTTGCTTTAATCCCAAAGCTTCAACTATATTGTTTGTTTCCTCCAAAAAAACAGCAGCCTGAGTCTGGATGATTTCTCTATTATCCACTATCTCTTTCCTCAAAGCCCACTCTCTTTCGCCAAGCTCGGCATTCTCACTTCTTTGATTTTCAGCTCTTGAAAGGTGTTGTCTTGTGGTGAGATGACACTGCTTTGCTTCACCAATAGTCATTTCTTGACTAGATACTTGGGTGCGGATGTCGTTGAACTTCTTATCCATTTCCTCAAACTCTTCTTTATTTATTTTCAAGACAGTAGTCTTTCGCACAACACACTGCATCAGCTCTCCAATATGTTCCTCCAATTTCTTTTGGAATTTTTCAAGTTTCCCTTTATCATGTTGGCAAAGTTCAATTTTGTTACTTGTTTGGGCGAGCGAGTCGTCAATCTTTTCAATCTCCTTTAGCATTTGTGCTTTTTTATTTCTTGAGGCAATCAGATCATTCACCTTCCCGTCATTTTCTAACTTGGATTGCTGTGATTGTAGGTAGTCTTTGAGTGGTCCCTCAAAGTGTTGCTTCTCAACTTTGATAGCAGTTCTTTTTACTGTCCCGGCTTTAGCATTCTTGATTATGTTGGCAAGAAGCACAAATACATCCCCACTTTCCTTCGTATCCATTTCTTGAATGTCTGGCTTATTCATAACAATCTCGATGAACCAGGCGAAAGCTTGCATGATGAACCGGTTAGTAGTGGAATTTCTGTGGAAATGGCGAGCCTCGATTGGACCAGTATAACCAAAGGCATTTAACCAGAAGATTGTGTCTTTGTGGAGGTCAGCAACTTCATAACACACATCAAAATGCCAAATAATGACTTTGAGATAGTCTAAAAAATTGCCAGCAGTACATAGATTGTATTGCTTTTTCTTGATGTCTTTGACCTCAAATTGGGTTTGATGGTCAGAGAGGAAAAAAAGAATGACGTTCCAATTTGTCTCCGTGTTGTTTATTGAGGGAGCTCCTATCGACTTAGATCTGGCTTTATTTGCAGTTGATGGTAAGCTGACAATTGATCAAAAATTTACAATTCTTAAATTCGCATATTAAATTATTACTTACGATCTTGCCAAAGATGGCTTGCTGAGCAAGGATTGTCTTCCACTGATGGAAGATTGCCTGCCATGAATAGAACTATCAAACGGAAATTGTCTTTCCGAGAAGGTGTTATTGTTGCTGAGATTACCTTTAGACATGACGATACTAATGAAATGATTATTTGTGAAACATCGTGTCTATTTATATCTAAATATACATCAAAATTTGAATACAGCAATGGTGGCAATTCAAAACTTGAATATAGCAAGGATGGAATGGGAGATTGTAAAATGATTTAAATGTGTGCAAACAAAATGCGTAAAAAACTTTTTATTAATAAAATACCCGACAAATTAAAATTCAATTAAAATTAATATTCTCTGCATTATCAGCAGCACGTTGACGGTAATTGTGAAGAAAATCATTATTATAAAGACGATGTGCAATCTTAATTGCAACTAGTACTATAAATATGATACATATGTAATACAGAATATCGTTAACCAAAGTGGATCCATTTTGGGAGGAAGGATAATTAACATTAAATTGACTGAATATTGGATCAATGTATTTTTCACAGAAAAGGATAAAATAAAGCTTGTACAATGCCAATGTCACTGGGAGGATGGCATCAGAATTCACTTCTAAGGCGGAATCGTAGTATCTTTTTGCGAGGTGAAGATCTTTGGGCAAGCCAATACCATGTTCGTGCATATATCCCAAATTGAAACGAGCCCCAGAGTTCAAAAACTTTTCAGCAGCAATTTTATAGTGTGCCGCAGCATCCTTGAAGTTCTTTTCAGTTCCTTTCCCATAATATAAGTAGTCACCTAATTTAATTCTTGCGTCGGCATTATTTTGCTCCGCTGACCTTTTCCACATTTGCAAAATATTTTTGGGATCAAATAGCCCAGTTGCATTGGCTTCATAATTTTTATCCATAATAAAGGCTGCATTCGATTGGCCTTGGTCATAACCGGCATCTGCGTACAACAAATATTGTGTTATAGATTCAAGTATTTGCCCATTTTTATAGAAGTTGTAGGCAGTGTGGAAGTTGCTGCCCCATTTGCCACGTTCAACTACTACTTTCATAAGATCAACTGCAGTTTCGCACTTTCGGCCAACTCCAAGTCCGTGTGTATACATTTGAGCCATCCAGTAGAAAGCTTGGATACTTCCACTAGTTCCTGCTTGTTGAAAATGCTTAGTAGCAACGGCAAAATCTCGTGTAATACCTGCAAAGTAAGACTTATTAACGACTGCTAAAAAAATTGAGAATAATTTCTTCACTGGCATTTATCCCAACAAACTTTAATCATTCTTTGCTTATTTCGATCATATGAGGGTATGAAGAAGAATCAAATATACTACACTCAAACTATGGTCTAAGACTATATAAACCAAAACTACGGCTAAATTTTCATTATTAAATTGGCCTAATTTAATGTAAGTGATCGCAAGTTTTTCAGCTGCCTTTGGTGAAAAGAAGATTAAGATGCTTAATAAATTTCTTAGTATAAATATTTTTCTTTTAAAATCTAGAGTTACCTAATCCTTTCAAGTTCATATATCCAAGGTACATTTGTGCTTCCGGATGGCTGCTTTGTTCGACGGCAATAGCAAATAATTTCAATGCTTTTTTATAATCAACATTGACACCTCTCCCGAATAAATACATATATCCAAGCGACGTATAAGCATAAACATTTCCTTGACCTGCTGCCTTTTTAAAGTAATTGAAAGCGGTTAAGTTATTTTGTGGCGTTACCCTAGTTCCTTCCAAGTACATTCGTCCTAGATAGGCAACCGAGTTAAAATTATTGTCCTGAGCACCTCTCCTTAAATATTCAAGTGCTTTATCCAAGTTATGATCGATACCCTTTGATCCTGTCAAATAAACCATGCCAAGAGTGTGCATTGCGGAGTGATCTCCTTTATCAGCCATCAAAGTGTAGTATTCAAGTAAATTTCTATCAAAGATTGTTGTTCCTGCTGCACTGGAGAGAGAATCTTCTTCATCCATCAACTTGATTCTATTGACTGCTGTTCCTCCAACCATACTTAATTTGGACATAACCTGAATTCAATTAGAAATTAAGTATTGGAGCAAAAGAGATTTAGAAGCTTTTAACTTTAAAGCTATGCATTCTTCAACGGCGTAATTAATTAGAAGTATTGCTTAACGATAATTAGGATATTTTTGAAGAGATATTAGAAAACAAAAGATTATTCTTTATGAATAAGCTACAAGTCAAAGGAAATGGCAGAACAAATTGACGCCCTACGATCTCAAATCATCAACTAGTATTCCGGTAAGCCCTCATTTGATGAAGTCTGTCACTATTTTCCGAAATAAACATTCATGTCGCAGATCTTATTCTATAAAATCCTTTGAGATGAATAATATTTCACTGCTTGACTTTTTTTAAAAAGTCTAACTTTAAATAGTTTTTGCTCTAATTACCTTGCGAGCTACTTTTGAATAGAAATATAAAGCTTGATCACACTTTTCTAGAACATTAATGCCCGAAGCATAGCGATAGGCCATTGCCATCTCCCCGATAGTATTGCCATTTAATGCTGCAAACGAATAGTACGTGACGGCTTTCCTGGGATCTTTAGGCACTCCGATTCCATTACTATACAAAAAACCAAGCATCATATGTGCATCGGCAGAACCATGAGAAGCTAGCTCGTTTAGGTACTCCATGTTAATTTTCTTTTGTCCAAAATGACCGAAGATGTCTCCATAAACGATAATTTTCATTGCTTCCGTGTGTTTCAATGATGCTGCTCTATTCAGCAAGTCATAAGCAGTAATCTTGGCCTGAAGAGGTACTGTTTCCCGAGCAGTCAACTTATCAATTGCTTCTTTAAACAAAGACTCTCCTAATTGCAGATCTTCAGCTGAAACTGATGGAATTGTGATATTTTCAATTGTTAACTCTTCATACAAAGAGTGACTTTTGGTCAGTGGTTGGATTTCAATATTTTCATCTACCCCTGCCCCAATATTATTTACATCATCTGCCGAAATGTCAGAAATAGCTAAAAAAAGATGTAATTAAATTAGATATGCATGACTTACACAGTGTTTGCTTTTTATTTTTAAGTTTATTTACAACTTTTTCACTAGTAAGAATAATGGTCGATTTTTCAGTAGGCATTAGTTCTTCCTCTTCTTCTGGATCATCACATCTTATGAAGGTAAGACTACACACTAACAGAATGAATAATATACTTTTGATCTTCATTTTTATTTAAAAGACCAATAAAGTTTGATGATGGGCACAAGTATCTAATTAGGCAGACGTGTCTCTGTATAGTAACGATTCTCCAAACATACTCTCTAGAAGACGATGATTGCATTATTATAAGGATATTATTATTGATAGTATGAGCGAACATGAAGAGTATGATAATAATGGGAAAAAATAAATACAAACACAATATTAATTAATACTTAAATGAAAATTAAATATTTATTAAATTATTCAACGTATCAAAAGGTATACAAAAAGAAAAGTGTCAACATTTGTATTTATATGTTAAACTTGAGTGAAAAAGGAAGGCAAATTAGACATCAGCAAATGGATTTTTTAAAACTAATATGACTGAATCTCCACGAAGAAACATTTTTGAGATGAAGCGGTCCTTGGAAACGGCGTTCGCCTTTTTCTTTCCTTTGCTTGTCTTAGGTACTTCAGTCCACATTTCTTTGACATCTTCTAAAACCATATTGAAATGTCTGTCGAAGGCCTTAACACGCCCAAGGAGTTTCTTATTGTTACGGCAATTAATCAAAACCTGCGTGTTGTTTTTGACAGATGAGGTGAGAATGGAGAGTGGCCCGATCCGGAATTCTTCCTCTTCAATTTCATTAAGCTCCTCTTGGCTCATGTTGCATTTTTTAGCATCTGCAGCAGTTGCGGCCATTTTGATGATTATCGGAACTAAAAGTAAAATAAGACGTTAAATATTGAATTAGATAAGAACAAACTGAGTATACATAAACCGTATTATGGCCAACAGTGTTATTGTTTGATTAAAACGCAACATTAGGATGAAAAATCAAATAAACAAACGAAAAAGATGCTTTCGACAAGTTTCAATATTGTTCAAAAGTTAGTTGACAAGTCTCCAAACTACGATCTCTCAAACAGATATATTTAAAACGCGGAGAGATGCGATAACGTAATGGGTACATATTAGGAAATATAATTATTTTTAATGGCATTTGAAAAGTCGACGTTGTCTAATATGATTTGTAACGATAAATGATATCATATTTTTATCAAATAAATATTTTAGCATATTAGAGTTAAAGTAACATTTGGTTTATCTGTATGAAGCAGCTTTTAAATACACCCTCTCAGACTATTGAAGCTGCATTCTTTTTTACGGGCATTATACAAGTGAATATTAAAAGTTCATATTAAACAAATAAATGGCAATACTAGAGTCAAGTTAAAAAACTTTTATGATTATAATATTTTAAATAAATTTTATTAACGACAATTAGTTATTTTATTTCATTTAAGAATGGGTACGTATTCACATTTAATTGTTGTAAACTTGTACAAGGAGTTTAATGACTTTCTTATCTCAATTCCTGAATGTACACTTTATAGTACACTTCTACTATATGTTAACTGTGCAAATTGAAATAAAATTAATATTACCAAAACACCTCGTTTCTATATATAGTTAGGATTATTTATGTACATGGCACTCGGTTAAATTTGTGGCATTTTGGTTATTTAGTATGTTTGAGCTTAATTTTTAGATATTTCTTTTAGTTTGAGATTAATTTTTGGTTGTATATTTTGAACAGGTGGCAGCATTATACAAACTAATCCCACATTTAGCTTTTATTCTTTACTTCTGATAAGTATGCCATAAAGGATAACTAGTTGTTGCGCAATTTTTGATATAGCTTCTTCTCTGACATTACCTTCATTTATAGAGGCATATTTAGATAAATATGCGTAGATATACCTAGTGGTGTTGCCAGGGAAAAATGAAGTCATTTGACTGTTTTAGGTGAAATACAACGCTCTACTCGTTTAATTATTCCTAATTATTATTTAATAATCTAACTTTCCTTTATTATTTATCCATTTTTTCATTTGTAATTATTTTCCCATTACTAGTAATTTTAAAAGAGCAATGCTCTTGCTAAAGAAAATATTTCACTGCTCAAGCCAAGAAGAATTGATGCAAGAGGAGATTAGTAAAAGTATTGATAAAACCCTAAATGAAACGGATCCGAAAATGGTTCGTAGATTGCTACTTCTTGGAAAGTTTAAACAAGTTTTTATATAACCCTAATTTTAATTTTTAGGTCCAGGAGAATCAGGTAATTTGGTTGTTGTGTAAAGTGTGCTAATTAAACCACATTTCTCAAAAGTATTTGAGCAATAATTGAGATTTGTTGAGTTATTATTTTAGTGATGACAGCATTTTGTTTGTGTAATTATTGAAATTAGTTTGAGTTATTATGAGTAATGAGTGTATTACATTTACGTAATTTTAAAATTTACTTTCTAAGGCAAAAGCACCTGCTTGAAGCAAATGCAAATTCTTCACAACAATGGATATCAAGATGAGAAAGAAAGAATAAGTAAAAAATGTGTTGTTTACAGCAATTTGGTTAAATCTATGGTAACTTTACTGACAAATATGCCATCTTATGTTCCAAACCACGGTGTCAAAGACATTGATGCCTTGCAAGAGAGATTAGATGTTTTTCTAGAAGCCGAATTCGACTGTAAAGACTTCCCCCCTCAAGTTGCCAGTATTGTTAAAACGTTATGGGCTAATCCTTCCATCAAAAAGACATATCTTCAAAGAAATAACTTTCAATTAATTGATTCTGCAGAATATTTTTTTGACAACCTAGATCGTATTGTTGCCGAAGATTACATTCCAACGATTGACGATGTTGTTAGGACTCGTATTCCTACAACTGGAGTTGTCCAAGTAAATTTTCGACTCAAAAATATTGACTTCAAAATCTATGACGTAGGCGGTCAGCGTTCTGAAAGGAAAAAATGGATTCATTGCTTTGACAATGTTCATGGATTGTTGTTTATTGCTGCTGTTAGCGAGTATAATCAAGTTTTGAGAGAAGATTCTAAAACCGTAAGTAAAAATAAATTACTTCATTTAACGTTTGGATATTTTTTATCTTAATTAATCGTATTACTTATTTTAGAACCGTCTGCATGAAGCTATGGAGTTGTTTGATAATGTGTCTAACAGTTTTTACTTTGTAGCCACCTCTATTATTATATTTTTAAACAAAAAAGACATCTTTGAAGAAAAAATCAAAACTTATCCCATCAAGGAAAGCTTTCCTTCATATGATGGTAATTCTAATGCATTTAATACTTCTAATTATCTCATTTAGGTGCAAACGATTATTCCTCCAGTATTAAATATATTGGTAAACGATTTCGTAAACAATACAGAGGAAACCGTCAAGTTTATATGCATCTGACCTGTGCTACTGATACTAATCAAGTAAAACATATTCTCAACAGTGTAATTGATGTAGGTTTTTTAAAAGTTTTTATTTAGACTCATTTTTAGACTATTTTGCAAAGCAATTTAAAGCAAAGTGGAATGCTGTAAAAAATTATATTTCTAAATGTAATAACATGCTAATGCACTTCAACACATTTAATTTAAATAAATATTCTTAGTGAATTCGATTACTCTTTCATTTTTATAAATGATAAAAACTTTATAGCTTCCATAAGCTTGGATAATCAAGATTCATTTTTTAAGCGTGCCAACAAATTTCTTGTTATTAAAGTCAAAGTATTTTTCAATTTGCTTATAATCTAAGGTGCTATGTATTAAATTCCATTGTGAAAATATAGGCCTAAACTTTCCTCAATTAGCAAAGTTAATCTATTTAAGAAAGGTTAGCGGGTACGATTTTCCCCTATTAGTCCTTTTTAAGTCAACAAAGTTGAAGAAAATAAATACAATTTTGGATATGCACTAATATTTCATAACTTAAAATAGAACGTATTCTTTTAATTATCCATAAACAGCTATAATGCACTAACTTAAAAAAGGCATTTGTAGATGAAAAATAAATATCCGTTATCAAATAAATGAGTGTTTCTATGCGTCAGCTGTGTGTTATTATGGCATTGCTTATTAATTATTACATACAATTATTCGAAGTTTGTTCTAACCAGGAAGTAATATTTAATATGACTGTTTCTTAAGAAACATAAAAAAGAAACAAAAGAACAGATTGTATTGTTTGCTGAAGGTGAAATAATAATAATTTCATATTGTTTTTAGTTATTTTTCGTTATTATAAACAGTCACTTCCGATTGTCAGAGAAATTATATGCTGATACTTGTTAATGATTCAACTTTATGACTCAAAGTTTACATAAACTTTAATTTCTCAATAATTATCTTAGACAAATTTTGACACAAAAGTCCATAACATTTAGGGGGTGATTAAAAATGGAACTACTAAATTAAGGGCTTTATCATTTTTGTTTGTCATCACTTTTGATATTTTCATAAATGATATAATCTTATTAATGACTGAAACAAGGCAAAGGTTATGATCTAAGATACTTTTATGCAAAAGACACATTTGATAGCTCAACCTTGTGATTGGATTTTTATCGTCTTTTACGGAATTGTTCTGGATTATTCTGATTATTATTGTTAAAAAATGATGTTATAAAATTAAATACGAATAATAAAAATTGTAATGAAACAATTTTTTAGATTTAAATAATTTCTTAACAATGACCTGGACATATTTAATAAGAACTTTTATGTAGAAAAGATTAAGCATTACACTTTTTCACGTTTTTAGTAAACAACATTCTGTTTGTCAGCAATTTTTTTATTACTACAATTTGGTCAATTGTTCGTTGAACATTAAGTCTCACCATCCTACAATATTATCTATATTACTAATATTATAATATTTCAATATTTTACATGTGCATGCATATAAATATTGTGGTAATATAGTTGTAATATAATTGTTAGGGATTATGGAAGTAGTCATTTTAATTATGTTTATAAAAATCATATTCTTATTAAAAAAGTAAGATGATAGTATGTGTTCATTTTATTGGAAATGTCAATTCTTGGAACAATTAAAAATTGGTCCAGATAAACCCAGATGCTTGTGTGTTTCTTATCGCAACGTACTGAAGCCTTTTCGTATATAATAATAATGGGAAATTGATACAAGAAAGCAATTTGCGAAAATTTGCGAAAAAAGACAATTCAAGATATACTACATACAATTTAACAATCGTTCTTATTCTTATCTCTGGAAGTATTTGTTTCTTCGTCAGCCAAACAATAATGGTTATTTAGTGTATAATTTTTTTATCCCTAGTATTATGAAACAAACACAGATAGAAAGTAATGTTTCGTTGAAAAAAAGATGTCTTCTCGTTAGATGTATAAAAATGGTTAAAAAGGCGTTTTATTTAATACGAATTCTAGTATAATACTAGCAAAATGTTCTTTTGAGAATTGATAAGACGTAACAATGGTTATCATTTTAGGGTCATCTTGTGCCAGGAACTTTAATTGATAAGTAACAGTCATGTATAGAATATATATTGATGATTAAAATAATGGAGAGTATATAAGAAATTAAAGTTATTTTTGAAATTGATATCAACTTTGTTAGCTAAGGATGAGTCGTGGAAGTGTAATTGTTGGGAAGCAACCAGTTGTTGATTTCTCTAATAATGTCTATAATAATGCCTACCTAAATAGAGCCCTATCCTCAACTGCTTCTAGTGAAGGTGACTCGAGTGAAAATATGGATATTTACATGAAAAGTTTTGATGACAGCATCAATGATCCACAGTCCAAAAAACGAGGAAGGCCTAGGAAGAATGACGAAGAAGAACAGGAAATTGTCGAACAAGTGCTTAGGAAAAGAAAGTATGCTAGAAATTACAGAGAATCGGTAAGTTCTATGTCATTTATCCAATAATAATTTTGATTTCCTTTAGCAAAGACAAAGATTAGTTCAATTTGAACAACTAAAAAATGAATGTAGCAAACTCAAGAAGGAGATGGAAATGCTAAAAAAGAAACTCAATAAATATGAAGAAAACGATATGTTATCTAAACTAAGCATAGCAAATAATAATAATATAGACTTACAAAATACCCTACTTTTAAAGTCGCTTGACTTCCCAAATTTAATCAAAGCTGTTCAGCAACAAAACTTTATCAATCAAATCAACAGTTATTTACCTCCTAATTCAAACTCACTACAGTCATTTAAATAGACTTTTAATCATCAAATATATCAATTGGAAGAATCTATTTAATAAATATTTTTTGTTAAATTAAATATTTATTTTTAATCAAGTGCAAGTAAATATTTTTATTGTATAATTAATTTTGCATTGTTTCAGTACATAAAATATTTATTTTTTAAATTCAGTACATAAATATTTATTTTTAAATTCAGTACATATATTTATTTTGTAATGTTAAATAAATCAAACGTTAACAGACGGGACTAGATGATAGATTGTAGGAAACATATCAATTAATTGGCCGTACACTGTTGAGGACAAACCATTTGGTAAGATAAAATTAATAGTATATGTTGTATTGTGACTTGTAATTCCTCCTGGGGTAGATGAGGACGATCCTGTGTTGCAGATTTCCATCAAGTAACCTTTTATGCACTTAAATACGAGTTCAGCTCTTTTTAAGCACCATGGAATTGTCATATGTTCGAGAGTTTTCGTTACAAGTAACAATGGGACATACAAATTTGTAACGCCGTTTCTGGCTGCACTACGGATTGTGTTTCTTAAGCCATTTAAAATAGGATGCTTAGAAGAGATATCTTCAGTTTCCAACTCTGATTCACCCACTAAATGGAATACAATTTGTGTTTGTGACAGATTCGAATGTCTAGTCACGTACAAGTCGCCCGATCTATACATATTTATGTCATACAACTTAATTGGTGTTTGTTCATCAATTTCATGAACATATTTGTTTCTCTTTGGAACATTTCTAATATGGTTTCCATATATTATCGCGTCACGAGCTTCCTCTAATTGCACCTCTAAACAATCAAAATGTAATTCCGTTGATTTTTCACATATCTTATAAAAATTAGTTTTGTTGTAGAGATGGTACATGGGATCTCTTTCAACTAACAAAACAACGCCATTTTGACCTCGTCTATACAATTGCGTCAAGGTATTTAGACGTTGTGAATCGAAAATATGTTCATCCATATCCATCGGTGGTGTATGCGACAAACACAGATCACTCAAATCATCACACGATAAAATGCGCACATTATGCATGGATTTCAATTGCGCCCCCAGATAAATAGTGAATATTTCTAATGTCTTCGGAGCTTCATAGTTTTTTTGCAGGGAATTAAACTTTTGAATGTATTGAAGTGTGGTACCTTTGCCGACTTGGATGTGATTGGGAATGGTGTCGGTTTCATATAATGTTTTAATCATCACTCTGAAGTCATTTTTTTGCCTAGCTTTCAATTCTTCGATTTGATGTGTATAATTCGAAGTTACCACCCTTATCTTTTCATTCAAAGTTGATAAGGCATAAGAAGATATTTTACTTGCATCATCGGCAGTAGTACACTTTTTGATCTCATTTTCTCGTTCTTTCGTCAAACCACCAACTTCAACGTCTCTGTCTCGGATTAGTTGACTCATTTCTTGTGCCATCTTAACTTCCTTCTGGATAATCATATGCAATTGCTGATGAGCGCAATTTTGCATTACAAATTGGAAGTATTGTGCGAACAAAGCTTTCTCATCCACTTTATTACTTGATCGTTGCTTTTTTTTGTACTTATCAAGCGATTTGGGTATATTAGCCCAATCAAAAGGCACATCCTTATCTTGTTTTTGAAAAGAAGTCTCTACCAACGCATCATCTTCCAAACAACTACGATAGTCCATTTTGGTTTGTATAAACATTTTGAGAGCATTAAAAATATCTAAAACAACAAAATTATTATACGATCAGACACAACTACTTACCATCCTGATAACAATACGGAATGTTGTTGACTGTGCAATAATAAGTTGCCAATTCGCATGCAGTTTGATACTCATCTAAGGGTAATTGGATGTCGAATGTAATATCTTTGGTGAAAGAATCATATTGGCAAGTGTATTTGAATGGCTCAACGTAACCATTTCTATTATTTTCCATGGCAAATAACATTAATGAGGTGACAATTAAAAATTTACACAAATATTGTTTAATGGCTTGATAAATGTTTGATCGACAATTTTTATTAACTCATTAAATAAACACACTGGGTTGGGATAAAGACGACCTGTATTTTGTCTTGATACGAAAACATTGCTTTTGAAATAGTTGGAAGCAATTTTGTTTTGAGTAATCCTAAAATCTATTACCTTAACAAGATTAATTGATAATATTTTTAGGTGTTACTGATTTATCATGTCACTAGAACAACAATTCCAGAACAAAGTTCAAACCGAATCAACGCCGGCTCAACAAGAGAATGGGGTAGATGAGGATGAAGTTACTCCGTGGGATATTAAGGCTGTAAGTGCTAAAGGAGTAGACTATGATAAACTTATTGGTATGTTTCAATACAAATTAATTAATAATTAATGTAATTTATTTATTTTAGTCAAATTTGGTTGTCGCAAGATTGACAAAGCACTAGTTGAAAGATTCGAAAGACTAAGTGGCAAAAAAGCACATGTATTCTTGAGACGAGGATTGTTTTTTGCCCATCGTGATTTATCCCTCATCCTCGATAGAGTTGAAGCCGGAAAACCATTTTTCCTCTATACTGGCAGAGGACCAAGTTCTGGTAAGACTTATTCCTCCTTCTATTTTAACTCATAATTTGTTTAGGTATGTTCAAAAGCATTTATTGTTCAAAAGAAAAAGTTTATGAAGAAATATGAAAAATTACAAAGAAATATAATTAGAAGATAATAATGGATGTAATTTTTGAAGAGCAATAGTTGAGATTCTTTAACAATACTGGGATGTTTCATAATCATGGCTTCATTTGATTGATTAGAAGCATCCACATTAGTTAAGACATCTTAAAAGTTTAAGATAACAGCATATTCCAATGCAAAGGCTTGATTACTTGTTAATTTGTCAAGATACATAGCTACCAGTTGTCTCAATCCATAATATGTGTTTCTTTAGCATTAAGTGAATGAATCTTGAAGAGTGGAGTCTAGCCTGTGGCAATGTTTGTTAAACCTGATGATCCTCCTTAGACATATCCGAATCCTAAAAAGATATAAATATATGCAGTAGAATGGGTAAACTTACAGAAGCGTCCCAAAACTCCTTAACAATATAATCTTCAACTGATTCAGTGAAAACAATTGGTGGATGAGTGAGATCATAATTTAACTTTGTAGCTGCTGTTCCCATTTGTAAGCAAAATCGTCCCCAAATATGTTCGTTACTAAAAGATCCTTCATCACGGAATTGACATGCATGTAAATAGACCACATTCTTGTTTTAAATTTGACAGGGGATTTTACTAGTAAAGTTTACATTGGAACCAGCTTTATTGGCAAAACAATTATTAACATGATAACCATCAAAAATTGTCTGCTAAATTCATTCATTGCTATACCATGAGCTTGTATTCTTGTTGCAAAATGATCAAAGCATTCTTTCGCGAAAACATCTGAATGAATAGTTCCTTCAGCAGCAGCAAACAAATGTTTGATTTCTTCTGTCTTTATTCTATACTCTTCATTCACTGACACTTCATCTTTTCCTTAGTTGGCACCCTGGAGAGTGCTTGTCTCAATGTATTCACCCTTGCTAAATTGACTTATTAAATTTGATTTGTTGATACTTACCATCTGCAATCACTTCTTCCCTTGTTGTAGGATCTCTTCTTAAAATGCAACTTCATCTTGTCTTTCCCTCGGCATCGCTTTCTTGATTTAACTTCCGTTTCGCACCCATAATTGTATCAACTAATCGAATTAAACAAGATGTTTACTTTAAATATCAAACAAAAATTACATTTAATACAAAGCACTCTTTCAATAATTATCTTTTCAATAACCTCTTTCAGGTTCCCTTCATTTGGGACATTTAATTCCATTTATGTTTACCAAATACATCCAAGAAGCGTTTAATGTCCCATTGATTGTTCAAATGACTGACGATGAAAAGTTTTTGTGGAAAAATCTTAAGGTCGAAGAGGCAACAAAGATGTGTCACGAAAACATGAAAGACATCATCGCCTGTGGCTTTGATCCCGCTAAGACATTCATCTTTAGTAATGTCGAGTACATGAACTCTGCTCTCTACCAAAATGTTTTGAAAGTCTGGAAATCAGTAACAAATAATCAAGCTAAATCTATTTTTGGATTTGTTGGTGAAGATTGCATGGGAAAATCAGCTTTTCCAGGCATCCAAGCAGCTCCTTGCTTCAGCTCAAGTTTCCCTCAAATTTTCAATGGGAAAGGTGACATTCCTTGTTTGATTCCGTGTGCAATCGACCAAGATCCTTACTTTAGAATGACTCGTGATGTTGCTCCAAAGTTAAAGTTCCACAAGCCCGCTTTGATATTCTCAGAATTCTTACCAGCTCTTCAGGTTAGTCCTTTTAATAGTTATTAATAATTCGTTTTAGGGTGCTCAAACTAAGATGAGTGCTAGTGATTTGAATTCGTGTATCTACATCAGTGATACTCCTAAGCAAATCAAAACCAAGATAAACAAGTATGCATTCAGCGGCGGTCAACAAACTGCCGAAGAACACCAAAGACTTGGAGGTAATTGCGATGTTGATATCTCCTTCCAATTCCTGAGATACTTTTTGGAAGATGATGAGGAGTTAGAGCAAATTCGTTCCGATTATACTTCCGGAAAATTGTTAAGTGGTCACTTGAAGGCTAGAGCTATTGAGGTCGTTACCGAAGTTGTCCTTGAAATCCAAAAGGTTAGAAAAGAAACCGACGATACAAGACTTCTCCAATTTACTACACCAAGAAAGCTAGACTTTACTTATTAAATGAGCTTCTATCCTGCCCTACAAAATAATAATATAATGTTTCTATTTGGCTGTTAATTGTTAAGCATATGAATAAAATGACTGTTTAAAATAATATAATGAATGTATTGGTTATTAATGATTGAATAAAATAATACAATGTTCCTAGTAGGTGTTAATTATGGAATAAAATTGTACAATGTTTGTACTAGATTGTTGATGATTGAATAAAATGATCTTTTTATAATTTACAAACTTTACACACATAATACAAAATAGACATATTATTTTTTATCGAGATTCTCTTTTTGTTCAATAGCTGGTTGATCCTTAGCAGTTGCGAAGGAGCATAATCTTTCATGACGCAAAAGTCCAGAGTAATTGTAAAGATAACGTTGGCAATGTTTGCAATTAAACTTCTTCTTATCCGAGTGGTAGTAAGACCAGTGACATTCCAAGTCATAATTTGAGGAAAATCTTTCAAAGCAAAGGACACATGAATGGGGCTTGGTGTGTATTTTAGAGTGACCTAAAATAATGAATAAAATCAAAAACAATGACTCCTTAACTTACGACTTAAAGCACTTTGGCCAGACAAAAATTTGTTACAAATAGTACATTGGAAGGTTTTGCCACCATGTTTAGCGAGATGTTCTTTATAGTTGTAGTAAGTTTCATAGCTTCTTTCACAAATTTGGCATTGATATTGTTTTTTGTTAGCGGGCGATTGTGCTAGACAAGCTTTATCTTTTTTAGAAGGGTGTTTCTTGGCGGCATGAGTTTTCAAGAGAACGTCTGATAGAAAAGTCTTAACGCAGATTTCACATTCATGGGTACGATCGTGAACCAATACTTTGTGATGCCTAGCTTCTTTTTTATTTCTTAAAACTTTGTCACATTGCCCGCAATTAGTTGATTTATCACTAGAAAGAATAGTTGTTTCAGTTGATGAAGTGGAGATATTTGGCGCGTAAATGTTTTTGCTGATAAAAGGTGAGGGTGTTGAAATATTTGAGTAGGCTGAAGAAATAGGGCTTGGCGTGTAAGCAGCGACCATTAAAGCAGTAGCATATTCTAAATTGTGATTAAAAAAATCGAAAAGGAGGGAAAACTTACGATTGTAGTTCTGCCAAAAGGCGAGATTCTGTAGGAAGGTTTGTTGGAAATGAAGCCTATGGGGATCATTATGATAAACGGCGCCGTTATTGATAATATCGGTAAACATAATTCTGTCCATACTTAATTATAATAAAAGAAGGTTTAGAAATTAGCGGGTAATTTATTGTTTGCGTGTGAGACTGATTTGACGTCTGAGATCCTAGTGGGAATAGCGCATGAAATCACAACAAGACCCAAAAGCTTTGGATTGTAATCAAATAAATTATTTGCATGCAAGAAAGGTTATTACCTCAACTTTAAAAAGAGTGACAATTTTTTAAGGTGGGTAAAAAAAGAATGAATATGTAAAATGAAGGCGAGTAACATTGTAATCAAAATGTGATGATCTGGTGAGATTATTTATCCAAACTTAATTTACTCCCATTAAAGTTGTTTCTTTAATTGACAGTTGATTGATAATGGTGAAATATTGTGTGTTCTTTATTTTTTTAACATGTTACTTAATGGCATGCATAAAGGTTATACAAATTAATAAAAAGTATATGGTACATATTTTTGAAATAAATATGTTGTAAAAGAGTACACACAAAGGAGACAAAGAAAGGGTAGCGTTTTGTGCAAGTAATAATTAAGAATTAAAGACAAAATGGGATGTTAACGGTTTTCGGAAGTTGTTAATTTAATAAGAAGGTAAATATGCGACAATCATTTAAAATATTTGAGTATAGCGTCATGTCTTTGCTAAAAATTAGTCTCAATAATACATCTTGCAAATAAGTTAAAAAGGAGTTACTGTAACTACATTCAAAATTTAAGCGATCACATTATTCAAAGAAGCTAAAACACTCAATTTGGAAAATATGTTGAGATAAAATCTACCTAAAAAATAACATTATTTATGTAGGAATTGTCAAGCCGTTCAATCTGTTGGCGTAACCTTGAAAGGAAATCCAAAAATGTGTTGAATTCTCCTTCCTTCCGGACTTTTGTTATAGGCAGGTATTCGTTTTTACCACACTAACTGAACGTACACTGATCAAAGGTGGAGATAATATTTTTTATTGGTGAAAATTATCTGATTATTGCCATCTCTTGACGATGGGAAATGGTAAAATAGTAAAGTGTTATTTTCATGAAACATAAAAGGAATGAAGTTGATTTTGATTTAGTGTTAGATAAAAGTAACGAAGTTCGTCTTAAGGGCGTTTAAATATGTATTATTTTTGGCGTCAAAAATAACTGAACTATTAATAATTTAATTTTGATCAAATAAGGATATTTACGGGTAATAACATTTGATGGGTAAAGTAAAGTTAGTCATCCACGTTGTAAATATACATCTTCTTATATGTATTTCCTCTTTTTTTATTAGCACCCGTAGTTGTGTTAGTTGCAACTTCATCCGTATCTTCGTCATCTAAGGTTTCGGCCTGTAATATAGAAAGATCCGTTAATCTTTTAATGGAATCAGTCTGGATCCCAGCAGTAACTTTATTGTCTATTGTTTGAACAGACTTATTTTTTAATTTGGCCTTATCATTAATTTTCTGACTTAATTCTTTCTTCATATGTTCCCCCATCATCATCTTGAACAGCATCTTTTCTCTTAAAGGCATATTTTCGGTAAAATGTACCAATGGCTTCTCCGCTTTTGTCAGTATTTGACCTTCTTCCAATATCATTATGTCACTCACCCCTGCCTCACAGCTAATACTTGCTTTGCCAACTTTGTCAGCTAAAATGTGTGAAGAATGATTAATTAATAAAATACAATTGATGAACTAATATTAAACTAAAGTAAAACTAACATGTCATTTTTTTCTTAAAATCCATGTCGATGGCCTTAACTATTTGTCTAAAAATCAGTTCTAGCTGTAATTGAATTATGCTGAAAGACAATGACACGACTGATAAGCCCAGAATGATCAAAAAAAAGTTAATGCATGCTACTTTATGATTCGGCACGTAATCTCCTAGACCTAGAAAATAATAAAATATTATCAGCGAGATATAAGAGCATATTCTTTAATCAGAAATTATTAACGAAATATGAGAGGATATTGTTTGAATACTCACCGATTGTTGTTAAGGAGATGAAGAAGAAGTAAGAAGATTCAAAAATCGACCAATTTTCGAAGAATGTAAAAATAAAAGCAGACAAAAAAATCCACGCTATTAAAATAAATACAGCCAAAAATATAGGTAGTTCTTCATCATCTTCAATTTTTGAACTGTTTCCACTTGGTAATGAGATTCTATCTAACATTTTATCCAAAGAACTTTTTTTCCTTTTTGATTCTTCGCCATTTTCATAGTCGACATCTGTTAACAATCTAGCATCAATTGCATCTTTTGAAAGTAGTTTTTTGACTTTGACGATCATCTTAAATAAATAATTTTTCCATAGGTATTTTACACAATAGAACAAACCATTGCCAAGTGAATTGATTATGGTGATGACCAGCGGAATTCCAAATAGTGCGTAAATTACTGTAAACAATTGCCCCTTCGAAGTTTTACAACTCATATCACCATAACCTTTAAATAATTTAAATCAGAGCAAAGATTATTAGAAAGCGTACCTATTGTAGTGAAGATAGTAATCGAGAAATAAATCGCACCAGCGATATTCCATTGTAATTGTTCTTCAAAATGCTGGTCAGTAAATTGTGAATAAGACACAATTCCTAAACTTTTTTCATAAGCATCCAATGTTTTGATGAAATCCTTTGACAAAACAATGCTCACATTCAGATGATCATGGAAATAGTATAGGAGGTCATGCCCTAATTTGTCTCTAGCATGAAGACGAGTTTTTTCATACAACTGTGTTTGCTTTTTAACTTGAGCTAATTCATTGTCTCTTTCAAGGTATTGAAACATCAGACCACCAAATAGGGAATAAGCTATTAATAGTAAAAGATATATCCCATAACTCCAGTTCACATCTTTGTATTTCTTGTTAAATAGTTTCCAAATCATTGCTGATTAAAATTAGATGTGTAATATTATTAGTGTTTGACACATCAAATAAATAGTCTTTAAAATTTTTATATTTAATGTAAATTGAAAGCATTTATTGGCATAAATGATCTAAAAGTGATGATTGTGTTTATTGTTGTGCAGGTTTTACATCAAATCGCCCACAAACTAACAAAAAAGATCTATCAAAAATAGCGTTGTTTAACAAAAGGACAGTCAATGAATAGGTGTAAATATCATATCAATTAACTGATAAAAATATCTTTTTGTTTGAAAACACGACAGCTACTGGTATAAAACATATGCTTAATTGTAACATAACTTATAATTAAATAAAGACAGGGCAACAGTGGCACTTTGTGGATTTAGAGTGGAAGATAGCTGCTAGTACTATAAAAAAGGGTCACATTAATAATGGAAATGAAAAAGTTAGCAAAACAAGAGAAAAACAGATTATTAAAATCACTCAGCAAATAGGTATCATATTTGATGTGGTCTGTTATCCAGCCCGGATACTTATTTATTATATGATTATTTTTTAATAAACACGAATCTGTAACTTTTATTGAATGTAATAAAAATATTTAGTTATCCACTATTTAAAAAGAGTCAAAATAAATTAGCATTGCATTTTTTATTGATAGGTAAAATGCAATTTAGTTTACTTATAAAAGTCGGCAAAGTTAATAAAAACAGTATATTTATTATTTCACATTAGGGACAAATGAATATTTATAAAGACAATTGTTCAGCGCTTTAGAATTTGAGTTATTAGAAACTTCTAAAATGTGTTTTAATTTTAAGTATTCGAGGTAGTAATCAAATAATTGCAGACATGTTAAAAAATGTTTTAGCTGTTTAAACTTTGATTGATAAAAAGATCAAAATCATTTTAATGAGTGAAGGCTTATTTTTTCTTCGCACTTATTCGTATCACTTATGACATGCTCCTCCTAGACTATACGATGATATGAATGATAATTATTTTTTAAACTAATTTTGTTTTCAAAGATATTAATCAACATGAAATTTTAAATTATCTTTTTGTCTACTTAATATTTAGTTTAAATAATAACTAGTAGACATGATGTGTTTAAAAAATAAAGTTAATACACATTGATATTTTATGAATCAAGTATGTATATCCCTATATTAAAAATACGTAATCTGAATATTCTGTCCTTTTAGCTTCTATAAAAATCTTAGATATCCCATTTGGTTATTGGATAATTATTATTTAACTTTGCTAATTCATTTCAGTGTAAGTTACTTTTAAATTATACATCACCAAATCGGAAACAATAAATAGAATAAAAACAAAATAATATGATATGCATGAATTTTATTAATAACGAAATATTAAATCTATTGCTTAACATCCACAGAGTTGTTCGATTGATCCCCAGATTCCAATCTTGATGGAATAAACCTTGGTTTTTCTGGTTGCATAGTAGACAACGTAAGCGTTAATACGGGAAATGATTTCAGTGATTTTAAGTGCAGCTGTTGGGAAGGCAGTGTTGTCATTAATAACTTCAACAGTGAATTTAACGCAGAAGTTCTTCCAGACGTTCTTTTCGGAGATAGTCCATCCCGTCATTTGAGTGGTAGAACTAGTGTAGATAACTGAGAATCCACTAGCATCCACAGTCAATACATTTGAAGCGGCATGAGAACATCCTCCGCTGTAAGGTTCATAAGTGGTAGTGGGAACTACTGTTGTGATAACTTCAGTGGTAGTAACGGCTTCAGTTGTTGTGATGGCTTCAGTTGTGGTAATAGACTCGGTGGTAGAAGGAGCAACGGTTGATGGAACAATGAGATACTCCTCTGGCCAGCAATTTTGGGACTCACAGAATAAGAACATGTTGATGAAATCTTCGAAACAGCCGAATTCAGCAGAGATTTGGAAGTTAAGGAGGATTTGTTTCAAGAAACCATAAGTCTTGCAGAAGATGTGGTATTCTTTCATAATCAGTTTCATCTTTTGTTGGATGGAAAGTCCTTCCATTTGAATAACGAAGGTCATTCTGTCGAGGAAAGCTTTGAGTGCTTGTCTCCCACTGGTTGAGATCACAATAGTAGTGTCTTTCACACAAGCCAACAGAGAATTGTACAAGAATGAAAGTGGGGATCCATTCAACAAGACAGTGACTTGGGTGGCACGGTAATATTGGCAAGAGATTTCGAAGAAAGCTTCGAATGAATAGAACCCTTCGATTTCAATTTCCATGAGGATGCTCTTGCATTCTGGGTAGTCGACGGTGAATTTTTGAATAAGAACGTAGATGTCGGTCATTCTGATGTTAATATCAATTTCAGTGTTGCTGAGTAATTGGAGGAGGTATTCAATGAATAGATCAAAGGCAACTTTATTTGGGAACAAATGTCTGTATTTTTGAAGACTAATGATGATACTAAAGTTTCCAGATTCATTAACTTCAAGAACTGAATCGCATTTGTCGTCAGCAATTTGGACTCCGACTTGGAAAAGATCGGCGAAACATCCCCATGATCCAATCTGGAAGTACTTGAATTTAACTTGGAAGTGGCTGTATTTGAGGAAGAATTTCTTGATCTTGAATGAAGCAATTGTTACAATATCAAAAGAAGTATAGTTATTTGAAGCAAACAAAGTGAAGTTCAACTCAAAAATAAATTGCTTGAAGATAAGAATATCATTGGCATCAGTAAGTTGATTGGTACAGTTATAAAGAGATTCGATTAACAAGCATTCTCCGGATGGTCCAGTTTCTTCAACAATATCATCGGAACAATCTTTTTGCTTCTTGTTTCTTTTACCTTCACTTGATCCAGATCCTGAACCAGATCCTGAGCCAGAACCACAATAGACACTTGAGCAGGCAATAGCCAAAAGACAGACAATAGCAAGCTTTTGCATGGTTGAAACAAGCACTTTTGTTTGTTGTGAAGATACACAATTTTTCTTGTTTATATACCCAATAAAAATGTTTGTTTCAAAGATTATCAACTATTTAATCTGCCGTAAAATAAATTTAATGAAGCTTAAAAGATTTTTCAAATGCCACGTCCAATAATATATTCAAATAAATCAAAAATTAAGTTCTAAAACCCTGTAAACTTGCTTGTGACATCAACATGTTAAGCTTATAATTGCGTTCGGAGAAAATTAAAACATATTTTTTTAATAATTCCTCAATTTTATCACTGAATATTTATTGTTTTTGAATTTAAACAAAACGTTAATACATGATAGTTTGTGTATGAGCCGATCAAATGAAAGTTTTTGTACAGTTTTTGTCTTGAATATTTTATTTATTGTTTTATTTGTTGAGTTTGAATAATAAACAAAAATCACTTTCTTTGCAGGCGACTGCGGGAAGATCGGCGTAGAGGTCTTCGTAGAATTCTTTGATGATTGTCTTGAGTGCTGTAAGGTTGCTCATTACTGTGCCGCTTTTATCCATCAAGGTAGAGATGAATTTCCTTCCATGCAATTGGCTCTGTAAGCTTTTTTCATATTCGACACTAGCACGAGCTTCTTTGCAGACCAAGGAGTAAATTTCTACAATATTCATGACCTGTTATGGTTTTTCCATAATATCTTATGCTTTTCATGGCATCGCAGCTCGCGGAAATATCAATACAAATTTTCAAATGTTTCGTAACACAAGTATGTCCAGTTAAGTTTAAAATAACTGAAGAAAATCGCTACATTGACATATGGTATCGTGGAATTGAATGTAGTAGAGAGTTTAAAATGATGTGAAAAAGTTTATATTAAAGAATAGCATGCTAAATGAATAAAGATTATTCCACGAAAAAATAGAATCCTTATATTTACACGCATTTTCCAAATCTAGAAGTGTTTTCAACTGAAACAATATTTCTAGTCAATCTTCTTCCTTTGCCTAGAAGTTTGCTTAATTACTTCACAATATAAAATTTATGTAAATTCATCCTTAATCTTTGATACACTTTTTGTCCTAGTTTAAATTTACATTGGTAAAAAGTTAAAGAGTTTAATTGTTAAGCTGTCAATTTTGCACACATAATTACTTTTAAAGTGTTAAAATAATAATTGAATGTTTTAAAATGTTAATTATCATGTTAAAAATTGTTATTTAACATTATTCTTTACCAAAACACATTTTTAACAACAAAAATATTCCATGTCAAACGCCACTTATATCGCGCATCATCAAAAGGTAAGCTGTCATGCCAAATGCTCGCATAACAGTTGCTAATAAATAAAAGTCTTTATTTTTAAGAGGCAAACGATGGTTTGTCTCATGATAGATAAATTTATGACTAAGTCATCTGTTTGTGACGTCAAATTAATTTATTATTAATCAACATTTGAAAACATTTATTTGGTAAAAAATTCAATTTGAGAAAGTAAATCTTGAGTCAATCAATTTTGTAAAAATCCTGGCAATCTTCGGGATACTCCAGCCATTCGATGGCTTTGAATGTGAGTTCGCATGTGAGTGTGAAGATTAGATGCGCGATTGAAGGCTTTGTTGCATTCGCTACACACAAAAGGTTTGTTTGTAGTATGGGTCAAGCGATGGCGTGTTAAATTACCTACAAAGAATAATAAAAGTAAAGTAAAGAAATGTTAATTAGTAATATCATTAATAACAACACTAATTAGTTTCACCGCTCACCTGGTTGTCTGAAAGCGCGCCCACAATGCTCACAACAAAATGGTTTTTCCCCTGTATGTATTCTCTGAAAAGGAAAAATGATAAGGAACGATGTCGTCAAGGTGCATAAAGCAATTCTTCTAAACATAATAACAATAGAATAATGTGCAGGTGAAAAGAAGCGCTAATTTAATAGTCAAAGAAGGCATGTAGTTGGTGAAAGACACATGAAAAGAATATCCAATCAAAAGAATTACTAATCAGTACTTTACAAATATTTTCATACAATCTTGCTAATCCTATGAATAACTAACCTTGTGTGTTATTAGCGTATTGGATCTTGAAAAGGTTTTGTCACATACATCACATCTATATTTTTTGATGTTGTTGGATGAAGTATGGGATGTTCCTGAGATGTGAGATCGTGAATGCAAGGAGTTGTTGTTGACACCCCTGCGAAGTGTCTCTTTTGTTAGGTTACCCATATTAAGCATTCCATTCACTTCAAAATTCATTCCTGCCAATGGACTTGTCAAAAAAGGATTTGATTGGAGAAATAAGTTTTTCTGACTTCCATTCAAAGGCCATGGTGATCCAAGCATATTCGCGGCTGCCATCATACGCATTCTATTTAAATTGGCCACAACTTGCATTTGTTGTGAGTTTTCAAAAAGTTTCATAAATATATTCGGTTGGAGAGTATTTCCAGAACCTAACTCACCCATGTTGAATGGAGGTAAAAATGCGTTTCCTGAGACATGTAAATTGGGAGAAGTTGTCGAAGAATTAACTGGCGAATCTTTCCCTAATTCTACGGACATTCCTTCGCCCATTGCTTCTCCATTTTCTTCTCCTAATTCTTCCCCCATTTCTTCATTATCGTCTTCTTCCACGAAATTGACCTTGTCAGACGATTCACTTTTGTTCTCTTCGCTATCGTTCTCCCCAATAATTAGTGTCTTCGTCCTCTCTTCTAACAAAGAATCAATTAGAAAACTCCTTCTAGGTTTAACATCTAACGACTCCATTGTACTTGTTCTTTTATTAAATATTACTAGTTTGAGTAGTCGTTTTTTCTAAAAATAATTAACTTTACAAAGAAGTATAAAGATGAAAGCAATAAATAGAATGTAATAAAAATCATCTAACTAATAATGAATATCCGAAATAATGATGAAAATATAATTTACAGTATTTCCTTTCTTGGTGAAATCTAATACATCCTTTAAAATGAACTGAATATAAAGAAGAAAGATAATGCAAAAGAAAGAATTGGCCACCTCTCACCGAGAGGCCACACTTCCTATTGAGCATATCTTTGGCCCCGATAAACACATATACTCCCATACATATATTTATGGCCTTTACAGTAGCCTATTATACATCCTTAAAAATATAGTTCTTTTTATTAATATAAAATGGATACGAAAACAAGGGGGCGGAACTTAACACTTTCCTTGAGAATATCAAGAAGGTATAGACAAGTATAAATAATAAATAATTTTTTACTTATTAAAAAAGCTTTTATCTCATATTTCTTAATATTTCCATATACATAGAGTGTCATCCTGAATTGATAGTCGTACGCATATTTATGCTCCAATGTGCCAGTCATATCAAAACGATAAACATACACATAAAAGAATTGATGCCTTTTTACTTCAACCAAAACAAAAGGTATATCAATTTAGGAATTTTTAATGTTCAAATATCTTTTTTAACTTAAAAATATTTTCTCCTGTTATCTAAAAACTTTCACCGCTAATAATGATCATTTATTAAACTTACACACTGACAATAATTTATATCAAAACAAATAGAGACATTAAAATATTTGGATAAATTTAATATACCTATTCATTTTTAAAACGTTCCAACTTTGTAATTAAGAAGATGCCAGGCCACAACAAGATCCTTAATGGTTAAGTGTAGTAGAAGATGAATAGATAATTTTTGTGACCACTAATAATAAAATATTATCCATCATTGATATGGCGTGTCTTGATGTACCTGATGAAAATAATCGAAAGCTGCTAAATCATCAGGTATTCAAGCGTGTATGTACTGTACCACACTATCCTTCGCATGCTTCCTTGCTTTTGCCTTTTGAATATTTAATTTTGTAAGATAATTTTGTAAATATTTAATGGACAAACTAACTAAGTAGTTGATCATTTTTAATGTCCCTTAAGATTAGTGAAAATCCTAGAAGATCAATTAAGGGCACTTGGGTGTGATGATTTAATATTCCTCATTAAACACTTACTAAATAATTGATACATTTTCAAAGATGGTACTTAAAAGACACATTGGAGATATATCTGGTAGTAAAGTACAGATCCACACTTACCGTCCTTAACATATTATTATGGCATACTCACATGTGACAAGCATGATCTTCAACGACATCTCACCCCATTATCTCATCTTCCTCATCATTCTTAAACAGTTAACTTTTAACTGAACCAATGACAAGTGTGTCCTCACATCACCTACCAACTATAATATCAACTGTAATACCAAGTATAATGTTTAGGTTACGCAATTACAACAACCTTATTAAATGGTTAACATAAGGGCCCCACACAACTGTCTAAAGTTATGATGAGGTTAATAAAGTTTACAGATGATTGCCTCCGATTTGTGGGAACAATACAATTCATTAGTATAAGTACGTTGCATAAAATAACAAGATGGTATGTGATATTAGGATATATTATAAGATAATAATGAGATATTAACAAGATATGTTGGGCAACGGTATTACAATCGAATTAACAAGTCATGCCAATTAAGGAAAGATAATATGGCTATTCATTAGTCTTATATTATTATATTGGGGAGGAAGTTAATGAGTTGCAATATGAGAAACGAAAATTTAAATAAATCTACCTCAATAGTACATCTAGGCAAAAGTATAACTAAATAAATAACGACGTTCTGTAAGGATATATTATTTGTGCCACAAATTGAATAGTTCTTGATTGCATAGACAGCCAAAAGAACAATATTTAATTAGCAACGTAAAATATAATAACTAAATTGAAATAAAGATATGCGTACACAGTGGCACGACGTATTTGATATTCAATTTTTTGACTTCTTTTTAAATGTACCTGAAAGGAGAAACTGTTAATTACGAAATAGAAAGGTTATCATTATTTTTAAACATCACATTAAAAAAGATATGGTAGGGTAATCTAAATTGAGTTTATTCGAAAAATAGGGTTCAAATTAGGAAAAATTAATGTGGGCCTCATATTAATTAAGTTCCTAGCGTGACAATTGGCGTTTCTCACCAGATCCTAAAAATGTCTTTATTGTTATCATCAATTCGGGCACAGCTTTTACTTCATCCATGTGTGATACCATCAACATACTAATGGAGTGCCGGGTTTTTGACAAATTATATTAACACAAATTATTTTACGAAATATGGAGTCACGCAACATTTTTATTGCCTTTACAGGAAGCATCAGGAGATGTTAATTAATCATAATGGTTGATTTATGTAGTATAATAATACAATTTAAATAAATTAATCACCCACCACCAAATTCATTCATTTATATCTATTTATGATATAAGACTAAATATAGACATATATAGTGACTTTCAATCTCAAGAATTATAAATGACAAATTTTTGAGAATATCGTCATCTTTTGATATTTGAGTAGAAGCCTTTCTAGCCTCACGTATATTGCAAAGAATTAATTAATCTAAATTAATCTAAATGGTACTTTTATGACACTTAAATACTTTGAAGACAAACTTTTTATAGCTCTTTATTTAAATAATTGAATCACATACGAAAATGAAAACAATCAAGAAGCTATGGTATTTAAAAGATGCATCTGGACCGGTAGGCATACTCATTTCAAAATTGCTGGTCAGGTACGTAATAAATACCAGATAGGCAGGTAACTTATTTAGCTTTTGTTGGCCTCCTTGCGTTTTTCTTCGCCGTTGGTGGCATTGTTGACGATCATACGATCAGCGCGGTTCGAAGATTCCCCTTTGTCACTTTCACGAGCTTCAGTTTTGGTTTTCTTGCTTCCAGAGGTAAATTCAGTTACACCTTCATCGAATTCAGCAGCTAATTCAGAAGCACTTCTTCCAGTTACTTGTGGCATGATTTGGAGTGTTAGTTTAAGTTTCTAAAAGTAAGAATGGATTTAACATCAAGATACAACTAAATATAAAGCGAAAATAATTATACTATTAATTTCATTAGTGTTATTAAAAGGTAACCAAATACCAGCCATGTAATGACCTAAAATGCTCAATAATCAGAAAATATTCTTATTAATACTATTATTGTGCACATACACACACATGTTTGTTTGTGAAGCAGATAAGCATCAGTCGATGTTAAAAACACACAAACACAATTACAATTACACATCATCTACCTATATTGAGACCTAGGCTATCATTGATATTACCAAACATGCTATCAAAAGCATGATTTGACAGACAGGTGTATATAACTGTTTACCTAAACAACTTTTAACCAATCGGCAGGATTGCTTTCAAAGTTATGCAATAAGTGCTAAACTAACAATACAATGAGTTAATCTAGATTAGCCATAACATAGTCTAAACTAACAATGATATAAGGTAGTATTAATGGTGCTGCTAATTGATTGCGGCATCATCATAACAGTTCAAAGGATGTTTATGAGGTTAAGCTGCATTAATGAAAATGCCAAATAAATACAGAAAGCTGTTTTTTAAGCAATAAAGTCAGATGTAAGGCACATACTAACTAAATGGGAAAAAACGAGGTGAGGAATACTTGAAATGATTAAAAGTATTGCGTGCAATAATTTATTTACTAGCACACAAGCAAATGAAGCTGAGGAAAATATTTGGTAAAAAGACAGACACATGTCATCATATGATAAACAACATCTAAAAAATCGATGTTAAAAACAGTTACGCTTAAACGAAAAAAGGGTATAAAAATAAAAAATAAGTATCAACATAACAAGCAAAATGTATAAATGGGAAAAAAATTGTTGATGAAAGTAATGAAGGACGCAAAGAAGTGAAGGTGATGAATTATTGTGACTGTCAACGTAAACAAAAAACGCGTTAAAATTGAAGAGAAAGAGTATTTTTGTGATAGTCTTAAAGCAAAAATAGCATCATGTGATCCCCGTTTTGAGACAAGCAATCTCGCAAGTGGTAAATTTTACGTTCCATAACTTGAACATATTATTTTGAATTTGACAATGTTATATCTTCATACTATGGGAGTTGGAGAAGCGATTGTAGTCATGATTGTTGTTTAAAACTGTATTATTGTCAAGTATAAATAATTTTACCAAAAAGACGGACATTTAGCATAAAAAGTGAATGAATAATGGTATTAAGAATATAAATAATACGAGATTTGAGTAATTAGCACAATATCTAATTGATATGTCGTCATAATTTGATATATAAATCTATTGTGTGGTTTAATCAAACAAAATCTCTTATTAGAGAAAGATTTAATACTACTTTGCATAGTTTGATATGCACTTAAATCAAAATCTTATCTTTTAAGCCTAAATCAAATGTATGGAGTGTATATTTGGTTCAAAGTCGGAATTGTTGTGTAATATAAAGGATAATATTTGTTTAAATGCTATCATTGCCCCATTCGTTATCTAAAATAAAGTGTAGTCATGAAAAAATTTAGCATTGGAGCCATTTTGGTTGTTCTTTATGGAATTTCAAAAGAATTTAGACCAACTGAGCCTTATTTGTACGATTTCCAGCATGATGTCATAAATATATCAGACACCGTTTTAAACCAAGAGGTAATGTTATCCTTAATGAGTACAATTAATAGTTTCTTGTAAAAAATAGGTTTATCCTTGGTGGACATACTCATATATGGTGTTGTTGCTACCAGTTCTGCTATTGACAGATGTTTTGCTTTACAAAAGTGTTCTGATAATTGAAAGTATCAGTTATATCGCTGTTTGGTTACTACTTATGTTTGGAAAATCTGTTTTGTCACAAATTATTGGCCAAATTGCGTATGGTTCAGCAACAGCGACTGAAGTTGCCTATTTTGGATATATTTATGCATACTTCGGACCAGAGATGTATAAAAAGGTTACAATAGGCTCTAGATTGGCTTTAAATGGTGGGAGATTTATAAGTTATGTGCTTGCTCAAGTGATAATTCAACAAAAAATCGCTAGTTATGGGTTCTTAAACTGGGCATCATTGACAAGTTTATGCTTATCTCTTATTTTATCTATTTCATTCCCTTTAATAACGTGGCAATCATTGTATGAACAAAGCTTACGCGATGACGATTCGAAAGAACCTAAAAGTTATGGTGAATTTGCAAAAGGAAAGATGACTTCGTTTTGGAAGATGCTAAAAAATCTGTACACAAGCCATAATGTTATCTTTTGGTCAGCATGGTGGATACTCACGACTTGTTCTCATTTGCAAATAGGCAACTACATTCAAGTTATTTGGGCTACGTGTACAGATTATGATACCACAGGTCACAATTACAATGGCTTAGTAGAAGCGTTGGCCCAAGTTTTATCTATTTTAACAATTTTTGGTACAAATTGGATTATTACAACTAAAAAAACTTTGGAAACAATATCATGCTTTGCGGTTTCGTTAATTAGCTTTGGGACAATTCTGACTATGAGCTACATTAATAACATCTTCGTAATGTATTCGGCATATATTATTTATCGAGTGTTATTCATGGCGATGATTACGATTGCACAGTATGAAATTTCAATCAGCATTCATAAGAACAGTTTAGGATTTGCATTTGGCATTAACACTTTTGTGGCTCTAATTTTGGAAAGTGTCTTAACTTTCGTTGTTGCAGATGGAAGAGTTTTGGGCTTGGCGATAAGAGAGCAATTTTTCGTGTACGCTTTTTATCAATTATCTATATTTTTCTTGATGATAGCATTATATATATTTGTGTACTTGAAGAAGAAAAAGACAGACATTTAATTACTTCTTGTATTTGTGACAATATAATGATTAATACAAAATGATGCTTTAAACTTGTTAGAGACTTATAAAATTCAATTTTATTTCCAAGATTTTTCGATTTGTCTGAAATAGTCGTTTCCATCAGCTTTTGTGGTCATATTTTTGCCGGTACTGTCAAATAATTTCAATGAAGTAACTACACCTGACGCTGTTGTAAATTTGACACCAATTTCAGCAGTAATTTTCCTTCCTGCAGTGTTGGCTCTAAATTGAGGCTTGCAAAACAAACTTAGCAGGACGTATTTCTTAAAGTTCTTATACGACTCCGTGTACTTATTATACCGGAATACTTTATAAGCAAAATACAAATATGTGTAGTGCATAATTCCATAATCAAGAACACATAAAGATTGTACGTCGACGTTTAGGAACTTTAGATAAGTTACTGTTACATTAGTTACAAAGTTTGTAATATAGAATAAAATAATCATTGGCATGATCATTTTTATTATTTTGATGTTTTCAACAAGCTGAAAAAGGATATAGACCAATATAAAATAATTTTACCTGAAACTTTTCTTCGAGAGAAAGAACTTTGTTAGACGCCTTCATCCGGATATGTTTATTTTGGAAATATAAGAAGACACTAATGACAGAACTTATCAAGTCGAGTAGCATACATACTTCAAAGAAGTGGGCATTCCAAAAATCAATGGCAACGCTATTAATATACTTGATCAAACCTCCATAGCCATATTGAAGACATCCAAACATTAGGATGATCCATACCTTAGGTTGTTTGCTATAATTTCTTCTAAAACGAGTTGCCAAAATTCTTTCAAGAAGTGCTAACAATAATCCCATTCTTGTCGACGAATTAATTATTGCTTGAATTACTCTTAATATATTAAAAATGTTTTTAGCTTTCAAATTAGTTAGTGAGTAAGCAGGAACCTCATTATTATATAGAATCATATAATCAATTAGGGTGTTCGAAGAAATTTGTACGTAGATTACAGAAACAAAAAAAATAGCATTGCTTCGAAAATAAGGATGGAAATCCTTTTTCATAAAAAGTATTATGGCAGTCCAAGGTAAGACAAGCAACGCAATAGTTCCACTAATTGCTCCCGAAATCGAAAATATAATAAGAAATGCATCTAGCATGGTAGTGATGTCCCTGAAATTAAAAATATATTGGATAGTAAATTAGATTTAAACAAGATAGTAAATTATTTTTAAACAAGGAAGCAATGCGATAGTTACTAGAAATGAGTATATTATTAGGTATCTTTGTACCGTCAAAAGTGAACTTTCAAATATTTATAAAATTAAAATGGCATTGTGGTCCTAAATGTGGTAAACAACAAGAGTGATAAATACTATAGATTAATTAATTTTCGAATAATTTGACGCAGTGAACAGTTTTTTCTAAACGATATAATTAGTGCTTCGATGACTGCAGACAATTTAATTAGATTCTAATAAAGTTCATTCTCAAAACATTCACCTACTAATAGTAGGACATGTGAAATTAGGAAATGTATTAGAAGAGGGAAAATTTCTAAAAATAATTCTGATAATAAATGCACATGATTGTAGTAAGAGCAATAAAAAATATTGCACAAACGTATTACACATGGCAATGTGTTTTGGAAGGTGTAAAATTATATAAAAGTTAAATTACATTAGCTAATTGGTAACTTTAAATCAGAAATTTTATCACCTATTTTTATTAACCATTTTTATATATTAACCGAACTTTAGGGACTTTATTTTTATTATTCCTCAGTCCAACTTCTATTAATCATTCACCTTTGAAAAAGAGGCTCACTTTCAATAAATACTATGACATTTATCTGAAAAATGGTATAGTTCATATCCATCAGATACAAATATTATTCCTTTTTTCCGAAGATTATCGTCTAACATTATCAATGATTACATTCATTCAATTAAAGATTATTGTTCAATTTTAGAAAGAAGAAAATTGTAAATCTTAAGACTCCCACTTACTAGTGCGAAGACCTATAGCTTAATATGGCAATATGTAAACAACCTTAAAGATTGTTCTAGTTATCGTACTTTATGTTGTTTGTTGGTCAATCGAAATGATTTCAAATAAACAAATACTTTCTTTGCAATTAGTATAAAATGATATCATCTATAAAATTATTTTTATGTGCTTGTTGATGTTTTAACAGTAAGAAAGTACACAAGCAAAAACTCCGTTCTGAATAACCTTTGAGTTATCGGCAATTGAAGAGGCTGTGTTTTGCGTTAGTGTGGGAAAATTAAAGATTTTGCGACTTTATGAACACTTGGTAAATTTGCAATTTTTTTAAATTGAGTATATGGTTAGGTATGATACGATTTTGAGATCAAAAAAATGATCTGTTGAATTTTTGCATAACAACGAAATTATCTTTTGAATTTTTGGATAATAGATCGAGAATCCCAGGAACGAGCCAACATTTTGAAGTGCTGATCAGGGTTTAATAATGTGTTAATTCTTTGGCCATTGCTGTTAAGGATTACAGGGCCACTTTCATTTGTTTTGATAAAACTGATGGCAATTTCGTTACTTTTAACTTGCGAATTAAGATTGACGTCTCTCGGAATAAATGCCAAATGTCTTTTTATCAATTTGTTGACGACATTCAAGTATTTACTTTTTTTGTGGAATGTAAGTAAGTGCAAATTGAAGATAACGTAAATGTAATGTGCACTTCCATAAACGGCATAATTTTGAATCATCCCAGTGACATCATTGATTACAGTGTAGATGTAAATTGAATTTTTGATTGTGTTTAAAACCAAAAAGATAATTAAAAAAGGAAGCAAGATGCCTGTTAATTGAATGTTTTGAGAAAGCTAAAAAACATTAACTTTATATTTTCCGAGACAAAATATATTACCTGAAACTTTGCATCCAAGCGTGTTCTTAATGATCTACTATCCTTCCTCATTTTACTATTCATATACCAAAGGTACGTGGTGATGAAAAGTATGAATAAGTCAACGAAGGTGTTAGTTACAACATAGATCATGTTATCAATTTTAAATACTACGAAGAGGATACGAAGACTAAAACCATATAACACAGCGGTAACCATAACACACGGAAAAGGTACAATTCGAGAATGGGCTTGAGCATTTCCATAATGCCAGGTAGCATAAGTTCTTTCAAGAACCAATAGAATAATGCTCATACGGATACACCCATTGAAACTTAATTGCCCCAGTCGAAGGTAATTAAGCGAGTCTTTTGTTAGCTGATCTTTTACAAAATTCACGTCAATTGCATTGAGAAACACTAGAATACCGATTCCAATAGTACACAAAGTTTGAAATTGTAAAGCCAGTTGAATGGTAATAAACATTCCTCGATAGTTTTTTGGCCACAAAAAATTACGAGCTACCTTAAAAATAGCGAATACATTTAGGATCAAGAACACAGCTCCGGATAATATGCCCGAAAAGGCGACATAATCTTTGAATACCCAGTTCATGCCTAAAATATTAAAACATTGAAAAAATATAAGACAGAATCTGATGATAATAATGATAAATAAATGCTAAGGCAGCCAAGAAATTTTTTAGGTAAACGTATGTAAGTAATCTTGTGAAATAAATGAATAATATTTTCTCGGAAAGTCTTCACTATATCTCATGTAAATAATAATAATTTATCAAAAAAGTTCATCCTTTATTTGTGAAATGGTAAAGATTGACATTTAACAAATAGATTATATACTTCTTCTTGTAATGAACTAATAAGTGTTTTTAGAATTTAACAGAAAAAATATTACTAAAGAATCAAAAAGCGACATGAACAAGACAAATTAATAATTATAAATGAGAGTTCTATGTAATTTAGAATAAATGTTGTTTCTGTGAGATAGACCGAAAATGGCTTCATGCTAAATAAATATTACGTTGTTGTTGTTAATGCCTGATTGAATGCCACTGCTCTTGGCACCGATATAATACATATCATTTAAAAATATTATTAAGCATCTGTTTTCAAGTATATTTAAAAATAAAGTTCAAATACCGGAAAAACTCCTTCTTTCTGTAATTAATAACCAAAACATGTTTATATTAAAAGGGCAATTTTCGATACAATTAAATATTATTATTTAATACCAAAATTGACATTAATACAGAAAATCGGGTTGATATGAGGCATACTATGTTTTGGTTTTAAAAGGGAATTTATTTGATCTATAAGAAAAGATGCCCAAACCAACTAAATAATCCACTGGAGTTCCACAAAATACAAATTCTTGATACTGACGTTGATTTACGCTTTGATAAGTAATATGCATCTTACCAAACGCTTTTTATTAAAACTGGCAACAGCTGTAGATTTGTATCTAATATTCGTATCTTAAATTACTTTTCCTCAATATTTGTTCCAACCCTTATCATGACATAGTACCTTTTAATTCGTCTATAATGTATATCAAAACTTTTAGTATGGAGTCAAAAAGAAACGTGTTGCTTAAATACAAAAAATAAATAAATTTAGCAGGTTTCTACTGCCCATGCTTTTATACAATACTTGGAAACAATTTTAATAGTTAAATTTTATGCTGTCAAACCAAAATTTGAATGTTTAGACAATTTTAACAAATTGACTATTCGATTCAAATATCATATCTACTACGTTTCTGAAAATCAAGACGCAGCTAATGGATTCTAATTCTCACTCGAATTGTGGCTTTCATTTGCCGCTAAATGCGCAACATCGGCAATTTACGTCTTTTAGCAATGTTGAACCAATGAGTTCTGGTGACAACAATATTCAATCTCAGCCATTTGCGACTTTGCAAAATCATCAACCTCCTCGTCAATGTTCTTATGATGGTGACAATGCTCAGCAATCCAATTCGTTTCACAATGTGCAATCACATCCAATAGGCTCAATGAATATACAACCACATTCTTTTATTTCTCCAATATATATGCGCCAAGAAAACTGGAATTCTGGGATGCAGAACACAAATTTGATGCCCCAGATGAGTATGACGATCAATCAAGACCATATGCCGATGAATCCAGTTAATGTCTCTACAAATCCAGTCACTGTCCAAACAGCAATCAATCCAATGCCAAATATGCAGCATCAACAGTCGTTTAGTGTTCCCCAACTTTGCAGAAAGCTAATTTTAGCTCTCCAATTATTGGTTTCAATCCACAGACTACAGCCAATCAGACCTGCAAATCTCCGATTGATAACTTGCAACCTACCTACCCTGAAATGAATGTCGCACCAAATATGCAAAATTACAATCATCTGTCAATGGGAAATGTACAAAGAATTGATGATCCTTTAAGAATCCTCGATTTAATAAACACAACCAATGTCTGGGAAACGGGAGGTGACAATTTTGATGAGACTGCAATGGTTACTATAAATGGCTCGATTTCTTCACTCGAACCAGGCATCATTCAGAGCACCTTGAGAGTAATTCCTGAATCCGACAAAATTCTCCAAAAGACTCGCCTTCCCTTTGGTATTGCAGTCAGTCCTTTTAAAGATACCCGTGTTCTTAAAACCTCAAAATCCGGAATTATTAGATGTGGCGCTTGCCGTACTTACTTAAACCCATTTGTCAAAATTGAACGTAGATTCAAATGGAAGTGTAATATTTGCTTTAGACTAAACAGTATTCCCAAAACAAGAGACAACTACACAATGGAGGAAAACGACGAACATGTACTCGTATTTTTGGAAAGACCTGAACTTCGGCATTCAACTATGCAGTTTGTTGCTCCGGATAGTTATTGTCACCGAACATTTAACTGCTCGATAATGGCGTTTGTTTTTGATATTTCAAAAATTGCCAAGAATCAACGGTACCTGGAAGTTGCTTGCCGTCAATTGTCTACTCGTATAAGCAATATGGACAGTAATTTAAAGGACAACTTTTTGATTACTTTTGTTCTAGTAGATGAATTTATCCATTTGTTCAAATTCACTATCGGCCAACCAAAGCCAAAAGAGTATATCATTTCTGATATAGATGATCCCTTTATTCCCTTTCCAAGTGGATTCGCCATTGCCTTGGACAAATTTGAAACGCAAATCTTGGATTTCTTGGACTTATTGCCAACTATGTTTGAAAGTAATTCATCTGACTCGAATTGTTTGGGAAGTGCTTTGAGTCTAGTCAAGCAATTAATTCAAGTATTTGGAGGTAGAGTTACCATATTCCAAACATCTTTGCCGAATGTTGGCCAAGGAGCTTTGTCTGCTCGGCATAAGAAGGACCTAACTAGAGAACAATTGCTTCTAGTTGCCAATGACTATTACAAGGAAATGTCGCTAACTTGTACTGATTTGTTAATTGGGTTTGATTTGTTTGCGATCGGAGAATGTTATAAAGATCTATCGACACTAGCTTGTTTGCCAAAGTATTCAAACGGACAGCTTTATCAATATGCTTCTATGGGTGAAAACAATTTTGAAGGTGACTTTTGCCGTTACTTGAACAGAGAATTGGGAATTGATGGTTTGTTAAAAATTCGCTTTACAGCTGGATTAGGTATTGATACCTTTTATAGCAATTGTTTTGTCAAAACTCCAGATTCTGTCAACATGCCTATCGTCTCTCCTGATTCCGGATTTGCCGTTAAAATGTTCATTGAAGAAAGTTTAGATGATATTGATAGAGTTGCAATTCAAGTTGCTCTTTTATACACCGCTTCTAATGGAAGTCGCAAGGTTCGCGTTCATACAGTCTGCCTTCCAGTTAGCAACGATCCTTTGAGAATCATTAAGAGTTTTGATATCGTCCCTGCTGTTGTCTTATTGGCAAATATGTCCGTTGATAAAATGAATCAAGGAAATAGTCTTGAAGACTGCAGAGATGCTTTGTTTAATGCTGCAACCGATGGACTCGGTGCTTATCATCTTTTGAATTGCAATCAAACAAAAGGACATTTACTCGCTCCAAACAGTGGAATCAAATTATTGCCAATCTACGTTTTTGGACTTTTGAAACATTTATGTTTTGATGATAACAGAAAGCTGAAAAATGTTGATAAAGTTGTTGGTGGATGCCAATATTTGACTAATTATTCACAGGAACTAACCATTTTCCAAGTATGTCCTTTGTTGAAAAGAATTGATGATGTCTTAAAAACCACGAAAGGATTAAAAGACTTGACATTACCTGAACTAATGAAAGATCGTTTGCCATTGTTTTCAGCTTCCTTGAACACTGCTGACATTTACTTTTTGGATAATGGTCTCAATTACTACATTTTGGTTAATCAGCTTGCTTGCAATGATGTAATTAGTGACTTCTTTGATGTTAGTTCGTTCGATCGCATTGAGGACTTAGTTGTTTATAAAGAAATAGAAACTAGCAAGTCAAAACTCCTTAGCGAATACATCAAAACCCTTAACAAGAGACGTGAAAAATATAATAAGTTAATTGTTGTAAAATGTTACGACAATGAAGTTCCCTATTGTATGTACAAATATTTCATCGAAGACAAAGCAGATTTTAAATTGAACTATATTGAATTTGTTGAAACAATCAAGAATAGAATCACTAGTAACTAAGTTATACATCTCATACTGACCATTTTGATAGTAAAAATATATTTCAATAAATCCAGAATATATTTTCGCATCTTATTTTATTATTTACTTATCATCCTATTAATTATTTATTTTTATTTATCTTTGTAACAATGTCATCGTTTGTCTTAAATAGAATTACATTTAGATGACTATTATTGTATGATGTTCTCTTGTTAATCTCTTAGTTCATTCCTCAATAGCAATATATTTTTAACTAACCACTGAACTTTCAAATATTTATGAACAGTATGATAAAACACGGTGTAAGTAATGTGGGTATAACTTAAAATAATGCCATTTATAGGAAAACACGGACGATAGTGACAATACATTTGACTCATCCCTAAGTTCGTGTCGCGTGTGCTATTCTGGCGAAGTTTCTGGAGCGTTTGGAGAAGGCAACAAATATGGGTCAAGTTTGATAAATTCATGCAAATGCCGTGGTTCATCTGGCCTTTACCATAGATATTGCCTTGAAAAGTGGATTAATGGAATTGAAAAAGAAAGTCCTTTAATTTGTGAAGTCTGCATGTCTCCGTACAACGTCAAGATGTATGTTTGATCGTAATTGAAAATCATTTACTTTAATATGTTTCAGCTATTATCCGAACTTGTACAGATACCTCAAAGAAAAAGACTCACAGGGAGATGTGATTGCTCTCATAAACGTCACTGGCATACTTATTTTAATGAATCTCATTGTTTTTGGCCTATGTTATATCTATATACCCTTCATATGCGGGCGTGACAAAAACGAGGTTAAGCAAATGGCTTTTATTTATGAACTTTGTTACCAAACTCCAGTAGCGTTCCTGATTTTGCTGTTCTTATCATTATATTTATATTATAAATTTATAATGCTTCGTATAATCTCGGGATATCGTCATTATGTTAATTTAAATAAGGTAAATTAAAAATGATTTACTATAAAATATTTGTTGCAGAGATATATCGTGGTTGATTCAAATGGACATGCTTCTTTATTTGGCGATGATTTACGTGATCCGAGATTAAAAAGATTTGTCAATTGCATAAAAGACTTCTCTTTTAGTGGGAAGAACAGAACAAAGCTTAATGATGTCGAAAAAGCAAGAGATCAATTACACACAAATGGTGTAAGTATGACAGTTTCCAAGAATAAAAGCAACAGCCAAGACATGGAATATTCAAGAGTGTGTCTACAAATTGACGAACTTGTTTAATTTCCATATTACAAAAATAACATTTAACACTTCTTTTATCAAATAAAGCATTTACCTAAATTTAATTATTTTGTTTGCACATGAGTATGTGATTATATGTATGTTGTTTTCATTTTCTAAATGATCTTCATCGTAAACAATTATTTTATACTTACGCACGTATAAACATGGAGTCATGATTTGGCTAATGACGTTTAATTTTTAGACGTAAAAACTTTTTACAATACCTTTATCATTCTTATAAAATGCTATCTTCAAAATTGTCTTATAAATGAATTTTGAATTTCGTGCTAAATTGTGATTTTACAAACATCTAACTTCTATATATCAGAAAAAGCGATCTGAATTAAAATAAATTGAATCTATATAAAGCACTCAAATATTCTTAATTCTAAATAAAATAATTGGCCGATGAGCAATAACTTATTATTATAATTTTGAAGTAATTAAGATGACCTTGCCTATTCCAAGAATCATTTAGCTTATTGTACCAAAAATATTCAATAGCTGTGCTATTTGTATGCTGATTTATGTCTATTTAATCGACATTGGGAATATTTATGTTGATTTTTCTATTCTTATCATATGCGATATTATACATAAAGTGTCTGCAAACAAAAAAAGTATATAAGGAAGAAGAACTAGGTCATTTTTACATTCTAAAAGGTTTTCAGATGATGCTATTTGTAGCTTAAAAGCAATGAATTTAGTGGAAGTTCAAGAGCTCGAAAAGACTTTCAATCCCGAAGACGAGCCAACCAATTTTACACATACGCTTCTTAAAGAAATCAGAAACCCAGATTCGAGGAGTAGTTACATGAGTGACGAACATATTCATGGCATGATTTTTGATTTTTAAATTGTTAAACGAATTTAATAAAGAAACTTTATTTTGTATTTATTCAAAGTTAAATTATGCAACAACCATTCACAACTGATTATTATTGATGACGTTATTCATTCTAAGGATATTTATAAGTTTGACAAAGCATTTGAGAAATGGACTAGGTTCGATTTGAAAATTCTTATTTTTCAATTTCAACCAATTCATTTTAATATTGTTAAAATCAATTGATTTTATATTATTTTGTTACATAAAAACTTTAATATCTTTAAACGCTTATTTAATTTTTTAAACATTATCTCTTTCTAAAATTAAGAATACACCCCAATCACATTAAATATAAATGTGAATCATTGTTTAATATTAATCACCGCTAAACAAATATAAAATTGATGCAATAGCATGTACCTACATATAAATGTGATATCATTTTTGATAAAACCTAAAAAAATTACAATAAAGAATCGTCGATATCAAGTACTTCTTAATTATTTGTGTTTATATTTGCTGATAAAAGATTATGATTACTAAAATGATTCAATTTTTCTACAAATAGTATAAAATTAAGGCTAAAAGCTCATTTGTGGGTTTTAGAAACATAGCCATTCTAAATGAAATACATTATAACATATGTTTTAATATTTTTAAATTCATTTAATTATTTGATCGCTGTTACCCAAGATACCGATGGAACGGCATTTGTTACGAGTTTTCTCTGGTTTAAAAAAGGAAATTCAAATAATGTAAAAATTAGCTTGCATCTTTTCAATAATGATGCATATAAGGCAAATTCAGCATCTATCAATTACTGGTCCGCTGCCGACAACAAATATATCCAGAAACCCATTATTTTGGATGCAAGAGGTTACTTGGAAGTAAGTTTAAAATATTAATAAACCTTTTTTATGTGTATTCTCTTTAGTTTCCACTCAAATATGAAGACGTAATTATTGATGATTTTGACGTCACCAAGGAAACTGTGTTAATTAAAGACCGTAGAGTTTTCATTTACACACAATATAGTGCGAAAGTTGTATCAAGAATATTCGATTTGACAACAGGAATTGGCGATTCAGAAATGGTGCCAACTATAACGATGGCCCAGCAATCTTATTTAGTGAAACTTCCAAAACCTAATCCAGGCGCTTTCCAAATTATTCATCTTTTGACAAGTGGAGATGATGCTAAAGTTACAGTCATTCATGATATAAACGGAAGGCAACAACCTGTTTATTCTTTAGTCGTTTCAAAAACTGTAGGATCTGACCAGCCTATAATTATTATTCCCGCTGATTTGAATGATCATTCTGTTTCAATTTATTCAGACACAAACATCCACGTAGTAGGTGCTGTAACATGTGTTGACTTGGAATCAACAAGAGGATTTGGACTTGGAACTCCAACGAGTATTTGTGACTACGCAACCATGTTTTTCCATCCAATTCCTTCCTTCGATTGTACAACAGCTTTAAATGGCAATGGTGACAGGCGAATGATTACTTCAAGATTTACAAAATCGGTGTATATTTCACCACCGAAATCAAATACTTGTGAAAGCTCTCTACCTATCAGTGTTTACAACACCGCAACACCTTCAACTATGGGCAATATGATTTTATTGAACCAATATGTCGCCTCAACATTGACTTTAGCACCTCACGATCAACAAGGAACTCAATCCAAATATACTTTTACTCCCTGGGCGAGATTTGGAGGTGAAAGGAGTGCAGTTTTTGAAAATGGAGACCAGTTAGTATCCTCATTTATCCATTACATTCCTGAGACATCCCAATATTTGAATGGGGATATCCGATTTGTAACATTTACCCCAAATTCATATCTTGAAATTTATTGTGATTTTGGGATACAATTGAGTGCATTTTTATTGGACGCAGAGAAAATTAAACCCACAATAATAATTGAAGAAGCCACGTTTAGTTTCTTTAACAAACTATACAAATATTGGATCATAAAAATTGAAAAAACTGGTCCCCACTATCTTTCCGAGTTCTCTTCCCAAACGTATATTGCGTTTGTGTCTGGAAAAAATGTGGCAAATATGGATGGATCCTATGGATATATTGCGGGCTACAACCGAAACAATATTTCAACTATTTCAAGCGTTGGAGGAACTGATAAGCCTCCTGTAACTACGACTAAAAGTGCTGGTACTGTTATAGAATCCATTTTAACTATTGTTTTCGCTTTTGTTTTTGCCAGATTCAACGCATTAGACTAACTTGTTCCAATATATTCTTTAGTTCGAGTAATTTTAAATAAAAACTAATTTAATTAATTCTTTTTATCCATTAACAGTCTTTTTATATACACCGAAGCGAGCTAAACTAGAGAAAGGAAGGTACGCCGAAAATTAAGAAAAATGGATATGCATAGAGGTAATATTTGTCATAATACATAAATATTTATTATATGGGAACATCAGCTTCTTTAGTATAATACAATTGAGATAAGAAGCTGTTCAACAAGATATCTTCATGCGTAAATAAACCATAAGAATTTTTAAAAATTGACTGTTCATTTTAGGTTGCATCAAATTTGAATAATAACCTTTGCATAGGTGTGAACGAGCTTTTCTAAATGTATGTTCATAGCTACTACTACACTATGTTGTATATTAATTATAAAGTTATTTTTTGGATTTTGAACTTTGTCGTTTGTTTAAGCAGTGGCAAAATTGCAATCTTTGAGAAATCTTTTTACAAAGACAAGTTAAATTTAGATAAATGTATCTAAGATATTCAAATATTTAGGCCACTCATTGATTTTAAATGTTGCCAATGATACGACTTGCTCAAATCAAATTTATGAGTCTTCACTTAGAAACAAAGTTGCTTCAATAGATATTTTCCAGGGTTGTGTAAGATTGTATACCTTAATTGACCGTCAGGGGAAATATGCTCGAATTGAACAAAACTGCAATGTCACTAAATCTAATGTAGGCTGTTGTGTCAAATTAGAAGATGCCAGCTTTATGAATTGTAATTTTAAAGATCTTCCCTATTCCCATGGAAGCTGTAGCTAAATTGTATCTATGATTCACATTAATTTAATATGACATTTCAAATAAAAGTTAACAAAATATTGTGCATTACTCCTTCTTATTGTTATGATATAAAATGTACGACATTTTCATCGCTTTATAATACTTTTATTTATCGTAAATCACTGAAATCTATCAAGGAATATTTTTTGATTTTAAATATTTCGCAATGTTTAGTAGTCATTTTTATTATCATGCTGAAGATATAAAATAGAATTTATTCAATCACACAAACACTTTCGTTAATAAAATATAACCGTAACTATTATAATAAGCTCTTTTAAATAATAAATTAATCCATTTTGATCTTGTGTCGTGTCCATTGAATTAAAGTTGCAGGAGATCTTAGCAAAAATAAGAACTTCGAAAATAGATCTTGCTCTAATTCAAAGTTTTTAACCTCTCTAACCAAATAAATATCATGACAAATTTTAAGTAAATAGTCCGGGTTAGGAATTTGTGAGATCATTACATCCAAGGGTTGGTGCGTGAGGAATGATCTAATTGCTTTGTGGATCACTAGAACTAACCCAACATACATAGCTAATAAGCCGCCACTTAAATAAGAATTTATGAAGCTAGGATAAATCCTATCAACAAAAGCGATCATCTGAATATGTTGTCCATTGTTTGTTCTGCTTGTGTAAGATGAATCCGTCAAATTATATAAATTTGAGAAAGTCTTAATTGACCAGGTTGAGAAATGATTTTTGTCGTTATGCTTAGCCAAAGATAAATTCATAAATGCTTTTGAAATGTCATAGTCATTAGCAAACAACTGCAAGATTTGATTTGTAGGAGATACTTCGCCAGCAATTGGGATGGTGATGAAGAAAGGCATGATGGATTGCAAAATAACGTCTGAACTATCAGAATCTGTATTTTTAAGCGCATTGGCTAATGCAGTCCGCGCCGTTGTATTTTCCTTTAATTCATATGAGAAAACGGTTGTATGTTGCTGTGGTTCATTTTTGCTTGAAGATCTTTCTCGTATGACCTTAAAATCAACTTCAATCTTCACTCGTTCTTTTAAGAGCAACTTGGAATACAAGGCATTTTTGCTGTGATTTGATATCAACCAGTAATTTTCTGATTCGGGTCTAAATGAAATTCTGTAAATATCATGCGGAGAAAATGACTTGATGAAAGAAACAGCTCTTTTAACTCTAGATAAAAATTTCTGAGGCTTCATTGAATGTTTGATGTTCGGAACATTTGCCAGGAAGTTGTTGTATTCATTCATTTGAAGATTAGTAATATCAACACCCTGTACTTCCATTTGGTATAAGCTAGGGTAACCCTCCACATTAATTGTCATCTCCACCTTTTCAAGAGGTACACTTATTCCTATCGTGTTTACCATGGCGAAAGCTAACAGTGGAATCCAAATTAGCAAAATCAAAATGATGACCATTGGCAAGCCCATCATGTATTTGCTGAAAGCCTTTATAGCTACTCCCCGAGGTTTTCCTTGCTTTTGTTCCTCCAATCGCTCACATTTTAAATCATAGAAGATTGCTTTGTAGTTTTCCAAGTCAAAGTAGTGAAATAAAGGCATTGATGTATCCGTAAAAGTCCAGTCAATAGTATTTCTGATTTCAAATAAAAAGGGGATATTGCAGAAAATTTTAAATGAAATTTTGTTGAATAGATTGTAATTGTGCGTAAATAAATTGCCAGAACATAAGTTTGGATAGCCCTAAAAAATAAGAATATATTGGTTAAAGATAATATGTACTTGCATTTCTAATTGTCCAAGCTGATATTAAAAGATAGATGCCTTTGGTCAAGTAAAGCAAAAAGCATGCTTTGTTCAAATTGGGACTGATCAAGGTGATTGTTGGTAGAAGGAAAAACAACCAAAGATGAATAAAGAAAATCGTCATTAGGTGGTATATAAATTTGCCAACTTTAGATTTCTGCAGGTATAACGCTCTATCAATGACAAACATAAAGGACATTGCTATAACCATAATAACAAATGTTATAGGGACCCGATTTTCTGAAATATCGTTTATGATGTTGCCAGTGCTTCCATCTCCAAAATATTTATATCCAAACACAACTATGAAAAAGGAGATCACATCAACAAAGAACATCCAAGGGTATAGATCTTTGATTACTCTATATTTTGGATTGAATAGATTAGAAAAAGATTTTTCAATAAAGCTTCTTGCTTTCGGCTTCTTAGTAATGTTTCCCATCAATTGCGAACTTTCCACATCAAATTCGTATGATTCATCAGGGGCTGCAAATGCAGTCTGTATATAGATTTTCTTCTCCTTCCATAACCCTAATCTTCTTAAATTGTAACGATGAAAGAACAATGAAATCAGTAGCAAAACATCCCACAAAGAACGAGGTTTAATAAGACCTGATAGTTGAAGCCATGTCACTGAGTCTGAGGTAATGTCGATCTTTTCATTCTCAAAATTTAGTTCCAACACTTGAGTGGCAATTAAGAAAAACTTCAAAATTATCAAGGCTTGTGTGTACAAAATCATCGCAATCCAGAATTTTTTTGACGGTCTAAGAGGTGTCAAACTTCCCCAAAGTAATACCATCAATCCGAGCGGGATTGCCACAGAGCCGCAGCTTGCAGTTGCACAAAATGCCAACATATAACAAAGAATATCTGTATTTGATCGGAGAAAGAAACGAACTGCCGAAAATAGTCTCGAAAAAGTATTCCTTTCATTCCAACGGATGTAATAATCTTTTTTTACTACAACTAAATCCTCCAACTCAATATTTTGATCAGTTTTATTTAATTCCCAGGCATCACGGATTGATTTAAGTGATCTTGCACAGTCATAGAGTTCTGCTCTCAAATTAGTTTTTAATAACTTTTTTTCAGATTTTAAAGCATGAGCAATGTATCTGTATTCTTTTGTGAAATTATTAAGGGTAACAGCTAATTCCAAAGACATTGTTTTCAATTTGTTCAAAAGGAAGTTTCCTTCCACATTAGCCGCTTGAATACTAATGGCAGTCTTCAGTACACCTTCTGCATCTACTGCTTCCTCAGTTGTATGAATATTTTGTAAGCTTTTTGATTGATTAGCCAAAATAAGGTTGATTCCTTCGTGCGAACCTGTACAACCAGGATCCACTTCGGGAAATACTTCATACTCAGTTTCAACAAAGTCATCAGCCACTGGTTCACCTGCAAACATGTAATAATCTCCGGATCTAATAGCCTCATAATAAGATGTAGGAGTAAAACAATTTTCTCCACAAAAACGTTGCTGCCGAAAATACTCTTCTTTGATCTTGCTTGCTTTCATCTTAATCATTTCTAACTTTAGTTTTTCATTCCTTTGTTGGAAAATCATCTGCTCATTAATTAATTTATCCTTGAGTGATGCCCCGCGATTGCACAAAATCATTTCCACACGATATTCAAGCATGCAAAGCTGAAAGTAATTGCTATTTAAGATCCGTCTTTGAAATAACATAAACCCGAAACAGAGAATGTCAAATTCAATGCCAACAGATGGAACATTATAAGGGCATTTCGAAAAGACTTCTTCGTTGTTATTGCTGTAAATACAACTCATTCCAAACAATTTTTGTATTATACACGGAAGATTTGTAGAATTAATGAAGACACAAGAAACAAACTGTAAACTGATTTTGAAGGCTATTATAAACATATTGTAGTAGGACAATAATTTCCAGCAATTGATAGTACGGTCATAATTTACCATACAATACAACTTAGATCCTAACCATAACATTTTGAATGCTATAAATACATAACCGATTGAAAATACTGTCGTTCCTCCTAATCCAGCAAAAAATATGACTGTAACACTGATCCATGGCGAATACATCAACACAAAGTATTTTAAAATATCTATATTTGATCTTGGTCTATTGATAAAATCCCAAATAGGTAATGGGTCAATAAAACAATAATTGCCTTCTTTATAAATTGTGTCATTTTCTTCACCCTCGGCAGCAAATACTTTCGCTTGGCATGCAATTAGAACCAGCATTATAAAGTCAGTGATTAATAAAAGTTCAAATTTTTCTAAGCCATAACCAGCCAAATTGAAAAAACGATGTGTCGAGGCAGAGTTAATTGAATCTGACAAACTTAAGATAAACTTAGTCCATGGGTATTGATAGCACATTTCTTTTGGCAACCCCAGAATCATTGTGTACTGATAAATCAAACTTGACGCGGTATAAAGCTTGAGAGGACTCCACAACCATTTGACTGAGCTTCTATTTCTGAAAGCTATAACTATGACCCAAATGACGTTGAGGAAGCCATGAATATCCATATGCAACATAGCACAGATCAACATCCAAGTTAAAGTGATTTCAAGACCAAATTTGTAGAATGTAAAATCAACTGCAAACTTCCCAAAATTAAGCCAACTTAAGTCCCAGTTTTTAGGATCAAAAGAATCAAAAATTAATCCATTACTTGTATCATCCAACCCTAAGCTTTTCCTGTAAACAGTCTGTCGATGTTTGACAATACAAATACTAGCCAATCCAATTATTGACACAATGGTAGGATATAAGTCTGAGGGATAACTGTACAACTTCAAACCCACCCAATCGTAATAATTTTTAGCTTCCATAGAAATCAACGGGCATTCGGATGGCGACAGCTTTGGCAAGAAGGGCAATGTGGCTTCATTTTTAAAAACAATTACCACAAGTAGTTTTGTTAGACCAGTGATTGACAAATAGGCGGACATCAAAAATAGTCCAAACCCTTCAAGGTATGGACAGAGCAGAATGAATATTGCCAATAGAAACATCACAAAATTAAAAGCACTGATTTGGGAGATTGAGAAAATAACCAATAATAATAAAATTCCTTTCAATAAATGAACTTCAAGAATTCTCCATAGCATGTCATATAATATCTCCAAGACACTAGCTGTTTTCATCAAGAATGAAGGTTTACTATCTATTTTCGTTTCTACACTATCTTTTTCTGAGTCAAAAGCTCTCTTCAAAGTCATCTTAATCCAAGATCTGTGAAACAACTTAATTTCCAGAATTGTTACTAGAATGAATGTTATGGGCCAAATAAGAGCATAGTAAAATCGAGTATCTTTTGTAACACTGTAATTCACCAATCCAATCATTTTCATCCAATTATCATCTAGTCCTGTTAGAGATTTTACTTTGTTTGGAATGGTTCGAAATTGATAAATGTAAATCGAGATCATAACAGCTGAGGCATAAAATATTGAAACCCCAAAAAATGGCGTTAATCCAAGTCGTAAAATTTTGATTGATGTATTTAAAAGTAACATCAAAATGCAAAATAGCACAAAAAATCCAATTGAAAATTTAGTTGGTATTTCATTAATAGCACATTTGAGTAAGACTGCACCTACCAAGAATATCCATATTTTGGTTATTGTTTTTGTCAAGAAACTAGAGTTTGCATAAGAGCTTTGTGAGAACGGTGAGAATCTATTCAATGAATCAGAGTCGCTTAAGGCTGTGTTTGGTGACGTTGATTTGAGACGACTATAGTCATGTTCACTTAATTGAGAATAAAATTTGTTTGACCATTTATGCTGCTTTAGTAGACCAAATATTGGAATGGATATGATGACTTTGATAGCAAATTCCGTAAACAAATCAAAACTTGGTCTAGCATACGAAATGCCAAAAATTGAAAAGTAATTTGAGGCGTCAATTGATATTTTTGAGTTGAACAAAGTTGGCAGGTTCAAATGATAAAGATAATGTAGGATGAAGATTATCTCGGTAAATAAGACAAGAAAAATTGAAATTTTTAGCGAATAATACTTTGTTTTTGAGACTCCCCAAAGTATACAGAATGTAAATAGATACAAGAGGCCAATAATCGAGTGAAATAACAATGAATACACCAACATTGCTAATAAAGGTAGAATATAGTAATAGTTAAATGTGAATATCACAATAGTCAAAAAAGGAGTGGATTTGATTGAGTTGGTGAATCCGTGGTTGTACAGAATTCGAGACATCTCTTTTTTCATTTCATCATCCGATGTCTTGGAAGTATCTTCTTCGCATGTTTCAGACTGATCTGTTAGAGTAGATAAACTTGGCGCACGAATTTTATCAGCCAAAGTACTATGCTTTGTCCAACGATATTGATAAGACAATACAAAATACAGCAACAGAGTTAAATAAAAATTGATGTGAATAATTGAGAAATCCTCGAACTTGAATTTAAACCCATCCTGACAGCTAATATCGTAGATCTTCCTAAATCCGATTACATCCATTTGGTTTTGAGATAACAACTTGAGAAATGAGACTCTAATCCACTCGATTTGATACAGGTAAATTCCCAGGCAATGCAACACAATATACTTCAAAAGGAATGTTTTTACTAAATTGACATTTTTTCTATCAAAATTAAGCGACCATAGTAACATTATTTCCATAAAAATTATGAAATAAATTGTGTTAGCTAACGAGGGATACAAAATTGAGACACAAAACACGTAGAAAACTATCACTATCTCTGACACATTCTTGCCCAATCTACATGAATTCTTATTTGAAATAGAACTTCTTCTTTGACTTCCGTTCATGTCAGTCATTTCGAATGATTCAACGTGATCTGTTGTTGTGGTCGTATTTTTTGTTGATAATATAAAAAAAGTTACGATTGAAATGGCAAAAGTGAGTAATTCTGGCAAGAGTGGCTGGATTAAATGGTAATCTCTCGTAGATGGGGCAACATGGAATCCGATAGTTCCTAACAATGAAGAGGTGCCTTCGCAATTTTGTTTCACTAAATTAGGCATGCAAAAAGCAACAACATGATAGATCATTTGAAAAAATAGCAACACTCCGGACAATAACTTAGCACAAAGAACAAATACATTAGTTTTCCATGGAGTTGGACCGAATTTCGATATAGCTAAGTTGGGAGCCAAAAAGGCCATCATCAAATATAACATTGAGATGAGACATGGTCTAATAATAGCAGCGATACAAAATGTCCAAGGCAAAACAGCCCATACAAAAAAGTATTTTACAGCCAACATTAATTAAATATGTGTTATCTGATTTGAGTAATAACACCTGAAATATTTAAAAAATGAATTTGCAAACATACATACATATTTTGATTTAATAACAACGCAGAATAGGAATCAAGTTACCTTTATGTGAAGATGAGAAAGGCAAAAAGAATAAAATAAAATATGCGTAATAAGTATATTAGAACAAGAGCACGCCTGTGCTAAAGCACTTTTGCTGAACTAATAAATTAATTTGAATATTTGTTTCTTACATACGGAAAGAGAGATGGCAAATATAAATATGATTAAATCAAAACTATACATGTTGAGATAAATCAGATTGGGAAACATATTCAAATATTATTATTTATATATTATGTATATTTTGATGTCATAAATCATAAAAAAGGGGTATGACGCATCATTAATTGTATCACAAAAACTGGAGTGAGTAAGACGTAGTTAACAGTTCTCTTCAGTTAAAAAATTTTTGCAATTGTAGTTGATTGGCCATTGGAAAAAAATTGATTTTAATGTATACAATAAAAAAAGTAGTTATGATATATTTTCTATTAGGCTTATAATATATTTGTCTTAACTGTTTCATACTAAATACATATTGATAGACATAATAACAGCAATAAACTTAGATGTTCACAGGTAGAAAGTGTTCAACACATGAAATCCCAATATTTATACAGAGTCAAAAGTAAACATTGCAAATGTCGTATCTTAATTTTGCACTATTCTTCTTTCATGATGATTACAGAATATACCCTATTTTTTTAAAAGTTTAGCCTATATATTGTCTAGCTATGATATATTCTAACAACAATGACTAAATAATTATCTCATGTTTAAAATAACTTTTTGGTACAATAAAATTATCTAACAAAGGTGATTAATAGATTCTTACGTGTTGCAAGAAAATTCTAATAGCACTATTTAAGTAGTAGCTGTTGTAATATTAGCATTAATGATTTATGCACTGGAATATGTATATATTTATTACATTGACAATTAAGTATTTGACTAGTGAATAAATATTTAGTTTCCTGTTTCTCATTTAAATTTAATTTTGTAATTTTAATACAAGAATGATGACACGTTCAATAATTTGAATAGTGACTCGAAATTCGATTAAATTATCAATTTCATTTTTGACAAAACTCCAAATGATTCGGAAAAATGCCAATGGCCTTGTTAAGAGACGAATCAAAAGGATCACAAAAGGCTCTAAACAGCAAAAATCTTCTGACACATTACTCATAACTTTAGAGGAAGCCAGCGACATTTGTTCTGTTGACATACAGACATCAAATGACTGCCTTTAATCTGAAAACAAGCCTTCTAATAATTTGAATGTCAAAAGCAAGACAACTGTTGCGAAAGTTGTCAAAACCTCAAAATATGAGAGCAATGCTCTTACTGAAAGTCAAATCATTATGGATTTTTGAAAGAGGGTTGGTAACCTGACAATATCGATGCTTAAGAGGAGTATGCTGGAATACGACCTGTATCATGCGCTCACATGTCCAAGGTTGAGTTTGATGCACACATGCCATTGCACAGATACAAGGACATCATTTGCCTTGACAAGACTAAAGTCAATTTGACTATTCTTCCTGGAAATCAAACTTACATCCATGGCAGCTTTATCAATTCACCTGGCTTGAAGCTTCCTTTAATAGCCATGCAATCTCCTCTGAATGAAAGCATTATTGAATTTTGGCGGTGTGTGATTCAAGAAAAAGTTCTTTGTATAGTTAAACTATGCCAAACCGTTGAAAATGGGAACCGAAATGCGTTCAATATTGGCCCGAAAAAGAAAGGGTACAATTTGACTTCGAACCCATTCATGTTAAGAATATATCTTCATTTACAGAGTAATGTCAAAAAATACCGAAGAATTCAACAGATTCATCGACATTTTCGATGATTACATCAAACATGTAGTTATTCCCCTCGGATAAACACAATTAATTGGAAAATATTTTAGTCTTGTTAATAAAACGTTTGCGAACTTAAAGTTATAAATATTTTTTACATTATACTTTGTATTTAATTATTGTTTATCTTTAAATTATGAATATAATAATATGATATATTCAAAAAAAGATATAATGCGATATTTTTCTAGTTAATCAAAATGCTTTCTTTTAAATTTTCTCAATTCCCAAGTTATGCATACCAGGCACTTTTAATATGCTTGGGTCATTTTACATTTACACTCAATCACTACTATTGGATTCTACGGACATTTATTCTTTTCAAGTCTAACAATTTGGAATTTACTTCATTATTCATATTTTCGTGAAGATGCTGCCGCCCAAGCTCTTCATTTTATTTTAATAATATGAGTGGACATGTAACTTCACTAAAAGCAGTTCTGCAGGAATGGTCATATCTTTTTTATTTGTCTTTTCAAATATACTGTTCTTACTGGTGTCAGCGGAATATTTTTTGGATATTGTTTTGGAAGCTTCATGAGTGGTCAACAAAAATATATTAATTTTATTATGTCACATCCTGATTCGAGTTATTTTACAAATGCCATTATTTTGATGGGCCCATTGGCTGTTTGAAGGTTGCGTTTCAGGAAAACCTGGTTTTTATGATTACAAGGTTTCTAAAGGAGCTTTATGTGACAAAGACGCGGCATTGCAAATCGAAATTACTGTGTACAATTCTACAAATACTTGTAAATTTACTAGTTGGGGCGGTTTTTTTAGGAAATTTAATTTGGCTAAAGAAATAATTGGTGTATTTACCAAAGAGAAGGAAAGAAATCATTTAGAATTGGTTGACATAACTCAAAAACAGGTAAAATGTCACTCTTGGTTTGAAGACAGGAAGAAGGCAATTAATGCAGATTGGCAAAATGATATTAGTAGGTTACATTTTTTAAATATTTGATGTATTTTTTAGATGTTGTACTAAGGATATTAACAAATCCCTTCATTACGCATTTTGACATTCCCAATTTTACACTTGGCTGTTTGAATGCATATTTTAGTGTATTAGTCACAAATGATATACCTTAATTGCTTTGAACGCAAGCTAAATTATATAAAGTTCTTATTACAATCTCTTTATCTACAGTAATGGGAATATTGTTCATAACTCTTGCCGAAGGGATAGCTTTGCTACAGTCGAAGTCCCTTTTTTTTAAATTGAAGCCATTTGGTATATTGCTGGTGGTTGGTGGATCAACGTATCTAGAAGTGATAATTTATAGGAGATGCTCACTGGTTGCACAAGGATCCGGAATGAAGGTCATGACTGCTGCTAGAATTGTCCAAGATCTAGGTACAATTATCACCCTTTTACTGGCCACACATCTTGAGATATGCCAAATGTTGTTCGCTATTATTATCTTACTAATACTTACGATGATCACCTATTACAAAGGAAATAAGAAGATTAACCCGTCATTAATGAATATTGAAGATATGACAGCAATTACTTACAACTATTATAACACGCATATTACACCTATATTAGTACAATAATAAAATTCATTTTATTTTTTATTTATTGAAATAGTAGAGATGTAATAATTTTTTACTATAATTTGGTTTACTTATTCTACGATAAAATTCTTAATTGTTGTCGCTTTTTTAAAGAAAGATTTGTTTCATTTAACTTCAAATAATTATTTTTTGAAATATTTAATCTATTCCTCTTCTTCCTCCTCTTCATATTCTTCTTCATCCTCACCCTCTTCTTCCTCTTCTTCCTCGGCAGCTTCTTCAGTGGCATCTTCAACAGCTTCCTCAACTGGGGCAGCAGCTTCTTCCTCCTCTTCTTTTTCAACAACAGCTTCTTCTTCGTTTTCTGGTTCGTCAACGCTCGTATTTAATGATTTTCCGGAGTTGAATTTGGCGATCTCTCTGTCTTCGAACTTTTTCTTGAAATGACCGAAAGGATCGACACTTGATGAGCTGCCTTTAAAAGAATATTAAACGATATTAAGATCTATGGACGAATTAACTACCTGGTGGCTTTTGTTCTTCGAATTCCTTCAAAGCAGTCTCATACTCCTCAACCCATTCTTTCTTCCATCCTGCTCTGGTCAAATTGTTTCTTGGGGTTCCGAATGATGTCATGCCTCGCTGACTGGCTAGTTTGTTGGTTCCTGACTGTAAGATTACAATTCCTTGACTGAGTTGTTTCTGAAATGGAAAATATCATAAATCAAGTGAAAAGGATAATAATAAGCACAGAGGTGGTCAAGTATAGGAAATTAAGCAAGATAGTATCAAATAATAATATCCCTGTTTAATTTCTGAATTATGTTTAGTCCTAAATTAGAAGCAATTATCATGAACCTTGACTCAATATATTTTTAGACAGTTTTGCCAAACTTCATAAACAATATACTTAACCACCGTATGAGATAAGTCTCTTACCTTCTCTGGATCAACTTCCTTTCCTCCAGTGGTGTGAGGAATGACGTCTCTCACTTTCATGAAGCCACCTGATCCCTTTTGGGATGCGAATTTGTTTTGACCTGAGTACCATGGAGTATTAGCGGTTCCGGTTCTAAAAGAACAATGTTATGGATTTATAAAGGCAAAAAATAAATTTCGGTTAAAAGTTGTATTTGCATAGCAAAAAGAATGTGTCGAGTGCATAATTAATTTCATAGTGCAAACATATTTATTTCCAATGTCATAATTCGGATATCTCAAAAGTAGATCTGTGACATCAAAGTAAATAGATCTTATGTATTTTGATACACGAACTGGCCTGACTGAAGAAATGAGGTAAGATATTCTTGCGCTTTAATACTAGTTTACGCAGGATAAATATACTTAGTGTGTTACAAGACAATTTTTCCACTAGAATTATGCCTTACCTTAAATTATCTTCAGAAAATCCGAGTCCTTCGATGTTGGTAGTACATTGTCTGCCGGCTCCAAGGCCTGGGGGTGCTGACATTCCTTGTTGAGAAGAAAATATGTTAGTCCCGTACTGATAGCACAATACTCCGTGAGTACGTCTATCGTTTGGCATTCTTCCAACGATATTTGGAACTTGGTTACGATGAGTTCCGATGGAGCGAGTTCCTGCCTGAAACAAATTATTAATTTATTTCAATTAAGTCAATCTTAATTATTATGAACAATTATCTTGGCAGTTTCTAGGTTACATGTTGTGTAATTTGAATATTCTTAATATTATTTGTTTCTTGTAGATTTTGTACTCATATTTTATTGTAGATTTAATGTTTAAATATGGTGGTACAAATTGTACAATAAACGTCTTACCCTTGTCTCGTATTTTTGTGTCTAACCTAGTACTTCCCCTTCCTCAACATTGCAATGGACAAATTCTTGAAAAAAAAGCTACAGATGACGGGGAAGACCGACCGGCTAAGAACAGATTCATACCACTAGCAATCAAGGAATACACCTATGAAGCAAGAACTGTCATCCCCGACCAATTGGACACTATATTCAAAGCCAAAAAAATATATGGAGGGGCGGACTTGTGGACGAAGGAAATGACGGAGAGATTATTTCTGTATGTGACGAAGAAAAGATGAAGGTCACATATGCCTGTGCTAGTATTAAATATGTTTTCAAGTGCAATCCAATATGTAAATGCACTGAAGGTCATATCAACAGAAGAACAATCTTCGAACAAACATACAACTTTGCTCAAGCCGGTCATATTTCAGGCTGTTATATCTGCTATGGTAACGGAACATGCCCATGCAACTTCTTGAAGAACGACATTTCCCAAGTAGATGAAACCTTATGTACTGATGAAGACTGTAGTGTTCGAAAGAAAAAAGATGTGGTCCCAATCACAGATTATGAACAAATCTCATTCCAATCTACGCGTAAAATGTGAACGCCATTATCTTCTTAAAGTATCTAACTTAGTTAGTAGAGGGTTTTGTTGCACATTTTGTGTTGAAGTTTCAATTCCTTATGATAAAACAAGGGAGCTCCTTGCTGATAATATGGACGCAGATTAAGAAGTGAAGTCACAGTTGATCGATGCAGAGGAAAAAGAAACATGTTGCCTTTGGACCTCTTTATTCATACACGATCTTGCGTTGGAAATATCGATGATGAACCCTGTTGTTCTGGTCTTTGCATAGAAATAGACGGCATCCAACATTTTGGAGCTGATCATTTTGGCATGAATGAGGAAGACTTTAAAGAAAGACAACGTCTCGGCAGAATCAAAAGTCAATTTTGTTATAAAGAAAGCTACTCTCTTGTTAGAATCGGACCCAATGAGCTTAGGGATTTCACCAAACATGTTGATGGATTCACTAGAATTTTCGACAATCTAGGTGAAGGAGAAAGACTCGAAAAATTGTATGGTAAAGAATATTTGTCAGAAAAGTATCTCAAATACTCTCTTCAGTTGCATCTTTTAATTACATCTAATAATAAATTTTTGTCTAATAACTGGTAGCACATATGTATTTTTGATTAGCAATATTAATGTGAATGGTTTAAGTATAAGTCTTTTTAAATTACCTGACTCGCTAGATTGTAATCTCCACTCTGCTTTGTGAGATACTTCTCACCTTCCTTATCAGTCACTGTTTCCCATTCTTTCTTGTAAACTACATTTGGTACTTGTTTTCGTGCACTTCCGATTGCAGTCTGACCACATTGCGAGGCATACTGATTTGTTCCACACTGACCTCTGAGAATATTTTCAGATTGGCGATTTGGCTCGATATATCCTGCATTCTTGTCTTTGGTAACATTGAATCTAGGCATACCAACGGCAGTCATACCCTTTTGTGATTCAAACTTGTTAGTTCCACTCTGCTGAGTCAAGATACTATGTCCTCCACGTAATTGTTCTAAGGTCCATCTCTTACGTTGTACGGCATTGCCGTCATTGCTGTAATCTTCTTCTCCCATGATTAGGACAAAGTACTGAAAAGGATACAAATAAGTAAAAACTATGTGGAACTAATATAGATATGCAATATAGTAGTATAAATGTAATACGAAATTAGTGGATAACTCAATCCAAATTTTTATGTAGGAGAATAAATTTGTAAAAGAATTTTAGAAGAGTAATTTATAAAATTTCTGTTAGATAAATTATTTTATTACTCAAAGATATATAAAAAGTAAACTTCACAAGTACCCTGATGCTTGACATAGAAATACGGAATGAAGATTGTAAGAATGGATAAGAAAATAAAGATTTATAAAAAGTTCCCTACACTTAATAATATATCAAATAACTGCGCGAAGACAAGCTACCTACTTCTTAACAAACTATCTCATCATTGCTACCTTCATTATTTATATCCATTATTTGGATAAAACGTCAATACACAACCACCTTATTTTTTAAGTAATTTTTACCTCCCTCCTTTCTCCGCACACTATTCTAACGATCCTGTTGCACAATTCTCAAGTACAGTGAGGGATTTTCTAGAGCTAATTTTTGACTCTCACCAATTCACTTGTGTTTCAATACGTAAACATTTAAATATACGCCAACCAGTATTATTTCAAGCCCATTTTCAATTTAAGTTGCTATATCTTTTCTTCATATTAATATTAGACAAATTGTAAGAATTGTACAGATGAGTAGGGTAAGCTGTCACTTTAATCATATCCGGATATATAAAGCTAACATCTTCCGTGACATTGCTCAACCTTGAAACAGGTTAAATCATTATGTGTCTGTATATATTTATCAATTTCATGGATTCAATGTACTTAAATTTGCCAAGACCGGAAATTCCAATGCAATCTATTTAAAGTATCAATTTTAAATATAAGTATGCAGTGCACAAACAACAAAAATGATTTTTTGATCTAAAGTGTTAACAGTCTTCTTCTATTTAATTAAATATATGCATGAGTTCTTAATAATTTAGCACGCATTTTCATTGATAATCCTGCCAATGTATACTATACACAGAGGATATAGTAGATATAGTATTTATTATTGTGGCTATGTTTGATCAAATATACCGTGAAAAAAGTATTGACAGGGAATCAGTATGCCCACGCTTTCTCCCTTTTTTATGTTTGTTTAAAAAATGGTATAATGTGAAGAGATTGCAACTTTCAAGAAAAACAATCCCGAGATTTTGTTGTTGTTTAAATGTACTTTATTAAAAAGGGAGTAGGATCAATTGAGTAATGTGGATAAATTTACAGATGTATAAATGTATGGTAATAAAGATATTAAACACATAAATAAAATAACCGGCACCATAAATCGACTGTATTTACAGCCATCCTATTTCCTTGCACACCTATCATGTCTGCTTGATGCCTTTGTTGTGATTAATAAACACGCAACTCAATTTACCATTTTACAATTAAAAGAGGAGACATGCACGCACACCCAACAAAAGAACCAAATAACTTAATATACACACTCGCACACCTTCCTTTGACTTTCCATATATAAACTTATCTTGGCCAATTACTACACTTAATTTTTATTTTATGATATTATCATCATCTTAAATGAATAATCAACATCATATTACTAATCCACACCTACTACATGCTCACTTTAATAATTTTAGGAGTAAGTTATTTTTTTGTGTTTTAAATAAAAATATTTCGTAGGTAACATATCTCAAATCAATACTACCAAAAGAAAGTGCACCGAATCAGATGAGAACCCATCAACTCCAAAAAATAGATATGCTTATAATGGTGAGGAGCCTGAGTTGATGATTAATCAAGTATATAGAACACCCAGTAACTCATCAGTTGACAGTTATCTTTCTAATGAATGTATCTATACAAAAGTATTACAACTATCCCAACCAGCAAATGACATTCTCAGATATTTAACATTACCACCTAAACCAACTGAGGAAGATATTAAAAAATTTGTTTTGAACCAAAATCATGTGTGTATAATCAATTTGCGTAGTTTGACAGTTGGACAAAAAAGTTATAAAAGTGAAAAGAGGTTTCTGTGTCCAGCTACAATTGTAGAGTTGAGGAATAAGGATGGATGGGAAAATTATAAAGATAGTATCAAGAAAATATACCCCGAGTTAGTAAAGAAATATCGAGAAAATGGCGGACAAAATATTGGCGAGCTAAGAGTGATTGGAGAAGCAAATTGCTCTGATATTGTTGGTGTTGCCAAAGCTGAAAATATACCCGTACTAAGCAGTATGCCGCTACAATTTGACAATACGCAATCACTAGCTTTGCTAAAAACAATTTATTTCCCAAATAATGAAGACTCAAAAGCACCCTTCAAATCATCATCTATCAAAGCAACATTGATGACATCTTGCGGAATTCAAATAGGCTCATTTCAGTCTGAATGTATCCGCGTAATCAGCAAACCATCCAAAAAAACGTCTTGTATTAGGCAGGGACCAAATGATCATCTATTTATTAAAAGTTGTAGTACAGTTTCGTTGTTTACGAAAACGAAAAATCAAATTGCACAAACAAAATATGTAACAGTGAACGAAAATAAATTTACTGCATCTAGTAGTCGCTGGGATTGTCTTGAAATTTATTTAACAGATGAGCAAATGGTCGATGATGATCCAGACAATTTTAGTTACCAGTATGGAAACTTAACATATGGATCAGTTGTTAAAATTACTTCTTTAAATACTGGCATTTCGTTGCCACTGTGTCGAATTGTACGACCAGGGAAAGATAATGTTATCGCTTTAGCTAATGCTCCCACCAAGGAACCTGTTTGTCAATTACAAAAAGTTTGCTTTCAATTAGTTGATAGTCCAATCAGTTTTCTATGCTTAAATAATGATACCATGACGACAAACGATGTTATTATTGGAAAAGGATTGAATAAAGAATATGTGACTGTTGAGTCATGTATTTTCCAGGTGGTTTCAGTGGTCCAAAAGGAGTTCAAATTTTATTGCTCCACAGGAATAACCCCAATCCCCATTAGCCCCTGTCCGATAGTAAAATCCTATATACCAGCTGGAGGTACCTCTGATTTTAGAGTTGAATTTCTGGGAACAGATTTAGGGAGTGTTTATGAAATTTGGATAGGCCTTAATAAACTCGAATTTTTTATCAAGTCATCAGAGCATCTAGTCGCATGTTTTAAGGAACATCAGTACACATGGGCATCAAATGACAAATCAGAAGATTCAAACAAAGAATATTTGTTTATTCGTCAAGATGGTGTTATTTATCCAAGCGGAATATTTTTCACATCCATCACCTAACAAAATAACTTATTTTAATTTATAAAGTATGATCTTTTAGATATTTGAGGCCAATTGTCTTGTTATCTCATTTGTAAATGTATTTGAACACATTATTTGATATGATTTGAATAAAGTATTGTTTTTATAAATTTTAAGCAAATTAATTAACAACTTATGGATATTTGAAACAATTATGAAATCTATTGCTTAAAATGTAAACTATTTATTGAATAATAATATAAAGTGAACTTAAAGGAGAACATCCATATGAAAACGAAATGCAACGGCTTTTAGATCAGAAGCTAACTTTAGTTTTTTGGTTATATAAGTTATAAACAAAGGATATCATATTGGAGTCGTCAATTTTGTTTATCTATAACATATTGCAATTGTGTATAAGATATAGATGTATAAAAAGCAATTTGATTGGAATTAAACCACTTTTTGCAACTATGAGAATAATTGTTCTTCTTTTTATTATTCTCTTTCGTTGGTCAGGCATAAACGCCTGCACGGATATCGATGCTAAGGTAAGTAAAAGTATAACTAAATATTGATCATGTTTAACTTGCTTTATTTTAGAAAACAATTAGTTGCGCACATATTGCATGGCATGCATATGACAAATCACACCTCTTAAATACTAGAAACGAAGTTGATTATAATAGCACTATTGTCAGTTTATTTCACATTAATGAATATTTGGAACTTTGCACAGGCAACGTAAATGATTGTTTGAATTTAACTAGAGATGAGGAATTTATTTTGTCTCAAAATAACCCTTCTCTTAAATTATCATTATCAAGAATAAGGTTAATGAAGTCGATTTATGAGAATTTGAGTGAGTTCAGCATTTTTTACTCGATAACCTGTGCATGGAATCATTATGATCAAATTCAAAATGCTTTTAAGAGATGTTTCATTATGTTTCCAGTGATGAAAACATTCCACAGAACTAATGTCTCATCTAAGACTTATCAAATCATCGGCTCCAGATTGAAGTGCGAACACACACAAATAAAAGAAATTTGTTCAGCTTGTAGTACTCAAAATCGCTGTAAGTACATGAACGCTTTGGCAATTCAGGAGGAAGGAAATAACATCACACATCTTTTGCCACAATGCAGTGAACTTGATGAAAAGTGTGATTCTCTGGACAACATGGATCAATCAAAAGCGGGAGAACAAGTAAAGGCAAAAGCAACTGAAATTTACAACAATTGGCAAACTTATAAACAAATCAGCAAACAAATGAAGCAAAATTAAATTACATCCTTATTTTAACAATAAAACATTATTTTGAGCAACCAATAAAAGAGATAACTTTTCTTCTAACTTTTACCCTATAATTTATTAAGAGGAAAAAATGAGTTATCAAATAAGTATTAATTTATCCAATATTTGTTAAACATTATCAAGTTTACTAGATGTCAAGACTTGATTTGACAAATATTTTAACTATTCAAAACATTGAAGACATTATTTTGTTTCTTTTTTGTAACATTGGACTAGTTATCCCAAAAAATAAGCACCCAATAAATACTATGTAGATGTTTTTGCAGTTAAACTCTTCCGATCTTGATACAATAATTAGAATGAATATAACACTATAATTTTGCTAATTAAAAAAGTTGCACATAATTTTGATAGTTGAAAAAGTTACAGATCATTTAATAATAAAAATTGATTTGTATCATTGTTAATCGAATGTCAATATTCCCATAGCAAGAAAAAATGATTTGATACATAGTAACTTTTAGAATAAAAATGTTTTGGTACTTACGATTACACTAAATATTTAAACGGAGTAACTGCGAAAAAAAATTCAATGAATAATTCATCACTTAACTAGAAATGATTGATTTGGTATGGAATACATATTGTTTGCTGAAGTCAAAAACCTGAACTGTTTTGACTATTTTGAAGAACAATGTCAAATGCCTTGAATACATACCTTTGTTGCAAAGTTTTTGCGATGATTCATACAAAATACAATACCACCAACTTCTTTTTTGCTACATCTTCTTTACAAATTAGTAGAAATCATCATTTTATCTTAATGTGTGAATGGTGCACTTGTTTGATGATTAATCGTAAGTCGCTTATATTATACGTATAAATCTACTATAGAGCTATTATTGATAATTAGATTGTACCTAAATAGTTATTAAATCACAATCAAAGTTGATATAATATTGAAAGCATTCATTCTTATTACACCTACGACATTAGTCATAATTGAGAATATCAAGATAATGGCATAGATATCATTTGACCATCAATCTAAGATTTAGCTTTTCATTTACTGAATACACTAATGATCCACTAGAAAGCAGGTGTACATATTTAATTCAGATAACTTTTTATTATTTATTTCCAAAAACTTCGATGCTTTCAATGATCAAAATCTCAGTGACATTCTTTTTAGATGCAAGATAAAACACAAATCATTCTTTTAGCTACTTTCTAATTTAATTTTCCTTTTAGGCTTCAAGTATACCTATTGAGTAATCTGGTTTTTTAACCAGAATCATTTAAAGCTGATACATCCACCCAATTAAATTTCTACGTGGACAACACTTAAAACCTGTTCATAAAGCATTCATAAAAATTACATTCTAATTTTTGATATAAAACTTTTGGATGTCATGATTAGCTTTAGAGTATGTATAATGAAACACAACTTCCTTTTCATTGCCTTTGTATTATGTTGTGAAGTTAATAGCATTCCTACTAATTACTCCATCACAGTTAACGGCATTCTAACTAATCACTCGAAGCATGTGGAGACTATTTCAACTAGACTTGCTGATGGTCATCCTTATATGTGTGGTGCTGGACCCGTAAGTTCTTGGTTGTCAAAAGTGGCTAGTAGTAAATGCGGAAACAATGATTGTAAGTTAAGACTAATTAGGTAAATTTACAATATTTTTTAGTAAACGAATGTTGCTTAAAGCATGATGAATGCTATGACAGTTTTATAAACAGTCAAGACGAGTGCGATCAAATCTTCTGTGACTGCATAGATAATCACTACGAAAACTTTTGCAAGATGTGGCTTAAAGTAACACATTGTGCAGTCGTCAAAGCAACAGGATATTTTCCCTTCATAAACGCAAGGAAGGTACATACAAAAGTTATAGAATTTGAATTACCAGAAGATTACCAAGATGACGACAATAACACGCATGTTTATGATCCCATTCCTATCGAACATTCTAGTTACTACACACAATCATTTGGTACGAATTTAATCAACCATACTGAATCTAAAGATGCCATAATTAATAGCACTAATGATTTGTTACCAATAAGTGCCATGAACCTTACTGGGTTATCATCAATTAATGCCACAGAGGATGAGTTATCTTCAATAAGTGCCGCAGATCGCACTCAGCTATCTTCAGCAAATGCAACAAACGTTTCTTCTGCCAAATCGTTGTCCGCAATACATTCCACAAATATTACAAACAATGAATTATTACCCTTAACTAAAATTGGCACTAGCTTGATTACGCAAATTACGGACGATGCACTTCAAGGTTTAAAGGCATCCAATTGGATTGTGAATGATCTTCTTCAAACCACTAAAATTGACGAGCAAATACTGATTGATGCAAAATCAGCACAGAAAACAATACTCAATACAACTTTAATGCAAAATACACCTTCAATCCAAAATATAACAACACCTCAATTCCATCTTACTATCCCAGAAGAAACTTTATTACCATCATCCTCTTAATTTATTTTTGGTACGTCTCTATTTATTGAAATAAACTATTTAAAATGATGATATGTCGGTGTCTTGAATAGCATTGATTAAAATAACTTTTCATCCAAAAGGTACAACTATATAAGATGGCTCGTTTGATGACTCTTCATTCTATCTTAAAATGAAACTAATACTAACGTCTATATTGGCAATTGTAATATTTACATCGCTTGCCTACTCTTCACCCCTCGACTCACGAAGTTTATTTGAGGGTAATGATGTGCATGATGTGCATTCAGAAAGCATTGTTTCTGATGACATTTTCGCAAATAATACAGAAATGTACGCAGGCCCCGATGAATGTCTGCACTTTTGCCAGGATCATATTTTTAACGTCCTCAAGCCAGCCGTATCAATTACCATGCCAATTAAGGACAAATACAAGAATATTTGCAGGTAAGTGTCATCGTATTTTAGAATCATCTATCCTTTTATTTAGTGGATACCAAAATGCGAAGACATGTATGTTAGAAAAACCACAATGTCCTAGTCATTCCATTTTCAAAACTGTGTCTAGCGGCATTGTATTTATGTGTGAGGAACAGAAGGATGCCTTTGCGCATAACATTGATTGTATCAATGATTGGTTTCAATACTCAAATTTTGGTATGTTTTGGTATCTATGTTAGTCACTTTACTAATCATTACCATTAGAATGCGAAAGTTTTTGCCTGGCTTCTAATCTCATCAATGGTCTTTCAATTAAAACCATGTTGGAGAAGGATTTCAAATTTTTACAGATGTTCGATCCATACATTATGAAAATGTCCGTAAACGAAGGTTGTCGTGTTACCGAGTGTATGCTTAAATGTTATAAGCAAAAGTTGAACACTCGCTGTGAAGGTATTGGCGGTTCTTTGTTAGTTGAAGCATTGGTTAGGCCAATGGGCGATGTTCAAGGTTTAGGGTCACCAATTATTCCGGCATTAACAGCTTTCTTGCCCCAACAATGTGGATTTATTACGACGGCTGCTGACACTGGAGCCGAGTTAAGATTAGACGATGGGCTAAATAATGAAATTATCAAGAAGTACAATCTTTTGAAAGGAGAGGCTGAAGTTGGGTCAGGGAATGAAGTTGTGCATGACCCATTTGCTCAGGATTTGTCTTTAGATGCTGACTCGCCATTAGGACCAATATCTGACAAAAGGCCTATTCTTGACAATCTAACTGATTCCAATGAAACGATGATTGGTGGTAATAATGGCTCAACTATTGCGCCTTTATTGTCAGATTCTGAAGGAAGTGGACTAGAAGCCGATTGGTCCATTAATTCATTTCAACGAATTGGAGGTGATGGCGAAGTTGTATTCCAAAAGAAACCTATCGCTAAGCCACCAAACAAAACAAATGAGAAAGTTTACGATAGAAGAATTAGAGGAAACGTTGAGACAATTGTTCACTTCAAGTTGAAGAAACAAAAGAAAAATGCCAATCTGAGGTGCTATGTAGAAGATTTATAATTTAACTAATGTAAAGTATTTGATTTAAGATATATTGAGATTTATGGTTATTAATTACTAAACGATTACTATTTTAATTGAATAAAAATTTAAAATATGTGTATGCATATAAAACTAAATTTGAACAAATTATCATTCATTTACTTTAATAGTAAACAATAAGTATGCGGTATTTACTTTGTAAATAAAGTGCCTTTATAACAATTATCTAAATTATGTAACTAATAGGATTGGCAAATATATTTCCATTGTGTAAATTCGTCTATCCCCTGGCTCGCTCCTTCTCTTCCCATGCCACTTTCCTTAACTCCGCCAAAAGCAGCCTCAGCACATGAGAAAATTCCCTCATTAATACCAACCATTCCAGATTGTAATTTACGTTGTACTCTGTTAATTTGAGCCATATCTTGTGAAAAAAAGTAACTTGCTAAACCAGATCTAGTTTCATTAGCTCTGGTAATTGCTTCCTCTTCGGTTGTGAACTTTTGAATGGCTGCAATTGGTCCGAAAATTTCCTCGCTGGCAATTAACATATCCTTAGTAACGCCAGTAATTAAAGTTGGTGCATATAAAGTAGTTTCAGCTTGAGCAAGATCTCCACCAAGACTAATGGTTGCTCCCTTGTCTTTGGCATCTTGAACAATCTTCGTTACTTTGTCAATAGCTTGCTGGTTAATTAAGGGGCCAAAGTTAATTCCTTCATCTAGGCCATATCCACATTTTAATTTTTGCATTTGCCTAGTCAATTTATCAACAAATTCATCATGCACTTTTTCTTGAACCAAAATTCTATTGGCAGCAACACATGTTTGACCTGAACATCCAGAATATTATTAATATATTTATTTTTGAATCAATTTTTTGATGAGATCATACTTTTTAAATTTAAATATCAGTAAAACTATCTAATGTCATGACAATAATTTGGATTTTAAATAAAGCATGGTCATCTTAGATGTTTAGCAAGACATACTCTTCAAAACACTTTCAAGAATGAATACTAGAGCAATACTTTTCTTGCTAAATAAATCAAACACGTCATATTTCAATTTAACTTCATGCCGTAATCGCAGTTATGGATCCCATAGATCCTATCTAAAATGGTTTTCGATACAAGAGCAATTGCCGAGACCAACTTCTAATTTTTACCTCTTTTATTTTTGGTTGTTTATTTTGGTTCTAATAAAGTACCTGAGCATCTGAACTTTGCACCCATCGTTCCGGAAACAGCCTTGTCAATATCAGCCGATTCGAAAACAACAACAGCTGCATTTCCTCCTAATTCTAGACATACTCTTTTAACAGTTGATGCACTTTGTTTTAATAATAATTTACCAACTTCTGTGGATCCTGTAAATGAGATGGCGTCAACTCTTGTAGAATCACAGACATATTTTGAAATTTCAATTGTATTTTCCAAATCAGCAGGAACAACATTAAAGACACCGGATGGGATGCCTGCTTGGATTCCGAGTTCAGCAAAAGCCAAAGCAGATAGAGGCGTATCTTCGGCTGGTTTGGCAACAATTGTACATCCTACTGCCAAAGCTGCAGCAGCTTTTCTTGCAAGCATAGCTATTGGGAAGTTCCATGGTGTAATAAGGACAACAACTCCAATTGGCTCCCGAACATGCAAGTGTTGTCTATTTAAGACTGGGGGAGAAACAACTTGCCCATATACACGCCTTGCTTCGCCAGCATACCAATCCAAGAATGAGGCGGCATACGCAACTTCTCCTTTAGCTTCCGCCAATGGTTTGCCTTGTTCAAGTGTCAACAGCTCAGCTAATTTGTCTTGATTTTTGAGTAATAAATTATTCCATCTTTGCAAAATTGCTCCTCTTTCTTTGGCCGTTGTTTTATCTGACCATTCCGGAAAAGCTTCTTTCGCTGACTCGACTGCAATTTGGGCTTCGGATACTGAACAATTGGCAACTTCGTAAATTGTCTTCTTAGTATATGGGTCGAGGACAGGGAATGTGTTATTTGATAAGGCCTTCATCCATTTTCCTAAACATGTGTTTATGCATGGCACTTAGTTGATTAAATTTACCATTGATAAAAGCACGTCCTCCCTTTGGAAGGAATACTGACTCGTAGTTTCGTTTAGAAACAAGAGATAGTCTCTTGACTCCGGAAATTAATCTTGAATTCATCTGAGATAAAAACAATTAATCAAAAATATAATTATTAAGAATATAATCAATTAGATGCAATATTGACAGCTACTATTTGCATAAAACAATGCCCATTACATTTTGATAGATACTTGGAACATTACTTCAAGGCATTTCGTTGCAAGAAAAAACGACAAAAGAGAAACAACATGCGAATTTCTAAATATTTTTATTGAATGTCAATAAATAACTATTTTTAAAGATCAACTACTATGCATTTTAGCATTAGATGCAGAGATAAGATGACTAAATAACTTTAAAAAGCTCCAGCCATCCTGCCGCGATTACTTGTACTACGAAACTTGGAAGGAAGCATCAAAGCGGCTCACTTTAATTTACTATAGTACAAAATATTATACAATCCTATGGGATACTTCAAGAATACTCCTCAAGCAGGTACAGTATTTACGATTACACTATAATGACAATGCTCTAATAATAAGCATTGATTGAATTATTGCAATAACAGTTTGATAACAAATATTTAACAGAAGACTAGCGATATTTTTATTTTCTAATACGCGTCAACTCATATAACATATCATTTTATATTATTTACAAATCCAAATAATACAATTTCTTTTAGTGATCGAGCGGTGAAAGATTGTTATTGCTAAAATTATGACCATTACTAATAATGAGGCCACAAACACAGAAATAGATGAATCTGCACAACTTTCTGAGGTAATAAATGATACAGTTGACCACAATTGGAGCTATATTGGTAGCGATCAGTTTGTCCATGGGCGTTATGCCTCCACAAAGATGCAAAACTGGCTAGAACAAGGATTTTTTGATGAAAATTTAATGGTCAATGCTGAGAATGATCAACAATTTTACTGTATTAAAGATTTTAAACGCTTGTTAAATGGCGATGTAAGTTTATGATGTTTACACGTTTATTTATGATGTTGTTTTGTAAAGTTAATTAACACACGCACTAACACAATTTATGGATATTCATTTAATATTAGGATATTTCATTTTAATTAAGTGCCATAGCATATGCCGACAACATAACAGGCTTAAGATGAATCAGGGCCTGGATATTGCAAATGTTTAATATCACGGGTAGTTTTATTCGTCTAACAAAAACATAAAAAGGAACTTCCTTATTTAATTTGACTATACACATAATAAATTCATCTTTATTTTAGTGCCCCTTCAAAAAAAATATTGCATCTTTCGAAAGTCTAAAACCAAAGCAGGAAAATAGTGGTCAATATTATAATGAAGTTCAGGGCTTAATACCAGGTATGCCTGGAAATGCCGTCTTCCACGGACCTATTCCAAATCGCATGCCGTTTGGTGGTTATCCAATGATCCCCTCGTATGGCTTTCCTGGCATGGCGCCTCCAAATTATCTCGTTGCATCAGCTTCGCCCTATCCAATGGATTACTCTCAAATGGTTCCAGAGAACATGAATTTCCAAGCTCACCATGGATTCGGAGACAATTTGAACACCTATTCGCCAGCATCCTCAGACTTATATGATGAAAACAACCACACACCAAACAATATCGCGGACAGTTCAACAGACACATCAGATGCTCCATGGCAAAAAGGGTCTAAAAAAGTGGTAATGGTTGATTCATCTACATCGACAAATGTTGCCCAAACAGCTGACGCGGCCACTCAGACAGTTTATCAAATTGAGGCCGCAAGACTAACCCAATTGCTTCAGACAATATTAGGTTTTGGGATTGAAATAATCAACTAAACTAAATTTATATCTATTATTTTTTGCGAATAAATGTAAGGCCGCCCTTTATTCCTCATTTTATTAATGAAAATGGTTTGTGTTCCAATTTATCCCTTTTATGAAAATCACCGGTCCTCAACAAATTTTTCTCACGTCCTTAAAATATTTTATTACAAATTATTATCTTAACAACTATTATCTTAAAAATCATTACATTCATTATAGTAAATATATTAAATGCAAATGGTGTGAAACAAAATTACTTTTTATAAACAAATTAATATTTAAACTTTTTTGTTTAACTAAATTTATAAAATTATTGCTTTTTGTCTTATTAACAGTAGGCATGTTACTTCACATTACTTGATATTTCTGAATACTGCTGCATATTTTGCTGATATGGATAATATCTTAAATATATGCAAATATATCTATCAAGTTTCAGTCATGTATATACTACATCATTGAATCCTTATTTGTGTCCAAACGTTTAAAGAAATAAATGTAGAAACACTTATCTGAAACATTACTACTGTTTGAATACTTCGTTTTTTATTTATTGGTATTTTTATAATGTTCATATGTATTTAGTTTGGGCATCATTTTTGGTGATAAATAATGCAAAAAAAGCAAACATGTAGTTTAGACAAAAAATAATTGATATTTTGAGACTTATACACGAATCAAAGAAATATCCATTTGCTTTAATTGTATAAGATATGATTGGTAATGAAAGTATTTAACGATACTTTTGCATATCACATTTTTTATGGCTCAATATGTGATTTACTTTCTGATGCTTTCAAAATAAGCTGTTGATCTGGTTGATAATGTTAGAATTTTGTGGATGTTATTGAATTGTAAAAAATGATTTCTTGTCATCCATATCACTTTGAAACTATAAAGCTAATGTTTTTTTAATATGTATAATAATATTACTTTTAAATCATAATTATTTACAACATCTACATATTGAAATGATATGTTATTATTTTGATAACAAATGAGATTATTAATCCAACGGCATGTTTATAACAAAAAGGTTTATAGAAATTTGTAGTTGTGTTTGATTGTTATATTTGCACTTCTCTATTAGAATATGAGAAGGAATTATTGTTCACGTTTCCTATTAATTTATTTATCCCTCTTTTAAAACAAAAAATTATATATTTGAATATAAGCACTGAGCTTTATATCTGACACCATACAGCGCACAATTTCTTTTCATTGAGCTATTATTCTTAACTAATGTGCCATCTTGACTAAAAATATAACTCAAAAACCATATCATGCTTTACAAGCTTCGTCTTATTTAAAACAAACAATATCTCCCAAATAAAAGACATCATTAAGGATAGTAGATCTTTATAATGAGCGGCTAAACCCATTATTACTCTTCATTATTACTATTTAATTTGTTATGTCAAATTATTTCGCAATTAATAGGGCCTCTTCCACTAAGAGAATCACACAACACAAAAAGTATAAGCGAAAAAGCTAAAGTAAATAAATATTTTTAATCGGTCCCTATTAATTTTATCAAATGGAAAAAAGAAGTTTAATATTTTAAATTATATAAAGGGCATTTTTAGTTTATAAAAGTGACATGATAATAATAAGTATTATGATAACATATAATTTTAGACAATAAGGCATAACCTTTCGAAGGAAATTTTGTATTATTATTTATTAACGATTTATTAGATTAACGGTTTAAGGTTTCTACTAATTTAAAATATCCAGCAAAATATAATTTCTTTCTTTTTATTATTAAAATAAATTATTTTACACAAAATACAGGACTGTAATCACATTTCAACAATCAAGATACTATAATTTTCTGTCATACACAGATAAATACTTATTTGATACATATTTATGTAATGACACATTTAGAAGATTAAAAATTGTTTGGATGCCTATTTGATTACAGAGAAATAGTTAATTTATTTTTTATCAGTTTACAATAAATGCCAATATTTGAATTGACTTTTCATAATTTCACCTTACTTTTCATGTGTGTAGTACTTTGACTAAATTATTTTAATTAGGCAATAACATTTTAGGTTACCAAAAATAAGGTGTTACCAAAGTTTAATGTAAAAAAGTTTAACCAAGTAATGCATTCAATTTTTGTGAACCGTAAGTCTTTTGGGACATTTGAAAGTTTCTTTTTGAGTGACATTTAAGATGGGCAATACCAAGTTAATATTATGCTTTATTATATTTTAGATCATTTGACGTTTTAAAGGGTACATACATTTTCTTCATTTTCGTTATTTTGAAAGCATTTATTTGTTTTAATTGAGTAAGGTAAATAGGTACTATAAAAATGTATAAAATAGAAATATAAACAATTAAGTATAAAATATACTTCCCTAATATTTTATGTCATATTCAGTGTTTAATTACGTATAACGTTCTTTTGTTTCCTCTTCAATAATGGATGTTAATTTGCCTTTAGCTAATTTCTATGTTAACTGTTAAAACGAAATCATCAGTGGAAAGTATTAAAACAAAAGTGACATATTAAATTTTCTATAAACACCTGCATTATTTATTGTTATTGGAGTCATCAAAAAGTTGTGACTTTACTTTGGAGTTGAATGTATAATGACGGCATGAGCACATCCAATTCGGCTTCTTCGATGACTTCATCTCTTCCTTTTGACACAATATCCTTCACCGAAAATATCAAGGATGATTGCTTTAGAGATCTTGGCATTAGTAGTGGAAATGGGTCCCGAATGACTAATTCAAACTCTACTCAACCCGTGGCCATTCCAAACGATTGGAATAATGATAAATATCTGCAAATTCCTACATCAACAACTCTAAGGCCTTCAGTTTCTACAAGTCATGTTAGTCGATGTACTTGTCAAAGTCATCGCCCCAGTATCGTTAAACTTTCATATCAAAACGGTAATTGTTGCAAATTAAATATAAGCAGTTCTCTTTTCCTTAAAAGAATTAGTAGTTGTGTGTTAAAAAATGTTTTTTACACATTATTTCAACTACATTTGAAACTCCAAATGCATTTACAAATTGGAGACTTCATTACTTTGCATAAAAAGTAAAGAATTCAAATTGATCCTTGATTAAATATATACAATTAATTTTTGGTATACCTTTTCAGCCAACGTATCATACTCGACAAATAGCCTCGCTCATGGAAACCAGCAACATTGTAATAATCGGTAAGTGTGCTTGATAATTGGTACTTTTTTTAATTAGTCCTCCTTATGATGTCGCCTTTAATCCTATTTATATACTTTAACTAAAAATACACTTTTCCCATTAACATTACCAAAGAGAGCAAAATTAAAACTACATCATCTAATGTGTATAAAAGTGCGGTAGTATAATAGATCTTTTAATTATTTGTATTGTGTGAAATAGTGTACATTCGGCATAAAATATTGTTAAAAAAATATTATCTTGTTTATTACATACTAATTTAGTATGTTACCGTTTGTTGGTTTACATGGATGCTCTTTTGGTATTATTTGTGATAGTTGTTTGGTAGAGTTTTATAAAAAGAAGAAAAATATAATTACAAGATGCCGTGTGTTCATAATACAATATCAAGTATAATATGGTGTCGTCAAATTAATTTTTATTTGTTTTTATCATTATCATTGCACGTCAATTGTATTTTGTGGTATCTATAACATCTTTCAAAATCATTTTGTGCTATTAGGGTCAAAAATAATAAACTTTTTACATTATCTTATTTTTACAAAAAATAACAAATTACAGAAAGCTTATTGCCTCTCCTAAGATTTATTCTAACAAGATGCCTTCTGTTGGTCCAAATGGGAGAATTCTAGTTAAAGGGGCTACATTTGGAGAAAGAGTTGCTGTATCATTTGACGATGAGTAAGTAATGTATATTTATTAATACATTAATTAATATGTATAAATTTTTGTTATATTGTGGTATAATTTCAATGTTGACATTGCATATTCATCTCATAATTCTTGAATATTTACTTCTCATAATTCTTGACTATTCACAATTCATGTCTCACATACCAATCATCTTTTTGACACTTCCAAAAGCGTATCATATTTCCTCTTTTAATTGGTCACAACACATTTCATGTTACAATGATAGTTGTTCAATTTATTTTACACTTTCGATAACATTTACAGTTCATAACATCCGTACTAATGGCAGTAAATATGATATTGTAATTTCAGTTTACCATATTTTAAATGCACATAAATACATCAAAGTTGTTCTGTTAATAAATTTATAATTGCTAATGTGGCTAACTTAATGAGATTTAGTTTTAAATAAGGCGCATCTGGTAGTAGAGAATACTTGGAAAGATAAATGCCCTGAGTTAATTACTTTGTTAAGCAAATAGATACCATCAACAGATAGTTATTTTTAAAAAAAGCAAAGTAAAAAAATGGTATATTTAGTAGTCCGTTTAAGTCAAATATTATAATAACAAAAAGTGTTGTGACGATATTAAAGTTCTTCTATTTTATTGCACATTAATTTTTGTTACCGATAAAGCATTCAACTACTTTTTTGTTGAAAAGTTCTGTAAAATAATCATTAAATATATAAAAACGCCATAACTATAACGATTAATTGAAGCATAAATACGGTCCTTCTTCTAAGTTGAAAATAGTGCCTTACCACAAACACATTCATAAAATTTAGAATAGTTGTGATTATCATTTGAAATTGTTTAAAAAAATATTAAATCATTTATTTGACCAAATTGCTATATCCTTTCGTAGTCGTTTTTTCATGTGGAAAAAGTGAGTTTACATACGAGTTTAAAAAGAATAAATATGAAAATATTAGTGAGGGTACAATTTTTGTGGCTAAAATTTACTTTTAATACGTCTTTAACTTTTTTATTCCAAATTTAAGTGAACTAAATTCACTTTTATTTTGTTATTGTTTGCCATCCCAAAATATATAGAACTACAAACAGTTGTAATTTGACAAAAGAGTGACAAAAAAGTATTTTGCCAACAATATAATTTTTTATTAAACCAAATGGAATATTCGTTAAAGTATTCTTCACAATAACTTTGGTGAACTGAATGCTTTGTTTTGTAGATTTTAACCCTTTTTAAACTAATTTTTGTTTGATTGTTTGCACTTTATAAACTTTTCAACACAAATATTAGTACGTCTAGTCCGTTTTCTGATTTTTGTTAATCTGGTTAATTTACAATTTGTGTAATTTAATACATTCATATTCTTGGTTCAAATTATTTAATCTAATTATAAAGTTTATTAAAACATTTGGTTTAGGCTATCCTGTGGATCTATGGAATGCAGACAAAATAGAAGTTGTGACTGGTCCACAAGTCAAGGAAATTTACTTGAATATAAGCCCCAGCATGTAACTCCAGCCAACAATCAAATTGCTCAAGTAAACAAATTTTTATTAAATTTAAAAATATAACAAAATTTCTATTAAACTTAAAAATATAACAAAATATTTATTAAACTTAAGAATAGGACAAAATATTTATTAAACTTAGAAAATAGGGCAAAATGTTTATTAAACTTAAAAATAGGACAAAATGTTTATTAGACTAATCGCCTGAAATTATCTAAGCTTGAACACCATTTCACCTAAGATGTCAGCAACCGAACAAGTATTTTCATGATTGAGAATGTAGACATCAGGCATACTATATCTGCCATGGTCACAGTTAGTGATCTGCCTCTTGAATCTTTCAATTAGGATAAATTCCAGGTTTTAAGCTAACTCTTTGGTAGGAACTGGAAGCTTGAGGTGAAGAGTGTCAGTTGGATGGCTCTATTCTAGACTCCTTTTTGTCAAACAAATCAGCATTATTTAGAACACAATTGAATTTAGCAAAGTGTTTACTAATCTTTTCACCAATTTTGGACCCTCCGACATAGAACAGATCTTTCTCTGAGGTTTCATCGGTGGTGATTACATTATCGTCTAGCGTCAGTTTTGCTACAAATCTTGCCTGAAAGTTGACGTGTATTGCCAATGCATATGAGAGGTGATAAAATAATTTGCAGTAAGAGAGTGTTGATTTACTTTTCCTATAACAATCAGGTGAATATTTCTTAGCAAGTCCATAGAATAAGGTAGCAATGTTTCGTTGACCTAAGCCAGTATCATTAAACACCGTGCACATTTCTTTAAAATGTGATAAACTCGTTGCTTTGAACAGGTGAAGTCAACTTATTCTTGTCTCAGATCGAATATTCCAATTGGATTGACAGATGTATCGGTGAAGGCAGGCGTATCCTAGATCTTTTTCGATTTGATCCATGTATGCTTCAACTTCTGGTCTACGTCGTATCAGCAACTTTTCTCTTTCACCCAAACTTGTGCCATTATTTATTTGAAACAAACCAACAAACTGATTTGGTTGTTTTGACTGGTCTGGAACTAAAACAATTATTCATTATTTAAAATGCTTAACTTACTTTTAGTCGAGGAATCTTTTCTTCCGACAGATAACAGCTCTTCCCCAACGATAGGTGTTTCTTTCCAGTAACTTCATAGAACAGCTGTCTCGTACCAATGGATAAGGACATTTCATTCTTATTTCTTTTGAGAGTTTTCTTGACAGCGTTATTGATATCATTTTTCTCCATAGTTTGACTCCAATTTAAGTTAGTGGACAACTAAAATAAAGAGACAATAATTAGTGAAAATCATAGTTAAATCTAGACACCCATAAAAACCTTTATAGAATACCCAAAATCGCTAATTTTTGGTATGAGTATTGGGTAAATGAACCATACCACATCCATGCCATATAGGTTTAATTGTAAGCTAAATAACAATATAAATGTGCATATTAAAAACATCAACAAATTTAAACATAAGTAATATTCATATTCTAAAAAATACTCTTTTAAAAAGAGACCTTTGGCATATGTTAACTTACATTTTATTAGAAATACAATATTTGACTAAAAATTAAGTAAGCTATTTATCAACAAAAGTACATAAGATTTTATTGTATTTGCATGTCGAAAATTGGTATATTATTAATGGTAAACAATTGTGGTATTTTGAAAAGTATACAAACTGAGATTGTTCAAAAGGTATTCAAATTTAAACTTAAAAATTGCAACATTCCAAAGTATTAAATTATGACATTTTAAAAAGTATACAAACTGAGATTGTTCAAAAGGTATTCAAATTTAAACTTAAAAATTGCAACATTCCAAAGTATTAAATTATGACATTTTAAAAAGTATACAAACTGAGATTGTTCAAAAGGTATTCAAATTTAAGCTTAAAAATTGCAACATTCTAAAGTATTAAATTGTGATATTGTAAAAGCATTAATTTGAGATACTTTCAAGGATTAATTTGTATTCGTAAAAAAGCAGAGAATTGTAATATTGAATAGTAGACAATTTGGTGTTTTTTCTCGGAATCAAAAGTATAACCTATAATATTTAATTCGAATGTTATTATGATATTAATTTGAAAAAGAGATTAGAAGTCGTACTAAGTGTGAGATTAGGTGGGATTGTAAGAAAAAATATAGCTACACCATTTGGCTAAACACTTATGTTTAATATCTGTATATTTAATAGAATTAATAATGTAGGTACTTTTAATTAACAGAATATGCGACAAAAGTTACTACAGCTTGAAGATTTTATAGATATTAGTTTTCGTGCCATTTTCACCTTTTAATATTATACTTTGAGTATCCAAAAATTAAAACGGACATTTCATTTAATGGCTCGCTAAAAGGATTTAAAGGAACTAACTTCTTGTTCATCTTTCCCATTTTTATTTATTTAGGCATTTGTAACAAGATATAAACGTATATTCTATATTTTAACTTTTTAAATATAAATTTAGCTATTACGTATCGCTTTTGTTTTTATTAAAAAATGGCTTCAGCTAATAATCTGTATGAAAATTTTCCAAAAAAAATGTCTACAACAAGCCATCCACCACCACCTAGAAAACGAGCTGGATCTATGTTTTTTGTAAGTGAAGCCTTAAAACTAAAAAATGATCTTAAATTGATATTAAATGGCATTAAATGTAATACTGTTATTATCCATGATATCAACATGTTTTGACTTTAAAATGTGTTTTTAAAATCTTATTTACCTTAACACATTTTCAATTAACAATTAACACATTTCAAAATGTGGTTTAATAAATTATGATGACATACAAGCAAATGAATAATTCTATAAATAAAATATGGGATATATTAAATATATACGAAAATATACATTAAGAGGGTGTCTAAGATGATGCAATAATTAATAATGAATGAACGTCATGTTCGGGATAAAGGAAATTTAGATAATATGAACTTCTTATTTTCAGGTGTCGTCAGACATTTTAAAAGTTCAAGGATTTACTAGTCAATATCGCAAATTACTATCAAAAGGACATCGCAGAGAGTCAAGTCCAGGCGGATCTCTTCAGGATCAGTCCAATAATGGTTCTCAAGGTAAAACATTTCTTTTTTAAATCTTGTTTTGCTCCATGTTTTTAAAAAAGTGTGAGAGCATTTTGGTTTGTTATGAGGGAAAGTGTAAAAAATTAGTGTAGATATATATTTTTTCTACACTTTAACAACAAAGTAACGTTGAGGAATGGTTTTTTATTAATTTGGTATGCGATTAGAGTTGTTGTATAGATTTATTTGGCAATTCTGAAATAATTATTATTTTGTTATCTAGGACATTTGTTTGAAGAATAACATATAATTTAGCTAACTTTTGATTTAGTCAATGCATTTATAGTAAGGCTAAACCTAATAATAAAGCTATATATTTAAGCAAAATATTTAGTATAGCAACCGATTATATCACGTTTAATTTTTCATCCTTATCACAGATTGATACGCATCATGCCATATAGGACGACACTATAATAACACGCACTAAGCTTTTGTTAAATAAAGCTGTGTTTTTTAATGTTCGATTGACGCAACCGAAAAATTGTATGAAGCCGATGGTGTGATAAAGTAAGGATTAGGAGCTAAATGTAGTTGTGATGATTCTTTTCACTTTTGTGCATGCATATGTTTATTAATTCAATACTAATAAGTATTTTCATATTTTTCTTAACAATTTACGTTCTTTCACCATTTATATTTAATTTAGCGATAAAGTATTTCTCTTATTATATTAAAGTACACATTCATAAACTTTATTACATTGTCAGAATTGTATTTTACACCCTAGGTATATATCCCAATCCACCTTCTTTTCATATAATTATTATTACACTTACTTTTTTCAAGTCAAAATACCTATATCACTTGTTTTACATAAAACTTTTAGTTAGCTATCCAAGCTTTATAATTTTTCATATTATATCTACGAACCTTTTATGAAAATAATCCATCCCCTACTTTGTTTAAATTACTCTCAATAGTATCGTATTTAAAATTGCATTAAAAATCGAATTAGAATTTGTAACAAAATTCGAATTAGAGTTTGTATTAAATTCGCATTAGTTGCCAACTTTATGTATAACTTATTACAATTTAAGACAAAGATTTGCTTAATTAATAATAGGCATCACTTTTATTTTGCATGTCTCTTAATCTCCTACTCGACAAAGCATTTTTCTAAACATATACCGAATAGCTAACTGAAAAGGCTTCTAGCATATTACATGTGATATGATGCAACCATTGAAAATGAATAAAAGTGTGAAGAGTCAAAAACAGTGCCAATACTTTACTGGTTATTGGAATCGCACAGTTTGTGAAGACCCTGAATCACCTAATATTTATTCCTTTTCATCTTCCAAACGATCATCGGTCAATTCTATTATGGCTAATACGAAAGATGATAGTGGCTTTTCAACGGGCCGAATTCTCTCTAGTCCTCTCCCACAGCTACCACCATTGACGTGTCACAATTGCGGGACAAAAGTTGACGCTCGAACACCTAAATTGAATCATATTTACCCGAATTGTCTAAATAACAGATCTTTGGACATCTACCACCCAAAGTATAATGTTAGGCCATCTATATCTATGAGACACTTTTCACGAAGTTTTTCACTACGAAGACGTTCTATTACTCATGCCTCGACACTTCATTCTACCTGCTGTATTTGTAATGGCAAACTTTGCCACCAACACCAAGAAAGCTTATTGATGCGTAACAAATATCCTTACAGTACTGAAGATGTACGTCGGTGTGGAGTGGAGGTCCCCAAAAGTTGTTTTATAAAAAGTTATTACATCTTTCCTCATTTTCCCTCATCGCCTTTATTTATTTCAGAAGACAATAGACGGAATGGAGAAGTACAATTCGAGTGTGCAGGTTCTGTTGATCAGGAAAGCCAAAAGAACGGGGGTCAGGGTAGTAGTGCAATTGTGAGAAAGATTAAGAGAAGGAAAAGCGGGTATGGAATTTCTATTACCAGGTATAGTGTGTCTTCTTAGGCAGATTTTTTTAGATTTATCCAGATTTACATGACTTTATATAGACTAGTCGTATTATTTAAAAATTTAAAAGTCAAAATCTTGCAAAAGCTCTTTTATTTAAGAAAATCGTCACTCTTCCATTATCAAAATGAATAAACATCATAATAAGCAAATAAGAAATTATAAAAACAGAAAAAAAGTATAAAAATACATACCGCAAATATGTATAGAATGGCAAAAAAAGCATTTGCCCAATCATTCTTTCATCCATTTCTTGAAACTTGAGAGTGTTTGACTTTGCTATTAATACCACTAAACATCTTGATTAATAAAATAATTAGAAGTAATAAATTAAATTATGTTCTAATTTAACACATTTACCGGAACATTAAAGTTAATAAAAACAAATACCCAACATCACTTTCAAAATGTGGCATAACTTTTGAGAGGAAAAGCAAATATATTTGTGTAAACATTGTGAGAAGTTAGTTTTCTCATAATGATAATTTAATTTTTGTTCCAATAACTCCATACTAGAAACTAGATATTTGCCTTCATTTGCTTGTTATTGTGGTGGCAAAAGGTATTTTTTGGATATTGACTAATTACTTTCATTTTTTTGAATTAATGCCAGCAATATGGGCTTTTATTGTAGGAAAGTTTGCATGATATCACTTCAAAATAAGATAAAAGTTTTGTAAAGTTCGGATATCCTTAAATTGTTTATAAATAGTGTATGAATAGTTATAAAAATCTCAGTAAAAACGCAAGCCAGCATGAGACACTAAAATATATAAAGTTACAGATAATCTAAAAGTGACAATGATATTGAATAATAGATTTATATTCTCCTAATGTTGTCTATTTTAGTGATAGCACAGCCAAGATGAGGTGCCGCCAGCGGAAGGTCTTGTTTGAAAAAAGAAATACAAATTGTGATATGTCTTTGACATTGGCAATTTTGGGTTTGATTTTTGTAGTCATTGACTCTGAACTTACAGCTCTAAATTATGTGGGAAGGGTAATTTTGTGAATGTTTCAAAATCTATATTTAATATATTTTTTATTTCTCAAGGATAGTGTGGTATCTCTTGGGTTACGTATGGCATGTGTACTCTCAACGCTTTTGTTGGATCTTTCACTTATCAACTATCATGCTTTAGAAGTAAAAATTGCATTATTGGATTCTGGAGCTGACGATTGGAGAGTGGCGCTCACTACAGAACGAGTAATAAAATTATGTGTTGAGTTGTTTGTGTGTTCGATATGTCCCTTACCGGGTGAGTATTTTGTTTTGATATCATTTAATATTATGGGAAATTTCAGTCAATTTAACAATATTTTGGCCTTATATCAACCCAATTGATAGAAATGTGACTATGGTTGAAATTCCTGTAACTATCTTGATGTCCATTCCTTGCTTCCTGCGTGCCTACTTGTTGTGTAGATTCATGGTTCTCCACAGCAAACAATTTCAAGTAAGTTTAAAGCCAAATACGTCGGTGGTGACATTTATGTATTTCTGTAAGAAGATTTAGTGCAACTAATCGTACAATTTAATTTAAATAATGTATTTTAAAAATTGAATATTGGATGATTTCATTAAATCTCCTACTTAGAGTAAGAATACATAAATTGAAGTCTCTTTTTGTGATGATAAAACTAAACAATTATTTTAGGATGCCGCGACACGGTAAGTATTAGTTGCTGTCAATATCAGCAATCAAATCTTCTGATAATTGAACTATCCCGTAAGATTTGTATTAAGACAACCTTCATAGATAAGCATCTAATAATATATTTGGTATAGGTCCATTGCCGCGTTAAACAGAATCTCCATGGACTTCAGATTTGTGATTAAAACGATGATGGCAAACCATCCCCTCCGGGTACTGATTATCTTCACATGTTCTTTCTGGATAATTTTAGCATGGTGTTTTACTCAATGTGAACGTCACACTACTAACAAAAATATCAATGAATACCATTATATCAACAGCTTGTGGTTTATTATTGTAACTTTTATGTCCATCGGGTATGTTTTAATATTAAATAATAATTAGTATTGTCTTTCAGATACGGTGATATCACACCTTCCACTTTAATGGGCAAAGTTCTGGCCATTTTTTCGGGAATTGTGGGTGCTGGAGTTTCGTCTGCTCTTATTTCAGTTATAAGCCGAAAATTGGAATTGTCAAGAGCTGAAAAACATGTAAATAACTTTATGGCTGATTCAAAATTAACGAATGAACGCAAAAATGCAGCTGCTTCTGTTTTACAACAGACATGGTTTATTCACAAATATCAAAGACACGCTCATAAGGGTGAAGATTTAAAATTAAGACAACATCAAAGGAAGTTTTTGCAAAGTATAAATGAATTTAGGAGAGTTAAATGGGAGTTAAGGAAATTATCAGACAGGTAAAGTTTACTCAAGTAGCACATAATATAACCAACTAATATGTTATAAAATCGACTAATAAATACTCGAGTGTTGACTAATTGAATATATTTATTTTTAGGGGGAATTCGCTTTTGGATGTCGGGAAACTTCATAACGAAATGCATGAAACGTTGTGGGAAATGCACAAGACTCAAGATCAGTTCATAACTCAAATAAGTTTACTAACTCAGAAAATAACGGATTTGCAAAATGTAATACTCAAGCAAAATAATATACCGAAAATCGCTGAAAATTTAGAGGAACAAGATGGTAGTAACCAAAATTTAATTGTTCCAGTTGGAGTCGTACATGGTTTTACAAGTGGCTTAAATAACAATGATTTTTGCTCACATACAAACAATCAGCAAGCAACGGCGTCAACATCACCAGGAACATTTTCAACCCGGTCAGAATCTCAACCAAAGTCGATTACAGATTCATTATTACAACATTCAGCACGATTTAAAACTTCCCTCCCATCTACTCCGCGTGACCACCGAGCAACTATTGTATTGGAAATTGAGCAACATTGTACAGCATCGACTCCATTAATAAGCAGAGATTGATTATAATATTCCGGGTGTATAAGTATTTTATTATTGTAACAGAAGCGCGCTGATCAGGAGATTCCTTCACTCTTTTATAAGACACGCTTTGTATAATTCATATTTGTATAATCTTTTGTATATGTTCATTTATTTGGAATAAATAATCTTTAATATGTAGTTTGCTCATAGCTTTTTATTTTCAAAGATCACATTACTTAGTCCAAGTCTACTTACATTTATACAAATCACAAATTAGCATAACTTAGACCATTTCCTCTAATTAGTGGCAGGAACATAATCTTGCCATAGATTAAACATAATCAGTGCAAATGTATTAATAAATTTTTAAAGTTCTCAGTTTTTATATAACTTGAGAAATGAACTTGATGTTAGAAAAGTTCTTTGGAATAACACGCCAGGTTATACAAATTTATTGTTTATTATATGCCACTTGCTTCATTCATATCAATTTTATATAATCTCTGATAGCCCAAATACATACGTTATTTTTTTAAATATTTAAAATCATTTAAAACAAATTAATCTTAAATCATAAATGAATATTAAAGTGTGTCGCAATTATGCACTAATGGAGTTACTTCCTCAATAAAAATATTTTCTCACTGTCATATCAATTTCACATTAACTTTTAAAAAATAACTTTATTTACAATTACAGCAAAAATGAAAAACTGACCTTTTAAAAAGTTGAAATTTAGTCTATTTTTAATTGCACAAAAGATGCCAACAATTTCCGAAGACACATTGTTTGATGTTTCAAGGACTTTCTGTAGAACATAAGTACTTAGTAAATTTATTGTCCTAATTAAAAAAACAAAATGAGATCAAATTGAGCTATTAAATATGTAACAAAAACTAATACGCATAATTTATTTTTGATGTTTCTCACAATAGTAGATATCAACTAAATAGCAGCACAAACTATAATTTAACAAAACCTTTATGAGTCATATGTATAAATGATATGATATTAAGAGCACTTGAAAGAATCACAGTGCCCATGTTGAAATGAGTGTTCTTAAACTATTTTATTTATTACTGGCTATTGTATTAGCAAAAATCGAGTGCGATGTTGAGAATTCACTCTATTATTATGGTAAAAATTTATCCGCATGCACTTAATAATCTTTTTAGACTCCTCAACTTGTGGAATAGCACCGACTTTGTTAAAACACCAGAAAAAGTATCTTAATAAATCATTAAATGATAATAAAATAGAGGTCGAAAATTCGAGAATTCCTTGGGCAGTTCAAGTTGAAAATATAGATGGAATTATTTGTGGTGGCGTTCTTATATCTCATATAAATGTAATGGTTTCGCAATTGTGTATTAAGAATATCTCTTATTTACCAACAAATCAAGACATTTTAAGTAAATTAATCATCAAATTGCAAGCTCCATGCGACAATGAGATTTGCAACAAGAAAAATGTTCTAAAGCGTTATCCAGTATCTATTTACAATCCACATTCATTTAATAATACTCACCAAAATGTTGTTATTTTAGAACTTGATGAAGCTATTTATGAAGTTCCACACGTATGTATTGATTTTCTAGAGTCTAATGAGACAGGTAACTATGAAAATGAACTGATTTCGTACAATGTCTTTTATTCCGGAAATAATACAATGGTCCCACATTTCTATTCTTCATTTTACGTTAATTACGGAGTAAATAACTCCAATAATGAATGCATTAATTCAGACAACCCTGGAGGGAAATATATCTGTATTAGAAGTGATGATAGAAACGAATACAGTTTGGATAAAAATAATTTGTCTTTCTCTGATTCTGTTCATTTCAAAACGTATCAGTATCTTCAAAAACCGTTTAAAGAAAGTACGTGTTCGTCACAAATTAATACAGCCAAGACGTACAATGAATTTGAGCTCACTAGTAAGTTTAACGAAGGTCCATGTCTTGGGGATTCAGGTGGTTCAATAGGAAAATGGATAAATTATCTAAATGAAACGAGATATATGATTGTTGGAATTGTTAATGGCGGCATAAGCACTCTTTGCAATAAACTAAACAAAATCGTGTTTGTAGAAAATTCTTTCCCTATAAATATTTACACCAATATATCATGTTTTGCTACGGAGATCAATCAATTTATTAGCCAAGCTATTTAAAATCTACTCACGCAATATCTTTACAAAATGGAATAAAGAAAATAAAATATTGAATCTCATTTTTACGTTTGTTAAAAAGAGAGTTAAATAATATAATGCATTTATGCAGTCAAATGTTAGGTTGTCATAATATCCATTTAAAATATGAATAAATTAAGAAACTATGCTCTTTTGTTTTAGTTCCAATTTAACGTCTTTTTGAGGGAACATGTTTTCAAGGTAGTAGTAACGGTTTTTCTTCTTGTCTGTAGAATAAGGTTTAAGAGTCGAATGTTTGCTTGTGTCTTGCTTCTTTCTGGGCTTTTTAACAACTTTTGGAGTTTCGTCAATAATCGTAATATTCGTAATAGTCACATTCGATTTTTACCTTTTGTGGTTTTAACGAGATCAGCCCGTTTTTAGTTATCGAAATCTTTTTATTTTAACAACTGAAGTTTTCTTCTTCGAATATTCCATTCCAGTAGCAGTTAGCATGTTGTTCTTCGCTTGAACGATTGATCGAGAAAGTTTGTTTTTATCAATCAAATCTGCTTTACTAGTTATCAAATTGACGGCAGTTTTACTGATAGATGCTCCGTAATTAAGTTCATAAGAGATCATTTTGCTAGCATCATTCTTTAGAGGTTCCAACTTTTCAATTCTAAAACGTTTTCAAAATTATTTATATACCGCAATTAAGAAATAAATATCTAATTAATGAATTTGTTTTATGTTTTTAAATTGATGATAAATTTATTTAATAATTAAAACACATATTTGTATTTAAACGTTAAATAATCAAAGCAGGAATATGGGACGAAACATGTTTGAGATTAAGAATTCTCATTCATCAGACTTTTATCTAGTCACCCATAAAGAAAAAATGACAACTACTTTTAGAACAAGCATTCTTCTCAAACCCGGCACACTCCAGAAACCGAAGGTTTATCTATAATAGAGACGTAGTCATAATAAAAGAGCCATCTAAGTAATTAAACTTCTAATTTGAATCAATAAGGTATTTTATAGTTGTTAACGATTTGAGGGCATATAGCAGCTGAATTTCAATCTTAAAAGATACGAACCTTACTTTAAAGTCTTAGAGACAATAACCTCTATATCAATTTATTAGATTTAAGTCATGCAATATAGTTATTACTAGTAGTGGTTAGAACATCGTTTATGAAAGCATAGAGGTGCGTATATACTGACTTAAGTAAACTTGACACAAGAACCATGCAAAATATAATAAACTAATAATAATTAACATTGGTATTGTTCGACAAATTATGTTAATCAATTTTTTATCAGTAAGTAAAAATTATACTTATAATTACAAGTTTGCATCAATCTAAATTGATTGAAACTCAAGCTTCTTCAGTATAAAAGGCAACTTTTGATTGATTCTTGACTATTGCAGGTTGGATTTGATTGTGTTTTTTATAATTGCGCTTCAAATATCTGGGGATTATAAATAGTGCAATGAAAAGTATGAACTAAAAACAATACATTAATTATTTAAGAAAGTGTTTCAACTTACGTATACTGATTCAATGCATAAAAATATGGAAGTCGTGGCTCTGTATCCAATTAAATCAACGGAAAAAGTACCTGCAACGGAGCCAATAAAGCTTCCTAGTGAAAATACAGATGTAAAAGCAGCAGAAATTATGCCATTTGTGCGAATATTGTCGGGAAAGCCATTCTCATTGATAACTATTGACTTTTGATTTGAGTATGAAGGAATGAATAATGATGAACCAGATATTGCCAAAAATATTAAAGCAATTGTCGTAGAATATAAATTTGATTTAAATGGTAGAAAAGAAGCTGGACCAATTATGACAAGGTAGAATATAAACATGATGTTTCCCATAACTAGCAAAATATTTGAAATTGGATACCTGTCAATTAAATAGCCGAATAATGGCGCTGTTACACTATAACAGAAGAAAACAATTAGGTAAAATATTCCTATTTGAGACGGCATAAGTTTAAAGCTTTGAATTGCAATCGGCAAAGAACTAGAGTTGAAATAGAAGATTACCCCGACGCTAAAAACTGTTATTAACACAAACCAAATATCCTTGATTTTCATCATTTTCGTTAATGTCAATTGCTCTATATTCATTTCTTCCTCTTCACATTTTTGTTCGAAATCTTTGATATAAAAAACAGAAAGCACCCCGATAATTGCCAAAATACTGCCAAAAATGAGAAAAGGTAAAGGATATGAGCCTCCATTAAATTCATAAATGATCCCGCCCAAGAAAGGACCCAAAGCAGCTCCTGATCCACTGTAATTGTTTGTTTAGAGTCTATTCATTATTAATATACGTACCTTCCTACTTCAATCCACCCCAACATTGAAGACATCAGATCTGGAAACTGATTTGAAATTATAGTAAAAGAAGTTGTTAGTGCCAAAGCGCTTCCACCGCTTTGTATTAACCTCAGTGTCAAGGTAGCTGCCAAAAAGCCATAATGATTATCAATTAGATTAGTAAGTGAGAAAGCTAGTGTTCCAAAGGCAATAATAAATACCCCATTGTAAAAGATTTTCTTGACTCCAAAAATTGTGATCTGATATTTAAATTAGGAAAAGACATTTGAATAAAAACACTTACTAATCGAGCTACAAAAATTGAGGAAAATGCTCCGAGCAAACTGAAAGACCCAAATATAGTTCCAATCTCACTTATAGATAAACCTTTTTTTAAGGAAATATTATAGAAGAATGGTGTTAAAGCAGTGCAGCTGATAGGAGCTATCAAATTGACCAAAAATATCAATCCAAATTTGATCCATTCAGATATCGTCAAACTAGAAAATGTTTGTTTCTTCGTTTCTTGTGAAATAATTTCATCAGGGACAATTTGTCTTTCCTCAGCACATGATTCCATTTTAAATGTAATACAATAAAATTATACAGATTTTGAAAGCTTCTTATGCAAACTAATCTCAATGTCTTGTCTAGTACAACCTTATGATGAACATCATACTCAAGGCTAAATGGTAGAGATATTTGTTTAGAAAATACTGATCTTAATATCTAGTGCAACCCCGCCCTTCAAATAAATAATTGCAATTAAACATGACCGAATAAGTTGAAGAATTAGACAATTAAACAATCAAGGCTCCCCTCTTCAATCAGTCATTTTTTAATGACGCATTTTGTAAGCAATTTGTGTTTAATTTATTTGTCGTTGACATCCATTTTGAAACTTTCCAACAAATAATTTTGCCAATTTTCGAAAGTGTCAAAACAAATTAATACCCTGTAAATGATACGTGAACATTAACTAATCTTAACGTTTACAAGCAAATTTTGAAAGACTACAAAGAACACTGAAAAAAACTTACGTTGATCAGAGACGTTAAACAAGTTTTCCTTACGATTTACTACAAACATGATAAATTGCACCTATTACACTTGACACCCAAAAATAATACTGAGCAAATACAAGCACATATGAATACATTAATATACGAATTTATTTGGCTAATTATTTTGGCAAAAACGACTTGTCTTTAATCAGTATTTAAAAAATTGTGTTACCATACATAATCTTATTGTTAGGTGGTTTTCACGTGAAACATTTAATCCCATTCGAATAAAACACTCTAAGGCAAGAAGATTCGCAAATTAACTTTTTTGACCAAAAAGTGATTGATAGGTAAGAATAGTGTGATGCATCAGTTGATCAATCTGAGACATTTACAGAATTTTTTGTGAAAAGATTTACAAAATAGATGGAAATTTATTTAAATTTTTACTTATCAAATAACATCATGGTGTAGAATTTTAGACCTTGATACTATTTAGTGGTACAATCTTGACAGCATCCAAATTTGCATTTTCAGCGAGGTAAACTTGACCTTGTTGCTTAGACTTGATATATCTTGGTACCAAATAAAATGCGATGAAAGTTGCAAACTGAAAAATGATGTAAACATAAACAAGTAATTTGCTTACGTAAATGGTCTGAAGTGCAGAAAAGATAGTTGTTGTGTAAACGTAATTAAAATAATCAAGTAAAATTGCGCCACCTAAAAAATATTGTAAATACGTAAATAAATATGTTGTTTAGCAATTTAAAACAACCTGTTGGCCCTATGAAGGCTCCAAGGGAAAAACTGGCAGTGAAAATTCCACTGATAATACCGGTGGTCGTCATGTTATCCTAGCAAATATTATGTATATTATTTAAGAAAATCAACTAACCGGATATCCGTGTTCTTGCACAATGATCAAACTTTGCTTAAAGCATGGTATGAATAATTGTGCCCCTGAAATTCAATTAATATAAATATAGTGGTGGATCTACTAATTAAATATTTACCGGCTACTCCTTGAATTGCTAGTCCAATTGCAAATACGTACATATTACGCTCGAATCCTAAGAAGGGAGCTGGCCCGAGTATTAATAAAGAGATAATTAATAGAGAATTCCCCGAAATAAGTAAATAGTTGGTCATCTTGAATTTATCCAAAAACATTCCCAATATTGGAACACTTACAGCATAAATTCCTGAATTTGATTAATTACAGAATATAAATACTCACTAACCTCCAATTAGCAAAAAGAATAATCCAAGCTGAGAAGGAGAAAGATTGAATTGTTCCAAGGCTACTGGAATGGTTGGATCGTGGAAACTGAAAATCAGACCGACGGAGAAAGGAATTGAGATAATGAACCAGCAGTCTTTTATTACAGCAAATTGCTTAAATCCAAACTGTTGTACATTTTCGTCATGTTCTTCCTCCTCAGATACACTATCATGAATGTAAAAGTATGAGAATACAGAATTGACTGATAAAATGGCACCAAGGGTCAAAAACGGCACAATGTATCCGAATTCATATAATACTCCCCCAAACAATGGACCGAGCATAAATCCGGCACTGAAAAATAAATCGTTAAATGGTACCACATATTTTTCGTATAACTATTCCTCTCTACTCAAATTAGCATTCAATACAAGATGTTTCTATTTAATGCATATTTTTTATAGATAAAAACAATTATTTACGGATCAGTTGAATTCTGCATATATGTGGTAGACTTACCCTGCTGCGCATTCTGCTAAGCCTAAAACACTAGACATAATGTCTGGATATACTTTTGCAGCGATGCAGAATGATGTGCAAAAGAATGCGGTGTTTCCAGCGCTCTGTATAAGTCTCAATACAAAACAAATCCAAAAGAACCAAAAACTGTTTTCAATATAATCCGTAAATGCAAAGGCAATGGTTGATATGGCTGTAAGCATTAGCCCACCTGCGAATTCATTAGCATATTAATTATATTTTTAGATTTATGTGTTTGTTAATTAGATATGCTTCATGCAAACATTATGTTGAGAATTCATACATTTGAATGTTAAATCACAACTACTTATATTTTGCCAATATTATGATCAAATATAGTTATACTAATATTTTTACAGCAATAACCCGCCCATATTGGTGTTTTTTGATTATCATGACTCAACAAGGAAAGAAGAGGAGTAATGCCCGTGATTTAAGTGATCATCTAGTAGTTTGGAAGAGAAATCTGTTGCTAAAACATCAAGGAATGAAAAGAGCTTGTCTTTTGGGAGAAGTACACCCTTTAAAAAATAGTAAGTTTAAAATTCAATTATCGTATAGTTCATTTGTTTTTAGCTTTACTTCAAGAAGTCCCTCCCGTTTCTCAGCCACTTCAAATAGGAGTTAGTACGGATGGTAGTCCGATATGCAAACACCTATTAATAAATGTTACAAGAACTATAAAAAGACTGGAAACAGATTCAAAAAATATAGGATTCCTAAAGGATTTTTTGTTACCAACTTGAAAAATAATGACTTTATCGATGGTGTGATTTCGAATGAATTTTATAGAAGAAATGAAGTAACAATCTTAAAAATGAAGTAAAATTCGGAGGCAGTCATTGGAAATATCGAATCTATCCTGATCAGAGTCTCCAGATCTCAAATCACAAACTTTGATTCTGGCTACCTATATTTTGAAGAGGCCTTTGAATTGAACTCCGAACTTAACATAAAGGTAGCTAATCTGGTCATCAAAGAGTTTATTGATGCATTCGATTTTTCGGTTGTGAAATGTTATAAATAAGGTTGTTAATAGTCTGTCTAATTTTAATATTTTACCCCTATTATGCATTAATTAGAATAAACTTTTGTATCTCGTTAGTAAATCTTTTTACCTGCAAAAATCCGTTTGGCCCCATAGATAGGAAGCTAAAAAATCAATTTTTATTACATTATTTTCAAATACTTACCAATTTTCCAATAAATGGAGATAGAAAAAAGCTTAGAAGGTTGAATATTCCGAAAATGACTCCAACTTCTGATATAGTCAGACCTTTTTTAGTTCCCACAGCTAAGTAAAACGTCGCAATCGAAGAAAAACTCATGGGGCAAAGTGCATTTGAAGCAACTAGGATTATTAACAATATCCATTCATCTTTCGGCAAAGTAGAAAACGTCTTTTTTTCCTTAACAGGAACTTCGATAGTATTTTCTGTGCTTAAATTGTCCTCCATTGTTTAGTCGTTTATAAAAATATAGGGAATATTTTTCATAACCTCAATTTTGAATGTTATAGTTTCGAGTCGGCGATGTTTAAATACTGATATTAGGGATCAATACTTTAAGCGTAAATTATTCAAAATCACTTATTTATCATATAAAATTAATCCTAAAATAATATAGTTAGGTTTGTTAAATACTCTTAATAATCAATGTGCTTCCTCTTTTAGTACATCACCAGGGTATAATGCTTTTTATGCTTAAATGCACTTTCTAAATAACATAAAGAAGTTGATCTTTCATAGAGAAATTTAACCATTTGATAACTTAAAAGAAGCTATTACGTAATCAGGGGATCAAACAGAAGATTAGATTCATTTGCATATTTTGTTTGTTATCCACTTGATCATTTTTTAAACTTTATTGTGTCTCTGTTGTATACTGCAACCAAACAATTGTGAATTCAATTAAAAGTATTTTGACATAGGCTCAATCTAAAGTGATAATGTGTTTTTATAAAATAAAAATGTAAAGGCGATTTGCAATGTGTGATTTTTTGATTCATCATAATATTTTCAGTCATACTTTACAACAATCTTTTTGAAAATGCCAAACAAATGATATTTCTAATTGAAAAAATGATGTGGTAGCAATGTTTTTTGTTGTAATGATGAATGTTTATATTCATTATTTTATCATACTATCAATCTCCCAATATTACACTCTTTATAAAATGTATCTTGTTCTTTTGTTTTAACTTAAAAATGTTTATTAAGGCATTTAAATATTTATTTAGGTATTTAGTTATACAGTAATATTTATCATTTTGGCAAATATCTCACCATTTCCCGTATCATTTGCAAGAGATCTTGAATGTTTTCAATTGGCAGTTTTTCATTTTTACAAGTATTTTTCATTTCTTGAACTCTTCTTATAATTGTCATATAATTTTTGGTACCAATCATATGATTTTCATTCCCATATAATAAGTTGTATTTTAAAAAAGCATCGAAAAATTTGCAACCCATATCCAAATTCCATGCCTCCATACTGTCTGCTTCCTCAATGTCATCCCAATCCACGAGTTTCGGCTGATTTTTGATAATAATAAACTGGTCTTGTTTGAAATCGTTCAATTTAAGTGGGGCTAATTTATACAGCAATATTAATATTTTTTGAAATAAATTGACTCTGTCAATAAATTTCGTTTGACCCAACTTCATCATATCTAGCTTTTCGCCTCTGTCTGTCAGTACCAGAATTTCATTTATTTTATACTCGAAATGTTTGGGAATGCAATAAGCATACACTCGAGGCACGTTTGAATCCGATTGACGGCTTAGTATCGAACAAATTTCACTAACAAAACTGTTCGCCAAATTTGATATGCACGTCTTTTGATATGTGATGTCATGGAAGTGATTTGTGAAACAGCCGCTAAAAGTTTTACCCTCCAAATTGATTCTCTTTATCACTTTATCAGCAGATGACAATTCTATTACTTCTTTATTCCATCCTGAGTAAAGCTGTTGTCCATTTAAGGACAAATTATTGAAATAACTGCAATTTCCGATTACATTATTTCCTAAACAAAATGGAAGTAATAATTGGAGTATACTAAATAATTTAGTTAAATAAATATAAATAGATAAATAAATATAAATAGGTTTAAATTAATAATGTAATCACATTTGCCTAAATTCATTACATTTATGTAAACTTATTTACACTTATTTAAACTCATTTACACTTATTCACATCTATTTAAACTTATTAGTGTACTTACTGATTGTATGGTCACTAGTAAACCTTATCTCATCATTTACAAAGACGGCATTTTTATGATTAATACTAATTTGTTCATTATGTCCCTTGACATTTATCCAAACTTGAGTTATCATAAAGGCAAAGCATATTATAGCAGACATACAAAATAAAATACTTAAATTGTCAATTTTAGACTGGATCAGGTCTTTTTTATCGTTCATGATAGTGTTAATTAATAGATCAAACAAGAATAGTAATTAACACTTTATCAATAACCGCAATTTATTATCAAGAAGCTGAGTGGACTGGGTAATTAGAATTGTAATAGCATTAATAAATAATATTTTTAGATCAATAGCAACTAAAATAAAGGCAAATATTTCATGTAACTTCACTTTGTTAAGAACAATAAATTGTGAAAGTTAAGAATAAAGAGATTTACACACTATCTATTTTGATAAATGACTCTTGCTTCATCATTTATAATGCACACAATAGACAAACTATTTGCCTTGTCTTTCGGATGATCGAAGACAACTTCTGCCAGGAGGAGGTCTTACTTAAACTATACACAAAATATGTGTATATTTAAACTAACTTTTAAAAAAGTAACTTTAGCTATTTTATTTATTTCAACCTCGCCATCTTCTTCTTAACCATACAAATATGCCTTTAAAGTCACTTGTCAATCATCAGATGCTTGAGAGTGTTGATGAAGTTGACAACTTTTATTTACTAACAGACGTCTCAATCGGCAAGGGAATTATAAATTTTTTGACAATACTAATTAAAGGATGGGAGATTGGTCATCTAGGTTGAGAAGTAAAGGAAGTACCTACTAAAGTTTAATTAAACAAATATATGCCTAAGGCAACATCTCAGGCAAAGCACATTTATAACAAAAAATATTTTACACAAACATCTGTAATAGTTTATCTCTAAAGATACACAAGATTAAATTATACAACTTAAATAAGTACCCATATACAAGTTCTTTTCCAAAAGTTTTAGCGTATGATTCACTTTGATGTTTAGATATTGTTGGCAAGAATTAAATTTAATTATCACAAACAAAGCCATATTTTTTTATTAAATATTATACAAGTATTTATATACAATCAACAAAAGCCCGAACTATATGAGCCATTATAAAATTTAGGATGTCCACGGAAACTCAAACTTTTACGTATACTCGGAACAGCTTCCTTAATATAAGCGTCTAATTTACTCATTAACAATGTTACAAGACCTCTATTAAATTTTGATAAATCCCTTGTTTCTTTAGGATCTTTGTCGATATTAAACAACCATACTTTGCCATATTTTATTGGAACATAAGGATTGCCTTCAAATAACAACTTGAATGATCCAACTCTTATCGCTGAATGTTTTTTACCAATATTGTAAACAAATGATTTGCGATTAAAATTTGAATTTTTCGAAAACAATATGCTAGGCCACTGGTTAATTCCGTCCGCGTAAAAATCGAGATCTGCAAATAAATGTAAAATATTTAAATCAAATTCTAAATCAGATCAGTACCTGCTCCGGCAATTCCCAAAATTGTGGCATGCCAATCAACAACGTGAAACAATTCTTTCCTTATTGTAAACTTTTTAATAAACTGTGGAGAATGAAGAAAAGTGTTAGTTCTTGTTCCCCCTAAAAAGTTATTATTGCTGTTTCTGAAAGAGTATATTTACCTTCCCAGAGACTATCCTTTTCTCCCCGTAATGGATAATTAGATGCTCCAAATCTGACGGCTCCGCCATTCTAAAATTTAAATTATTTTACGAAAATCACAACTTACATCACTACTAAATATTATAATTGTGTTATCATAGAAACCTTTTATTTTCAAATAAGCAATCAGTTTACCGATTGCCAGATCCATTGATAAAAGCATGGCACAATATGTCTTTCTACTTAGATCATTATCAAATGCTCTGCAATATTTCATTAAATGAGGTTCTGCTTGTAGAGGTGGGTGAACTGATTGAAATGATAAGAAGTGAAAGAAGGGATCCTTTGGATTGTGATGATTGAGGACGTTTAATGTTTCTTGCAAAAATAAGTCTGTTGAGTAGATGTTGTTTTTTGAAAAAAGTGGAATACTTTGCCCGTTTCCATTTTCATGAAATAAATCTAAGCCGCGAATAACTTGTTTTTTGCGATAGTAGTCGATGCTATGATTAAAATATCCCATTTGTGGGCCATAAAAGCCTAAAAATTGTAATAAATTAGAATAGGTTAATATTAAATGTTTGTTTATATTAACTACCTGAAAAACTTTCGAATCCTCGATTAGTTGGTAAATACATCTTATTGCAATACCCAAGATGCCATTTGCCTACTATATAACTCCGATAGTTCAAACGTTTTAAATGTTCTGGAAGAAAGCGAAACTCTGGAGATATTCCAGCTGGCTCCATATGTAATAATACTCCCTCCTGCGTTCCGACTTTAAAAGGATAACGACCCGTCATGAAAGCTGAACGTGTTGCCGTACATAGCTGTGAGACGTATGAATTGTGGAACTGCACTGAATTCTTAGAAAATGCCAATCTCCTTAAATTAGGAGTAAATAGTCGCGTATCTTTCCAATCTAAATATTTAAATTAGATAATGGTCAATAACACAATGAATTAACATTTGTAAAACATATTAATAAGGCCAACCTAAGTCGTTGAATCCCAAATCATCTGCCATAATATAAATAATATTCGGTTTCCTGGCTGTGCCAATAAAAGCATCCACATAAATAATAAATAGAACAATAAAACAAACAAACACTTTCATGCATTCCTTAATCATTTTGTCTTTCAAAATGAAAAGTATCTTGGTGTGTCTGAAACAAAATAACACTTATTCAATTAAAGTGTAAATGAATTAAATTAATAGTAAAGAATAAATCAAATTATTAGTAATTGTCTACTCTTTTTTCGCTACCTAGGGGAATCGCGCAAACTAATATGGACAGCTTAACCTTTGAATTAAAACCTGTTAAATTATTAAAATATACTCATTAACTTATTAAATGTCGGCTATTATAATCCTTATCACTTTGAAATTCAATGAAAAAATAGGTCAACCAGTTACATGCAATCATTTTTTGCAACTTTCTATAAATAGTCGTGCGAATCGGGCTTAATGATACGACAGAATGTTAATGTTATAAAGATAAGATGAAGTTTTAATGTGAAACTATAAAATGAAGATCCTTTTTGACCAAAAATGAATTTAAATGTTATTATGTGTTTTTATTATTTTAAGATAATAATAAAGATATGTATGATGTATCCTGGAAACGTGTTTTAATTATTTTTTTGAAGATAAGCATGACCAATTAAATATATCTTGTCACTGGACACAATTTTTCAAATTAAAATGCAATTTATAGTATTCCTTTTGATCTTACATTTATATTTGGTTGAGGAAATTAATGGCAACTACAAATACAAACCCAAACAACCTTACATATTTTTGACATACAATACTTTTACAATTTCTTCTCCGTAAAACGTTTAGTTATTGTTTTAGAAAATATAAATCATTTGTTTGATATTAAAATATTCATCCATCTAAAAGGATGGATAGTTGAGGTATGATGCCTGACTATTGTAAATAAATAAACCTTAAGATCTAAATAATTTGAATAGATGTTTTTAATGTATCAACTTTGATTAAAGATTAAAATCAACTTGACATCAAAATATCAGTTGCAATCTTGTTTATCAATACCCTTTGTTATGTTTATGAGTGTTTTTTAATAGTTATTTGAACAAAGTTAATAACATATATCATATTCAAATTATTATGTGATTGATAGAGTAAATGGCTGAAAATCAGAAATCATTTTAATTACTAAAATTAGTGATGCTATTTGATCAAAAGTTGGTAATGCATCTGGATTTTGAAGAAAGTCATTTACGAATAAGCGATATGTACGAAAGAGTCTTGACATATTTTATGTAAATTCATCCTATATGCTTATTTCCAGTATAAATATTTTTGTGTATATACTTAATATTTCTAGTACAAAGTCGTTTTTTATTTATTCCTAGTGCATATTTATGTTTATTTTGTTGATCGCAACTTTTAATTTCCTTTGACCATCACAAGCAGCATACAATAATAGTTTTAATTCTTTTTCTAATCTAGTTTAATCATGAATATGTTCGTCCATACTAAGCATTAATATTGTTTATAAATTTAACAATTTTGTATTGTATAAGACTTCCTATTATTTAATAATTGCAAATTTGCTAAGCCTCAATTTAATTGTTGCTTCCTAAATATTATAGCAAATGCCTTGCTTTTATTTGTTGCCGTCAATCAACCCATATTTTTTACCTTTTTGATATTGTGCTTTGCACTCCACTACTAAATAAGCTTGTTCCAATATGCACCCCAAAAAGATCCCCTGTTCGGGTTTGGTATAATGAAAATAGCCCATTTAAACTGACATCGGCATTACTCATTCATTGTAAGTGTCATCAACGTTATAAGTGTGGTTGTTATATATTTTGCGCAAGTCAAAACTTTTTGGAGGAAATGAGAAGCAATAGAGCAGTACCAACTACTCGCACTTTTGATACTGTGTATGCTGATAATTTCTTGGATTTGAGAGAAACGTTTGATACTGTCGAAGAGCATGACATTTTTATTGGAGAAAACCTCGATAGAGTAAGTTTTTTAAATCAAACACATAATAATAACCATTTTTAGACACGCTTTTTTGTAGCTCGTATTTGTCGAATCAATTACCATGAAGGGCAAAATACAGATAGAGTTTTCATGGAAGGAGTTGTAACGCTGGAGACTGTTTTGGACCACGAAGCTCACGCCAAGTTGGAGCACATGTTCAAAAGAAATTCACACCTTTATGCCATACTGAAGAAAAAGGCCGATTTAAAGCTGATAAAAATGCAACCATTTGCACCAACTCTACCACTCGAGATTAAAACTCTCATTGAAATAAGACATATTGAAACTTTGTGGCGCAACCAGATTAACCGCTACAAGCCGGGTCGCTTTAATGACGTTTATCTTATGAACACTGTGGATGGGGACGTTCCTAACACTTTCTCTTATGATGAGCATATTAATAAAGAGTTCAAAGCAGGTTCCAAGAAAAACCTTCAATTCAAACATTTTGATGGGTGTAGGAATTGCAGTGCCAAGACAGTTTATGATGGCTGTGAAGTTGTAATGAAATGGTTTATGGAGCAGCATCCTGATTTTCAAAAAGCCGACTTGAATACTGGAAAGTTAATCTTTGAATGCAATGACACGTGCAGTTGCTTTGTTAAAACTAAAAAACATTGCGCTAATCGCGTATCGTGTTTTCCTCGTAGTGATAAAACCGCGATTGTGTTCAGAACTCCTGATACTGGATTCGGACTCGCTACTGGCCATGCTCTAAAAAAGGGTGCATTTTTTTCAGAATATGTTGGCAAAATTGAAAAGATTACCAGGTAATTTCCATGATTTATATTATCTAACTTCAATCACTCTATATTCCAGTAAAAATATTGGGGTTGATAGTGATAACTCCTATACTTACGAACTTGATCACGCCTATACACATTATGAAGCTACGAAAAAAAGACCAGGAAAGTTTATGCTGAACGCTAAATATCATGGTAATATCTCCCGATTCGCAAACCACTCCTGCAATCCGAATCTCCGTGCAGTCTCGATTTTCGGTGGAATTGTTCACAATAATTTTCACAAAATCTTTTTCGCTGCTAAAAAAGACATTGAAGCCTATGAAGAATTGACAATCAGGTATTTTACAGAACCTGCAGATCCAAAGGAATGTCATTTATGCCATTGCAAGGAGCAAAATTGCATCAAATATTTGCCAATTATGGATGGAAAATATATCAAATAATTAATACAATTCTATATGTTTATATATTTTGACTTTCTCTTAATAAAATTTTTTTCACACACTTGTTAAATATTTGTCGAGCACATACGTATACCTTCTATAACTTTTTGCAATACTTATGGAAAGATTTGGAATCTTCCCAAAAGGTGACTCTTATAAACAAAATTGTACCTTTCTATAAAATACATATGTACTTCGTGTCGTTTAATTTTACATGTAGTAGTAAGTCAAACTATTTGACTGGCCATTCACTTGCTTATTCCCAAATCAAAAGTGCACGTTCATTAACCCTTAAACAATCTTCGCCTTATTACTTATTCGTTTAACGTGTTTTTAATACATAATTCACTTACTAAATTAGGTAATGTTCTTGAATTATAATTTACTCATTTATTATAGTTTAATGCCTTAAACATATTTATAGTGATGATGTCGACTTTTAATGGTGATCTGACAGCAATTGCTCACAGTATTATCAATCATAAAGGAGTAAAAGGGACATCTATGTCAGGGTAATTTTATAACTTTATTTTATAAATTTGCATATACCAATTTAGAATTGATTGCAACAAAAAGTCGGAAGACTCTACTGTTGGCAGTACAGTTTTTGATACTCCCGTCAAATTTTATCCAGCCCCCAATATGGATCAGAACGATGAGTGTAAGGGTGCTACTTTAAAAGCTCAGGGGTATGATTTAAAAAGCTTTGCATACTAATAACATGGTTTTAGTGAAAAATATGTTTATACCTACAGGAGACTTGAATTTGGGCCACAGTCACCGGAAGCAAATTCAGATCCAAAGCTAAATAGTGTAACAATCTCCAGAATGGAAAGCTGCATCAGCAAAATTAACATCAATCGCGGAAGTGAAGAGGACATTACTGAGGAACAAGAAAATTAATCAACTCCAATCTAAAATTAAGTCCTTTTCAACCAAAAAAGGATCGCATCAATTTATTAATATTTGCCAAAGATGTTTGTTATTCTCTCTATTATTGTTTTGTTTATTTTACCTTTTGCCAGCCATTTGCCAATTAAATTCATTTTTTCCAAATTTTATAAATATACGTTTTCCCAACATAATCTCGAACAGATTATAAACGGCGCTGTATCATCATTTCTGATTGTATCTATTTCAAACAATTTCTTAGATTAGTAATTACTTTTTACACAAATGACTGTTGATAAAAAGAATCTTAGCGCTATTGCTGACAATGCTCTAAGCAATCAAGAAAACACTATTAATATTTCCTTACCTACAACACTTCAAGGTGGCAATGTATCCATACATGCTGGAAATGCTTCCTTGTCATCGTCTTTTAAGAATGGTGACGTGTCTGTGCTTGGTGATGCAAATAGTCATCCACTTCCATCATTGATAAATTTGTCTGTTAGCAACAAGGCAATGAATCGCAGTAAATTTGGGGACGGAAAAGAAACTTTATCCACCGCCGAGATCATTGCCAAAATTGAGGACGTCATCAAGAATAATCAGTCAAGTAAGTTTGAATTGGTATTTGAATATATAAATTTGTAGGTTCCATCCGCCTTAATTCTTCATTAGTCAAGTACTTAATGAGACAAAACATTGAAGCTTACATATCCATCATTGACTGTGACTTTTTTGATGATTATATAAAAGCTTTGGGACCATGGCTAGAAGAATTACGCCAACGTAAAGACAATGATGCTGGGGGGACAATACTATCCCTTACATCTGAAGAGGCCGTTAAAGTCAATGAATTCAAAAATTTACTGGATAGATTAGAAAAACATTCTCTTGCTAAAGAGTGTATTGCCAATGAATATCCCTTTACCCTCAAGAAAGGATCACATTCTTTGTTTGAATATGCTGAAAATGTCAAAAATTTGACCATTGCTTTGGATGAAATCGAGGGAGCTTTGCCATCTAAATTGATGCACGAAGGTTTGGAACGCAGCTTGAAGACATTCTATAACGGGGAAGGGACAATCCAAGTTACGAAATTTATGAAATACCTTACTGCTGCCGTTGAGTATCACATTTCTTGCACCAATGTTGATCCACACAAGAACTTTGGCTTTCACAAATCAGAAGTTCTATTCAAATGTACTCAAGTTGATTTGATCAATGTGGGTTCAACTAATTTAAATATGTTTAATGATTACCTGTTTTAGATCATGAATGCAGGGATCTTGGTTGAAAAGGTAGACAACATGTTTGCTACTGTCAACTCAACTTTCGTAAATCTAATCAAAGGAGCCATGCGGTACTCGTTCTTGGACTGCTACACTGTAAAGAAGTTTGAAAAACAGCATGCATTTACTTTTGCAGAAGGAATTCCAATGCGCTACAAAGCCTTGTTTGAAACCTATTTAAGATCAAACAATGAATCCGAGAGAGTCACCATCAAAATTAATAGTCTTCTTAAGTTGCTAGTAAAAATCAACCGTGATTTCGTCGACTTCTTTGCAGTTATTAACAGTGAAGAAGGGGAAGAAGGAACTAACTTCTGTAAATTCTTTGGAAGCAATGGAATCTCTGATTCTATTTTGGAAGCTATTGGAAAAGATCTTACCTCCTTCATCAAAATCTTTTTGCGTGATACGGAGAAGATTACTGGAATCTTAGAGATGACCAAAGTTGTTACGACAGAGCTTGTCAATTCTGGTCTTTTGAATGGCGAAGATGTTAAGAAGCAGTATGGGGACATTACGACTCTCTTAACAACTAAAGTGTGCGGCTCAATCATGGCAACTGTTGACGAATCATGTAAAACGGACCTTATAAAGTTTTGCCAAATTGGTGTTCCTGAGGAAATGGCTTTGTTGGGGAGTTCCGAGTACAGGGAATACACGAAGAAGAAGATCGTCCGTACAGATTTCAAGAAGATCGCTTTGGAAGACCTAGATTTGGAAGTTCATCCAAATATGCGAATGGTCAATTCAATCGTGAGTGTGGCCGCTCGAGTCTTGGTTAAATTCATGATCCAACTATTGGAGATGAAAAGTGATAAGACAAATCTTTACAACAAAGACATCGTTGAATCTTCTTTTTTGAATATCGTCTCTGGATTCGTGCTTAAGGTTGAAGAAGAGTACGCTGAAAAGCTCGATGAAAGCTTTGAGATGGCACTGGCTCTTTTTAATTCCTGCCATTATATCATCAATAGAATGGTTATTTATTTGAACTTCTCGGACAACAATGAGTTGCATGTCGAATCCCTCACAATTACTGCTAGACTAAGAAAGTTTGCCGAACACTCTTTAGAATCTCATTTGATGGCTCTCAAGATTAAGTTAGTATCCCTTCTAAGCAATGGTGATGCTTTCCACCAAGATTTCGCCTGTGATACAAACGACGCCTTCAATATATTTTATGATGAATTCAAACATATCTCTGAAACTATCAACAATTCGATGGCACAACACTTCAAGGAAACTATTCTTTCCGACATTTTGGATTATGTCCTCGATGAGATGGTCGTTTATTTTAAAAGTTTGGAAAGTAATCAAAACGAATACTTCTACTACAACGTTAAGAAAAACATCAAAGACTTCATGGTTGAAATGGATTGCCTCCTTTCAATCAATGATGGGTCTCTGAAGAAATATGTTCCAGAACATCATGCTGAACTGGAAAGACTATCAATTGATATTGGTAAAGAAAAAGAAAACAATGCTGAATAATTAGTTAAAATTGTATATATAAAATTGTAATTTATGCCACTTTCGTTGAAATAAATTTACTGTATACAATTTAATTTTCACTATCGTGGAGCTGAGTAATATTTAGTAATGAATTAGATGAGTATATGTGTCTTGTAGTATAAAAAAATCATTCTCGATTCATTTGGTAAGCAATCTTTGGTCAAGTGGCAGAGGAATAGTCATCTGCAGTCCGTTTTTGCCTTCTAAGAAATGAGTTTGGATGTCTCCCTTTCCTTTGACAGCTATGACTCCACGAAGTGAAGTATCGAATTCGGGAAAGTGCTTGTTTAATTTGTCGTTGAAGAAGTCAGAAATTTGGATCTGTTCTGGAACACCGGTTGACTCCATTCTAGAGGCAGTGTTGACGGTATCTCCAAACAAACAATATCTAGGTGCCGACAAACCAACAACTCCCGCTGCCACAGGCCTAAATTAGCATTATAAGTATTAAATGTATTGTCCTGTTTACCCAGTATGTAATCCGACTCTTATTCTTAGCTTGACATCTTTCTTGTGAGGTAAATAGTAAGTTTTCAAAAACTCCAAAAGATTCAATGCAACATCACTGATATTTGCTAAATGCCTGCTTCCATTCTCAATTGGCAAGCCCGAGGCGACAAGGTAGCTGTCACCGATCGTCTCAACTTTCATAGCATCGTATTTGGAAATAACATCATCGAAACCAGTGTAAATGGAATTGAGGAAATTTACAACTTCGAGTGCACTTGAAGTTGAACAAATTTTTGTGAACCTGTAAACAGTAGCTTTTAATCGAATACACATATTACCAAGTACAGTGAACCCTGTGTTTAGTGAACACTGAGTTTAGTGAACAAATAAAATTTTTTGGTTGATTTTAGTGTTAAGTTTCATTTTTTACCCTGAGTATAGTGAACACTATGTTTAGTGAACACCCCTCTGTAGTGAGCATTTTTTAGCCTTAGTTTTGAATTTCGAATATTAACCCAGATGCTGCGCACCGGTTTTGATACTAACCCTACAATGTCGGTAAACATAATCTAAAAACAACAATAAGTTCTAAATAAATGGTATGTTCCTTACCGAAGCTTGTTCGAACAATTTCGGAGGTACCGCCCTTCCCATTTTCAACTCATTGGCAACATATGCGGGAAGTAATTGAGAAAGCAATTTATCAGCTCTAAAACAAATAAGTTGCAAAACAATCATCAAAACGAAAACTACCTGACGTTAGCATCCTCGAGCATACCTGTTCTCTCTTGAACTAGCTTCTCCAGATTATTTGCGTATTGCTCCATCGTGCGTATCATCTATACATGGACATGTTATTATATTTGATAACGCCGCAATATACATATGTATGTACATTTGCGTTGTAATCTTACCTGATCCACGAGTGAACCTTTGACTTTCAAATAATGTTCCGTATTGAGTCTAACTCTCCGAATGGTTGGACGGACTTCGGGATTTGCATTCCAGCAATCATACAAAAGTGCACAAAGATCGGGATGGATTTGCTTCTTATCTTGAATGACTGGTTTAATATGATCAGTTTTGTTTCCCTCAATTAATTCATCCAGATTCAAATTGTCAGGGAACGGCAAGGATCTGAATAATATTTCATACATCACAATTCCAAGCGAGTAGATATCACTACTTTGACGTCGAGAAATGTTCTTAGCAAAAGATTAAAGTTTAAAAAGTGTTAAATTTGAATTACCTGTTTGACCCAGTCTTGTTCTGTTCCTCGGCGCTTGTTCGTTTCAGTCATCTTTAAGTTTTCAGGAGAACAATAAAAGACATAAGTTTTTTGCATTGCAGCAGCTTTGTTGTCGCCTTCTTTGACAGTTTCGTTCTCTATCATACCCATTTTGGTCCACTTCTCCAAAGGATTGGCTATTCCATAGTCTGTTAATTTGACAGACCAATTTCTGTCAATCAAACATGAATAACTGGATAAACTTCCTATAAATTTAAAGATTATATAAAACCATTCTTAAACTAATTATTTAATTGAAGATTACCACTATAATATAAAAAAGATTAGAGGCCAATAGGATTTAACTCAACTGATATCTTACTGCACTTAGATGGAGATATTCCAGTCCTAAAAAAATGTTTAAAAGTCAACTCATTATTAAATCTTACCTTGAGTAATGTCTCGTACAAAGGCACTGTGAAAACTGGTATCCAAGGCGATATCTTCGTTGTAGATGATGTCCTGAACGTCATTTTATTAACATAAATATATAAATTTTAAACTATAATTGTACATTTAAGTGTAAATCTAGAGAGACTTTATATCATACAGGCTCAATCTTAACCCAGCTTTTACAACATATTCAAAGTTATTCTATCATTTTTCTTTCACGTTAACCAAAGACGACACCTTTAAGGCGAGTGTAATGACAATATTTGTGCTTATTCAAAATGCCATTGACCGACTTGAAATGCTGAATCGAATTGAAGAGGATGATCAGGCTTTAGCTGAGATTAGGATAGAGCTAAACAAGATCCTTGAATTGCCGACCAAGGCTCATATTAGGAGGATAATGCCTAACTTTGAAAAGGTATTAATGATAACCAACTTGGAACTTGGGTACATAGATTTTTTTCGATCAAACGAAGTATTAACTACAAAATTGCCAAGCGTTACAAATTCTGAAGCAACCCACATTATTCCGGTACACCACTCATAAAACTGACATAACTTATAAATTCAGCGGGAATGAGTATTGTCAAATACAGAGGTGGCTATTATCAAAACTTTGGATCAGTGTCTAGCAGAAGGAAAGGAAAATGTGGTGAAGACAAATTAAGCAAACTGGTCAATATTTGAGAGTCTTAATCGATGATGATAAAATTGGTTACAAAATGGCAACAGTTGCTCATCTTAAATTACATAAACTTAAGTTAAATTGCAAGAAGTTTCATATAAAATTTAGCATACAAGAAATCTATTGCGCTCACTGTAATTTGGTACTTGTTAGTAATAGAGTGTTAGCTGCTCGCATCAAATTACATAAATGTGAAGAATTGTACATTGGCGAGCTAATTATACCAAGTTCAATGCCTCTAGATGATTGACCTGAATGTAAAACTGCTTCCGAGGAACACCATCCTTACGTCTATTTTCTCTCTGACTCAAGAAATGCCGATGATATTTAATAAAAAAAATCTGACTCCCTCTTTTAGTTTAAATAAAATTTCTTTGATCCCTTGGAATACCTGCACAGTTCCTCGACTACAGAACTTCCAGAAAATTAAGACTTCATCCTTTTCATTGAAAGACATTCCAATAAATGGGTTGATATTGTCATGAACAAGCAATTTCATTTGATTCAGAAGCTTGATATCTTCTCTAAACAAAAATTAATTGCTTTAAATAAACTATTACCTTGAAAAGCTAATCAATCTCTTTTGTGGATAAACATGGTAACTCGAATGCAATCTAAAATATCAAATTATCTATGTACAAAATATTTGAAACATACGCGACTCCAATCAAAGCATGGTGTTTGATAAATCTGCTCATGTTACTCATCTTCGTTTTTGAAGATCCAATGGATAACATAGATTTCACCTCATCTTCATTGATGGTGCGCGTGTCATCTCTCCATATCCTCCAAGGAGTATTGGCCAAAGCCCGATTTTCCAAAACTCGAGCGACAATAAAGGCTGTAACAACGCCAAGTGCTATGAAGATTGCAATGGACCCAATAATTATGTAAACAGTATAATCACACTTTTCGTTTCTGAAACCACAGGCTAACGTATCTTTCGGCAATCTACCATCTACTATAAAGGAAAAAATATGTAATGTGAACTTTGACTCTTATTTATAAATCTGGAACACTAGGGAAGCAAATTATTCCAATAAAACGTACTTGATGGCCAAAATCCAGTAGTAACATCTGTAACTTTGAGTTCGTAGCATCCAGTCTTTGTCTTTAATAAAATATGTTAATAAGATGAGTTAATAAAATATGTTAGTCAAAAATATTAATCAAAAATATGCATCGAATATATGAATCAATTATGTTAGCAAACTGAATTGATATTGTAATTCTTCTTAATCGCGAATTTTACATACCTTCAATCCATCACAATTGTTGATAAAGACGGGCTCCATTTCCACCATCTTCACTACGTCGTCTCTATCTGGATTAACATAGAAAGCTCCATATTGAGCAGCTCTTTCGGCCACATCGTCCATCATAACTAAGCCAGCAGATACTCCTTCTGCACTCACCAATCCGGGAAATGTAAATCTTCTCATCTTGTTCCATACTAATTTTCTAAAAAAGATTCAAACAACAAAATGAAGAATAATTATTTGTTTAAAAAATTACCCATTGTTTGCTGATGCGATATCGCTTCTAGTTTCGTTCATGATGTTTCTGAAAACAGTTGTTTTATTTACTAAAATATATGTACATTTACTCACCGTATAGTAAGTGCGTAAAGTTTCAAGCTGTCATACAGGTGTATGTAACCATACACGTTGGTCATATCGAGTTCATTAATGTCCAATTTGTTACTCAACATCTTCTCCTTGAATGGATTGACAAGGGTATTATCAAATCCATTGACATCATCAATAATTATTCCCGACGAAAACATTTTCTTCATATTTGCATTCATTTTTCCATCATCTTCAATCCAAGGAGGTGGTTCCTTCGCTTCGGCTCTAGAAGGATAAAAAAGATTAGAGCATTGTATAAATTAACTCAACTGTAACCAGGGGAAAATGTATACGTAATCGCTAGTGTCAAGCTTAGCTTGAGACACAGCTGTCATAAATTCACGGCTCATGTCCCTTGTCTTTGAAAATATGCAAACCACTATTCTGCCGGTATTCTTGATATCATTCATCAGCCCACTTTCAATGATGGTCTTTGCGTTGGCATTTTCGTCAAAGGTGATCTTTCTCAAAACATTAATCCCAGCAACATGAAAGTTCTCTTCGAATGATACCAATCGTTCCAATGCAACAATGCCGGTATTGGTGATTAATAGTATATTTCGCCAATTGTAGTGTTTTATTGTAGCGGCTGCAGCGACTGCCAAGGAGTTAGTAGTTCTGATCGAGACACGAGCAAGGGTCTTGAAAATATTCTTATCGGAAAAGATATTCGAAGCAGCCATGTAACCTATGATAGGCACGTTCCAAAATGCACACATCTGAAAAGTTTTTATTATTTTTTGGTTGAAGAATTGTGATGAAGTGATTAACCTTAGATACCGCATCCATTTCAGCATTACAGTAAGGCCCAATGAAAGCTTTGACATTTTGAACGTGAAACATGTCGGCAGCTACAGCTACTCCTTCGAATGATTCCCCGCAAGCGCGTGTTTGCACTATTTCAATGTCGAATTCATCATCTAAGATGCCATCCCGCCAAAGTTCCTTTCTGCACATGTCCAAAATCAACTCCGCGTTTGGCATTGCATTAACAGCCCCGATATGGCCTACTTTGATAACTTTTCCTTTTCCTTGTCTTATAGAACTCCCACCCAACAAGCTTTCCCGAGTCTCCATCGTTGTTGGAGTACCATTATTGGATGATGCAACTGGAGCCGTGGCAAGAGTTGGAGGAATAGTCGTAGTATTATCACAAATGAAACCATCAAATAATAACAACAAATAAAGAAGAACTTTAAAATTGAACATATTAATTTGCAAAATTTTAGAAATGAAGTGGTCAGGCTCTAAATATGTTTCTTTTATAGGTTAATTTTAGTAAGTGTTTTCTAAAGCACCCTGATATTATCTTTACTTAGTAGAATTATGAATGCCGTTGATACGATCAAATCCTTAAGTAGCATTCTTAGTAATAGTTAAACACTCTAAATGATTAAATTCCATTAATGGTATCTTTTATATTAAAATTTGGTATTAAACGGTAAGGTGATAAATAAAAAATATATGTATTAAATATTAAGCTATAATTTTTTAAATTTGTTATTCACACTGGGCAGAAATTCTTCTTGTCATAACTACGTGCAGATTTCATGTCACAGATTAAGCCGGCCTTTTTTTCATATTGTTTGCCATTTTGATGACTGTAATCAATTAAATTAGATAAGCTTAAAGACTAAGTGTGTTTACCGATAATAACGGAAATAAAAATCCCCAAAAAGAGCATCTGATTTAACGAAACGCCCAATTAAGTCATGGAATGATGCTGGCGATAAATCTGGCATTGCGTAGTCAATCGTGTGTGTGTATTCCAACTTCCAGTCTAGTTTATCAGCTTTAGTCTTATGTTTTTCCAATTCTGTAAAGTATGTTTGTGCTTCTAATACAGTCTGAAAATTAATTATATTGTCAAAATAAGTAATATCTTACAAAACTACTGTCGTCATAATCTCCATCAATCGTATAAACTCTAAAAAATGAAAAATGTAATTATTTTTTAAAACCACTTCTAATCTGTTTTAAATCTCTTGAACATTTTTGCTATTACCTGTATGCTGGATTTGAAAAACTGTATGTTGTCAAAGATGGTGCAATCCAAATAACATTTGTGGGTCTTTTGGTGTCATCAGCTTCATCGTAAAATACTTCAAAATGATCATTATGAGTGTGCCCTGTGAATATAGCGCTAATTGTATTTTCGAATCTATTGACAATTTTGTAAAAATTGAACGAGTAACCCTTGAGACAATAATCGTCGCCTGCTGGTATGTGAGTAATAATCTAAAAACAAACAATTCTTAGCAAGAAGTAAAAACGACATACGTGAACTTTTTCGCCATTTGCTTCAGATTCAACTAATTCATTTGTCAACCAAGCTAAGGTTCCATCTGGATCAGTTTGATTTAAATAATTATACATGTTAAACATCGAGCAATAGATGGTATTGATGGAAACAATCTTCAACTTGTCAAATGCCTTCGTTGCATATGATCCAGTACGCTTGATCGTCTGCTGAGTTGTTGATGGCAAATCTCTCTTCCATGCATCAGCTGCACTGTTGTAAAGCCACTGAGGACCTCTCTTTGCATAATCTTCGGGGTCCATATTAGCGCGACTAGCAACTGCGTCCATTGGTACACCTGTAAATAATTCGGAAATCCGGTTAAAAATTTAAAGTAATCTTAATTTGTATTTTAACATATAAAACTTTGTCATATTTGATAATTTGCTCAACAATATACCTTCATGATTTCCTAAAAATAGCAAAAATATAAAATATCATATTAGTTAAGTATACCTAATGTTTGATAAATGGGTGTGTTTGGGAAGTACTCATTTAAATAACTCGTCAAATTTTTCATATTAAAGGTAGTTTTGTCCCGGGTGTAATCGAAAATGTCATGGGCCTAAAAGGTGGATTAATTATGTATATGTTGATAACATACTTCTAAGTCTCCGGTTACTATGATGTAGTCAAATTTTTCAGTTGATGAAATATGTTCTAAAGCATTGATAAATGTGTATAAAGGAATATCACAATTGTAAGGAGATCTGAAACATGTAATTATAATAGCATTGAATACTAAGCGACTTCCGATTTACCCCCAATAGCCTGCTTCCACGTCTGATTTTTTTTTTATTTCAAATCTATCGGAGGGATAGTCTCGGCAACAGAAATAATCAGTATTAATCAGTTTTTCATGTCCACAATTCGCTTCACTTCCAACGGCATAATCTCTGTCAACATGAATGTCTGTCAAATGCAAGACTCTCATTGTCTTCTTGGGATTTTTTACAATTGGCCATGGCTTTACAGGTGGTTTGTTTCCAGGAATTTCAAAAGGCCATTCGTCCTATAATTTCCATAAAATAAAGGTCTTATATTTACTGAATCTAGGGAAAAACTCACATTCAATGGATTTTCTGATACCCCGCAATCCGATACGAAAGCACCACATATTTCACCTGATGTGAACAACGATCTTTCAAGGACATATATAATTTCATCGGAGAAAATACGAACTATATGCTCACAGACATAGTCTTGCTCAATCTTGTAGTTTTTACAAACTTTAATTACCCAGTCCTCTATTTCGACGTCTTCTTTACCATTTTCGATCATATTTCTTATACTGAAAATGGAGGATAAAAAGCTAAAATAGCATAATTTACCCATCAATGGCAAGAGTACAAACACTGCAGGCGATTCCTTTAGTTGCATCATTATGAACGAATTTTTGCAATGCTTTTACGAACTATAAAGTAATTTGAAGCGATTAAAATGAATTTTAAATAATAAACATTACCTTTTCAGGACTAAAATTGACAGACTCCTTTTGCGGAATGGCTAACCCAGCGAAAGTTCCGGCAACAAATAAACCAAGTATAAATAAAGCCTTAATCATTTCAGACAATGAATTTCCTAATTAGTGATTGCTCCTTTAATATAGCGTGGCTTTTATCTTCAAAATCAAATAATGCGTTATCTTTTAAATTGAATTGTAAGGATGTTCATATCATTCTATTCAGTTGATAAAAAATTGTCATAAAGCTATAAGAAATTATTATCACGTAGCGTGACGCCGTTTCCAAGTGATACTATTTAGATTGATAATTGGATGTTAGGTGTAGCTGAGTTAATCATTGGTAATAAAGAATACCAAAATTATTCCTGATCAAATATTTGGCAAATCATAATTCATATGGAGGTGATTTTGTTCAAAAAATACAATGACGTATTTACCTTCCTTTTCTCTTAATTTACAATCATTTAGTTGTATATCATTCTACTTTAAAATCACCAAATAAAATAAGACAGAATATTTGCCTATTTAAACATTCATGATAAATGTGTATATTCAAAAGACATATTTTTATTGTTAATTAAAGAACTTTCATACAATACTCAATTATGTGTGGTATTACTATTTGTATCATAGATTATTCAATTAAAAAAGCATTATCATTTCATATTGTTTTCACAGATATATTAACAATAAAGTTTGACGAATCGCTACGAATTTTCATTGAAATGAATCAAAGAGAATATCAAACCTTAGCCTTGTTCCAAGTTCGAAATTAATATATCTTAGAAACTATTTTAGTTTACCAAGTAATTCACAATTGAAGGCACAAAGAATTATACCATTATTTATCCCCTTTCGATTCTTTACAACATTTAATAATAGGTGGTAAGACATAATCTTCTTTTTAAAATTTGAAATGTTCTGAATTTAAGTTTGATTATTCATACTCTTATAATCAGGGGTGGCATTGAAAAATTATTTTTGTGTGGGGGGTCCCCTACTATAATTTACTTTTTTAAAATTTTCCCCACTCTGACTCACTTTCACCTTTATAATTTTCAATTTTAATTTGTTTTTCCTCCACTTTAAATATTTTTTAAATCTGCCAAAGTGGGGAAATGCATGGCAATTAACAAGTTAAAATATTTCCCAAGGTTAACATAACGGTTATTTAATTAGTGATTCCTTTAAAAATGTGAAAATATCATAAAAGGGAGGCTTATAATTACTCTAAAAACAGCATTTGAATTAATTACAACCTTTCAAGGATAAAATCAAAATATTACATAAGTATACACTTACCTACGCCGATATCATTCACGGCATATTTTAATGCTATCTTCTTATCACATAATTCAGATATGTTATTGCATTCCATCTACTATTTTGTATTTACTAATGGCGATTTTGTTAACAGTTAGAATGTATCAACAACATGCAGCATTCTCAAATCAGTTGTATCCCTTTATCATAGTTAAAGCTTATACTGATATAAGTTGTCAAGTGTTTGGGTGGTTTTTGATTAAAATTCCTGAATATAATATTTTCAGAACTTTCTTTTTGTCAAATAATTGGTATGCCAAACTTGTTTACCTTGTAACTGGGAGTCAATTCTGTTTGCTATTTGAATGTGTTTTCGTTACATCATTAAATAGATTTATTGCAATTCGTTTTTCGCTTAAGTACAATACCATTTTCAGTCCCAAGAATGTAGGCATCATGTTATTCATCATGTGTTTGATATCTATCTGTATTGGTACTGGCCTTTCATTATTTGGTACCGAATTGCGTTCCACAAATAATAATGCTAGTGTAATAGCTGTCTTCACGCAAAGAGAAGTTGTTTATTATCAACTATTTTACTCAGTGTTTCTGTATGGAACTTTGATGTTACTTTCACTACTGATGAATATTGGAACTATAATTATGTTATATAAAAGAAATTCCAAATCAAATCATCAACATTCCAAGTCAGATATCTTCATGTCTATTCACAGTGCTCTGTCTTTTTTAGGGTTACTTTTAGTCGAAATATATTTTTTCAGTCGTATGATAGGGTATTTGTTCCATTTACCCGATGTTATAGATGTGGCTATGTCTAGCATACTATGGATCAGTGACGTTGCTACTTTTTCAGACTGTTATTCGTTGTTGATAACAAATAAACATATAAGAAAAGGAATGTCACAACTTATATGCCCGTTTTGGATAAAAAAATCTACCTCCATTATTGTGAAGCCATTGAAAAATAATATACGTTTGTCTGGCACAAATAGCCCAAATTAAAATTTTTTAACAACAAACAATTGAGTATTTATTTTTATTTAAATTCCATTAACATAAATTAAAATTGTCTGGCCTGATATTTTTCACAAGATATGCTTCCTAATAAATTTGCATAATAATAAATTTAAGCAATAATATTTTGCCACGTTTTCCTTATGTTGATAATTTTATTGGATCTAGTTTGTTACCTTTATCAATAAAAATATACTGACGTAACATTAAGTATAATTAATAATTTGCTGGAATAATCGTACATGTAATAAAAATAATCTATTTTAGTTATTGAAAAATTAAGGTGTTTTGTTATAGGAAACTTAAACAAAAGCACTTTTATTATTGTGAGAATATATTTAATTCGAATCTGATCAGTAGATGGTATTTGATAAGAATAATGTTTATAGCATGAATACTGATAATATCCTCGTAATTAAACAAGTACATAACTTTAATCACCTTTGGACTTTTAAAATAGTGTTTTTTTATTTAATTAAAATAACAACATATAATCTCTGAATGTGTTTTAAATTATGTTTTGCAAAGTTCATGTATTTTCAGTAATAATTAAGGCATGTAAACACAAGTGTCTGCATTTAAAAAAGTTCTCAAGATGAATTATTATAATTTAGATCAAATAGTTTTGTTTATGAAATAGAACTGTATTTAGTATTTTTAATATTAAAAATAATGATAAGACCATAAACCTCAACAACACCAAGACTTCAATTTAAATAACCTATCGAAAAAAGATCAAGTAAGATTACATTAAAATGAGATTTAAAATTGATGATCATTTTTAACATTTTTGGGAATAAAGAACATATTACTTTAAAATAAACAAAATTATTACGGGTGAAAGAAAGAAAAACACGGAGATTAGAGAATATGATTTATTTAAAATTTGCAATAAAATCATAATTTATACATTAGTTGTAAGTATTTAGAATAAAAATCGTGACTTTTTCTTGCCGTTAGTACCACGATAAATTGATTTTGGTGTTTCAACTAACCCATTATGATCTCTCCTGACTGGTGAATCAATGATATCGGAAAACTTTACAGGAGAAAACTCGTCACCATAATCCTCGTTATTACACGTCAGAGGCAAAAAAGCATCGGTACTTTTATTTGTTGCGAAACTTCCATTTCTACTGGCAAAGGAGTTAAAAGATGACGCAGAAAATATAGACCCCCTGGTTTGATCGAATTGAGACAAGTCAACAAAGTTGAGAGCAGTCATTCTTTCGGATGTGGACATCCTAGCTTCTTCAATCTCATCAAGAAGGTTTACATCCTCACAAAGCATTGGTTCCCGTTCATCACGATTACTCGAATCTATTTCATCGTTTTTACCATTCTCTACCAACCCAGCCGTATATTTTGTATTCGTGATGTTTGCGTTACCATCACTACTGTCTTTCAAAGCCCTAAAGCATACACATTAATTATATCATTACAATTTTACAAGCTTACTTTGCTTTCAACTTTTCATCTTTTGATTCGTCAAACCAAATTCTCCTGATTACAAAACAACTTATCATCAGACTTAAGATAATACGTGCACCCAGGATGAAGCATTGCAATGGGTGACACCCCCAAGAGTCTGAAGAATCCTCCATAGATACAATATCTTCACTATCCATTATAACAGAAATGTATTCACAATTGCACAACTATTGCAGTAAATGAAAGTTTCATTACATTGCTTCTCTTTTATATTAAAATTTTGATTACTTTTGCCTTTAAAACATCGATTGACTCAAAAATGGGTAAAACGATTACCAGTAAAGCACGTTAAGCAATATCAAAGTATTGAGTGATATCTCATGTCATAATATTCCACGATATGTCTTGTCATCCAAAGGGAGCTTATTATACAAAAGTAACATGAGATTCTTTCATACAGACAGGTACATTCAAACATTCTTAAAAAACGCTTTTCATATAAATACTTGTGTAATTGATATATTGTATTCTAAAAGTATGTCTGTATTCTGATCAAAGAAAAAAAGTTGTAACTCATATGTAATATCTAATTAAAAAATTTTTAAGTCTCTTCGCAAAATTTGCAAACAGAATTCATATGGAATCCTAAAAGCATACTAAGCTTTAAATGGGCTTTAGACAATTTCTTATAGTCTTCGTCTAAAAAGCTTAAGTAGGACTTTGAACGGATTATTTGGATGTCGCACACTATTTTAGTGCATATAGAAATGAATTGAATTGTGAAGTAAGTTTATGAAAATATTGAAAAACATAAGGTTTATGCTCCTTTTAGGTCGGGATTTGCAATGGAACTCATATCAATCAAGTGATGAGTGTAATAACAGGATAAGGCTTACATTTTGTTCCCATATTTTTCAAGAAAAAATCGGAAGATGCCATATTATTTGTTGTTTTAGATATTAACGTTGCTCTATATTTAAATACTATGTCAAGAGTAGTTATTAAAATGTTGGGTCTTATATCACTCTTAAATATAAGGAATGGGTGAATCATAAATTTTATCCCGGGGTGAGAGGAAGTGTATTGAAGATATTTGTGACAGACGACTTACTGACGATGGAGCTACCATAGATTTGTTAAGCTTCCAGCTTGAAGAAACATTCGGGAATTATAAATACCAAATAACACCCAAAAGAGCCGATAGTTTATGGAGTGTAGCTAATTATTGTCAAAAAATTGCTCTCTAATAAGGCATATTGGTTTATTGTCTAATGGGCTCAATGATTTTACTTTTCCAACGTGTTTCCATTTGCTGCAAAAATGTTAAAGATTGGATGTGTCTTATAACTACTTAAGAAATCGTGCTGCTTTGAACGCGCGCACCTATTATAAGCTTTATAGATTCTACGTCAATAATTGTTTCAACAGATATGCATAAGAGTACGATCTATTACCTGAGTACTGTAGGAGTAAATTGTCATTATGGTGGTTTCTCAGTTACCGTCGTTGATGCTGCTCCATGGCCCGATTGCAAAAATGTGACTGTATCTGCCCTTAAGATTCAGCACAAAACCGTTGTCAAGACGGTGACTCACTTTTTCTGGGCTGATCTACCTACTCTTGGAGTACCATCAGATTTTGACATCCCTGCCAAGATCTTCCGTCTTGCCTACAAGAGTAAAAGACTGATCATGATGGATTGCAGTGCCGGTGTAAAAAGAAGTGGTATGGTGGGAACAATCTTCCTCGAAAGGAACTACATTCAAAACTCCCAAAAGCGGAGTTCGTTTGACAATTACGATGCCTATCTCAAGAAGATTGTCGTGGAGGAGACAAAAAACAATATGCCATAATATCTTCATTCAATAATAACCTGTGATTTAATATTAATGAAAAATGTTTGTATTGTTTACTTAACTTTTAAATTATACATGCTTATTCACTAGAATAGTTCGTAATGTTGAAATCAAATAGAAAAACTTTTGAATCTGTTTAATTTTTTGTTTGTAATATGCACTTTTAGAGCTATTATAAAGACTGCCCGAATGTGGAAATGCCTTAAATCAACACAAAGTAGATGTTTTTATAGCGATATCTAGATAGTTTTAGATTTATAGCAATCACTAATGTTATCCTTTAAATCAGAAACATCAATTCAGTTTAAGAATTGTCACACCATATTCATTAAATATAATTGCATGTGAAGAGGAATTCAGTTGCAATATCTTGAGACTATTTAGATTGTTGAATTCTAAACAATCAAGAGCTTCATCTTTTACATATGATTTTATCGGGTAATCTGAACGTCTGCAATTGTCAACTATCAAACAAACAAAGTAGTAGAAACTAAAGTCGAGCTAGTTAGAAATTCGCGGATACCCAATTTGTACATACTATTAGTTGCACATAGTTAAACAAATATAAATTTAATAACAATAATGTTTATATTTCGTGATTGAAAATATAAATATTGAAATAACTTACCAAGTTTATGATATTTATGCATAATTAGATAGAATTAAATAAACGTTCGTTACTATTAATCGAGTGCAAAAACATAAGCCCCCCGCGGGGCTCGAACCCGCGACCGTTAGATTAAAAGTCTAACGCTCTACCAATTGAGCTAGGGAGGCATGCTATACAAATGGCAAATTGCATTTTTTTAAATAGTATATAAAACTGATATTGAAAGAAGCTAAATATGTGAGATTCCATGATTAGTGATATGTACCTTAACATTTGAGTACACGTAATTAAGGTACTATATGTGACAAACTAATGAATGACTGTTTCGTTTCAACTAAAAATAAAGGCAACATTTCAGAAATAGGAGATCAAATACATAAATATTTTGAAATTAAAAACAATAAATCTATATACTATGTTTTTCACTAATCATTTTGATTGAGCACAATTTAATAAACTTCTTGTTATCAAGCTAATCAATTATTTTAACCCAACGAAGCGATCTTTTAAACCTGAACTATATTAAACTTTGGTACTTTGACAGTAAGAAAAAGTTTTACTACTTTTAACCCAACAAAATGATGTTTTAGACCTACACAATATTAAACTTTGGTACTTTGATTACCAAAAAATGACGAGATATATTCATTCAAAAGTGTCATCAACATTTCTACATTTCAGTTCATTCGCAATTAATCACTTACTAAGTGTGTTTCTATTACATTATTAGAATCATGCTGCCGCTTAAAAGAACGACCCTGGTGTCGTTTATATTTCTATTATTTGCCGGGTGTATACTTGGAGATGAACTCAATGGTGAATGGGATTCCGCAATTACTTTCTGCGAAGACCACAAGGATGGTATGTATGCAGCTGGGTTCTGCCAAAGCAAATTCTACTACTGCACTAACTCTTCTGCATCGATTGCGTTCTGCGCTGATGGTACTACGTTCAATAGTACATCTCAAGGGGTATGTTTTTGATAATTCAGTCTTTTAATGTTTTCAATCATTTTAATCATTCTATTTATTCATCCTTCTTGTTATAGTGTGTAATCGAAAGCACCTGTTCCGAATACAGTAATGAGAGCCACTTTAGAGGAGGGTATGCCAAGCATATTGATTGCAACGGCCGCGAAGATGGATACTATGCTCTGGGTGTTAACTTGACACATTTCTATCGCTGTCACTGTAATGAGTATTCTAGTCAAAGGTGTGATGAAGGTCTCTATTTCAACGAAGAGATGAAGTATTGCGTTCACCCTTGGACTGAGAAGGAAGAATCCGATGCTGTCTGTGTTATGGGACAAATCAAGATTATCGACGCATGTTACGCCACTTACTTAAGGTGCAACGATTGTGGCAAGTACAAGCTCGAGGAATGCAAAAGTGGGGATCTTTTTGATGAAGTTTCGAATAAATGCATACTGGGTAGTGAGTGCGGTCTGACAACAACAACGACTGCTCAAACAACAACGACTACGGCTCAAACAACAACGACTACGGCTCAAACAACAACGACTGCTCAAACAACGACTGCGGCTCTGACAACAACAACTGCTGCTCCGACAACAACGACTGCCGCAAGGGACGATGTGTGCTTGCTGAACAGTGTCCGTGCCATTGACAAGTGTTTGCAAAACTACCTAAAATGCAATTCTGATGGGTTCTATGAACTTGCAACTTGTTTCAATGGAGAGGTATTTGATTCGGAGAAGAATTGCTGTAGACCAGTACTGGAATGTGGGAAAATGGTTACCTCAACTACGACTACCTCAACCACGACTATTAGAACGACCACTACTGAAGCGCCAGAAAGGAAGTGTTGGCTGAATTCAATGAAAGTCATCGATGATTGCTTCAAAAATTACTTGAGATGTGGAGTGGACGGAACTTATAAACTTGTAGAATGTGGAGATGGATTAGTATTCGACGGGACTTTGAAATATTGCCGCAAAGACAGTGAATGTGGAACTACACCGACAACTACCACAACTACCACTACTACCCTCCGCCCATCTACAACAACTACCCTCCGTCCATCTACCACTGAAGTGCCAGACAGAAAGTGTTTGTTGAATTCAATTAAAGCAATTGACGTTTGCTTCTCGAATTATTTGAGGTGTGGAGTAGACGGAACTTATGAGCTTGTAGAATGTGGAGATGGACTTGCTTTTGATTCGGAGTTAGGATATTGTAGAAAAGAAAATGAATGTGGAACTACACCGACAACTACCACTACTACTCTCCGTCCATCTACAACAACTACCCTCCGTCCATCTACTACTGAAGTGCCAGACAGAAAATGTTTGTTGAATTCAATTAAAACAATTGACGTTTGCTTCTCGAATTATTTGAGATGTGGAGTAGACGGAACTTATGAACTTGTAGAATGTGGAGATGGATTAGCATTCGACGGGACTTTGAAATACTGCCGCAAAGACAGTGAATGTGGAACTACACCGACAACTACCACTACTACCCTCCGTCCATCTACAACAACTACTCTTCGTCCGTCTACAACAACTACCCTCCGCCCATCTACTACTGAAGTGCCAGACAGAAAATGTTTGTTGAATTCAATTCAAACAATTGACATTTGTTTCTCGAATTATTTGAGGTGTGGTGCTGATGGAAGATATGCGTTGGTTGAATGTGGCGAAGGACTTGCTTTTGATTCAGAACTAGGATATTGTAGAAAAGAAAATGAATGTGGAACTACACCAACAACTACCACTACTACTCTCCGTCCATCTACAACAACTACCCTCCGTCCAACTTCTACAACAACTACGCTCCGCCCAAGCACCACAATCCAAACAACTACTGAAATTCCAGAAAGAAAGTGTATCCTGAATTCAATTAAGACAATTGATGCCTGCTTCCCAACCTACTTAAGATGTGACGTGGATGGAAGCTATGTGTTAGTTGAATGTGGAGAAGGATTAGTCTTTGACGCGGAGTTGAAGTATTGTAGAAATGAAAATGAATGTGGAGTTTATACAACAACTAGCACAAGCAGTCCAACTACTACAATTGGCTCTACTACTGAAGTTCCAGAAACAAAGTGTCTGTTTAATTCAATTCAAGTTATTGACTCTTGTTTCCCGAATTACTTGAGATGTAATATGGATGGTCGTTATGTACTTGTTCAATGTGGGGAAGGATTAGCATTTGACGCGGAGATGAAGTATTGTAGAAAGGAAAGTGAATGTGGAGTTGCTACTACCCTCCGCCCAACCACAACCACTCTTCGCCCAACCACTACTATTAGAACATCTACGGAAATGCCAGATAGAAAATGTCTGCTCAATTCAATTAGGACAATTGATGACTGTTTCCCTAATTACTTGAGATGTGGTGTGGATGGAACTTATGTTCTCCTTCAATGTGATGACGGATTGTTCTTTGATGCAGCTTTCAAATATTGCAGAAAAAAGAACGAATGTGGAATGGAATATACAACAACTCGCCCTTCAACCACGACAATTGGGTATGAAGAAGTCTCAACCACGACAATTGGACATGAAGAAGTCTCAACAACTGAGAGTCCAAATGAAGTGTGCAAAGTCGGTGACATAACAGTTATTGACGATTGTTATGGCAGTTATCTCCGTTGCGATGCGAATGGGAACTTTATTTTGAAAGCTTGTTCATCTGGCCTATTTTTTGACAGAAATTCACTTTCATGTGTTAGTGAATCTGTTTGTAAAGGCACTGTCAATCCAAACCCAGGTTACCTACCACCCTCAGGAACAAATTATCTTCAACCAGGACCAGTCGAACAAAACTATCAACATGTTGACGATCACTTTAAGAAAATCAGAAATTTACCTTCCGATCAATGGTCACTCTCCAGAAACTACTACACTGACGATGAACTCAATAGTATTCTTGTTAAGGATGCCTTTTTGAAAAGACAGCCGCTTCCTAACCATTACAATAGTCCATACGATGAGACAATTGATGACAGCAACAAGCTTAACCATGACCCGATCTTTGCAAATTCCGATTTCTTGTCAAACTACCATTCTATTCACAAAGAAACTCCTTTCGTTGAAGATGGATTCATTGGAGATGTTGGTAAAAAGATACATCATACTTCCAACTATCAAAGTGGTATTAAGGATACGGCCTATGTACATGATCGCTACTTAGAAGGAGCTGCTGATGCAAAACCATACCACAGGTTGACTGATCAATATGAGCACAATAGGCCTGACTTTGTTGGAGATGAATTTGTTTATCCTTATTCTTATACTCCAATAAGACGTTCTCATCATCGTGATTCTTTGGATCGAGCTTTTGACCAGCATCATAGTCAGAAACACAACTCTGATCAACAACACGATCAGGGACACTATTCGGATCAGCTTCATAATCAAGAGCAAAACTTTGGTCAATTCCACAATCAAGATCCAAACTTTAATCATGGCGCTAATATCAATGATGGCGCTAACTTCGATGATGGCTCTAACTTCAACCATGTCTCTAACTTTGATGATGGCTCTAACTTCAACCATGTCTCTAACTTCGACCATGTCTCTAACTTCGATCACCATTCAAATTCGATTGATCCTTCTAACTTTGGGCAAAGATCATCATTCTCTAAGGTTGGTTCTGAAGATTCTGCAAATCTGAACTCTCTTAAAAAAGAAGTTGGTGAAAACAATGAATCAGACCCCAGATTTGATGTTGATTCCTCAAAAGATACCGCCTCTCTCCACTCAGCTGTTCAAAGAGATGAAGATGGAAACGAAATGAAAACTGAATCAATCCATTCAATCCTTACTAGTGATTCTGAAGGTAGTGGGTCTGAAATGGTCGACTATTTGCTAGGAGATAATATCACACCTTCTAGAAGAAAGAGATCAGTGGAAAATGTTGAAGAGTACTACAGATTCTACAATCCAAATTCTTCCTTGACTGTTTACTCTGAAAGTGAATGCAAAGGGAAAGAAGAAAAAAACGTTTCTCTTGGATTTTGCCTTCCTAATTACCTTGACTGCAAATCAACTCCAGAACCTACTGTTGTTCAATGTGAGGAAGGCTACTTTTATAGTGGGCAAATGATGAAGTGTGTGACGAAGCCTGAGTGTTTTCAATATTCCGACTCTTCTATTTTGAGAAATCTCGATGATGAGAAGGATGTTTTGATAGACTCTGTTTGTGTTAGGTTAGGTGATGGAACATACTACAAAGGAGGGTGTGAGAAGTACTTTATTGTTTGCAAAGACGACAGGATGAATCATATGCATTGCCCTAGTGGAATGCGTTTTGATGTCAACAACTTCAAATGTGACTATCCAGAGAATGTTGAAGCTTGTTCCAAGAAGAACGCCTTTGATTGCACCGGGATCAAGAATGGATTCATTACGCAGTCCAAATGTTCCTCCGCATATGCAAGCTGCAAAAATGGAAGTATCGAAATGAAGAGAAAATGTTCTGAAGAGCTAGCTTTTGATGTTACGAAAAGCGCATGTATCCCCAAACCATTGCTTGAATCCTGTAGTGAAGAAGTTGTGGAAAAAGACAAATTCTGTGTCGGAAAGAAGGATGGTGGTTATGGAGATGAGTGTGCTGATTTCTTTAATGTCTGTGGAGAAGGAAGACACATCATCATTGAATGCGGACGTGGGCTCAAACTAAACTCAAAGACAATGAAATGTGCTCCAATTAAGTCTATGGAACATTGCAATAATGATATTCTGAGACTTGACGATGGTGTTGATGTTTGTAAGAACAATCCTAGGCCACTGGCTGGACTTGGAATCTGCCAAAGTGAATTCGTTTTATGTCAAAAAGTCGGAGATAGAATAAGCGGTCATTGTGAAGAAGGTCAAGTGTTCGATGAGCAAGTAATTCGGTGTGTCTCTTTGAAGTCTTGTCAAGCTAAATATGGATTGAAGGGAGGAAATGAAACAATCGCGACAAAGGCCGAATATCTAAACAAGAATGTTTCTGCTGTCATTACCATTGATCCTGTCTGTGAAAAGAAAGAAAACTCCTACATTTCAATGGGTCCTTGTAAAAGAGAATACTTCGAATGTATTAAATCTAACGCTGTAAGAAGAATTTGCGATGAAGGGAAAGTATTTGTAGGGAGATTGAGTAGATGTGCTTTCAAGGTACTTTCTGACGATTGTGAAATACCATCTGCCGTCAATAATACAGCTTCTGATTCAGTGATTAAACAATATGATGCTGAAACATTCTGTAGCGACAAGAAGGATTCTCAATATCGCCATCCAAGTAATTGCTCAGTTGTGATTCAGTGTGTAGCTAAAACTCCTTTCCTGTACTATTCATGCTCACCTGGACTAGTCTTTGATGAAAGCACTCAAAAATGTGATTATGCTCAAAAATTCTCATCTTGTAGTGGAAGTTCTGTACTCACTTTAGATGAATTGTCGTCGACTGTAACATCTACGTGTGAAATGTCTTCTCACGGATCGTATATTCCGGATAAGAGTGATTGCACCAAATTTTACCGATGTGTTTGGGGCAAAATTGTGGAAAAGAAATGTCCTCCGGGAACTGTATTCAATACGAAGTTTTCAGTCTGTGATTATCCTTCATCGACTTTATCGTGTTCAAAAACAAATTAATTGTATAATAGATTAATGTCCAAATTAATATCATGAAAAAGAAACTATATATCATATTCAGTAATGTTTAATACAATGTTATGAAATAATTATAAATAAATTTATTTTAATTCCATTTTGTATTTAATGTAAATGTTTTTGAGCTTTAGTAATGTGTTGAAAAATCCAAATTATTTTGCATAACATTGTAAGTTACATAATATTACACTTCGAATTAAGGCCAATTGAAAATTACCAAGTATTTGCTTATTATTTAAGTTTCTTAATTTTTATATTTATTCAATTAGTTATTTTTTATATTTATTCAATTAGTTATTTTTTATATTTATTCAATTAGTTATTTTTTACATTTATTCAATTAGTTATTTTTTATATTTATCCAATTAATTATTTTTAAAGCAATTTTAAAGAGTTGTCTCTATAACATTATTAAAATTACTCGCCTCGGACACATCATGTTGTTCCTTATTTGTTTACCGTTTGGAAAGAAGTACACGTTTGCAATAATCTCGACTTGATTTAAGAAGTGGGAAAATGATGGAGAAGTTGTTTTTATTGTGGTAAAGTTGGTAATTATTTGTCTCAATCAAAAATCATTACCATAATTGAATGTATTCGCTATTGTTATGTTATATTAAAGGAAGATATTTAGTTGTTAATTGTTTTCTATTTTAGATAATCTCATGGCCAATTATTCAATATCTTCGTCGCGAATGACATTATCCGGAATGAAAGACGTCCAGCAAATATCCCCTGACTCATCTTCTTCGAGCAAGGACTCTGGCTTGAATTCGAGGCATAATGATTGTCAGACTCCTCTTCGTTCCTTCCACACTCAAAATATCGGCGCATCATCAACTCCCCTCCCCTGCATTGTTTCACCTAATCAGCATTCAATGACGCAACGATTACTTCAGGACGAAAGCAAGATATTATCTGATAAGGAAGGTTCCTTTGTTTCCGAAGATTCGACCAAAGAAAACAACATTCAGAGGAGGCCTAACAATGCAGCGACTAACACTACCAGGTTTCTCAAAGCAATGAGAACTTCTGATTTAAAGGATGTTTTTGCAGAAAGTGACACTTTATTTGCTAAACCAAATAATGAAAATCATCAGATATGCAACAAAAAAGTGGCCGACCTTCAAAATGAGAATAAAAATCTTGAAACCAAAATAGTAAGTCCAAATAAATTAAATTAATATTGTCTTTTTAGAGAGAACTGGAGAAAACAGTCGATAAGTTGTTACAAGATGAAAGTGCAAAAGAAATGAAAATCAGTGTCTTAGAGACTAACAAAGCAACTTTGGCTGAAGTCAGTAAGCAGGCAACGATTAACGAGGAAGAGTTGAAAACGATAAGAAACAATTATGCTCAGAGTAAAGACGAAGTTGTCAATTTGAAGACTCGCCTAAAGAGTATGGAGACTTTCAAACAACAAAAGGAAAAGGAAATTAATGATTTAAAAGATAGTCTCCTTTCCCTACAAAAAGATGCCGGAAACAATAGTATGGAGGATCCATCAAAGAAGAAATTGGTCGCTTTACAAAAAAAGTTCGAAGAAGCAAAAGTGCTTATTTCTAAGCTCGAAGAGGAAAGAAACATGTTTAATGATGAAAATCAGGACTTAAAGAAAAATCTTGAGAACAAAGAAATTGTCATTGAAAAGTTGAAAAGTGAAGGAGATGTTTGGAGAGAAGAGTGTTCGGATACTAAAAATAAGCTTACTACAATTGAGAAGAAATACTTCGCAGAAAAGAAATCGAAAGACATCTCTGGGTACATGGCCAAACAAGCTGCGGACGAAAAACAGATTAGAAGTTTACTCGAGGAAAGGAAGGTTCTTCAAGATAAACTTGATAAAGAAATGGCTGACAGGAAAAATCAATCTGCGGCTGGCGATGTTACGAATGGTTTTTTTGGAACTTCTGGAAATGCTTCAATCTTCAACAACTATCATGAAACTGTTAACAAATTCAAGATCAGTGTGGAACAAGTTAAAGACGCTCTTCATGGCATAGATAAATTCAAGTCTAATTTTGGTGGAACAAAGCAGAAAATTATTGAAAATACCGTTGCTAAGTATGACGATGTTATGATAAACAAGATGTCACAGCTTACGATGGCTTTAACTATTATGAAGAACCTGTGCAAAATCCTAAAAGATGATGTTCATATTCTCAAGTTGGAAAATACCGAATTAATCGAGTTCAAGAAAGAGACCATTGATGAAATGTTAAAGATTGGTGAAGCTTGCAAGATTAGGTTTGGTAATGATTCAGATCCAAGACATTTCTGGAACTTAATCTCTAAGTATATTAATCAAACTAAAGAAGAGACGACTCAAATTAGCAATGGGGTTAGAACCCTAAGAGAAAAGGAAGTTTTCCCAAACCCAAAACGACAAATCTTTGGTAAAAACGACATAATGTCCCCAATTCGCGAGACTGCAGTTTCAACACCACAATCATTAAGTAACGAAACATTTACGAAAATGATGGAAGCTTATGAGCAAGCCATGTCTGACTTATCATCAAGAGATGGAGATATTAAAGGTCTTAAACACGTGATTAAGATCAACGAATCTAATGCCACTAAAGATATTCAACAAGCTAATGATACTATTAAAGTAATAAAATTAGAAGTTGCTACCAAAGAAAATTTATTGAAGGAGATGCATGAGCGGCTAATTATTGTCATGAAAAATGAGAAAAAAGCAAAATGTATTGTCAAGAAGTTATCTGAATGTATGATTAACCATTTCAATCTTCATCATAAAAATATGGAGGTAGGCCAAAGTGCTTATCAGTTTTATTCAATTGTTAAACATGCTACTAACTTATTAGGCAAGAAAAAGTAATTTTTTAATATTTTGTATATTCTTTTTAAATAGAAACAAATAAATTGTTTGTCCATTTCGTTCGCTTTTAAGTTATTTTAAATACATACAGCCGTGGTAGTTAAGTATTGAAGTTGTAGCAGGATTTTATTAAATGTTGTCTCTTAGTAGCTTAATATGCCTTGATAATTTAGATAAAATATCACGATTTGGCAATTTAAATAAAATATCAGGATTTGACAATTTAAATAAAATATCACGATTTAGCAATTTAAATAAAATATCACGATTTGACAATTTAATGAAGACATCGCTTTCGCAAGTCTCGAAACACCCTATAATGCATGATTTTTGAAAATCTTTTATTTTAAATTTGTTTTGACTATTTTGTTGAATTGTTAAGGGGCTACAATTTAGGATTAAGAAACATCATACATTTCTAGCAATCCTTTAATCTCATTATATAGACTTATACATAAATAAAAAAACTTTTGTATCTTTTATTAGGTAACCAACTGCATATCACCACTGCGTGTATTTCACTTTATACCTTGCAAAATTAGTAAAAGCCATTATTCGTTTTTACAAAGGTCCGTAAGAAATCGTATGAAAGCCCTATGAGTGTACATTCATGCACAAAGAAAATTATTAAGTTTGGATAAATACTTTATTTGATATTAGAAGGGTTAAATGTTATTTGTAATATAAAAATTAATCAATTTAAGAAGATATTCTTGAAAATCATATGTTTTCAATGGTACTTTTGTTCTAAAAAATGCATACTTATACCATTTGTATGCACATATCATCTGTTGTTTCATCGACATCATTGAGTTTTCTTTTCCTTTTTCCAGATCCATTGCCATTTAAAATAGCATGCTCATCATTGTAATTAGCAAAAATATATTTCTATACAATAATCAAAAATTATTATGTAATAGTGTAATTTTATAAATTACCTCATTTAATTTAGCATACTCGGAGTGTCCTTGTTCCATACGAAATATTGTCAAAATCCAGTACATAGGAACTGATGAGACAAAGAATATTAAAGCTAATAATGCAGTTAAGGTACATTGCCCAATTTTAAAGAACGTCTGCTCATATTGACATATGCTACTTCCGTAATTGAAAGGTGTATAAAAAAAACATAGAGTAATAACAATTACATTCGATAAAATCAAGATTACAGTAGCGAGTATTATAGAAATGAAACCTATATTGGTGTTTTTGTCTATCAGGAATGCATACCGACTTGGGGAGACGCTGAAATACATTAAATAAAATGATTTTTGAACTAGGATAAAACGTACACTTTAAAATTGTAAGGTGAAAGGCAAATTTCGCAAATTCTATTTCCTTCGCCTTCAGCCGATTTTATCCATTTTTCAATACAATATGTGTGATAAAAACCAGATGAACCACTACATTTGCATGCACTTATCAATTTTGATCCATATTTGTTACCCTCCCCAAAAGCTCCAGAATCTTCGCCAGAATAACAAACACGACATATAGCTTTTGATAAGTCAAATGTACTATCACTCAAGTCGGCATTTTCCTAAAAATCGTATTAACTTAGATTATAACTCATATTACTTACTTTATCTTTCATCATTTGTTACTAGATATTTGGTTGTTCAGTGGTTAGTTGTAGTAAATATATTGCTCTAAATGAATGAGCGTGAGCTTACAAGGGATCATCCCAATAAGTACAAATCTATTTAAGACAAACGATGATTATAATATAATGACGACTTAAAATAAACTAGGCAGTGAATAAACTTATAAAACTTCTTCTCTTCAATCATTACCTGGCACGGCTTTTCTCATTTAGATGAGCGTTTCTTCTTTCCTGCTGAAAGAAGGCATTTTTGGACAAAAAGACTTTTTTGGTGGAGCAAATTATGATAACTAATTTTATTAAAAAAGGTGTTCCTAGCCCGAGATAAGGTCATTCAAATAAAACCTTTTGTACACATTTTGTAGTCAGCCATTAGCAATACATGGATTTTATTAAAGATTTTGTATATTTAATCGTATGACCACATATTAAATCTTTTTCCGAAAACCCAACTTTAGACTTCCCTTTTCGAACTCCGATGCATTTGCCAAAAACTGAAAGTAGCACTAGATTTTGCTTAGAATTCTCTACTAACTTCATTAATCGCCGCTCTTACGAGTCATTTTACAAAATAATGAAAAAAATATTATTTTTTGTGTAATAATTTCAAAAGAGCCAAAAGAAGTTTACATTAATCAAAGCTCTTATGTAGAAAGAGAACAGCTCATTTGAGTAAAGATAATCCACTTCCAAGACAATGATAAAGAAAAGAAATTTTTAAAAATGCATTCCGTATGTGGCATCAGAATTAAATAAGACAAGAATACACAAAAAGGATTGTTAAATAATAATTATTCATTTAAATATAAAATATGGTTGATTGTTTAAATATATAATTTATGACAAATATTTATCGCTGAAGTGCATTTTTGATTAATCAAATGAAATCAAATCAGTGTCTTCATTGCTTTGGACCGGCGGCGGTTGAATATTTTGTGGGAGTGATTGAAGTTGTTGGACCGGTGGATGTGGTTGTTGGTGATTATTGTGTTGGGGTTGTTGATGGATATTTTGTGGTAAAGGTTGCTGATGGATAATTTGTGCCAATAGTTGCTCTTTAGGAGCGTTGCCTGGTATTTGATTTTCCAAACCATTATTCACATGTTCTTGAATCTGTCCATTAGCCACCGCTTGATGTTGAGTTTGACCATTTACCATCGGTTGATGTTGAATTGTTCCATTCTGACGAAGGTCTTCATTGACACCGAAATTTCCTTCAACTCGTTGAGCAGCATATTGCGGTCCATTTTGATAAAAGTTTCCAGATGGTCCGACGGTTAGAGGTGAACTATTGTTAGGCTGAGCTTGATTGTGGAATCCCAGCTGATCATTTCTTACAGGAAATTGTGCTACACGATTTACTTCACCATTACCTTCAAACTTAGGCTCGTTTTGAGTTGGAGGTTGTTGCCACATCTGTTGTTGTGGATGCGGCGGATACGCTCCTTGTGGTCCGTAGTTATAACTATTTCTATTTTCATACTCAGCAAAACGAGGATCGAAGTTTGGAGGCATTTGATTGTATTGATTCCCATTCGAACTCACATGGTTTTGTGGGTAATTACCGGCTATTTGAAAATTATTTGGCTCCATTATACCAAACCTTTGCAGACATTGCTGGCGATGTTGTAAAAGCATCACCTCTTTCATCTTTCTTAGGTCACTGATCTTCTTAGTTTTTTGTTGCTGAAGAAGTTGGTGTTGAGCTGTCTTGCGAGCATATTCCTCCTTTTTGTGCTCGTCTCGCAAGACATCTATCGCCTGTCTCGCTTCGCGAATTTGATCAATCTTATCTTGAAAAGAATCGTAGTAATCCCGATCATGATCGACTTTCGTAATTCTTCCATGTGTCTCCCCATGTATCTCTGTTAGCTGGCAAAACATCTTTTGAGCGGCCCTGTCACTTCCAACCGGTCTTCTGCGTGCATTCAACAGTGTAATCCGATTTTGAAGAGCATTAACCTGTAAAATCATGAGTCAGCATTCATTGTGTAGATCAATAAACAACTTACATGCTCCATAACGTTAGCACACCATGCCATTGTTTCAGGAAAGTTGTTATTCACTTTCGGCATGGCAACTTTGTCTTTTGACTCAGACATCTGATAAACATCACTCATAGCAGGAGCAGATGGCAAAATATACTGGCCATCATATAACTCATCATTGCCATACTTTCTCATAGACATTCTTAAACTGAAATATAAAGTAATGTTAATAGTTGTTACTTTTTTCCTTATTGAAATTGATGTAACGCACGCAAGCACTTGTTTATGTAATCAACAAGAATGTTTCGCAATGGTCACTAAGCGACTATATGGATTAACATTGGAACAAAGTGTCTATTATATTTGCACCATTTAGCTTGACACGTATATTATAATTTTTATTAATTATTCAAATGTCCTTGTTTCCTCAATATGCGGAAGACAGTAAGAAGGACAAAGCTTGTTCTTCTAATAAACAAGATTTAGCAAAGAAGTTTCCATTCTTCGGTAAGAAAGATTTAACTAATAAGTTTCCTTTCTTTGCTAAAAAAGAACCCGAATTAATTACATTAAGTGATGATGATGGCAATTTGTCCGACAAAGGGGGAAATATGGCAGCAGTTTCTAAGTTGCTGGATCAAGATTCGGAGAGAAAAGCACGAAAGAAGCGTGAAAAAAAGGAAAAAAAGAAGCTGGAACAAAGTAAGCGCAGAAAAGGCCGTAAGAGAACTTACTCATCTTCTAGTGCTGAAGAAGTAGTTGTAAAGGTAAGCAAAATATCATACGTAATTATTATATTCGTTTATAGAAAGATGAAAAATGGTGTTTCCTACGAAGATGTGAAATAAAGGAGGCGAATGTTTCTTTTTTCGTTAAAGACACTCGACCAGACAAGTCAAACTTTCAATACAACGGTATGAATGCTCGATATGTACCATTGGTCTACAAAAAGACATTCAATATTTGTGGATTACGAAATTTTCAACTAACGCAAAATTATCTGACGCCTGTAACTTCTAAAAACGACTACCGTTATTATACTGCAAGTAGGACGAAATCAAAACAGGATGAGAAAGTTGAAAAGATGGTTAGGCGCAAAAAGATAGATACACTAACTTCTTTTGTTCCATTGTCATTAAAGGATGAAGAATACATGGAAAGTGAAGATTGCCAGACAATTGCTCAGACCATCAATCAAAAGTTGTCTAAAAATCCAAATGATATTGAAGGTTGGCTGGAGTTTATAAAGATTCAAAAAGACTTGTTAAATGAAAATGGAAAAGCTGTTTCCCAAACTGTTATTGAAGAAAGAACATTAGCAATCATTGATAGGGCATTAAGGTTAAATGGAAGTAGTATCGCTTTGAAGAAAGAAAAGTTAATGCATTTATACAAAATGGGTAATATGGATGTATTCTTGAAACAATGGAATATGATATTAATTCAACACATGAATAGTTTGGAGTTATGGTCGTCTTTTTTCGAAATTATTCTTCATGATATGCGGTCTTTTAGAACAACCTATTGCATGCAATTGATGGATTACTGCTTCGAAAAATTGTACAATATTCATAAAAAAATTACCCTCACTCATCAAGCTGAAGCAGGGACGCTGAATTTTCTTGCTAATCTGTTGTACAAAAGAGTTGCATTATTATTTCAAACAGATCGTACTGAATGTGGAGTTGCAATTATTCAGGCGTTTATCGAATTTCACTATTTTATGCCTGATTCTTTAAAGTTGTATCCCATGGCAGTCAGGAAAAAGGAATTTGAAAAGTATTGGAGCAACAACAATCCAAAAATTGGCATTTCAAATGGATGGAAGCATTCTCTTTCTGTTGATCAGAGTTCCTTGAATCTGACAGATTATTACCAGTTAGAAGATCAACTATGCCACCAACTAGTTGATCTAGATGTTCCAGAGTCGTGGGTGCAGATAGAAAAGTTTAGACAGAAGCTAAATTGGCTGCCCATCGCAACAAATCAACACTCGATTGATGACGACAATTTCGATACTGACAGAAGAGTATCATTTGACGATGTTAAATGTGTATTGTTTGAATTTGATGAGACAAAAGACACGGTTTTGTTTAAATTATTAAAATTGTTATCTATCGATGCTTGTACAAAAGCAGATGAAGATTTTGAATGTTTGCCCGATATACTAAAATCTTTCGAGGTGTTTCCGGCCTTTGAAGAAGAAACTTTACATGGATCTCTACCATTTGTGGACAAGTTACTACAGACCCTCATCGAAGAAACAACTGGAGAATTGAAACAAAAATTAATAGTAGCCAAGATAGTGACGTCAATAAAATTGATAAAGAAAGATAAAAACTATGAAAGTTGTGCGAATGACATCGCTAAACATATTTTGAAACAAATGCTTGCTCAACCTCTCTATAATACTCCCATTAATGCTTGTATAATGGCTGAAGAACTGTTTAAATTAGGTATCGTCAAGATAGCTCTCAAGTTGGCAAGATCTTACCTAGATACAATAAAGTGCAATTTGTTTGAGATATCAGATAGAAAGGAAAGAAATGCATACATTAGAATTTCCATGAATGTAATCAACTGGTCGGAGGATAAAAGTAACTTAATGGCGTATCTAGCATTGAAAGGAAACCTTTATGAATTCAAGCCAAGTTCTAGTGTCGACCTTATCAACGGCAGAAGAAAATGGATGTCGATTGCTAAGAGATTAGATGAATGTGTTGAAAACTGGATAGGAAATGAATTTTCAATGTTGACATCACTCAATATGCAGTACATATATTTAGTTGGGAGAAGAATAAATGACATCGACGACTATATAGATCGAATCAAGTCTACTATTCCTAAAGAAAGATCTCGAGCGTTGGAGTTGATTTATGAAAGACAATTAAAATTGCACAAGCTATTTCTTAAAGAAAATCCACACAAGTCACCAATTACTTACAAAAAGTTATTGGAAAGAGTTGTTCATGAATTCCCTGATAATATAGGAGTGTTAAAAGCATTTGTAGATGAAAATATCTCTGGTAACTCTTTGAATATGCATCATACTTTATCTGCACTACCGACATCGTCAATATGCAAAAATATTGCTTCAATTTATGGCGAATGGAAAAGATATGAAAATATATTAAAAGTCGTTGACGTTGACGCTAATTTTTCACCGGATTTTTGTCAGCTACGAAGAAGTATTGAAATAAATTGTGAAATTGTTGTCAAGAAAACATTAGATGCTTCACTTTGGAGAATTTTGTTACTGTTAGAGCATCAAAATGGGCACGAGTCTAATATTTCGTCTGTTTTTCTAAAGGGATTAGATTCATCAGTTTGGAGTAAAGCCTTCCTAATGGACTACATTCTTTTGCACAAAAAAGACTTTCACAATATTATTCAGCTATTTTTTGAAAAAGAAATACGTGTTCGTTGTTTAGTTGAAGAAATTCCTTTGTTACTATAAACTTACTTTTCTTTTACCTTATTCCTTGGTGCGCGTCATTTTCGCATATAATATTTAAATACGATTCTTCATAAATCATTACAAATTATTATAGATTTCAAAAAATGGCAACACCGTTCGATCAGAATATGTCCATTGGCGGACAAACCTATGGTAACAGTGCGGGGTCCACAACAACACTCGTGGACCAATGGAGAAGTTTAAAGCACCCAATGATATCACTAGCTCATGTAGTGTTTCGCTTTGCTCCAATCTTATTTTATGTGTTCTCAAATATGCTGGGGTAAGACATGTCTCCATCAATCAAAATATAGTAGAAAACAAAAAGCCACACTACTATTCAGAATATGCTCTGAATGGCCACGTTTTGCCAAATCATTTAGAATAAGCTTAATAGAGCATTCATGTCTGTTGAAAAATCTAAAGATTTCTTGGTAGAGTTGAAGTTGGCCACTTGATAAGTTATGGCATATACCTAGTTTACTGCTAACATTCAATTTCTAAGTAGAAAGTCTTAACGAAAGGTCAAACTTGACAGTAAATATCATGACGTAAAATAATAGTTCCCATCTAAGAATCAAAACATAAGGCACAAACCTAAACATTTTATTTATACAAAAATCTGATTTATAACCTAATATTGCAGGACAGGATTTATTGTACAAATTGTAGTTTTTGTAAGTACATCAACTTACTATATTAATCAACTTGTTTTAGCTCATACTAATCACTTTAGACTTTTGGGTAGTCAAAAACATTTCTGGACGTCTCTTAGTTGGCCTTCGTTGGTGGGCACAAACGAATGATGAAGGCCATACCAAATGGGTTTATGAACAAGCCGAAAATCAAGCTTTATACGACCCAATCGAGTCAAAGGTATTTTGGGGAGCTCTATTCTTTGCGCCAGCCTTGTGGACTTTCTTTGTAGTTGTTGACTTCGTCACCTTCAAATGGATTTGGATGCTGTTGGCTTCCATGGGACTTGTAATGACATCCATCAATGCATATGGTTACGTCAAGTGCAAATGGAACAATACTTCCGAGATTACAAGTTACTTTTCAAAGATGGCTCTAATGTCTATTTTACGGAGAAATGCCCAACCAACGGCTTCTACCAATCCTACCCAAAATATTTAAATCATTTTTTCATAAACCAATAAATACATAAATATAAAATCCAAATTAATTAATTTAGTGTTAAACTCTTGTTATTATAAACTATTTAGAATCTATTCATAAATCATTTTTAAACGACAACAAATTTATTGTAAACATTCTTTGAACTAACAAACTATTAAACTTCTAATTGTATTTACGATGAATCAAGTGTTTGTGGTCAATGCTCTTCTTTTCATTCTCATCCTTCGGATCGTCCTTGTATTTACTAACAACTTTATAAACGTCGTGACCCATGGTTTCAGTATTCCATAATTCCTGTCCACGAGGCAATTTAGTCGTAACTCCACGTCTTTTTCCGGACCGATAATCTCCGCCAACTGCAAACTCTTCAATCATAGACAAAATTTGATGTTCAGTTCTCCATGAGACTCTTTTGGCTCTGTGTCTGTTCCACTCGTATTCTCCAACAATAAAGGGGTCATATGCAGTGTGATTTCTTTGCAACACAAACTTGACCTGTGGGTTATTCTTACTGAACCAATTAATTGCATTACTTATATAAAAGTGGTCTACTTACCGAATATCAGGAAGAAACTCTTCCACAAATTTCTCTAATCCTTGACTTTGCAACGCATTATATTGCCATCCAATTTTTAGGGACTTAAAATAAGGAACAAATACGATTTTGGATGCTGTAAACGCATTTGACGGCAACATAAACCGTTGAGCCATTTTTGCAAAAAACGTATGCTAGAATTGAATTAATATCACTTGAAGAGACGTTTCACCAATCGGGGTTGTCTTAAAAATCTAACCAAACAACTTAACTATGTATTTCATCACTTGGGGTTTTAATTTATGTATAAAAGCGTAGCAAGATTTCATCTGTATTCTATTTTAAATTCGTCATTATTTCATCATTTGTTAATACTGCCTAAATTATAGTTAGAAATGGGGCTTGAAGAACGTATTCAGGATCTTAAAAAAGAGCTGTCTCGTACACAAAATAATAAAGCTACTGAGAAGCATATCGGTCAGCTAAATTCAAAATTGGTTCGACTCACTAAGGCTTTGGCACTAGAGCAATCAAAAAATTGTTCCTTAGCAGTCGAAAAAGTAGAAGAAGATGTGGAAGTTAAAATGGCTGACATTCCAGTTACTATTGTAGGTCATTGTTTTTTTGAATGATTAATAATAGCAAATTTAGAGTGGAGTAAAAAATCGCTTCTCATCAATTGATATTTTGGCCATTGTCCATGAATTAAGAGCATTGAAAGGGATGCGTGTTATCAACGTTTATGATATTGACTCCAAAACATACTTAATCAGACTGCACAAACCCGATGGAAAGGCAGTAGTTTTGTTTGAAAGTGGTATCAGAATCCACAAGACTCAATACGAATGGCCAAAATCCATGTTTCCTTCTTCTTTCAGTATGAAGTTCCGTAAGCATATCAAGCAAAAGAGACTTGAGGAAGTTAGGCAAGTTGGTTGTGACCGAGTAGTTGATTTAAGATTTGGCGATGAAGAGAGGGCATGTCATGTCATAATCGAATTGTATGATCGAGGAAATGTCTTGCTCACTGATCACGAGTATACTATCTTGAATATTTTGAGACCTAGAACTGACAAGGACCAAGATGTTAGGTTTGCCGTCAGAGAACGTTATCCATTGGAGTTGGCTCAATATGATGGGAAGATTCCAAATAGCCAAGAAATCAAGGATGCTATGGTCAAAGCGAAGAAAGGTACTCAACTGAAGAGAATCCTAGCTCCAATGACTATTTACGGCCCAGCTTTAATTGACCATTGTTTGATGGGTCAAGGGTATGCGAGCAATGTACCAGTTGGAACTCAAGTTGATTCAAGTGACCAGCATGTAACTAAGATTCTTGATGCACTAGTCGCAGCCAATGTTGAGTTTCAAAAATTGAGAGAAAGCCCAGCTCATGGCTATATCACTTATCAAAACGTCCAAAGAATTGATGGAACCGATATGGAAAAGTTCATTGAGTATCATCCAATCAAATTTGAGCAATTTACCAGTGAAAAAAGCAATTTGCTTGTCAAGGAATTTGGCGAGTTTAGTGACGCAGTAGACGAATTCTATTCTAAACTTGACTCGCAAAAAAGTGAAAAAAGAGCTCTTCAAGTTGAAAAGGACGCCCTCAAAAAAGTTGAAAATGTCAAAAAGGATCATGAAGAAAGATTGAAAGCTTTGTTAATTTCTCAGGTAAATAAATGTGTTTAAACGTCTTTAGTTAATTATTTTTAGGTTTCACAAAAAGAACGAGCCCAGAGAATTGAAATGAACGTTGAGTTGATAGATCAAGCATTACTTGTAGTCCAATCTGCTCTTGCAAACAAACTAAACTGGGCTGATTTGGAAGAGTTGACCAAAGCCGGGCAAGAACAGGGTAACCCTGTTGCAATGGCAATCGCTGGATTTGATTTTCATAATAATCACGTTATAATGAAATTATTGGATGAAAATGACCCGTCAGCTGCCCCAATGATTGTTGCAATAGACATCAGTTTGTCGGCCAATCAAAATGCAAGAGCTTACTACACTGACAAGAAGAGTGCTGCCGAAAAGCAGGTAAAGACAATTCAAGCTTCGGAAAGGGCTATTAAATCAGCTCATTTGAAAGCTCAGCAAACTCTAAACCAAGTTAAGTCCAATGTTGCTGTTTTAAGGACCAAAAAGAGTTATTGGTTTGAGAAGTTCTTTTGGTTCATTTCATCTGAAAATTACTTGGTAGTGGGAGGTCGTGATGCTCATCAAAATGAACTTTTGGTTAAAAAATACTTTAGAGCAAATGATGTTTATGTGCATGCTGATCTTCATGGTGCATCTTCTTTGATCATTAGAAATCACATTGATGGAAACGATATTCCGCCAAAGACATTAAATGAAGCTGCTACTATGGCTATTTGTTATTCTGCGGCTTGGAACGCTAAAGTTATTTCAAATGCTTGGTGGGTAAGACATGACCAAGTATCGAGAACTGCACCAACTGGAGAGTACTTGCCAACTGGTTCCTTCATGATTCGTGGTAAAAAGAATTATCTTCCAAATGCCCAATTGGTTATGGGATTCGCTGTTTTGTTTAGAGTCGATGAAGATACTGCTGAAAGACATAAGGACGACAGAAAAGTTGTTGTTAAGCCTGACCTGGAAAGAATTGAAGTTGCTGAGGAGGAAGAAGAGGAATTCCCAGACGTTAAGATTGATGTGAATGCCAAAGAAAAAGAAGAATTCACTCTTTTACACTTGGGACCTCAAGGAATGACTCACAAGAAGGCCAAGCAAACTGAAAGAGAAAAGTTTTTAGCTGAAAAGAAAAGAATTGAAGAAGAAGCTGCTAAAGCTAAGAGAGATAAGAAGCGTCTTAATCAAGTTTTGAACAAAGCTACCAAAAAGAAGGTCAAAAACGAAAAGGTCAAGAAACACGATGATGAGTGGTTGGAGTTGGAGAAGAAAGCAATAGTCAATGCTAAAGAAAAGATCCCAGCCAATATTGCATCTCATCTAATGGAAGATCCTAAATGTGAAGACAATGAAGATGAGAGTGAATTCGAGGAAGAAGTCATTGTCAGGGAAGTTGTCGATGATCAAATCAAGGAACAAGAAGAGGAGGAAAGTGATGCTGAAGAAGAGAAGGATCCTGTTGTCAACCACGATGATGACGATGACGACGATGAAGAAGGTGAAGATAAGAAAGATGACGATGTTGAATTGATGAACATGATGATTGGGAATCCATTACTCGAAGACGATATTATCGGTGCTTTGGTTGTTGTTGCTCCATACCAAACATTGAACAACTACAAGTACAAAGTTAAATTAACGCCAGGAACAGGTAAGAGAGGTAAAGCCGCTAAGCAAGCTATGGAGTTATTCCAACGTGAAAAGTCTGCTACTGCTGCTGAAAGAAAACTACTGAAAGTATTACAAGGAGATGGAGAAATTGCAAGAAACATCCCTGGCAAGACTAAAGTTCAAGCCCCACAACTATTCAAGAGCAAGTAAGAGGCATTTAAAAATCGGTGGTTTTATTTATACATATGTATTACATCAAATTAAATATTGCGTTGTTTATATTATCAAAATGAGTTTTAATAAATTGTGTTCAATAAGTATCTATATCTAAATTGGAAAAGTGTATTTTATAATTATCCGAATTGAATTATGTATAACAACTGAATTCGTGGAATAATCGTTTAAATTTACAAATTATGAGGGTTATCTTTGAAGGAAATACTACTTTATTAAGAAAGATATGAATACGAATCTTAGTTTATTAAAAGAAATGTAATAATTAATAGAAATTCAGCTATTTATCCGAAAATTAATTACATTACGCTCAATAATGCTAAACGCAGATGTTCCAACACTCAATGCTTTGGTCCATTTTTCTTGGGTGGGTTTTTGTCGTAGGCAGTAAAGAAGGTTTCCCTATTAGCTGGTTCAATGTTGTTTTCTTTAGCAAAGTCAACTAAATATCTCTTCATAGCAAGAGCATCTTCTAAATCGGCGTAATATTTTGGTTCAACTTCACTAATTTCGAATTTGAGACTGTTCTTGTAAAGGTTCAAGGCAGCTTTGTTACCAACACGGACATGTAGTGATACATAACGAGCATTGTAGTTTTCAACCATGGCTTTAGCTGTTTGGTCCATCATTTTTTTAGCGATTCCGAGACGACGGTAACTACGCTTCACTGCCAATGAAGTAATATGACCATGGGGTTCCTCGTCCTCTTCTTCCATTTTAGCCAGAACGTAACCCACAATTTCTCCCTAAAATGTGGTTATTAAAGTATTGTTCATTTTATCGGATCACTTACGTTCATATCCTCGGCAACGTAACTGAGTTGAGGCCAACTAAGAGCATGGTAGGCAAAATATTTAAATTGATACTAAAAGAGAAATAAAATACGGTTTGTCTTATACGAACATACGTTTTCAGGCAAGCACATTAAGTTACAATTCTGGATGCGAATGTAGTCTTCATGTTCGGCAGGTCGGATGTTCATCTTAGACTATTCTAATTATTAGAGAAAGTATTAAAAGTACAACTTAGGAAGGAAGCTAATAAATGTCTGACAACGAAAATATTTGACTTGTTGGAGTGTAGTTTATATAGAAATCTTTGAAAGTAACACAATACGAGCGTTAAAAGTTTTAGTGACACATAGCAACAAACTTAATTTAAGAATGAAGGCCGTTATTCAGAGAGTTACTGAAGCAAGTGTGACTGTCAATGGGGAAATAGTAAGTATTTATATTACACAAATATTTTAAAGGCTATCATGATGCAATAATTTTAGATCAGCTCAATTGGGAAAGGTTTACTGGTGTTAATTGGTCTTGAAACCTCTGACAAACCAGAGGATGCCGAATTTATCCAAAGAAAAATATTAAATTTGCGTCTTTTTGATGGGGAAAACGGGAAAAGATGGGACAAAAGTGTCAAGGATATGGGGTATGAAGTGTTATGTGTTTCCCAATTTACGCTGCATGCTGTATTAAAAGGAAATAAGCTAGATTTTCACAAATCAATGAATCCAAGTGATGCTCCTATCTTTTACTCCACATTTTTAGAGAATATGAAAAAAGCCCATGAGCTGACTAAGGATGGTCAATTTGGAGCAATGATGAGTGTTAATATCGTCAACGATGGACCTGTAACTATCAACATAGACAGTAAAAAAGAATAATTCAGATGATAATAAAATACATTATTGATGCTGAACGAATAGTTAATTGTAACAAAACACACTTGGCATAAACGTATTTAATTTGATATAAATAAATATTTTAAAAGTTACACTAAAATACAACGTCGGTATATCCTTTTAGTTAGATTATTTGTACGGTAGTCTTTTCGTAATTGTTACTGCACTTTACGGCGGCAGCAATAGTTACCGGTTTCAAAATAGTGAAAGAAGCAATTAGAAATTCACTGACATTCTCAAATTGGGGACTTGAAACTTTTCTTACTTCAGTCATAATGTTTCTGATATCTCCCTCAGTAAGAGTCATTTCAGCTATCGCGAAAACAAACAAGGAAAGTAATCTAAAAATTATCTCTTAATTTAAGAAAAGAGCTACTAAATTTGGTTAATGTGTTGATAGATCTAATGAATTTGAATAAAGAAACTATCAAGTTTGTTTAAAAGATCTATCAAATTGTTATATTTAGAAGATTATTTTTATGTAGGAATCCGAAAATGTTTTGAGGATAAATTGAAGTAAAGTTCCAAAATAATTATTTATTTTCTTATTAAAGGGCAGTTTACATAATTGGTTATTTACCAAAAAAGAATTCTAAGAGGTGACTATTAACGATAGAATATACTAGTATAAATTATTGTTGCCAAAATGATTGCGCGGCCTAGGCGTATCCTCATCAAAGAACTTGTACTGATTTTCCTGTTGATACTCGCGATCACTAAATGGAGTAGATGTCGCGTGTGGTTCACCTTTGGCTTTTAGAACTGTTCTTTCAGCAGAAATGTCAAACAACTGGTTCAGCTTAGTGTTACCACCAACACTAGAGATGGCTGAGGTGTTGGCAAAAGGATTTCCATACTGCTGGTTGGATGATTTTGGAGTTACAGCCGAAGAGTATCCTAGGAGCATGGGAGTTGTAAAATGTGGTTGCTTCGACTTGGTGGCAAAGTTATTTTTTTGCGCCGTGTGTCTCTTTACTCCAGTACCCTAAATGAAACAAATACCATCAACTAGATTTTGCCTAAACTTACCATCTTTTTAATAGGAGGACTTGTTTTTGTTATAGTTCGCTGCGTTAAAGAGATAGAAGTACGCAGTTCAGCATACTTTTTATTTAAATCAATGAACTGGTCCCTAAACTTTTGAGCTATAGCGGTAGAAGATTCCGCTTTCTTTTTATACTTCTCGATCTCACTTGCAGAAGCTTTCGCAACTTCGGAAGATCTTTTGACAGTTTCCTCATGAGTTCGGGCTACTTTTGTAATGTGATCTATCTAAAAATGCGTCTAAATTTTCCAAATTGGCTAAATTACCTTTTGACTCATAAACTTAGATTGTGACTTTCTGTGCTTATCTTGAAAATTAATTATCACTCCAATTTTCCTAGTTGCATCTTCCAAGACTCTTTTCGGATTCATGAAATAGTTTCTACGGTCATGATCCAGTGTGCTATCTATAGCCCTAAAAACGGTTTGGGTTCTACACTTTGGACAGTTTGCTTGAGCAGTACCTCCAGTACAAAAATCTGGATTACCTGCAATATCAATGAAAATATGAATTATAAGTTTAAACTAACTTCTAACAACACATTTAAGGCATACGATGTCATCACAATCGCCAATATGCAATTTAGGACTATTTGTGGGTTTATCACCGCAAATATTACAATGTATCCACTCCATCCAATCCTAGTACACGTATGAGACCAAGAGTATTTGAAACAACAAAATTTGATGATATTACGCGGTATACATCGAAGACTTTTTGTATTAAGCACCCCACAACATTTATAAATTAAAGAATGCTATGCAATATTTAAAGTTGCTTTATGTAGTTAAGACACTTTTGGTGATGTCTTATATTTAGTAATGGCTCGTAAAACAATACAATATTCGTTTTGCCAGCAATTTTAATGAACATATGTATCAAATATTGAAAAAATTACTTAAATTTCCTTAAAGAAACCATAATGTACAGGAGATTTATACTTAAAATCAATCGTACAATATATAAAACCATATTAAATGTTCCAGAGAATATCTTGTTTTTGATAAGACAAGAATATTTTTATTTAAATAACATACACAAATGTCCCAACTTATATTAATTACAAGATCATGTTAGACCTATTATTAAAAATAATTATACTTATTTGGTATTTATAACCTCTTGTTTAATATTTTTATAACATACCGTTACAAGTTTCTATTTGGAATTAAGGAGTGCGGTAAGTTCGGATGACCTCTTTTAGTATGATTAAATTATTCTTGGTACATATTAAATGCAATAACTTTTATATGTAGTTATTGGTAGCCTGCCAAGCAAATTTGAACCTTCCTGTGACTTTTTGCAATAAAGGAGGTATTGTTATTTTAAAAAACCGTCTTCAAGAAGGACAATGAATTCTTATTTATATAATATAATTGATGTTGTATAACCATAAAAGCCAACGGCAACCATATTCTGCAAGTCCGATTTGATTGAGGAGTTCCCAATCACGCACCAAATATTACCTTTTATTATGCCTCTTTTCATTGTTCGCAAAAGACAATTAATTGTTGATGTAAGGGTCACCAACAAAAGTTCAAGTTAAATCGCATTTCGTATTATCGGTTTAAGCGATTTAACAAATTAATATTAACAAATTGTATTAAAGTTATATCAATGCCGTTTAACACACATTTATGCAAATTGAATATGAATTTGTTAGCCAGTGCGAGGATAATTTGCAATCAGACATACATTTATTATTTCATCTACAAATTTGTTAATTATAAGAGTTTAGTGGAGCGAGAAAGCGTTCAGTAGTCTTGCCTTCCTTCTATGAAAATCTTATTATACGTGATATAAAAGTGTAGATGATCCAAAACTATAGGTGATACAAAGTACTCAAGGACATCTCAGGATTAATACTTTATTTTTGGTGATTCTATTATTATTTTCTTAGTTTCAAAATATTTTGACTCCTTTTGTATGCGAACATACACATCTATCATCATTGTATAACGTACAATATAATTATATCTTCCAATACAACCCTCCCTCCTCAATCTCATCTCTTGATTTTTGACATTTCTTATGTCAACTATTTTTATAATATTAAATACAATCGTGGTCATTTTATGTCTTACTAAATATACACTCGACACAACCAATTACCTCCTTTTGCCATTTCAAATTATTACTTACAATACCATATTAAATAGGACGATTTATTTTTTATAAATTCAAGTGTTCTCTTGACTAATCAACTTAGCCAAAAACCTTTTAATCTCTCTAATTTATTGGTCAAATCGAAAAGTAGGTTTGGACTTTTAAATACTTGGTATTACGTGATTCACTTAATTTTTAGACTTTTCCAAATTGGTTTATTTCTCAAAGATGACCAATCTTTGCATATTATTCCTGTGTTTGACTTTCAATTTGTTTTATTTCATTTCATCAACTCCCAGTGCCAAAACAAGATGCGCCGTTGAATGCTTTAGCACGTGTGTGTTTGCTGGATCGGTAAGTTAGGATATAACTATTTGATATTGCTTAATTTGTTATTTTTTAATGTTCATATTTTATTTATATAATTTTAGGCACAATCAAGTTCATGCGGCTGTACAATTCAACAATTAGAACTAAAAAACTGCATCTCTGTGGATGAAGAAATGTTGTCTTCGGAGTTAGTAGACCATCATCAAACTAAAATATCAAGTGAATATATTACAGCTCATTCAATTCAACTAAAAATTGAGCCCTTTCCATCAGCCTTTGTGTATATTTTTGAATATTCCGAAACAGACACTAACAAAATAGACGGTACTAACGAGACGACGTGGATATTCGCAGGCGCCTCATCTTCCCCCCAAATACTTTTTTCGGTATCTGATGTGTGTAAGGAATATCAATTTCGAGTAATTATTATATTAAAAAGTGGTGATCCTACACAATTTCTAAAAGTACTACCAACACTCCAAATACCATATCAACCCCCTAGATTTGAGGTTACTTCTGAATTAATTGCTATACAAAATCCTATCATATCCGAGGATGAAACACTTGTGACGGTGTCATTTGCATGGTCTTTACCTAACGGATACACTGCTTTCGATGTTTATGGGTACGAAAATCCACAGGCCCTTTCGCTAACCTGTCTTCCCGCAAAATCTTTAATTGTAGAAGATGACGACTCATTCAATCCAACAGTTGATGTTTTACATTCAGGAGGTGGTTTAATGCGGTGGACAATTCCAATTGCCTATCTGAAAGAAGGGTGTCGCGTATTTATGGAAGTGAAGCTCACCCCTCGATGTTCTAAAATTGAGTCAAGTGATGTTAGTACTCTAATAGACCTTGATTGTGAAAGTTTTCCTAAGCTGTCGTCCAAATTCTGCGATACACAAACGACTCCATATTGTGTTGACATTGTAGACGTATGGGGGAATGGATCAACTACCAATATCCACTGGCAGCCATTACCCAAATTATCTACTTTACCAGAATTTACTACTTATCATGTCATATTTGGAACTGCCAAATCGGTCGGGTCTGAACCGTATATACAGTGGAAAATTGAAGATAGACAAGAAGCTGTCATCAACTCATCAATCAATCATATGGAATTGGTAACTACACCCAATATTCCTTATGCCGTGCAGATTTGTGCAGTCAGAGATGTTAAAAGTGATAAAGATGGTCTTGAAAGAAGTGCCTTTGTAATTCCGTTCATTTGTAATATTTGCGAAATGAAACAAAACTATAATGAACTTAGGAGGTGTTTAGAATGCCAAAAAATAGAACAAAAGATGCCGACTTTCCCAACTACTTGTGCGAAAGACAATTATTGCAACACACCCAAACAAAGCCCCATACATACCATCAAAGATAATAAGTATATTATTGAGAGAGTCGTTGATATTCCTGTGTCGACAAAGACAATAGAGCTGATAAAAGAGCCATCATCTAGAATATCAAGTCCTGTCGAAGGTACCCAGTTTATTCCGACCGTCAAAATAGAATCACCAATAAAGGCTCCTAAAAATCCGACTTTTTATAACCCTCTTAAGATATCATCAAACAACATGAACACAAAAGAAACGACTATGATCACAAACCAAACCGGCATCATTACTGACATGACGTATCTTATGAAAAATAAACCGGAAAATGATAAACAATTTGTTAGTAAAATTGTTGAATCAAATATACCTATTTCTTTGACAGGTCACAACAAAAATATCAATGAAACAATGAAAGTGTTATCACAGGCCGAAGAGTTAGACAAAAAAGAAGTACTAATTGAACCTGGTAATACAAATCAAAAAAGTATCCAATTAAATAAGATTCCTGTAATCACATCAAACCTGGACAATTCACCACAAAAAAACCCGCAGGTTTCCGGATATGTTAGAACAACAACTGCCCGTAATTTACTAAATGAAGACGATCAACAAAGTGAAGAAGAACACATTACATTGAAAGTATCATCTGTAGCAATGACGCCAAAGAGTGATAATTCCCCAGTTATGACTTCAACCACTACTGATATGGCTCCACTTGTGTCTACTACAACACTTATTCTATCCAATACATTGAACAACAATCACAATAATCCCAATCACTCTAATATTTCTAATCGTGTTAATCGCCTTGGTTCTATTCAAGCTAATCATCTTAATTCTATCCAGTCTAATCGTGATAATTCTATGCATCCTAATCATGCTAATTCTATGCATCCTAATCATGATCATTTTAATCCTATAGTAAACAGTAACACGGCTGAATCCAATTCAATTGCTGATAATATTTCTGGGTCTAACAATAAAGTTGTTCCTACCATTCAAACTGTGCAAAACCGAAATTCGGTTAACATTCATCAAGGTCCGTGCAAAATGAAGAGTAATATAATTTGTGAATATGGTTGCAAAAGCGATGTAGCCTGCCAATGCCCTGTGTCAAATTTCAACCCTTGCATTAGAGGTCTAATGTGTCCTCCAATAATCAACACAATGTTGTACTTTAATCAAACAACCAAAACCATTAATGTTATCAATAAGGATTTCTTCCAAACACCTCAAAATAACCTTGGAAATGCAACTTGGAATCATTACAACAAATTGTACATTGAGATATCGGAGAGAGGAAAAAATAACAACAAAGGGAAAAGACAACATATTGGGCTTGATTTAAATTATGCGATGAAAAGCCGTATGTTAACTACAGGAGTTCCATTTGTTGTAGATCCAGCGGCATCGTTTGACGTCAGTAAGGAAAACCATTATGCCGTAAGCATTTGTTTATACAACCACACTTACTTCCCTAATGGACCAGCCACCTACTATACAGCACAAGTTCCTTTAGCTTTTGCAACGCTACGTGATTACTTAGATAAAAATCAAATTAATGATGCCGAGATATTTGCTGAACCTATTTACAGAAGGATCGTTGAAAATCAGCGTAAAGTTGAATTAGAACAATTAAATGAAAACTCCTTTTCCTGGATTTTAATGGCTTTACCATTTGTTTTGTTATTTATTTCAATTGTTCTTTTGTCCTCTGTAATTTATATGTGCTGTATCAAGAGATATCGTAGACTCGGCAATATTGTCTTCTATAATGCTCAAAATCCAATTAGTTCAACATTGAGATTATCTGCTTACAAACCAAGTATCGATAACAACAACTACATTGAAGCGACAACTCTTGACAATCCAATTCCAAGAGTTTCATACAATCATTACACTAGAAGAACAACAACTCATCCAGAAGTTGAAGAAAGAGGTATTTAGACATTTATTTACATATTTTATTCACATGTATAAAATACTTTTTATAGCTTAATAATAATTTTATTTATTCCAATTATCATTTTTATTAATAAATTAATTATAACATTTGCCTTTAGTTATTCAAATTTATAGTGGGGAATCACCAAACAAAAGATGGCAGAATTTAAAAATATTCACATTGCTTAAAATAATTTGCTTCCACGCTCTACCGTTCTTCATTTAAATTGAATTAAGAAGAAAAATTGGCCACTAAAATGAATTCAACCTTCCTATTAAGACTACGTAACATTTCGTTCTTCAAATTTTCAATTTCCAAGTTTATGCAAACGGGATGTGGTGCAATGAAATGCGATGCATCAGAAGAATGTAATGAAGAAAAAAGATTGTTACTTTAATAAAAATAGTATAAACGTATCGTATAGTATAACTTATTGTCAGATAAAATAATTTGTTTATGGACTTTATAATATTAAACTCCTTCGTGGAGAATGTAGAGCTGCCATTGCATCGTTTGTAATCGCTGGATAGTGTGTTATATTTCTAAGCATTTCATCGACCTGTGGAAGTTGGTATTTTTCCGCTACATTCAGCACGATGTTGTAACCTAAGTAGTATGATTGAGTCACTTCCAACTGACTAAATAAAAGGATAAATTGGCTATGATTTGGGGGAACAACATCTAGAGTAGTGAAACTTCCTCTAGTAGATAGTAAATTTTCAGTTCTCTTAAGTTCATTTTTAACAACAAGAAACTTTCTACTGTCATAATTTTCAGCCAGTACAATTACACCACTGAATTTTTTGTTAATGCAATAAACAGTTGAATTTTTGCCGTTATCAATTGATTTGCCACTAAAATAAAATTGGAACCTTAGAACCAGAAAGCATTAAAACTCACTATTTTTTGACATAAACTGCTAACGATTCATGATAAAAAGCCGGTGAGACTAAGGTGAAGGAAGCTTTCATACTCTTAGAACTATGAATTGTAACAACACCATTCAAGGGAGGTGAGTTATTTGAAAATTTAGTAAACGAAAAGTACGTTACAAAATATATTCCAGCTGTCAAAAATATATCATCAGTTGAGGTAAATGCGGCCAATTTCCTTGATGTAGCTGCAACCAAACGTCCCGGGCCACCGTGAGTGGAATCTTCTTTATGTACAAGCATGAAAATATCATGATTGTCCGGCTTCTTGCGAGACTCATTTTGGTACAGAACAAATGTTGCTTCCGTGTCATGCGTCACAATTACTTTCAGTGCTTGCAAGTTAGGAGAACACCAATTATTTTCAATTTTAAGTGGAATTCTCAATTCTTTCCAATTTTTCCTTATCTTAGCAATGTCTACAGCATCAAAGTAGTAACAAAATGCTTCGAATGGCATATAAAATGAACCGTCGTTGGTATTACTCTTGAATTTCAATATGTTCTTTAATTCTGGAGTCCATCCAGACCATTTCTCACTAAATGTGGAATAATTAATAACATATTCTTAGTAACATACCTCCATTCTTGATTCCAGACGAAATTCCCACCCCATGGATTACGAACTCGGAGAACACGTCGACCGTCTGGAAGCGCGATGCAATCCAAAAGCGAATAAGCGTGATTTGACAGCAATCCAACCCGTTTATATTCTGCTGAATTATCTGCATTACTTCTACTTCCACAACTTGAAATTAAACATTAGTGCATATTCGTAGGAATCTGGGTGTCAGATGATTATAAAAATGAGAACCTTTATTTAATAAAAAGCCTTCCTAATAAATGGGATAAATATACATATTGGATAGAAAATAAGAATGATGAAAATATATGTATGTAAATTTATCTAACTTATCATCAATTAGTATCATTATTAAACGTAAGCTAATGCTTATGTATTCGTGTATAAATAAGTTGATCATTTAAATCCTAGTAGAAGCTTTATTTATCATCAATAAACTAACCTGGCGCCTAACAAAAAGCCGGCTTCATTTGCACTAGCCATTTTCGCCCAAATCATTTCCAAGCCTCCATTCTCCTCATTTTTTAAACTAGTAATATCAAGTTCTTTTACTGGACACCCACATAACACTGAAAACCCCTCAATTGTCCTTCCTAAATTGAATATTCATCACTTGAATATCTAAAACGACTCACCTGCAGTCAATTTACCATATGATCCATACACTTTTGCAAAAGCCTTTTCAATTAGTGGTATCCATAGTTGATTTTTACGTGCTTGTGCAAAAACTTGCTTTCTCGAATTCTTGTCGCATGGCAGAAAGTCGTCCACTAAGATTGATTGCCACAACCCGTCAATGCATAAATATAACAAATAAACTCCATTTTGTTGGTATACTTTTGTTATCATAATTTTCTCAAGCAATTCCTTTCTTTCAGCTATAACAGCCAGTGCACTTAAGAACCAGCAATTTCCAAGATGGCCTAAAATGATAGATTAGGGCAAACAGACTAAAAATATACCTTGGATTATGTCTGAGCTTTTTGGATCATGTAGCACACTCCACCTGTACTGCCTCCCGTCAATTGTGTAGATATCTGAAGGCCTCAACCAAACCAAATCCCTCAAATTACCCCCACGGTGAGTTTCGGCCTGAATAGACTTAAATGAGTGTGGAAATGAATCATCTATGAAAGAGCAGTCATTTTGAGCACAATCTTCAATGATTGCTTTATGTACATTCACCAGTTTTTTATTTTCTTCTTCTGTTACGGAACCATATTGCAAAACTTCTAATTGGGGATATATACTTCCTCTGCCAAATGTTTCCACCACTAATTTGCTTTGACATCTATTACATTTGGGATTCAGTGATCCATAGAATTGGCTCGTGTTACACTTTTTGCACACCAAATGTTCACCTAATTTTAGAGATACTCTGTCTAGACAACATAATTCGCAAAACATTCGTTTACTTGTATTGCTAAAATCGCATCTTTGGCAAACCCAAGGCTGGTAATCTATTTTTTCTTCGGTAGAAATACTTGATCTGAATGCTGTTGATATTTGCGATATTGAATTTTCTGCAAATGTACGCAGCACGTTAGGAAAGGACGCTAAAACAAATAGACAACAGTACTTAGAGACATACAAATTAGATTAATTACAAGAATTAGGAAGATTATAAGCTGTAACTGGTCCTTCTTGAGGCCTTCCTAAGTTACATGCATCGCAATATAGAGACTGGTGACTGTTGTTCAAGGTACAAGCAGAGCATGTCCAGTAGTGATTAATATTTGGATACATATTTTAGTGGTTAATTAGAATTTAGTTTGTTAAATACTAATATACCAAAATAAATAGACCCTGAAATCAATAGTAATTACAAAAACAAACATTTTTAAAAGTCCAACGGCTTTTAAGTATATTCCCACACGTGACTAATCAACATGAATCATCCAGACAATGTAACTTCTTGATAAACAAACAACGATAAACAGTTATATAGACAGTATTTATTAAAAAATATTTTACATTCAACAAATTCGGCCATCATTGCAAACGTCTATTTTCAATTCTGTTCTCTCTCATACCTTTTTTGGTTACCAAAGTAACTATATCATTGTTATCGGTGAAATCACGATTTGTTAAAGAAGCATCATCATCAATCATGACATACAAATGATATATTCAGCAAGGGAGGAATAATAAAATATTGCGTTTCTTATCAAGCTTGACACTCTTTTTGAATATCATACCTTTAAATAATGAACGCTAATACACACTGTTCCAATATCCTCGGTTCAAGATAGTTTGTACGTGGAATTACTGAGCAAACTCACTGATTTATAATCTATTTGGAGGGTTTGTTTCTTTAATTACCTTATTCGTAATATACTAAATTGATAGATCTAAAATATTAAACTACGAGAACCTGGTAATAAAATGAATTTTGAATTAAGTAGTACTAAGCGTAAGTGTCTGTAAATTTTTTTGTTATTGGATTATACTCTTATTGGTATTGCTTTTTTTAATTGTACATTTATTGTTTAGAAGTTGGACTGGGTTTAACCTTGTTCGGGGTAACCTTTGTCTTTCTAGGAGTGCTTCTGTTTTTTGATGCTGCCCTGCTAGCAATCGGAAACTTATTCTTTTTAGCAGGAATTACCCTCTTGATTGGCATTCAACAAACAATACTATTTTTCTTTCAATGGCACAAATTAAAAGGAACTACTTTATTCTTCGGAGGTATATTTGTCGTTTTGTGTGGTTGGTCTTTCTTTGGCATCTTAGTTGAATTATGGGGATTTGTTATGTTGTTCGGGTAAGTGACACCTTCCTAACTAATCCAATAAAAACAAATGTACACAATTTATATCTTACTTTTCAGAGGTTTTTTGCCGACTGTAATTGGATTTATTAGAAACTTGCCTGTTGTTGGAAATATCCTGTACCTACCAATTATTAAACAGGTATGTTGATAAAGATAACTTTATGACATTAATGCAATCAAAAGATAAGAAGTCCTTACAAAAGGAAACCATAAGATGACATGATTAATAGAAATTTAATTTTTTAGATTGTCGATAGGCTGGCTCCGGAAAATAAGTACTCTGTTTGATATATACATGTTGCCATCATATCTAAATATCTGTGTATCTCGAAACCGCGAACGCCCTCAATAAAGATGTTCACTCTTTAAGAATAAAATTTCTATATTATTTATTTGAATGAATGAAGGTTTCTTTTGAAAGTAATACATAATTATTATGTTTAATTCTATTACCCATTATATATTATTTTATATTATTATATGTGCATGTAAATGATAAATATATTTATGATTTTAATTGAATTTTGATAACGGAAAAAAGTAATAGCAAGGAGAGGTGTTGTAGCACAGCCACCATAATGTCTGAAATTTATTGGTATCGCTGGCACTGCACCATAATTTAGGAAGGTGTGGGTAAGTTTATATGTTGACTAAAGCATATATCACATGAACTTCCCAATGTAAATCTTAAGCATGTAAAAAAGTGACACTATGAGTTAGGTTGTGAAAAAGTTGTCTCCACCCATCTAGCATAAGGAACGAAATTCACCTTCGGATATAGAGTTGGCCATATATAATTATTTGAATGTTATTAATGTTTTTAAGCAACCATTTTAAATAAATTAGCTTTGTTAGTAGTTTTAAGATTTACACTTATGTAAGTTTCCATCGACAAATGCTACTCTAACTATTTTTTATTACTCATTTTGCCGTTTTACTTTCTTTTACTACTTGACAGTTATAATTTTATAGCAATACAAAATGATATAACATACACTTCTTTGACTAAAAAGTGTGCGATGATATGTTTTTTTTGGCTGTGATACATTTACAATTTATTTAGTAAAGAAAAGAATATATTCAGCTGGAGATTTTATATTTTTAGTTAGTGACATAATATATTTCTTTTCAGTTTTTTGATTGCGACATAATTATATTATGAGTGGCCGTCGCAACTGGAGTATCCCATTTTTGGCTTTTTTTATTTGTTTCATTCATTATAAATAGCCTTTACCACGTTATTATTCTAGTCATTCATACCAAATACATTATTTATATATCGCACAATAAAAAACTCCATTGCTGGTCGACAAAAATCTATTACTGTTCGTTAAAGTGATATCTTGTTCGTCAATTTCATTGCCTAGTTTTCGTTTTCAAATATTGTCCTTCAAATTATTTGGAAATACTTATCAAAGATTTCAACAATTGACCTAGGATGGGAAATATTTGCGGTGTTGAGAAAAATAACAAACTATCTCCTTTACAAGTTGCTGTACCTGTTGCTAAGACCGAAGACGAGCAAAATAATAATGAAGATTTACAATCTAATTCTAATGTAACCTTGCATTCCTTTTGTATCTATTTATAAATTTGTTTCAGCAAACAATTACAGCCAAGAACATACTAAAAAATCAAGAAGAGTCAGAAAATGATAGTGCATTGCGTATTTTATTGCTTGGAAGCCCGGAGAGTGGTAAATGAATTTAAAGATTACTAGGCAAAAAGTATTTATTTTTAGGCAAATCAACCTTAATGGAGCAAATTAGATTGTTGTATAACCAAGAATTCAAAGAAAATGAACTTTATCAAAGGAAATGTAAGTTAGATTAAATATTATTATATAAATGAATGTTTAGCCTTCTTGTACAATAATATTTTGGAGTCTATGAGATGTATTCTTAACCATATGAAAGAACACAGCATTTCCTTTGGAAGTGAGGCAAATCAAGCCAAGGCAGATATCATTCTTGATGATTTTGAAAATATTTACGGGCCATTTAACGCAAGAGAATATGATTGCTTGGAAAGTTTATGGAGTGATGAAAATGTAATTCAAACATATCAAATGCGTGCACGTTACAATTTAAATGATTCTGCGGGGTAGTAAGTAAAATAAACAATTATAAATAATTGAAAGAATTGTTAATGGACTTTAATAATGCTAATGGTCCAAAATATTTATAATATCGCTAAAGTATTTAGACATATTTTTAAATACTTTTATTTGCTTATTCTTATTTATTATATTTTTAATTAATTTGTGATTGTTTTAGTTTTTTCGACAGCCTCAAAAGAATCAATGATATCAATTTTAAACCGACTCCCCAAGATTTAATTATGGCATATTCACCAACCATTGGGATACAAACTTTAATTTTCACTGCTAAACATAAATCTTATCAATTAATTGAATATGCGGGGAATAAGTTTGATGCAACGAAGTTAAAGGATATTTATGAAGGAATAGATGCTGTTTTCTTTTGCCTTGCCATTTCTGAGTATGACCAAATCCCAATATCAGACCCGGAAATTGTAAGATACTTGGGGTTTGTTTTGTTTTATTAAAGTAAATTTCAGACGAAACTTCAATTTTCATTGAAAATGCTTGATAAAGTGTGTGAATGTTCCCGTGACCAACAAGTGCCTCTATTTGTGTTTTTAAACGAAACAGACGTTTTTCAGGAGAAATTGGATATATCACCACTGGGCGTTCATTTCGATGATTACTCGGGTAATACTTGTCAGACAAATAACCCAATAAATAACAATCTTTTCAGGTTTAACAGCCAAAGATGCAATGCTTTTTATGCATGAGTTAGTAGAGGAAAGATGTGCAATGCATGGTCTGAAAGATTTACATTCTGAATATTTATGCACATTCATCAACATAAATGAATCTCGACAGATGTTAGGTAATTTTTACACAATGTTTTGTAAATAAGTTCTCTTTTTGTAGATAAAATATTCAAGAAGCTGAAAAAGTTGTAAATTTCAAATTGCTTATTTCATAGTTATAAAGAGTCATTCAAAATTGGTAAACAAATAAAAGTATTCGTGAGTGATCAGCTGTCGTGTCACCTTTTATAATTGCGTGACGTCTGTATTTGGCATTGTCATTATTTTATTCAACAAAATATAACGTATAATTATATAATGTAAAGTTACCAAATTCAAAGAACTAGATATTTATTTTTTAATAAAATAAGTAAATAATATACTTGAGGTATGTAACGAAGGTAATAAAAGTACATATTTGTTTGATGTACCATATTCGTTACATCACAAATATGCTATTTAAAAGACCGAAATGTGCCTAAACTATCCATAAATATAAGTTGTAAACAATGATTTATTGTTTAAAGAGAGATTGACTTTGTGTTAAATAAAATGCTATGAATTACAAGATTCCATTATTGTTTAATAAGTGTTAATAGTTATAACATTTTGATCTGTGATCGTTTTATTGGATTAATGAAAATCTAATTATAAATAACAAATATCTTGATTTTACTTTTAATGAGCACATTCAAGATTATTATTAACATCAATGTTCTCATGTAATACTTATTTATTAATTCTTATTTATGAAAGTGACCAAAAACAAAAACAACAGTAATTCATTTTAGAAATAGTTTGAAAATGGCATGTAGCTTTAATAAATAGTTAAACTAAGCAAATCAAGGTACAAACTCAGTCTTAGTTTGTTTAAAACTTCTAATAAAACACCTAAAAGTTCTGAATTCGGTATAATTTCGGATTTGGGGACAACAAGTGCAATTTCATTATTGAGCATTTAATATTCTCCGATTTCTATGGTATAATTGCATTTTATATCCTTACACTCAATTCAATCCAAAGAAATTCCCTAAGTTTCGTACAGAACATCTACAGGTGTTCCGTGAGTATAATTACTTCCTCTAACATTTTTAAGTGTATTAGCCATTTAATGGCTAGACTTTTCAACTCTTCATGGTCTTTCGTGTGTCGTTCTTTGGTATGAGCCCTGGATACAGTGAAAATGATTGACACGAATGCGAAGAAAAGTAATCTTTCAATTTGCTATTTTCTCGTAAAACATATCTTGCCAAAAACAGTGCTTTTTGTTCTGAAAGTACTTTTGGTCCTTGATAATGTTCGGCACAAGAATTAGTTATATGAAATGAATCCGTATTATTACTTTCCATTTGTGGGAAACATCTATTGATGTCAAAGTTTCGTAACAATTATTAATTGGCTCAGATATATTTTTCCCTAATTTTTATCTGTTTAGTAACTGTATATGTATCCATCGATATTAAAACAAAAATTATAAAAATATCAATTTCTTTAAATAATTCTTCACACAAATGACTATTTTCAATCAACCGGCGTATCAAATTTATCCCAACTCCAGGTGTTGAGCATTCTCTTGGGTGAATGCCAGAATCTATAAAAATAAAGCCTTTTTCTTTTATCAAAAATAACCTATTTTGACGCTTTAATTATTTTTTGCCTACAAATAAAATTTTATCTTTTGACGATCATTGTTTCTTTTCAAAATATCAGTTTTTTCATTATTAGTTGCATTAAGAAAGCTCATATAAATGAGAGTTTTCTTAACTATTACACGGATACTGTTGACATCACTAAATTCTATCCTAACAATATGAAGTATAGAATTGCTTGATTGAGTGCAAATAATTTGTGCCAATATAGTACACAATAGAACGACGTAAATTGATAGCGTGCCAAGCATTTTGACGAAGGTAAATAAAGTGAAAATATTAAAAGAGGATTAAAGATTCGCTGGGATTTGCTGAGGAAGATTTACTAATTAAAAGTCTACAAACATTCATGGAATTGAATTATATGATGTTGAAGTGGTTTCAGTTTATGTTCCGCTTTATCCTTCAAAACTGGATACTAATGAAACACTTAAATATTGTAAATCATGTGTTGTACATATGGTGTTGGGATATGTTATTTTTTAAATGATTTGTTTTTGATGCAATTAACGTAGTTGAATATGCGTTATTACTAGAATTAAGTGAACAAATTGATTTCTTTCTTTCGCTATTAGTCAACACTCTTACTTATTTGTGTTTATGGTAATGTATGATTGATATACATCAGCAAACTTAAAATCGAAAGAGATACATTTGACTTTCAATCTTGAACAGAATACAAATCAACGTGATTCCAAGTTAATTGTAGTTTTAAAAATAAATGTACAGCTTTTGTAATGCTTGGAATATTTTATAAAAGCTTGCTTTTATGATGTTTTCATCCAACAGTTTTAACTTAATAAATTAATATCAATTATTTCAATATATTTTTGTTATGTTCGAAGGCTTTTATTTAATCAAAGTCACATGACTGGCTCGTTTATTTACAAATTATATTCTTTCCTTTTTATAGTCAGAAAATATGGTATCTACAAGATCTTCCTCCACCAAGAAAAGTGCTCCGGTTAAAAGAGATGCATTGGCAATAAAGAGTAAGACAATTAAGAAGAAACCCAAAAAGGTAGAAGATGTGGCTATGGAAGTCGATGGGGCCGTGGTTAAGATGAGTGTCGGGGAGGCCAAGAAAGCATTAAAAGAAAAGAAACAACATCAGAGATGGAAGGGGATCGAAAGTGATGTTGAGAAGAAAAAGAAGGAGCCAGTTCCTCAAAAGAGTAATCCAGCCAGAATCGGGCGTGGAAACTTCAAAGCTATTCCTAAAGTTGCATCTAGCATTGTCAAAACTTGCGGAGCAGGATTAATTGTTTCCAGAAAAGTGTTAACCAAGAAAGCCCAAAAGAAAATCAGTAAGGCACAAAAGAAAGTTACTGCTGATAAGGAAAGGCTTGCTAACAAAATGCAGTGAGCACTACAAAGGATAATATTTTCGTTTTTGTTAAAATCATTTTAAATTGTTGACCATATTGTTTTTATTTTACCACTATAAAATCACAAGCGCTTACCTGTCCTTAATTAAATTCTTGTATGCAAAAATGACTTAATTCTCACCAATTAGATGGTAATTAAAGTGCAAGATGGTTGCGACGTTGGTGGGCATACAAAGAACATACCCCAGTTTCTGTTCCTTCATTTGTCACAAATTGCTTGTAAAGGGTGCTTGCCAATTGGTAGTTTATTTAGTCTTTTTTATATTTCAGATTAAACACACTACTATGCCGAATCCCAACAAAACAAAGTTGTTGTCTTCAATCACCCTCAAAAAGATGATCGAATTGTCTAATATAGATAATAATGCACACAGGGTACCTGCTGACAACACGAAACGACTCGTTAGCAATGCCCGGTACTCAGGCACTTTTATCAAAAAGAATAAAAACAATTTATTGATGGGGTATGCTTCAAAGGAGAGAGCGATTTACACAAAGGATCGTCGTCAAAATATCGCTGTATTTTTGATTGGTAATTACAAAGTGAGTCCATTATCCTTGAATGCAAGATGCATTGAATGTTATGTTGAAAACGATCCCAATGAAGATGCTTTCATATTCGTTCTACCATTCAAACCACAGTTCAATGAAGCAGGAGGTAGGTTGAATGAATTGCACAAAAATAGCATAAGTTTTCACATATTTTCCAGATCCGGATTTGCCAAGAGAGGTTTTGTCAAAAGTAGAGATTAAAATTCCACATTCCTCCATCCAATCCTTTGATTGCAATTTAGAACATGTTTTTCTAAATTTGGATACGTCTATTCAAAGAGAGTGGATTAACTTTTTGGATCCTTTGAATGTTAATCAAAAGAAGCTCACTCTGTCAAAGGACCAATCTTCCTACGTAAGATTAAATGAAGAAGAAGCTGAGGAGGGGAAAGATCTCATTATAAATACAGTCCGAAACGATACCGTTATAAAGTTGATAATGATTAAGCCAAATTTTAGTTGGATTAGTTATCTACTATCAGTTAATATTCCTTCTTTGATCGAAAAATTCCACATCTTTGGTGGATCCAAGAATCACATTAGAAAGAACATTAAAGACAAAATGGGGGATGGAGTACCTCATGTGAGAGTCAACAGAAATCGTTCCGTAGCAGCAAAAAAGAGAGCTCTAGTCAGATGCCAAGTCAAGAAACAGGCAGATGATTGCATTTTGTTCTATGTTGGGGAAAGAGAACATTTCGCAGAAGGAGGCAAAATGTACTACGTCAAATGTCATGAAGCTGACTTGAAAATGAAAGCCAATTATGAACATATACGTTGCCTTCTAGAAACACCAAGATATCGGGGCAAAAAAATTGTTGTTCATTACTCACAAAAGATTAAAGACTGCATTGATTCAAAAGCCACTTAAAATAACTATCTTTTAAAAGGTTGCCTTGTTTGAGTTCTCAAAAGCTAAATAAGTTGCTATCCAAAATTACATTACTTTTTGTTGCAAATCTACATAATTTGTGTATTCATCAATTTGTTTATTAAGTTTTCATTTTTTAGATAATAAAGTTCTAAAATTTAAATACGAATTTCTTATAAGTACGTACAAATTACAGGTACTTTTTTGTTCTTCTTGCTCATCATGAACGACTATCAAGACAAAGAGAAATTGGTTTCTACTACTTTTGAATATTTCTACCATGATGTCGATGATTTCTATTCTTACTTGTTCAACTCCAATCCAAGACCGCTTTCTGATGTCGTTATTAGCCATCGAGGAATCTACTACAATTTGCACAAAGTGATTTTGTCTGTTCATTGTGAGTACTTTAAGACTTGTATCCAAAGAGGACAACCCCGCGAACCTATTATTATTGAAGACCCGGAAGTTGACAGTCAAACTTTGGCTTCCCTTGTTGAATGGATGTACACAAAGCAAACCACCATGAGCGGTGCAACTGCTCAAAAAGCCTTGGACCTTTGTCAAAAATGGGGGATTCGCTTTTTAAAAGAAGCCATTGTCCGTGTCTTTCCTTATCTGGAACATAAAAGAAGCATTGGTGCCAAAGAAATGTCTCAACGTAATCCTTCTAAACAAGGCCATTCTTGTCATTCAATTTGTGATTTGGATCTAAACCAGAATACTCTTGTCGGCCCAACCAAATTTGTTCGGAACAAACTTAAAAATAATAGTCGTACTGCTATGAAACGCTTGAACCAGTCAATGAGTCACATCAAGGATCCGGACATTTCAAACAACTCATCTCTGGATAGATATGTTGACCGTGTATTTAGCTTTGCCCATGGAAATGATAAATTATCCAACACCTGCTTGGATAATCATGAACACTCTGATAAAGTATCGTCAAAGGGAGTATTTGATGAGAAAGGTTCTGTTTCAATTCAATCAAAATATGATGTTTCTCAAGGAGAGCCGTCTTTGAGAAGTACAAAAAGTGATAGAGATGGTGCTAAATTTAGTAATTATGCTTCTACTGAATTGCTCAGCCAATTACACATCTACGGTGCCAAGCAAGTACTTTCTCAGCGTGTAAAAAGCAACAACAAGCATAGTAGAGTAGATTCGACTATTGATTATCGCCGCAAGAAGACTCCAACCAATTCTGATTATCAATACAAATAGAATTTTTTATATTTATGCACCAACTTTATTTTAAATCCTTTCCGGCATAAATAAAATATTTAATTCTCGATTATTTATGTGCATAATTTGTTAAGATCAACATCAACTATCTTAACTGTAGTTTTTGTAAACTACAAACTGATAAAAAGTTGGGTCCAATTGTAATTAAAATGTGCAAATTGTTCCATTCTTTGTACCTTAATACGCATATCTCAATTTAAACACAAAATAACAACCTTTATTTAGCTATAATGGCAAACAAATTGTAAAAACCTGTGACTAATGAAAAACACACACATACTTTGTTATTAGTAAGTCTTTGGTTTGTTTTCAAGCTATGTTAAAATTGTTACAGCCTTAGTAACGGTTGGCACATATAAGGCAAATATTACATATAAAGTCATATACATAAAGTCATAACTAGGCATTAGCCAAAATAATAAATTTTAATTTTACTTTAACAAATTATTTGTGTATATTTCCAGATTTTAAAAATGGTTGTTAGAGTATTACTACCTTCAAATAAGTTCACATGTACCCGGGTACTTGGGACTAAAATGAAATTTTGGTCTAGTGGACTTGTTGTCAAAAATAGAATAGTAAAAGTAAGTTAAAAGTATCGACAAATGTAATATATTGATAGTCTGCAATGTCTGAAAAGATGGCACCTTACGATGCTTCGGATTACACAACTCACGGGGCTCCATCTAAAGGATTAATTAATTTGTACCAAAAATTGGGTCATTCTGGTTATGGCATGATAGTCACTGGGAATATGATGGTTGATGAGAATCATATCGAAGTTCCTGGCAATCTCATATTAGAAAAGAAGTATGACAACGAAACTCGAAGAAGTGCTTTCAAAAAATTTGCCAAGGGTGCAACATCGGACGGAGCAATTTTAATTGGACAATTGAATCATTGTGGAAAGAAAACATCTATCGAGTATAATCCAACTCCATTTTCTGCAACAAACCAAAGTCATGTTGACAAATATAATCCAGGATCGAAGTTCGGTGAAGCCGTTGAATTAACAAAGAATCAAATAAAAGAATTGGTTGTTGACAAATTTGTTTATTCAGCCAAATTTTTATATGATTGTGGTTTCAATGGGATTGAACTTCAATGTTCGTATCAATTTTTATTGGCTTCTTTTGTAGGTGAAAGAAATAATACGAGAAGTGATGAGTATGGTGGTAATTTGAAAAATAGAACAAGAATCATCAAGGAAATTTATGACGGTGTTAGAAAAGCCCTCCCCGTTGATGCCAAGTTTGCTGTTGGTATCAAGTTATCTCAGATGGACTTTGTAAATGAAAGCAATCACACTGACGAGGCGGTTGAATTCGTTAATGAATTAGAAGAAATCGGATTTGACTATATCACATTAACAGGTGGTTTTTACGAAAAATGGTCAGTTGACAAACAGTTAGATGTTAACACAAAGGAATTTTATTTTAAATTTGCAAAGGATATAAGAACAGCTCTTTCTAGAACCAGATTAATTATTGGTGGTGGTATTAGGACTGCTAAAAAGATGGTTTCCCTAATCAAAAACCACCACGGTGACGCCCTTGCAATTGGTCGCCCGTGCTTGCAAGAGCCTGATTTTGTAAAGAAATTGTTGGCTAAAAAGATCCAATCGTTGTCTGTAAACGCATTGGATGAGCAAAACTTTTTCCCATCCATGACAATGGCTTGGGCGCAGATGATTGCAATGGGAAAGACAACCTTCAAAGAGGCTAATGGCGATGTTTGTTATGGCATTCCAGATATAAGCAACAAAGAGATTGCGGAATCTCTTTTAAACCAATCTTAATTATATCTTGATAATCTATTTCATATACACAGATTATAAAACATCATTATGAGCTTGTTATTAACTATGTTGCTTTACACAAAAGTCTTTATTTTGACATTAATTGTGCCACCATCCTATTTTTTCAATACTACTTGTCAAAATGGAAATATTGGAGATTATGAAACTCAGCCGCTTTTTATGCGTACTTTGTTAGAACTTACAAATTTGTTCAACAAGGAAGTTAATTCAAATGCGTACTTCAAATTTGTTCGCTTAGATCAATATAAAATATGTAAAGACAGCAAAGATTCTTCTGTAATTATGTTTATTGTCGGTGAAACATTGTATGAAAGAAACAAATCGAGTGCGTTAGATACATCAGCCGAAGATGATTTTAAAGAGTCAGGACTTGCGGCAATTGTCACTGCCATATCTTATCCTTATTATGGTACTGCAAATGAATATCGAAAGCCCATATTAAAATCAGCCTTTCAGTTATCACATAGATTTCAGCAAAATAATGTTTTTGTAAATGCAAGTTTAAAAAATGATTGAGTTTAATTATCGCTATTTTAGCAAACAAAAATTGCATATGCTTTGCCAAGCGAATTAATTACAAGTGATTGGTTATTGATTGATGTTGCGCTAACAAAGGAATTCAACGATTTTACATTCATAATTGATAGCGATGTCTTACAAGATTACGGATATATTCAATTTCATTTTTTAACTAAGAGAAAGATCTTCTGGCTGCAAAAAATGTATGAAGTAATAATCTTGTCGTCTTTTGATAAAAAAATAGAATGCATGAAGTTGTCACAGATTTGCCTGCGAATAATCAAATGCTTGTTAAAATTGAAGTGACAACTCAACATTACAAGATATTTATTGGAAGCACTGAAATGATAAAAATCAATCGCGGACCTAAATCCATTTTAGATAGAATTAAATTTAGAGGGAAAATTGAATCTAGTGAAGTTGTTTTAAAAGGTTTCCGACATGATGACAACTTTGATATGGCCCTCACCAAAAACAACATGATTTGCTTGGATAAAGATGTCTGTCTTTGATTCATAACTGTTTTTATGTTGAAGTAATAAAAGTTGCAATATTTATGTATCAAATCATAACATCATTCAAGAATTAAAAAATTTAAATCGTTAAGGTCATTAAAACGTAATTTAGAATTATTTATTATATTACGTATATATAAAACTTTTGAACTAGCGATTTCCTGCTGGTAATTTTATATTTAATTCTTGCCACATCTTGGTTTCTCTATCATAAAGTTGAATGACATCTGTCTGCCGATTAATCAGAGTATCTCATGCATTCTTTTTGATATGATACATTTGGAATGTCTGTTTATTAATCATACCACCTAAACATGATATATTTGATTATGCAGTGTAATGGAGCTAAAATGATTTTGAGCTGGAATTTCATCCAAGTAAGTCCATTTCCCTTCTGTTGGGTCAAATCTAAAAGATAAAGACAACAAGGACATATGAAAATAACATTCTTACCTTTGTACTTTATTGGATCCAAACCCTCCCAAAACATACAAAATTTCCTCGACAATAACTGAAGAATGGCTTCCAAATTTTTCTAGTAAACTTGGGTCTAATATGCAAGCCATTTTCTCCGATAAAAAACTTAAGGATAAACTTAATTAATAAGAAAATATATGAAACATGCTATTCTACAATATCAGTTAAACAAGCCTCTACTTTCTCTCCAATAACATAAATTTTGTCCAAATGTATAACAGAAGAATATTGACTCCTAGGGCTGCTTATTTCAAAGGAAAGAATCTATGTTGTTTTGTCTTCCAAATTAAATCTATAACATTTTTATATTTGAGAGCTACTTAGATCTTTCATGAACAGATCATGAAAATACTTGCAATGAGCTCCTAATGCTCTTCTAGGAATAGCTACTGAGTCATTGATAAACTTGAGTCCAGCATCATTAAAGGGGTTGTTTTCCAATAACAGATCCAAACATTCAGATATTATTTTTGGAAGTAATTAGACAAAAGGTTTCTGATCAAATTACTTTCTTGCCAACAGACCAGAAATCTTGCATCGTTTTGTAAAGAAGCTCTTTCCCAATGACTTCTTGCAAAGATGATTTGAACGATGATGGGAGAAAATTTGATAATTATTTGTTAATTAAAGATGCTGCGACAAATTCAATCACTCTCAAAAAATTTCAGATCAGTTGTAAAAGTATGTTTTTATTGTTTATTTGATGTCATAACTTTTTCTAGCTTGAGCAAAGAAGAAATTTAAATTTGCAAGAATATCAGAGCAAAACTTTGTTAGATAAATATGGTTGCTCAATTCAAAAATTTATTGTTGCTGGAGACAAATCTGAAGTTGAAACCAAATTAAAGACATTTGGTAAGTCTTAGAAAATAAACATTTCATCAATTAAGTAAATTATAGATCAAAATGAATATGTTGTCAAGGCTCAAATATTGGCAGGTGGCAGAGGAAAAGGTTATTTGCTAGAAGGACCAAAAGGATTAAGTGGTGTCTTCATTACTAAAAAGTGAGTGAGTATTTTAAACTTGATTACCGCCATTTATTTTCAGCAAAGACAAGGCAATTGAAGCTGCTACAAATATGCTGAAGAAACGTCTAGTAACCAAACAAACTTCGAAAGAAGGAGCCAAAATTGAAAAAGTTATGGTTTGCGAAAGTATTAACATCATCAGAGAAACATATCTTGCAATTCTTATGGACAGAGACTCAAATGGTCCAGTAGTAGTTGCATCGCCAGAAGGAGGTGTAGATATTGAAGAAGTCGCTGAAAAGACGCCCGAACTCATTTTCAAACAAAAAATAGACATTTCTGTTGGAATTACTGATGCCCAAGCAAATGACATTGCCGGGAAATTAAAATTTAAAGGCAATCTTCAAATCAAGGCAGCTGAAGAAATCAAAAAGTTATATGAACTATTTATCAATGTTGATGGTACTCAGGTTGAAATCAATCCATTTGTTGAGACTGATGACAACAGGGTAGTTCATGTCGATGCAAAATTCAACTTTGACGACAATGCTTTCTTCAGACAGAAAGAAATATTCGCTCTTGACAACAATGAAGAACAAGACAAAAGAGAAGTTGAAGCTCAGAAGTTTAATTTGAATTATATTGGAATGGAGGGAAATATAGCTTGTTTAGGCAAGTTTTACTAAATTAAAAATGGTATACAAAAGATATGAGTATTTAGTTATCAAATCAGGCTTTATTTGGCGGTTGTCTTAAGAGAACACGTTCATTACCATCTAAACTGTCTTGAAACATTAACATGGCAAATTCATCCTTCCTTTCTGGAGACATTTGATAGAAATTGTCAAAGGAAGACTTCTCTGCTTCATTCATATTATCCGATTCTTTTTTGATGCCAATTGCGTTGTTAAGTTGTGAGCTTCTGCTTCCACAATTAGATCTTCACAACGTCTATGTGTAACATGATGTTTAAGAACAGTTTGACTTGCGGAAAAAATTGTCACACTCTATGCATTTAAATTTCGTTTTAGATGAGGAGTATCTTTCCTTAAATGTAGCATTAACAGGCTTCTCAATTGCATTCTTAAGACCACTATCAAGAATTTGTTTCATAAAGTAAAATCCCATCTCCTCAACTTTATCAAACGTAAATAAACTTAGAATTCTATCTGAAGCACATTCAGCAGATAAATTTGTTGCGCCTGTAGTAGCAGTGATGATGGCTCTTTTAATAATGGAAGCAAGCGTGCCAGATAATCCATCTATATACAAAACATCCACAACACCTTCTTCCTTTCAAAGTCCTTCCACATTTGCACAATCTTCTTAGACATCTCGAATTTTCTATATTTATACATGCAGCTTCAGCACGGTAATTTCTCAATCTATTTTCAGTATCATTAGTCCTCAAATGTAATAAGTAACTTCCTTGTTTTGTCCATAAAATAATATGCAGCAAAATTCCTTATAAAGCAGATAACTCATTTCACTTGTCGTCTAGCTTAGATTCTTTTCAGTAAAAATACCTTGGTCTTTCATCTTTAATTATTTTTTGTTCGGCGTCACTACTTCAGCAAATGAACTCAGTGGGAATATCTTTTGTCCTTCCTTGCTCTAAAATAAATACTAGTTTTTAAACATACCATCAGTTCCAAATGCTCTACTTTGAGTACTTTCCTTGGTTTCTTTTCTAAGATAACATTACCATCAGCATTTCTTTTCCTACCATTTTTAGCCATGTTAATTTAAATAAAGCTTAAATTAAGATCCATGTTGTAACAAATAAAATGAAATTTGATTTTAAAAATCGTCATTACAATACAAAACCTCGTACCTACTATTGGTACTTTGAATAAACTAAATACACGAAACGTTTAATATAGCCAAGTACAAGTAAAGATTAAGACGCTGCTCATGGAATGATTGTTATCGGACTTCTCTAAAAAGTTAAAATATTTACTTACACGAGGCAAATTATTAATAAAACACCAAACAATTCTCGCATTAATATTAATTGTTGGTTATTATAGTGAATGGTGCCGGTTTAGCAATGGCAACAATGGACATTATCGAACTTCATGGGGGCAAACCAGCTAACTTCTTGGATGTTGGTGGGTCTGTTAATGAATCCCAAGTTTATGAGGCTTTAAGAATAATAAGCAGCGATCCGCAGGTATGCCAGGTTAATGTTATTTAAAAAGATAAAAAAAGTTTTATTTAAATTACTAATAATATATTTCAGGTAAAATCTATTTTGGTTAACATCTTTGGAGGAATTGTTAATTGTGAAACTATTGCAAATGGATTGGTTCAAGCATTTTCAAAAATCAACTTATCAGTTCCATTGATCGTCAGATTAGAAGGTACAAATGTCGAAAAAGCCAGAGAAATCTTAGCCAAATCAGGACTGGATATAACAACAGCTTCTAACTTAGATGACGCTGCTAAGAAAGCTGTTAAATCAATTCAGTTTTGAGTCAATTATAAATATTTAGTTTAGTGTTGTTAATTAGATATAATAAAATACTTTATTGATGATTAGGAATAAATTAAAAATACTACTTATAACATTACATCCGTTGCTTCTTTAAATACTCGATTATGAGGAAACTCCTTAAATATTAAAGTTAACTGGTTTGTAAACTCAATATAGTTTCGTTTTAGTTCTTTCTGATAATCAATTTGATCAACACTGATCAACTGCTCGTTCTTTACTAATGCGTCATGGCATTTCTTTGAAAAATCTTTATAACAAAGTCTCAATTTGTTTTTATTTCGCTCCAAACTATTTTTATCTTTTACCGGAGATGTCAAAAACGTATTCTGTGCACCAAGAAACACTTTTGCCAAAAAAATTGGGCCTGAATTAACCGTAGTGCCAATACATCCTTGGAGAACCATTTGTAAGATTTTGGGATCAGTCGGTATACTGACAGTTGCCGTATGTAATTCCCTTGTCTTCTTTTGAATATCTTCCACAGCAGCTTCGATTGGTGTCAAAACTGATTGTTGTCTTTTTACCACACGTATTCTAGACTTGATATATGGAAATGAATTTTGAGTTGTCAGTATTGTTTTCCTTTTGACTGAAATTTGGCGGATTAATATTGTTTATTTAAATGTAAGTTTTAAGTAAAATATATACCAAGTACCGTTTTAAAAGAGTATTTTTTGAATTTTCAATATTAGTTGTTACGTTTTGATGTTATTGTCTCATGTACTTGACACCAATTACATCTGACATCAACACTATATAAGTATCTATTTTATTGAATAAAACCAGTCTATCATATATCGTGCTACCTCAGCTTGTACTATTTGAAGCACTAGTTACTTTAAATTTGTTGTCGTTTGTAATATATTTAACTTATTACGCTTACTAATATAGGTCATTAGCTAAACACATTCAATATCGTATTTTTAAGAATTGTGCAAAGATGAACAAAAATACAATGCAAAGTTCAATGTCTACGGTTGGACAAAGTGTGGCCAGGTTGGAAAACTACGTCTATGGAATACCAAGCATATGTCTACTTGTTGCTTGATCCAAAAGATGCCGAGGGCATTTTGACCAACTATCCAAGTTTCAAGAAAGGATGTTTGAACTTAAGATGACTTGCGATGATTAATCTAATATTTTGTTTATCTTTTTGCTCTAATAAATTTTCATCACCCACGATACGTACACTGATCTTTTAACTCGCCGTGTGCTTTTCCATCCTTTGTAAATGGTGTTGCATATACGAAATTCTTGACATTGAATCTTCTCTCAAACATACTAGCAGTTCTTTCTTTCTTCTCCCAACTATCGAAGTACGGTTCAACATAAGTTATTTGGATGTAAGCTTTTGACAAGGTATTCAACTTATTTCGATCAACATCACTGCTATCTTTGATAATCTCTACAACACCACTTCCAAACTTTTTAACATAAAATGCCTCCAAACGATGCGATATTTCAGATAATTGGGTTAATCCTACTTCACGATATATAAATTCTTCACCATTTAAATCCTCTCCAAACTTTTCCCCTAAAATGTTGGCAGCTGTTATATTGTTCTTTTAAGTGTAAATTTTAGTTAAACTATATACCAAAGGTATCTTTTAAAAGAATATTAGTTGTTTTCAAATTTGTTGTCGTTTGTAATGTATTTATATTGTTATTAAGTTCTAACGTTTACCAATTCTTGTCCGCTCACTCAACTGGAGTTAAACTATGCAGAAAAATAGTGCCAATAATGATGTCAGAAGAGTCTTAAATGAAACAAGGAGGAAATGGCACTAACATCCGGTATGAGAAATCTGTTCTATAATAAAACAGAATTATCCAAGCACATCAGGCATCATGGATGCGAAGAGTTGGGTAATGCTGAACTCGAATACAATACCAAGTTGAATGTCTCTAAATGATTGGACAAAGTTTGACCAGGTCGGAAAACTGCTTCTGAGGAATACCAAGCATATGTCTTGTTCCTGCTCGATCCAAGTCAAGTCGATCACATTCTCTCCATCTCAAGCTTCCAGCACCTACTAAAGAATTGGGTGAAAATGTGGAGTTTACACTGATGGAAAGATTCAAGCATCAGATTACCAACTCCGATCATGACAAATGCTTTATGCCAGATGTCTACTTACTTAATTGTTTCAATTTATGTACAATCGCTGACATCTTGACCGAAAAGATGTTTGAACTCGAATGAATAATTTTAAAATGTTTTTGACCACCCCCTTTTAACTTGCCATAAAATCCAACTCGATAAAAGCTTCCAAAGTGGCTAAAAATAATTTAGTACACATTTAACTTTGCACGACTTACCGTTTATCAGTATTTGAGATTGGAGACATCCACGCATCTGATACATTTTCTTTTGTTGTTTGAATCCCCTCAATTTTTCTCAAATTGGCTGCAATCTTTTCATGCATCAAAGCAACTTTAGAAAAATCCTTATTCTTTTGCAAAATGGGGACTAGAATTTGGTAAACTTGTGAAGCCAATTCAAACATCTGAACCTTTTCCATTAAAGTTGCCGCTTGCTCAAGGATGGTTTTTAAGCCTTCTCTACTGAAATACCAACTCTCACAAATGCCTTCCTCTTCAGGTGAAATGACATCATCTGAGACTGCCGACTCCTCCAAAATATTGTCTGTCAAATGAGAATACAAGGCAGCGCCTGTTTTAAAATAAGGATCAGAATCAATCATTGACAAGTATTCTGTCAACAACGCACTAACATGCAATAAACACATCGCCGCAGAAGTAAAATTGTTGTTTTCAATATTCTTACCGGCCATTGATAAAAGCCACGTTAATCTGAGATCAGGATTGTTTTGGTATCCCTTTGCGATTCTGTACATCAAATCTAGTAGGAATTCAAAATCATCACAATGATGCTTTAATTTGGTGGTATCAGACAAAATCATGTGCAAGTTGAAGATGAGATCCTTTACTTGTTGAGTGTAGGAGATTAATGACAAGGCAGTTGGACTTTCTAAACTGGTTGAGCAGTCGTTTTCTAAGTATGCTAGCAAATTGGAGAGACTTTTTTTCAAGTCGCACTCATTGATATTCCAGAGACCAAAAGCAGCGCAATTCGAAACTAAAGTGGACAAAGCCATTGTAATTTGCATTTTTAGTCGTGAGAAGGAGTGGTGTGATTCGAATGAATGCCTCATTAGAATGTATTTTGTTGCAGAAGCGTGAGATCTTGTGCTCGATGATTTTGAAGCTAAATGTCTAAGCAATTGTAAACATAATTGTTGGCACAATTCAGAATGTTGGGAGAAATAAAAATCGGGGAACATCAGAATAGCCAATCTTTGGGATGCGAAGATGTTTTCAAGTGTTCCTGATGTAAAAGATAATGTCAGCAAATGTGATAACGATCTTAGCAGAGATGGCAAAAGAAACTGCAAATGTGTGAGTTCAGATTCATTTAGTGAAATAAGCGTTAAAACCGATTCGATTGTATCTAGGATAGTCAGGTACACTTCAGAGGATGCATATTGACATAACATTACCATAGACATTTCACTATTTAACGGTAATGACATAGCCAAAGAGTCCGTGCTAAATCTGTTATTTTGTTTCATCGAAACAATAGATTTAGATATTTGGTTTGAAGTGTTGTTTGTACTCATGGATCTCCATTTGACTTCCGAACTCGGGGTATTATTTGCATTGTTTGGAGAATTTCCGGTCAAAGTAAGGCTTGTCATCTTAGACAATGTACTTCTTTTAGAGGAATTGGCTGATGTTGAAGAATTTGCCATATTTTTGGAAGGGCTATTTTGATTAACGGAATCTTTTCTTCTCAACAACGTCGAGGAAGGCATGGACTCATTGCAGTTGCCTTGACTTTGTACATTTCCAATATCATTCAAGTTATTTTGGCAGAGCATACTAAATACTTCCTTAGTCAACTTCTTAAAATCAAATATTCCAACCGAGTTATGCAAAACATCTGCAAAATTTTGTAATCTATGCGATGGTAATTGAATAATCCACTCTTTTAAATTATCTTGATTTGAAAATTTCAAAACCCAAATGAAACAGGACAATAAGTTTTTAGAATACTCGTAACAAAGGTAAGGGTTTTGATCAGTATTATTTTCTTGAGTATCATTGCTTGAACTATTGAAAAATACACCTGCATTGTCTGTGCAAATTCCTAAAATGGGACAAATTAGTACTAATGTAAAAGGTTGGGCGTTTTTTAATAAAGTGTTTAGTATAAATATATATTTCAACTTTGAGAGAAGGTTCTGAAACGAATCACATCAGAAGGTGTTGAAGACTTGCGTCTTGAACCTTCACATGTAATGGTTTTTGGAATGAACTGTAATTGCATAACATCGCACTTTTATTTTAAAACTTTCCTAATAATGGGAAATATAGTTCGGCAACACGTTCCATGAGACTTTTGTCGTTGCATATTCTGACATCATTTTCATGGGAAACAAGTAAATTCTTCAAGTTTGTGATAGCTTGATTTTGGATGCTTCCATTGTTACTGTGAATTGAAGTAACCAAATCAGACAACAAAACTCCGATTAAGAAATGTTGAGCTTTGAAAGCGTTCGACAATTCATCTGGAAATACGCTACTCTTAGTTCTACTCAAAGTGAATGTATTTGGAGAAGAGGAAATGCTCGCATACTTATTCTCAACTTGTGGCAATGAACACAACAGGGAAGATGTGTCAAATGATTCATTAGTTGGTTGTGTCAGATCATAATAATTGCATAAATATTGATGCGACATTGGTAAATTCAAAGCAATAATATGTTCGTGGGATAACAATATCTTGGTGAATTCCAATCGCAACAGCATTAGATTTCTCGATAAATTGTCACCATACATTGATATTTTGATTCCAATATCATTGTAGTATCCCTTAACCAATCTCATAACAAAAGTCCTGTCCATAATTGAAAAAGAATCTTGCAAAAAGAAGGCAAACGCATTATTTATCTGACGTGCTGTATTATGATCCTTTGAGCTTTTTTCGATTATTTCATTAGTCAACAATGTCTGTAGACGACACAAATCACCAAGATAAGAATCTGAAAATCTGGTTCTTCTTGAAATGTAAAGCATCTGCGAGTTTTGATTTAACAAAAGCTCACCCATACTTTTGATGATCAATTCTAAATAAAACCAAGAATAAGTACAGCTCATATCTTTCAATGATCCTGTAGCATACGTCCACTGTTGAACCAATTCTTCGTGCAAAAATTTAGTATATCCGCAACTCTTGGAATACGTAGAATTTTTCATTGAATTACTGGCTTCTACTTTCTTAATAATTTTATTTAGATCGTCATATGTTGTGTCACCAGACAAACCATATTTCAATGAATCATTGAATGTGTCATTGTCAAAAGGGGATTTCGTTGTGATCTTGTTCAAATGAATATATTTAATCAAGAAACTACTGCGACCATGTCCATCCAGAGTTGAAACATCCAGTAAAACAGTGCATATTTTGATTAGTTGAGATAAGGTGGTAAAACATGTTTCAGCAAGGCGGCATTCGCTTAGTTTGTGGCTTATTTTAGAGTATGTGATGAGGGACAGTAATTTATCGAAAATTATATACATAAATGAAACCATTGGTTGTGGTTGAGATTTTGTTACATTCTTCACGGCATTTAAAATGTCATTTGTATCTGTCGTGTCAAGAGAATGGTACACTCTAAGGAAAGCGTCTAAGTATTTGTCTTCGGTGTGGATTGTTGTAATTGCTGACATTGAAACTTGAAAAAGCGGTTTATGTGCTTCTAGCCATTTGATGTTTGGTAAATTTACGTCTGGAGAAAGGTAACAGTAACCCTTTGGTAGAGGTTCTAAAGAAATCGGTATGTGGAAATTATTACCAGTTTGTAAGCACCCTTTCTCCTGATATAAAGGTAGCCAAGTATAGGCAATTTCGGTTTCGACTCCATCATTATGTTTGTTGAGTTTGCATGAAATGTGACAGAAGGTGAACAAGATGTGATAACCATCATTTAAATTTGCTGGAATGTTTATTTTGATTTCATCACTGAATTGTGGGTATTTGGTGTGATATGATACAGAAGTGTAAATTTTGTCTACTAATTGATTGGAATTGCGAGAGTAAAGAGCCTTACAAGGCTTCTCGTGACTATCCATCAGCTCAATTCTAATTGATATATTTCTAGCATTGCCGCTTTTGTTGGAGAAATTTGCCATTTTTGGATAAATGAAAAGAAGGTTCCGGAGATTGGTACTATCATTCACTTCATACTGGCCTTTCGCTGGAAAGGACAAAACTTCTCTTAAAATCGGATTACTGTTATAATTATTAAACATTGCAATTGAATTCTTCCATCTTTTCAATTCAGAGCTAATGCAATTGTTTATTAAGTAAGCGTTTGTTTCGTCTAGTTGATTCCAGTCTGGAGGCAACAATGTAATTTCTATTATAAATTTTGAATTAATCGACTTCATCTTTGAAAGTTTGGCAGAGTTTTTTCTGTTTTCGAACAACATTTTAATGATTTCTTCATCTGAAAGTTTGTCCAATTCAGCTCTGAAGAAACTATGCAATTTGACAATTATTGGTTTGTTACTTATAGATTGAAATTGTTGGCGTTGGTTTGGTGGTTTATTACTTTCCAAACTAGATACTTTTCTTGGAGTAACTGGCGGTGATGTTAATGGCTCAGAATTGATATTCGATGTTCTTTTATTCTTAGTTAATGTACAAAATTGTGATGGGGAGATAAGTGAAGTAGGATGATCCATAGATAAAATTGACTCCGTCTCTTCAATTAAGGATGAATCATTGGAGTAAATGTTGGCTGAGTCATCAAAATACTTATCACCATTGTTTCCAAGATAAGAGTTATCTTTTTTGTGGCTCAAAGTATTAGTGTTGGTTCCATTTTGCAAAACTTGAGACAGTTCTATGGCAGTCCAGGCGAATGGCATACGATAGTTAGAAAGTCTTTTACAATTGTCGATCATAAAATTTTGATGTTTTTCTTTGATCCCACTACTGGAGTGATCTTTAACATATGGCTCATAAATATCATTTGCCTCGCCAGCTTGAAGAACTTTTTCCAGCTTTATGACAACAAAGATATCTGATAATAGTTCGAAATTTTGAATTTGAAAGAGTGCAGCTTTTGGAAGTAAACCTGATGCAAATAAGGACTGCTGAATCATTGCATTTAAATGTGTTGCGTTAAAATCAAAGTAAAATGACTCTGATAAGCGCCTTTTTTCCTTTAAATCAAACAAAGTAATGGAAGCAAAGATGGGTTCAAGGTCTGCAGGGTCGAATGATAATTCTTGTACTTTAAATAACAAAAATGGTTTGAGGTCAGAGGTTGCACACGAAGAAGTATTGGGAATATTACGATGCTCAATATTAAATTCGTTTTTGTCTTCTTCACTTATTGGCAACAAAGAAACTAAATTGGGCAACTTGGAGGCATTTCTTTTAATACTATTTTCAATTTGCAAAGCTGCTGGCGTTGTTCGGCCAATTAAATGAGGGAAAATGGCATCTTTGGCTAATGAGTTTTGAGAAGCACTCGAAATTGTATTGCCATTGCCACTTATAGTGTCTTCTTTTGTACTTGAAACGATGGAGGCCGAATCAGAAGAGATGGAACAATATGAATCTCTTTCATCGCCGAACAAACTGACGCCACTATTTCCGATTAAATCAGATACTGCTGATTGCATTTCCTCAAATGACTGTTTACAAACTTTGTCTAGATACTTTTTTTGAGTAATTACAGCTTTTTGACACCCGTACCCCGAAGAATACAATTGATGTTTGCGAGAAATGATGAATGATTTTGAACTATTTTCTGAGTATCTTTCTAAGATGTCCATAATGTGCGGTTCGATGGTATATGGATCAATATCATTTGGAATTATTGGGGATGGGACTGTTAATGTGGTCAGCGGCAAAGGATGTAACTCAAGATCAACGGGAGGAAACAAAATACTGGAGGAGACATTGTCAGTTGTTGGGTGTGAGACTGTCGAGTTGGATAAGATGTCCTCTATATCAAGAGGTTCGGCTAGTGCTGACAAATGGAGTTTGTGGGATTTTTGAATAGTTTCCACATTGTGTCCCTTCGGTTGATCTATTGGTGTTGGGGTGATACTGTTGAAATGCAATAGATCACCAGTTGAGATTAATTTTCTTATGTGAGCAGCTGTGAACCTAAATAAACTTTTGTTAGAATCTGTCAAATGGTTATTTATCTTAAATTAATAAATAAAAGATTTTTTTGATGTTAAATCAGATCAAATACAATATATCATTGCAAGATGAATTGCTTTTTGTGTTATAAATAGATACATTCTACATTTTTTATCTTAAATTGCTCTTTGTGTTAAAAATGGAAAAATTGTACATTTTTTATGTTAAATTCAACTTTTTGTGTTAAATTGCATATGTTAACCTACTTTGTCCTTCGATTAGAGAAACTTCTGGTGTCGGAATTGGAGTGATTCAATGGCATTTAGGATGGATGGAATAAATTAATAATGCAAAACCTGGAATAACATATAGTAATATAGATATTATAGATTAATATAGTAGGATATTATAAATAATATAGATAGTTTAAGATTATTCGTCTGATCTTTAAAAAGTACTCCTAAAATACATACACTGAAACACTTCAAAGCAACAGCTTTCTCTTAGTTAACAAAACATATCCGTTTTTTACACTTTAAATCTATACTACACCGCAGAGAGTATGTATTTAAATGTATAAATAGTAGTGGCTAATGTGAAGGGACATTTTTTAAATCACCCCAAAGTTGAATAAAATCTCAACAGCATTGAGAGAAGTTGTAAAAAATAAAGATGCTGCGACAGATAAAAAGTGTTTCGAACAACCAAATTGAGTGTTATGAAGAGTAGTAAGTTTTAAGAGTAGTTGTTTGTACTCGTTCTACCAAGAACAGGCGGCATTTAAGAAGATAATGGCATTGTGGTAGATTTATGTGATAAGTGGCTTATCGGATTAGGGTCAACTTCACTGTGAACGACCATTATTAATGTGATTACTTTTTGTTTAAATCAATCACTTTTTAAACATACTATATAACTCATCATAATAATAAGAATATGATCGTATTATTTGATTTTATCAATACCGCAAAAAATAAATGTGTAGGTATAAAAATAATGTGTATACGCCATGTAAAATATATTAATTACACTCAATGGCAATTCCCAACTTAGTTACTATACTACGTATAATTAAAAATAGATATTTCCAGTATTCATCAAATATATTTTACACATTAAAACAAAATTGTCAAATAGTGCAAAATAACTTGTAACAATAATACAACCACGACGGCTAAACTCTTTGTACGAAATTACAACTATAAAATATTTGCACTATCTTACGCGGGTATTGAATTTGCTGATATTTTATTAGATCCGATATATCAATCAAACATCTGATTCATATAAAAAATAAATCTTTATTACTCATTATATGTAATGTTGTTCAGCATGTTTTTATCTGATTGTAACAATATCAAAATTGTGACTATGCTATTTACAATGATTAAATATGGTCGATTATGTATATTTACACGCATAAGTAATATATTTATTGCCTTGAAATTGGATAATTCAACAATTCGGTAGTAAAGAAATGCTAATAAATATAAACTCCATTTCACAACTAGACCCTTTTATCTTTTTTATTAATTTGGTCACTACATCTCTAGTAAATATAAATTTAAATGCAAAACAAATAAATATAACAAAATATAATAATAGAAAATTGAAGAAGATAGAAGCATTATATAGATAATGTAAAATATAAAAGATCTTATCAAATAAACATTAATTTTATTATTCAAAATAAATTAACTAAACCATTCATCAACCTTATTTTTTAAATTTGACACTCGAATAATATTTAGTTAAACCAGCAATTTTTTAGCAGCCTCTTATTAGTCATAAAATAGTTATTTACACATGTACTTGTTGTTATTTATACACAAGATCATGTTGTTTATCGCTTTCCATGATCTTTACGAATAACTTTTGTATGGTTCATTAAGTCGGGACGTTCCAATCTAAGCATTTCCTGCTGATCAATTTTAATAACATTTTATTATGCAGTATATGTTGTTGGTTTTATTCATTGCAGATTTAGATTGAATGCAATTGTGCCATTAATTATTTTAACAACTATAAAAATATCTACAACAAATATAATTAATTGGATGATTCCTGTAGAATGTATCTATTTTTGCAGTTATTTAGGTATTTCAATTTCATTTTTGATATCATACTTTCCAATAAACTACATTCCAACGGATCTGTTTACTTCGTCTCATGATAACATCTATATAAACAAATACAAAAAGTTGACACTATTTAGATCTGTGTCATCAAAATATACTTATTAGTTCCATGACAAAATAATTAATTGCTATTATTGCTTTAAATTTGTACATATTTATTAAAATTAAAAATGCCAACTGGAAGAGATAGACCTAATCAAAGAGATAATAGTGAAAAGATTAAAGCGAGTGTTACGGCTTCACAATGGTATCAGTAAGTTCATTTTATTCTTACTTTTGCATTTCCATTTTAAGAGCTCAACAATTGGCACAACAAGCCATTGAACTTCAAATGACAAATGCTGAATGCGTGAAAAAGATTATGGAAAAGGCAAAGGAGCGTGAAAAAGTTTTTGAAGTGGTATGTTTGTCGTAACGTGATGATAAGTAGGTAATATTATTTATAGAAAGATGACATAATCAAATGCAAAGCATACAACGGTGATTTGGAACGCAAAATAGAAGAAGCTCGATACCGGGTAAATAAATTACAAAGAGGTCTTGTTAACAAAGACAAAAACATACAATTAAAGAGGCTAGAATCTGAAGATATAACAAGGGAAAAGGAAGAAATTGAAGATAAGATAAATGTAATGTCAGAGACAATAAAAGTTCTAGGAAAAAGAGCTAAGGTAACTCAATTACAATTGAAACTTAGACAGCGATACATGATTAAAGAGCTTATGGCAATTTTCGACATCAAAATCAATCTTGACCCGATGGATTTTGCAAAACGATCTGCCAATGGTCACCCTAAATTTTCATCTTCTCCCTGCCGTTGCCAAAAGATGGACACCATTCTTGGGCTTCATCTCCCAAACCTCACTTCACTTTTAAACCACCCTGAACAGGTTGTGATCTCTGCCATGGATCAACTCGTCCATTTATTAATTTCCGTTGGCCATGTCTTAGACTATTCATTTAGACATCAAATGCACTATAATGGTATGCATTCGCATGTTTCACGGATGAGTCCTGAGTCTGATGTCAAGGATGAAGTTTTCAAGTTTCACGAGGCCTATTCAAAAGATAATCGGGACAAATTTATTACTGGATACAGTCTAGTTAACCGCAATATAGCTCAATTAAGATACGACAATGGATTACATACTAATAATGAAGACAGGACCTTGTTAAATATACTAGAAGTCTTAACTTTTATAGGTAGTGGATTAGAGAGGGAAAAGGCCGAAAGCAAGAAGCAGTTAAGCGAGTGTGAGAAAAAGATTCTTAGACCGAATGGAAATATTACCCCGTAAAACATTTTTTAGTAAAGTACTCGTTTATTTTTTACTTTCCTATAAAACGGTCACTTCCGTATAATCTCTTAATCTTTTAAATTAATTAATGGTTTCCTTAATCTTTAGTTTTAAATATGTCCGGAGTACTTAACGAAGAAGATCACATTGATGATCAAATTCCAAGTGATTGCTACTTGGAAGAAGGATTTCACGAAGAAGAAAGAATAATCGACGAAGAGCCTCGTTTCAAGTATAATCGTGTTTTTAACGACATTTCCCAATTATTTGAAAGAGAAATTCCAACGGCAATGACTGTAGCAGACAAATTCATAGGTATTGCAACTTCCAAGGGATTCATCGTTCTGTTCGATTTCAATGGAGATAGTCATCGAGAAATACCAACTCGTAAGCACAAAACACCTGTCATTTCCTTATCCTTTGATGACAATTGCAATTATCTCGCCAGTTTAAGTACCGATGGGATGGTTTCTGTTCTTGGAATCGGACTAGATGATTTCAACATGTTCCAGCAAGTTATACCAGTCCCAAGATGTATTATTTTGTCCAAAGACTATGGCATTCGCGGGAGTGGACAAAAAATGATTGTAGCTGGACGAGAGCTAAAAATTCTCAAACGACGACTTATACGTATCTCTGAAGAGGTAAGTTCACAACATAAAAACAAATAATTTTTGATTCAGAGACTGTATGCTGGACTTGACAAAGACGGATTTATATCTGCTTTAAGTTGGAGGAAGTCGCTAATTGCATTTTCCAACATTTCCGGCACTCGGATATGGGATTTAAAGCAAAATGCTATTGTGTCTTGGATTCAACCAGGCATGAATTTAGAGAGATGTCCCTTGTCACGTTATCCGCCAAATCATTGTTGGATTAGTGATAATGAGTTGGCAATTGGGTGGCTGTCTAAGTTGACAGTCGTTAAGATTGAGATGCAAGAAATTGCAAAAGGAATCTCTGCGTATACTAATGCCGGTATAACTAAAAACTGGACTTTAAATAATTCGATGTTAGTTGCTGGATTGAATTATGTTTCAGAAGGAGACGATAAGGGGGAATTTTTGATATTTGGCATCAAGAAAGAAGATAAGGATGTTTTGGATGGGTCCAATGTTGGTAAGTTGAGTAATTACCATCAATTCAGTTCCATTTATTTGGATAAGTTTTCCAATCACTAAATTTGAATATTATTAAGGATTAAGACATTTAGAACAAGAAATTTAATTAAAGAAAAATACAGCAAAAATTAACTAACAATGCTTTCACCTAAACACAGCTTAACTATTTTGTTCGGCAATACAACATGCACGAATACACATATAATGGTTCATATAATTTCCACCCAATCTTCTACCACCATTTATATATCTATAGACTCCCAAGATCTCCAGCTGAGATTACATTTCTATACTTTTTTTCCCTTAGCATAAATCGAGTTTTCTACCCCAATGACCCATCGTAAATGCACAACTACCATGTTTTTCCTGCAGTTTGGGAAATACATGCAAGTAGTACTGTTGGGAGAAAAGTATTATCAATAGTATGGTCTTTAAAGAATGCTATTCTTCCTTGATGGGTGGAAAGAACTTTTTTGTGATTGCATTTCTTTGAACGCATTCAACATTTACTTCATAATTTTGATAAACAGGAATTAGTTGGAATTCATCTCCAACGCACCTGTCAGGATGGAAAGCCGAATAGATTAATGCAGATGGCAATTTTGCACCTTTTCTTCTTTTGGAATAAACGAGATTAATTGCTCCATTTATTAACTCCCTTCCTCAATGAAATGATTGGGGTCTCTGTGTTGCGCAATTCGTTAGTGAGCATCATATCCTTCTCCTCCGATGTTAATAAAGAAACCAGTGATCTTGAATTTCCCTAAATAAGTAAAATAAAAAGTATGAAGATTTAAAACTACGCGATGCTGATCCACATATTTATCCCTATCAAACTTGCGACAGTTCTCTATATCACAAACAAAGAACTGAGATAGTTGTGGCTTCTACAAGTTAAAATAATTCAAGCCGAAATCATTTAGAGAGAACCTTCTTCTGCTCATACCATCTCCGATAAAACGTCCAACAACAATTTAAAATTAGACATTTTATGCAGTGACAAAGAAGCTGAAGCATTTAAATTAGTAAAATGATAGAGATATTTTTTAAAACTTACTATAACCGTCTTCCTAGTCCATTGATTCACCCATACCCGTTATTTCTCTGGCATTATTTAATTTAATGTAAATTAACTCTTGGTATTAAAATAACTACATTGTGGGGGACAATGGAGCCATTCCAAATATATTAAAATTATCACTAATACATGGCCACTTTGTCAAATTGCCTAGACATGATTTTTAATGATGAATTTTAGGAGATCAGACGATTAAATCTTCGTGGCTTTTGGGTAATGATTCGAGGAGCGTTATTTCTTTTGGCGGACAAACTATGGTTAATGGAGTTCAGGGAATAGTGGGGCAAATTTGCTTAACATTAATCAGAGGAGATGATCGCGAAAGTTACGAAGTGTCGTCCGAAGATACGATTGATATGAATAATGCTTTCCCCTCACAACTGTATAAATTTAAATTATTCAGCATACCCTTTGAAAATGACTTCTATTTGTTAGGAGATCGTGCATTATTCAAGGCGAAAACAATTCCAATCAAAGAAAGACTTGATTACAAGATAAATCACGGAATGTTTGATACTGCATTTGAATTTGCCAAAGAGCATGAAAGTAGATTAGACGCAATGGATGTAAAATATGTGGGCAGACTCTTGATGGAGGAGTTATTTAAGACACAACAGTTTGTAAAAGCTGTCAAATATATTCCAGCTGTCTGTGCGGCCGACAAAGCCGAATGGGAATATATGATAAGAGAATTCGAAACTGAAAAGCAATTGTCTAGAATTGCGAATATTGTTCCTACAAATAATCCAAGGCTTGAGACTGAATACTACCAAAGAATATTAGAAACTACATTATGCACAAACGTTAAAGTATTTAGAAAGTTAATTATGTCTTGGGATCCTGAAGTCTATGATAATGGGAAAATATCAAGAACTGTGATGGCTCGAATGAAGAGCATCAAAATTGAGAATGATTTAAAAGAACAATCGAACAAAAAAGAAGGTGAACATGACAAAAATGACATTTTTGTTGATTTGATTCAGTGTTTGGCCAAAATCAGATCTGACCAGAAGAACTTTGTAGAAGTTGTCAAAATTTATCTGCTGATTGGAGACAAAGCAATTTTCAAAATTATTGAGCAGAACCATCTATTCAGTGAAGTTAAGGAACAATTGAATGATTTGATGAGAATAGATTCAAGTGAAACTATCAAATTAATCCGGAAAAACGAAGATCAGGTGGCAACAAAAGATGTGCTGGAGCAAATAAAAAAACAGCCATTATTCTTAATTGACTATCTTCTCAAATCATTCGCAAAAAACAAAGCTATGACGTATGGAGATCAGGTTCGCTTTATTAAATTAAATATAATTAACACATTTGATACCATTATTATCCTCAAACAATTCTCCTAGGATAAGATCGGCACTTTATCATTCATTTCATTAAACATGTGATGGACTTCTTCAGATAACGACTTGCCTAAACCAGGATTTTTGAGTTGTGGTCTAAGAGAGTTAATTAGGATAGACTCAACGTTCTCCGCAACTTATTTTGATTGATACCACTTTTTCATACAATAACACCCTCTTACCAAATGACGTATCGTGAATAACCACCTAATAAGGGGCGATCTTAGCTCTAAAATAAACAAAATGAATTAGCAAATGTATATTTGATCTCGAATATAGCCATGACACGTAAATAGCTTTAGCTAATAATTAAATTCGAAGGTAAAAGTCTTAAACCAATGTTGGTAGAGTCTGTCGCTAACACCAAAATTTAAAAATTAAAAACATGTAATCTTTATGCATTAATAATTATTTTAATAACGGAAACAGGCAGTTAAAATGATTGCAAAGTATAAAAGCAATGCACTGATGGGATTTTTTAAACGATACGACAACTATACACTAGATAAAGCAATAGAAGTATGTAAAAAGTACAATTTGATTGAAGAACTAATTTTTTTGCTGGCCAGATCTGGTGCAAATGGAAGAAAGGAAGCTCTTGGTAAGTTTATTAAATAAGATGGTATCAAATTCAATAGTTTCCTCTTGGAACTCAATCTTTGGGCTTAAAAGGGAACGTTTACTAGCGAATAAAGTGTCTTGCAGGAGCAGCTTAGCGACTTCATCCTTCTTCTCTGCAAACATGAAGCAGACTATTTCATAAAAGAGCTCCCCTGAGTCACTATTTGCTACTTCGCCTCTAGAATATTCATTTAAAACAGTTCATATATCCTAGAAGCAAGCCCAAAGGACGTTTTGATTTATAATTGGTAGATACCATTATTGTGAGAGACAATGTACATAATTTAACGTAATTATTAAAAATATAAAAAAATTCAATAAGCTAATATTAATTAACACTTTAGGATACATTATTAATACACTTCATAATATTAACAAAGCCTTGGATTTTTGCAAAGACCATATTAACGACAACAATTTGATTCCACTGCTAATTGACTTAAGTGTTGGCAATGCAAAATATGTTAAAGTTATTCTTGAAGCTGCCGGGAGTATGATTGATCTTGCAGATATAATTGACAAAATTCCAGATGATATGTTAATTGAAGAGTTGGGTTCGTCAATCATCAAGCTGATAAATACATGTGATATGGAAGTAGATAATCTGCGGTTGTGTAATCACGCAATTTTAGATGAGTTCAGTGATGTTTATGATCAGATACTAGATGATTCTTACAACTATATCAAGTTTAACGACAACTCTAAGTGTATCGAATGTCAATTGAATGCTGTAGGTAGTACAAGCGAATGGAATGCTTTTTATTGTCAACATATGTATCATGAAGTTTGTTACAATGAAACTTATGAAGAAAGCGGAATCATTCGCCCAAGGTCAATTACGGTTGTTTCGAATGCTAATCCAATTGACGAAGCAGAAGAGTTGTTAAATCATTATCGTTGCATCAAATGTCACGATACCGATAAACCTTATAAAGATGCCAAAGTAATATACTCGTAAATATGTCTCATTTATATGCATAAAAATTTTAATAAAAAAGTTGCTGTGTTTGCTTGTTGAAGGACGCTGATCGGTAGATAACACAGTGTTATCAGTTACACACACCCTATTCGTATAGTTTTCTTTTTTTAGAACATCACATTAATGTTTAAAAAGATATGAATTAGTAAATTCTGGTTTATTTGTCTCATTTTAAATAGCAAATGTTAAAAAATATTTGTTTGTTTTTTACTCAAATCCCGTTTTAAGCGATCACTTTTCCATCTATAAGTCTTGGACAGAAAGTTTGCCACATTTTAAACGCAAGTTGTTAAATTAGGGGTCATCACAAAAATTCAAACGCGAGATTGGACAACTAATCATGAGGGATGTTATTTTTTATGTCTTTGATCCAAGGGATATCAATTCCGCTGATTACAATTGGACGGATAGACAAATTAAAAAATGCAAAAGTATTGTAAAAGTAAGTTAGCCTAACATGTACATTACTTACCTTTTATATATTGATTTAGATTATCCGCGATAAGAACTTAAAATCTGAACTCATTAAGGAAGAAGAATGCCTTGAAAAGAAAAAGGATAAAGTCAAAAGTAATTACTTTGTATTAGGCAGATTCCAAGGTCCTGTGTTTGAGCATTTAGTATCAATCGGGGCCAAGATTATAGGGTTCCCGCTAATTTACGAAACCTTAGATATTAATAAACCTTTACCTGGATCTAGGAAGCCACTTTATTCTAAATTTATGCATAATGAGGAAGTGGCATTTACACTTATTGGAAAAGACGAAAGAGTAAGTTTTTATTTTTACTTATTGAGATTATCATTCAATTTAGATTAGGTTGCAAAAGTTAGTTGAATACATGGGTGGGAGAGTAAATCCTGGCATCAGCGTGACAACCACGATGTTGATTTCAACTAGATGTGATCCGGGTTCCGAAAAGTACAAGTTATTTTGCTGCAATGATAAAAACGTTACTCTGCCGGCATTTGTCGACAAAGCCTTTGCAAATTTGGAAACTTTAGGAAGGAGTGTTCCAGCTAATTCTGACAAATTTGCTTGTCAGATATTTACTGATATGGTGTTTTCAGCTTCTGGAATTGAAATAGACAGCAGGGGCTATATTGATACTATGGCTAAAAATCGTGGAGGAAAATATAGTGGTCAAATGAAGAAAGATGTCACAACACACTTAATCTGCAATTATTCTTGTGGTGAGAAATGGAAAGTTGCGAAAAAATGGGGCAATGTAAACCTTGTCAGTTTGGAATGGTTCCTTCAGTCAATGGAGAGCGATTTTGTTTTTCCGTATGATAGATTTCCCGTCCCAGGTTCAGTTGATAAAGCGTTTGCTACGCCAGTTAATCCGGGGACAGTGTTTCCGAATTTTTCGATGGATGAGAGCAAAGAATTAATTGAAAAGCCTCAAAATTTTCTTAAAATTTCATCAATTAACAAAAAAGAACGTTTGCTAAGAAGATTCTCTACTTGTTCAAGAGATTCAACAAATAACAAATCCTTCAGACATGATTCTTCCTTCAGAATAAATTCCAATTCCTGTTTTACTGGTGACGAAAACAACGATGTCTCAATCAAAGTGTATACAAGTATCAACGATACGATTGATGCAATGAGTGAATCAACAGATGCCATAGACTTTCAACAAGCTTTTATTGAAAAGAAAAAGTTATTGCCAAAGATAAAGGAAAAAATTATTACTACAAATTTTGATGGTGATTTTGACGATATGTTTGGCGAATTTGATGACCATTTGGAGTAGTCACAAACTAATATAATCACCTTTTTTAATCATATTTAATTTTCCCTAGTCAAATAGAGTACTTTCAATTCACTTTAATAAAATTTGTGTACTCCTTAGTGATCTCTTTTTACTCAAATACGATAATAAAAATGCTTAACTAATTAAATTTAAACAATTTTAAATTAATTTGCTTAGGTGAATCAAATTACAGCCTACAAATTTCAATTTTAATGACAAAGTTAAGGAGAATGTGTATTTTTCACATAAGTATACGTATCCATTAAGCAAAAGCGATTATTTGAATCAAATACTATTTTCAAGTTTAATGGCAACTTACTTAAAAATAAAACAATATTCAAATATTCAAGGCACAAATATCTTACTTCTTGTTAAACTTTTATCGGACTTCGTATGAGAAAATGGCTTATTAAAGTCGAAAATAAGCATGACACTTGTATTGGCATTAATAATTCTGGCACCGCCAGTGTAGAGGAAAATAATTCTTGTATAATCAGAATAATTTTTGAATTTTTTTTCTATTTTTTCCATTTTAGAGTTTCTCCGAGTGAATGACATTGCTCGAATTCAAAGAAATGATGATCATTTTACTACATATAAATGTTAGCAAAGCTTTATTTAGTACAATGTCTTGTTTAGTAAAGATGGTAAAAATATAAAAAATAGTTTATGGAAATGATTTAACTATTTTCGCTAGCCATATCAGTTGCATAAGATTATTTGCTTATTTTATTGAAAATTGATCAATTTTAATCTGAATTATCACATTTAATTAAATCATTATAAAAAAGTGTAAACAAAGTATAAATGTGTAGTTGTTATAAATAAACATGTGAAGATCAAATACAACTATGTAAACAAGTGAAATATCAAAACACTTTTGAAATATAGATTTACTCAAAAATGTTTTAAAATAACAAAAATAGTTTAAAGCAAGTTGAACGTGGTATCAAAAATGAGGAAATCTGTTGTCAAGTTATTATTTATTTAATACTTCTAGAGTGACATATTTTTTTGTTAACTCTAGATGAGAGTCTTAGCATCATTTTAAATGATATTATTCTCACCACAATAAGTATTGATTTTATAGGGTAGTGTCATAATTAATTCTTCCCTGAATTAAAATTGCTACTTCAACAGGAGGACTTGCTTTTAGTACGCATAAAAAATGAATAAACGGAGGGATGCTTCCCCGGATAATGATCACACTGTGCCTGGAGGACTATCATTTGGCGGAGAAAAGATTAAGAAACTCAAAAGTAAGTTACCGTAAAAATTTGATAGATTATTTTTTTGATGGTTTAATATTATTTTTGCTAAACCATTACTAATTTTGGTAAATTTAATTATACACATATTTTAGAATTTGACGATAAAGACACGATGAAAAGAATATATAAAGCTTTGTCAAGAAAAGGAGATGTCCAAGGTGAAGGGAAATCTAGGTTTCGCGATCTTTTATACGATATGGAAAATTCTGACAAATTAACAGAACAACAAATATTAAACAAATATTTTGAAACTGCCGAGATGGAAGAATTGATGCGCGAAAACATCGAGGAAGACACAGACCTCCTCGGCAGCACAGAGGATGAATTTGACTTTTTTACCAAGTCGCATAGAAGTGTATTTTCTATGGATAATTTTGTTGATTATCTATTGTCAAAACTACATCTCCAATGGAGAACCCTAATATATGCGGTATTTCCCCTCCATCAAATTCAAACACTTGCTTTTATTTGCTTAGTCCAGTTGATTAATATCGGAACATTGATGAGATCTATCCCACTTTTGATTTGCTATGTTTCATTTGGATGTATGATTTATTGTACGTTAAAGATGTTTCATACCAAAACAGTCATGAGAAAGAAAATTGTTTGGCAAAGAGCAATTAAGATATTTCATGACTTTCAATTGAGCAAATTGACTAAACAGCGAGAAGAAGATAAACAGCCTGAGCAAACAACAAAGGAAGAAGATTACGTTGAGCCGGAAGTAAAGGAAAAACAACAACATATAGAAAGTCTGTATAATCAAGCCAATTGGGAACCGTATGCAAATTTTTTCTTTTTTCTTTTTTTATTTGTAGCATCTGTTGGTTTTGTTGATGCAAAAATAGCAAACCCAATCTTTTTGTGTGGAATCGCAGGCTTTTTGGCCGTCTTTTGTTTTGTTGCTTTGGCTGATCACCACGATTTGTGGGCATTGATGGCAATTACAGCTAATTTCATCAGTTGTTTACCATATCTATTTTCCAAAATGGGAATCTATTCGAAAAAGATGTTGTTTTTCAGACCATTTTTAGTATATACAAATCGGTACATGACATTTGTCATTTCAATTCCATCTTTGGCCTTAATCTCAATTCCGATTATCTATGTTCTTGCAGCTCGATCAAGGAATCATGGATTTAGCATGCTTAAAGAAATAATTCCTCATATAATATGTATTATTTGGTCTCATATTGCAATTATGATGTGGTGCATAGGTTGGAAAACATTTACAATGACGAGTGTTTGTTTTGCTGGAGGAGTTATAGCTTTCATCATGTATCCATCCCCAATTGTAGCTTCTGCGTTAGCTGGGATATTGTTTACTCAAGTTAAAGAATCAATTGCGATTTTGACTTTGATCAAGACAGCTATCACAATTCTTGTGCTTTGTTTACCCTTTATTGCAGGGAAAGTTATAGCTTCTCTCAAAAGGCACAAACAATTCGTGGAGATTTATTCAAGGTTTCAAGATAAACAATGGATTTTGCTCTTTTTATATGTAGCTACATTATTTTTAGCAGTGTCTTTGTTGTATCAAAGCAACCGAAATGTAGATGTGCTTGAGGAAATCACGAACATGACATGGACAGAATTTGAAGATCATTGTATGACATCTAGAGCTAATACTATTGCAAACCAAATAGAATGTTCACAACTCAAAGGCACTGCTATTCATTGGAAGGGAACTGTGCAACTTGTCAGAATAACGGGGATTGAAAATTCATTTGAAAGTTTACTAGATTATCTGCCTGATTCAATCGAACAAGCTATTCGTTGTTTTTATGATACAGACACTTCCGATGTATCAACTTTGTCAAGAATCAGACCAAATGAATGCAGCATGACAAGTTTCAATGTTTACTCGTATGAAATAGACGTATCTGGTCCATATGGAGAAAATAGAATGGTTAGTACAAAGGGTCAAATTATCCTGTCAGCCGGTGATGCATTTGCAGAAATCTTAACCCTATTAGAAGAAGGAGATGTTGTGCAGTTTGTTGGATTCTTCGACCAATATCCAATATTTAGATATCCGCCTAAATTACAATTAGCACAACTAGATTGTGTTACATGCAAGCAATTAATTAAAAACAAGCATAATAGAAGAACAGCCATAACATTTAATCAAAATTCAAAGAAAAGACGCATCTGGAATCAAGTATTATCTTCGTTTAAGTATTTGTTTAATTTCGTATGTGCCCCTGTTGTTATTTTAAAAGATTAATAAGAAATAAATCATTTGCTTTAATCGTTCATCGTAGATATTTACTAAACTTTGTACGAACCGCAATCATTTGACTATTTTTATTTTATAATTTTTGAATTTGTCACTTTTCTATTCTAAATTTGTCATTTGTTTATTTTAAATTCGTCATGTTCGTATGATTCATTTTCAAAGCAAGTTAATTAGTTAATTTAGAATAACTTTTATTAATGATATAATAACGTAACGATATAACAAGTTAAAAAATTAACAATTTTAAAAATAACAAAAAAATATTAAATAGCAATAACAAATTATTCTTCTTCATCGCTATCCTTGAATTCTTGGTTCAGCAAACGAACAATTGTATCTGTTTTGTCAGCGACCTTTCTATTGTTGTCTGTAAGAAGACCACTGAGTGCAGTATGTAAAGAAGGCACAACGGTAACAATACTTTCTCCAATCTTCGTAATCAACTTTTCTAAGACTAGCAAGGAACGGAAACGGATCTTAGATGAGTCATTGCTGAACTTTTCAATTAGTCTTAGGATCATTTCATTGTTGAACAAATCAACATTTGACTCCGCAATATAGAAGAAGGCTGAAGTAACTTGTTTGACACATCTGTCCTCATGACCTGAAATCTTGGTGTTTTCGATTTCATCAATGACACTTTCATATATTGAACGGGCACGATCCACGTCCATGAACTCGCGATTCTGAGCACACCTGGAAACAAATTCAAGGAGAGAAACAATCAAAGCATCGGCATTCTTAGCATCAAAGGTGTTGTGATGACCATACAACAGCAACTCAGCTTGAGCAGTCTTCTTTGAATTAGTTTTGTCCAGAATTCCACCAGTCAGTTCAAAGATCTTTCCGAAGTGTGGCAAGGCAACTGTAGTATATACGTCATAGAATCTACTAAAGAAGTTGAAGTAGGTAACTAGTTGCAGATTCTCGATACTGTTTGTAGTTTGGTCCCCGTTAATAAGCATGTGCAGCTTTTGCGTAATTTCTCCAAAAATTGGTCCGACATCCTTTTCAGATAAGCAATCGAAGAAATTTAAGAACGCTTCGATCAAATTCAATTCACAAGTATTGATAATGTCCCAATCGTCATCACTCTTCGAATGTTTTCTGATGTCAAACAAAGCCAAAAACATCTTTGAAAGAGTTTTGGAGTGCTCGATAACTTTCGAAGATTCTGAACAACTGAAAACTTCGGTCAAAATATTGAACACAATAGACAAACGGCCAGGATTAAATTCTCCTGCCCCAAGAAGGATCTTTTCAATTGGCTTGATAACAACCTTCATCTCGATTCCTCCAATAGCCTCACCAATCATCTTCAATCTGTGTTTGATGCTATTTGCACGGTGGCCAAATGTTCCAGGGATCAGAGATGGTGTTTCTTTGAATGGTACGTAAGCAATATCACTGTATTTGTATGATAAACTACAATATACTCTTATCATCTTCTCAACGTGAACAGCAATAAACGGAATAGCAACTTCCGTTATTCTTTGCAAGCATGTCAATGAACATATAAATAATGCGTCAGCCCCAAAACTCTTTCCACAAATACTTTGCTTGCTAACTCTTCTTCTTCTGACCATCATGTTTTCTTCGACAGCCGTAGTTTGTTTGGCACCAGATAAAGCATCCTTGTCGATCACTTGATCACATTCAATTAATGTTTCGAGGCAGATCTTGGTTAATTCCTCGGCATGCAGAATAATGATCTTCATGTTTTTCATCTTGAAGATTTCTGAAGCCAGTAACAAAGCGCTTCCAACCATGTAACTATCCAAATAGGTTATTCCCTTGATAATGACTATGCATCTGTTGAAGATATCCATCAAGATGTCTTCGTGTTCAGTGGTACAGTGATGGACTAACAATTTGAGGGTGAAGAATGCATTTCTACATCTGTTGATTTCATCCTTTGACTCAGCAGGGATAATCCATTCTCTCAATTTAGTTGCAAATTTGATGAGATAGCTGGAATTGATTGTCATCTTGGTTCTAGTTTCAAAGAATCCATCAGCAGCAAGTTTGGAATTGAGTAATTGCAAGGTTTTGTCACGCATAGTTGGCCCCATCTTGTCAGACTCATTCAAAAGATCACTGATAATGTTTCCAGAGATACTTCCAGGCAACAAATTTCTGATCTTGTCTGAGATAGAGTCCCCTCTAGCACAAATGGCCAACCAATATTTGAGAGAAATATCAAGTGCGGAAGTGTCGCTTTTAGCTGCAATGCATGCCTTTTGGTTTTTCTCAACCTCATTCAATTGAGCCGACAAAAATTCGTCAATTTCGATCGTGATGAGTAATAAGCTCTTACCAATGACGTTGAAATGCTTTGTAATCTGGTCATCTAAAAAGAATAAAGTATTATAAATAAATACATAGTGTGTGAATAATTTGCAACTTGTGTGTTTTTAATAGAGTAATTTTTAAACACTCAAAAGAGTAAAATGACTTACCGGTCATTGGAAGGAATTTGTCATACAATGGTTTGTATGTAAGTAGTTTGGTGATGAATCCAAGAATGATGAATCTCAAATGCCTCAACTTTGGAACTGAAAACTTTTCTCTGTCCACAATGTTTGGGTATTTCTTAGCGTTGAAATGCTCAGGCGTCTTGTCTCCTCCGAGATAAATAATGTAGTTCAAGATGTCGTGAATGACGTGGAATTGGATTTCTGGTGTAAATTGAGAAACCATATCCAAGCACAAAACTTCAAATGTTTCGAAATCCAGCTTTTGTTGTTCAGAGCAATTCTTTTGCCACTTCATGCAATATTCTTCGAACAAAATCAAAATGACGATCCAAATTTTGGATGGTCCAGCACTCTTTGAAATCAACCGAACGATAATCATGCGTCGGTGAATTGGGATATCCAAGATACTTTGACACAAAACCTTTGACATGCCAATTAAATGTTCATTTGGTCGATGATCAGTTCCACTCTTGGCCTTAAAATCTAATTCCTTAACAGCTTGAAAAAGGGCTGTGGCAGCGTCCTCAAATATTTTCAAAGTTAGCGAATTGTCTTTCTTGATTAAGGTAGTTCCCATAAAAGTAAACACTGACATAATTTGGGAAGCGACTTTGACAGGTGAGACATTCAGACATGAAATGAGCAAGGTAGTTGAATCTCTCAAGATATTCAAATTGGTGACGTGGCGAATATGCTTAACAATTGATTCCAATTTTAAGTCACTTTCCTTGATCTTGTACTTGCCAGGTTCTAAGAATGCTTTCTTCAACAAGGCAAGAGTCTTAAGCTGCATCAAAATACTGTCTGGATTTTCCTCGCCAACTCCTTTGTTAGTTTCCTCATTGAATAACTCGAAAAGAAGAGCAATAATTTCGCTATTTACTGGAAATTCTGAAACACATTTGAAAACGTCCAAAGCAATAACCACACGTTTCTCATTTTCTTCAGCTGTGTCGTTGGCAAAAACAGATTTCTTCATATTTACTGGTTTCTTTTTGGTTGGTCCCTTGGCAACATCTGGTTTGCAAAGTAGTTCCATAACTTCCTTTGCTGAGTAGGTAATTTTGAATAGGGCACTCTTGAGTTCACTTTCAACTTCACCTGCATTTCCCTTAATTAGGATGGAGAAAGCAGTCATTGCAAATTCACTCAAATCGTCTTTCATCTGCTCCTTAACATATTCTGCATCTTCAAAAGCTTTTAAACTCCACAGAATTTTCTTCACTTTGCCACTGCTAATATATTCAGTGATCTTTGTGCAACTTCCTTTGAATGGCTTTTTGACTTCAGTCGGTACTTGAACTGACTCCAATACAGTTTCCTTTTCGGCGACTTTGGTAATCTTGATTACTGAACTATCAACATTTCCTTGAGCTATATTGGCGAGGGCATTGCTGGTAGAACTAAGTCTCTTCCTCTTCTTGGCTTTCCCAATATCCATCGTAATTTCTTGGACTTCGTGTGACTCGATGCGACAATCATTCATAATTTTTGAGATGATTTCAACATCCTTCAAAATCCATTCTGCTCTCTTGGCATCAAAAGCTTCAATAAAACGCAAGATAAACCCTCTGATGAAGGTTCTAAAACTTTGCGGCATATTGACAAATCCATACACTTCTTTATTCTCGTCAATCTTGGCATCACCATACAAATCAAACATCTTTTCAAAGAAGGTCATAGCATCATCTTGAGTCACAAAATCTGTATTCAGGAACATTTTGAAAGTATTAAAGAACATATCAACGTCAGCGTCATTAAGCTTGTTATTTTTCATCAAATCAAACATACTCTTGTATGCAACAACTAAGAATTTGTGCAATTCTGTTTGTTTTGAGATTTCCACCAAACAATCCTCTCCCTCAAGATCGGACATCTTCCTGAGCAACTTGAGAAAAGCCTTGGCTGGAAACAAATCCACATTCTGACGCTGGCACAAAACAATAAGTGTTTGCATTGCCATGTTGAACCACTCTGGTTTCATCTTGAGCATCAACATTTTCATGATATCTCCAACAACATCTGATTTCTCAACTCCTTCCTTTGTTGCTGCTCCGGTGGCCAATTCAACAGTGGATGCCAATTGACATACAATCATCATTGCTCCGTACTTGTATGAGATACACTTGCTCTTCAAACCTTCACTTACAATAGGTAAGACTTTTCCAATCATAGCATTATCGTCTTTCTTCCCATCATCGATCATATTGATCATAATGGAGGCGAGCATCGTGAAATACATAGTACATTTCTTCTCTAAGAATTCAGTCCCAACGACTTTGATTGCTTTCTTGACAATATTGCTGAGAGTCGTCAAAAATTCATAGTTAAAGTTGTTGCAGTGCCTCAAAACTGCATGGAAAGGAATGCCGCGGCCTGCATCTTGATGAGGCTTCAACCAAAACCAACTTGTGTTCTTCAACTCCAGAATACTTATCAGTCTGGCGTAGACGCTAGTATTGTGATAAGGGAAGAAAGCAGCTGCAACATCTGCTCCATTGAAAGTATGGATATGATATTTGAAGATCAGCCACTCCAAGACCTGTTGGCATGCTGTGTGCTGGAAGTAAGGAGCCAAACAGAAAAGCATCTTCTCCAAACTGGCGTTTAATTTTTCATTTTGATCAGCTGTCAGTAAAGATCTTTGGAAATTGACCTTGTCTTCGGTGAAGAGATCTGGTTCATAGGCATCTATGTCCGCGTCTATCTTCTTCAACTCGGCTAATCCGGTCAGTCCAATTTGATAAATTGTTTCACGATCTAAGGCTGCAGCTTGTTTTTTATCGAAAAGAAACGATACTGTTGCACGTTCGGCCCCAAGTTGACTTGTAACGGCAGTTTTTAATTGACCCAATTGCCGTGCTAAAGACGTCATCCTGTCTAAATAACAATAATTAATATGTTACAAAAAAACGATTAAAGAGTCTTAATGTTGGGAAATAAATTTCAAAAAACCGAACAATACGACGTAGACAATAAATAACAAGATTGCGTGCACAGTATCAGCTTTTGATTTGAATGTGTCTTACCTTGGTAATACGTCCAAGTTAATCTTTTTTAAAGCAAGCAATTTAAAAATCAAATCAGAATTTCGTTTCTAAAGAAAAGTGTGGAAGGACGTCTCTTCGCATTATAAGCGGGTCGTCAACAATTTGCTGCTTATCATAAATATGAACTGACATCTTCTTATAACATTCGTACTAATTAAATATCTTAATTATGTAACCCGTTTTCGTGTCATTTTATTCAATTTGCAAGTATATATTTAAAAATCGAAAGTACACCATTGAAGGCGTACTTTTCTGCTTTTTTAATTTAAATATTTTTTGAATCACATGGACCCGCTTCCCCGTTAACAATCAACTAAATGTTTGTCTAAATATCTTGTACTGAAATATTAGCATGCTAGTTATGTGATTATGATGCGAGTTATGTGGTGCATACTACTTCCTATTAAGAACTGTATTTAACGATATTTCAAAACTATTATTAACTCTACTTAATCACATTCTAAACTTTTTAAATAAATATATTTCACCATATGTTGAGTAATGATTTATCATAAGTAAACACACTTTTTAAACACCCATGCGCCTATTAATAAATATGCAATGTTGTAATTTCTCCTTCTGAACAAAAAACGTCTTATTCAATTGTAATGTTTGGTATTTTATTTGATGATAACAAAGACACAACTGTATATATTGTCAACATTTGATCATAATAAAGTTGTGGTTCTAAAAATGTGAACAAAATATTTTATTGTAGTAGGCATCTTATCTATTTATCAAATTGTGTTGTAGCCTAACATAAGAAGCATTTATTTCTTCCTACCTTTTCCTCCCACCTGATTTAATCTTTTGATAAATTTGAATGGATATAATGATGTATGCTACTTCTGTGTTATTTTTGTGAAAGTTCAAGATTAACGCAATCTTTAATATGTTTTTAATAATTAATTGGTAGTTGAAATTATGTAATAATATTTAATGATATACATTTATGTATTACTTACTAATTATTGATACGCATAAAGGTTGTCCGTTTTTATTTTTGAGAATATATATTTACCATCCTTTGATATTTTATAGATTGTTAAATATCGAAAAAAGGGTGTGGTTTTGTAAACCTTTGGACCATACACGAACAAACATTTTGTCAAAATAGAATGAGTAATCACTTACTCTTGGATTTTGCTTAAAACGTCAATGTTTCTTGTGAATTTCAATACTTTATAACACTTATTTTAGACTAATTACTCTAATCATCAAAAGAGTGTATTATATTTACTAACAACACAATGATAATCAATCTATCTGACTATCATTCATTTTGTTTTAGAGGTGAAGGCCGAGCAAATTTTGTAATATCCGCCAAGAACAAACTTTCCGCCCATAGAATTGTTTGGCGTTTCACTAAACAAAAGAAGACTGGACTAGCTTCTTTCAAATCAAAGAGTCAAATCGTATATCACTATATGGACCAAATTATCAGTCCTCTATTTACTCCTGCTTATATGGTTGGTAGTAGGTGCGTGAAAAAAAGTTTATTATTCAAAATTCAATTAAAACACACAAAAATATTAATACTTCATAATGCACTCTTTATATCCGCATTCTGAGAAGTCCTTGAGTATTAATTCAGCAAGCTGAGGGTTTACTTGAGGGTTCATAACCAATACAAAGTCTAAGGATGGCTTTCCACCTTGGCTGTTGGTGAGTTGGTAAGAATGATTTCCACGTTTTCAGCAGTCTCTTTGGATGGGTAGTCTTTTTTGGTAGCAACCAACTTCTTTCCTGCACTGACAAGTTTGTTGAGGAATCTTTTCTTCTTGTCAAAAACGAAGTCTAATTTGATAGCAGAATTGAGCAAGATCTGTGAAGTGTCATCCTTTTTGATTCACCAGCATATTTTATGGTATCTTGTTCATCATCCATCAGCGAGGACAGTAGAATCCAAAAACAAGTAAACACAGCATTGTTCGTCTCCCTTGTTGGCTCTGAGTTGATCCAATTGTTTCTTGACTTTTACGGTTTTAGCGAATGTTTCAGTTTCTAAAGTAAATAAACTACAACAAGATGAATATAAACTAACCCTTGTGATAGATTGTTAATATCATCTTCCGAAACAAGAACCTTTTTTCTTTTAACAGCTCCATTCCTATTTCCTTCTTTCATTTTAGAATAAATAAACACCGATTGAGGCGATGTTTTTGCTCTGAAATTAATAAGAATGAGTAATACAAGTTAAGTTTGATCTCAATATACACGTAAATAGCCTGAGCTAACATTCCAATTTCAAAGTACGAAGTATTAAAAAGCTGCTGATACGCTGCCTCTTTAAATTTGATTCTAAATACAATGATGTAAAAATAACTAACATTCAGCTAAACACAAAATTAATAACAAAAACACTGATCTAAAACCTTATTTTTCATGTGTTCAGAGTCGTTGAATTTACTAACTTTGATGTTCATCTGCTAGCCAAGTTACCTGCGATTGAAGAAAACATATTCATAGAAGACGCGTCTGACCTAGAGGATGAAGACAAATATCCAAGAGAAATTAGTTTGTTAAAATTAGACTCGCTTCCCAGAGGAACTACATACATTGCTGCCTTGGAAATGCTAGATGCTACAACGCTGTCAAGGGATGATTTGTGGATTGGATTATCGCCAACCATCACCTTCGAAATCAAGCCAAAACAGGGTTGAATTTTTCATTATTAACTTATCTAATTATATTTTGTTTTAGGTAATACACGGGAACATTAAAATGAAAAGATTTGGTTGAAAAATATAAAAGGAGAACAAATAATACTTAAGCGATATACTTTTTAGACAAGTAGATTTTTGAGATTCTTTTAACCGTAATAGGGTGTTTCTTAAACATGACTTGGTTGGTTTGCCCTGATGCATCGATGTTTGTCAGGGTATCTTGTAGGCCTAGAATAACAGCGCATTCATCGGCCAATACTTCATTACTTGTTAAGTCGTCAAGATACATAGCTACTGATTGCCTCTTGCCATACAACATATCCATAATTTTAGTTTCTTCGCATTCAGAGGAATGAATCTAGACGTTGAGCGACTGTTTTGTGAACAATGAATCTCGTTTGCAAGATACCAGAGACACCGCAACAGAAAATTGCTTCCATAAATTGTTCAGGAGTTAACTATTTATATCCACGTTTGCTGGAATGTCTAACAGGACATAAATCGACTGCTTCCCTCTGGATGTTTTCCTGGAGTCAGCTTTCTTGAGACTATCTTTCAGCTTGTTTAGCAATTGTTCGGGACCCAATAGTTTATTGTCTTCCTCGGATATCTTTGCGACTTCAGCTCTCAACTTGCTACATACTCTTCCTTTGCAATGAACGCTTAGAGGAATCTGGTAAGTAAATGTAGTGCCAAAGTTTCACATTTATAGGTGCCACCTTTTTTAGTAGTTGAATCATTCCTGTTGGGAGATTTGTTCATTGACATTTGATAAACATCATGTTCTTCCAAAATATAGTTAAAAAATACTTGCCCAACTTGATAAGTGTTTCCGGGTACATCAATAAAACCATCTCCATTATTCTATTGGTGGCACAATTAGTTAATCCTGGGTTGCTTACACTAATTGCGTGTTCAATAGCATATGCAACATTTCTTTGGAACTTCCTTTTCGAATAAAGCATCTCCACAGTTCTTCCCTTTTCAAAACAAGAAGCGAAAAACTTCTCCTTTCTTGACATCGGGCCATCGTTTACCATTAGCAAAGAGACTGTATCACTGTGTTGCTTGAATCTTCTTACTGGTCTTCATTTTTAGTATTCTTGACTGATGCAGATACACCGGCATAACCAGGCATCAGTTTCTCGACACATCCCAAATACACATGACAGTCTTGTGGAGTTGTATCCAGAGCCTAAAAAAATTAAATATATTTAATTAATCTATTTAAACTTACGGCAGCAGCAAAAAACTGTTCAGCAATATATTCCGGGCATTTATCTTTGAGCAACTCATGTGTCTAGCTGCTTCTTTTCTGATTTGGATACAGGTTCTTTCCAATTTGTGACTATTTGAAAAACTTCCTTCCCCACAAAACTGGCAATAATGTGTGTACTCAATACCCTTGTTTTTGTTTTCCCTGAGTTGCTTCAGAACATTAATCACATGCCCAGAAAATTCATCATCAGACGCAATCAAGAAAATTAATTTTATTTTGACTTGACTTGTTTTAAGAGTATTCTTCATATTATCCCACATCACTTGCAACTCGTTTTTGTTAGGAATGATTGGATGCCTTAGTATTTTTTTGAGAACTACATAAGATGCCTCGAGTTGTTCTTTATCTTCATGTCTTTCGACTTCGTTTGTTGCAACTGTTGCAAAAGATTGAGATACTTGTTCATGACTGGTAAATTTATTGATTATAATGGTACTAATAGTCACCTTCTGAATGGGAAATTCTTGCTCGAATCAACCTTATCTGGAGCACCTCGTTTCTTCATAGCTCACGGATTGTCTAATTTGCGCTTCGTCGTAATAATAAAATTGATTTGATGTAACTTTTAAATGATGAAGTAATTTAGTAAAAAACACTTTCCAATATTTCATTAAAACACAAAATTTACAATATTTTATATTTATATTTAAGATACATTATTAATTATTAACATCCTATTCAGGTTTTTTCCAAAATCATTTCAATAGTAGCGAATTGATGTATTGCAATAATTGTGTGTTGCAAATTGAAAAATGGAAAGCTCAAGCCTTCGATAGTATGTATGATTTTTGTCCGCTAGACCTATATAGTGGTAATGAAAAACGCATGTTCTCTGCTTTGGAATCGTTAGTGAAGTGTCCACACAGAAATATGAGAATATTTAAAGATGGGATAGTCGTAAGTGATTACAAGTTTTTTGAACTAAAATGTAAAAAATTGAAGCATTTAAAGAAGCCATTAAATGACTTATAATCTTCCACAAAAAATTAGTTAATAATAAGATTTGCACTTAACTGTTCATTTCTGGAAACATGAAAAGGACTTCATCGAATGTTGTCTTACAAATCCGAGTTGGTGATTTGAGATCTTGAGGCAACAATAAAAACATTCTCAATGTTTTCATCAATTCCTTTGGCTCATATCTCTTTCTTAAAGCAATAATTTTTTTCCAAATGTCTCATCAAAAATAATTTCTTCGATGAAGTCTTTGTTATAGCCAAACAATAGTTCTAAATCAACAGCGGTATTGAAGAATGTTGATATTCTGTTGTTAAATTGTTGAGTTTCACAAAATATTGCTTTCTTGAGTGCATCTATGTTCTAGTTGTTAAGAACAATTCTCGGATAAAACAAAATGTTTATTACGAAATAAGTAGCTTTCAAACGTTCAAATTTCCACATCATTCATACTTCTGGTCAAATGTGATCTTCTGTTATAAGTAAAGACAATCTTTCCTCAGCATTGGTAATATACTCTTTGCAAATGCTCTAGAAATATCCTTATCGCCCCTTTTGAGACTAGGTTTCTTCCTATGCATAGTCTTTATAGAGTCATACTAACCGAATCATTTAGAAATAAGAAACATACAAACCTCTTTGCCTAAATATTTAATTTATAATCGTATTATTAGGTACATTCCAACGAAGGCTTAGCTGACGTGAACGATTTGGAAAAGATTATCGTTGGAAAGAGTGGAAATGGGATGATACTAACTGCATTCATACAAGCACTGTGCTCAATTCTATGCGGGATCACAAACGATCAAGAAGAGAAGTTTGAAATAAAGGAAGGATCAATCATATCTCAATTGTTAAGTACCCAACAGGTTGACACAACTGGAATTGTTGAGGCATACTTCATATATAAGAAACTTCCGCTAAAAGAACGACGCCGGCTAGAAGATATTAACGAATGGTTCAACAAAGATATTGTATCCGTCTTCAAAGGATCCAAGCCAATTGATCGTTTATGGAGATACTTCTTAGCAGCTACTATCAAGGATTGTTCGATCATGATAAGTATGCAACAAATCTCCCTAGATGATCTCAAATCAAGTAGTAACTCTAATATTGTAACTATTCATTCCAAATTCAATCAGAATGCCCACTTTTACTTCACATATTCAGTTAAAATCGTCGATTTAGATCCAAAAATGCCTAAGAACCTGGTCAACTCGTATTCCAGATTTATTGATGGCATCCAAACACTTCAAGACAATCCAAAGCTACGTCGAAATTGCCTTATTATTAATTAACCAAAATGTACGTATTTCATTAATCTAACTACAATAATGTATTTTATTAATTTAGTTACAAAAATGTATTCCATTAATTTAAACATAATAATGTACTGAGATAATTTTACTACGAAAGTATATTTCACTTATTAAACGAAAAGGATGTATTTAAATAATTATATGTAATTTAATAATGAATATTCTTTAATAGCAATTGACACTTTAATTATTATATTGAATTCACTTTCTATTTAAAATATGTATTATAATAAAAAATTGAAGTATATTTTGAATTTTGAAACAAATGTTGAAATATGTATGCGTGTTTAGAGAGATAACAATAAAGTAGAAGCTTGTTGGTTAGAACAAGTTGAAGAGACTCTGAGGAAGTGTATACATTGAATTAAAGCTAACAAATTTAATCTGCATGTTGTTCTTAATTTCAAAGAATGCGGGAGATATAAATTGGTTTCAGCATTCGAACCAATCTGCTCCAGTATCTTTTGGATAACCTGCCATTACTCGGAGTATGCCTTTGTTTTGGATTCTGTAGTAGGTTTTATCAACGAAGAGGTACGACATGCCAGCAGAAACAGAAAGGGCGGCATCAATTTTCTTTGGCACCTTGAAAGTAGGATCCTCTGCGTTGCGGGAAAAAATGGAACTAATTGAAACGTTTGTAGGTAATAGTTGCTTCTTGTTTGGTTGAAAACGCCAGTAATACTCGTCTTTAAAAATGAAGGGTTTCTCGCTGTAATGAAACACGAAAGCTGCATTCACGTTTTCTTTCATGTTGTAGAGAGTTTTGATTGGCCTAGGATACCCGTCCATCATTTTTAAATCACTATCTAATAGGTAGAAGTTGGATCCTTGGAAGAAAAACAAATGACCTTCGGCACCTGTAATGACAGCATCTATTTTCCCCTTTATAGTAGGCCAAACATCTGAGATTCGTTTGTTTAATTTTGGCAGGTATTTTCCATTTTGAAGAGTATAAAGCCAGTCCCCTTTGAATACTATTATGGTTTCGTTGTGGAGTTGGGTAATTGCGTCGAGAGAAGCGTCTAAGCAAATATCTGGAGCTTGATTGGCACTTGGTTTAATGTTCGTGTGGTGCCTACGTCCAGTTGACAATGTATTAAGGGTTGGTTTTTGTCTTTGATAAATAGGAGGAGGTCTTCTGTGTTGGGCAAAAAACGGTTTCTTGGTAGTTGACGTGGGAGGCAATTGATACATAAACCTGCTATTAGGCAAAGAAATAATTTTTTGGGTGAGTTTGAGATATCTGTGGTGTTGTTGGTAATTGTTCATTTTACCATAAATATAATTGATCCCATCAATGTCGTCTTTCCCAAGATAATTGTATCGTTTCGGATTTTTATGGTAATAACCCCGCATGACTGAATCAAAATGATGGGAATGTTTTAGTCCGAGAGCATGCCCGATTTCATGGACGGCAGTTGCAAAGAGACTTAATCCAATCGAGTTCTCCAGAATGGAAAAGAACTCATCATCGTCGAAATGGACCTCTCCCCCGTATCGTGGAAAGAATCCATGGCCTAAAACACCGCCTTTGCCGTCAAATGGTTCATCGTCCCCATGATGACCCTTGTAAAACCCTATTTTGATGTTAGCATTTGGATCTTTTGGAGCGTACTTGAAATGTAAATTAGTATCTTGACTCCATACTTTGAAGGCTCTAGCCATTACTGCTCTAACATAAGGAGGGGGGATTTTAGATGATTCTTTTACAACTGCCCAAGTAATATTGCTTGATTTCCAATTAGATCCTATAATGGTTTAGATTAACTCTCCGAATATTATGCATTTATTTACCATCCAAAATAAATCGTCTGTTGCGATTGGTTTTCAGAATATCCTTGTTACCACATCTTTCTCCGTCCATTTTTTTAAGTGTTTGTCTGTCCAAAACACCTACAATAAACAATTTAATTTATACAAATATTTGAATAATTCAATTAGCTATTTAAAAAGTAATGAGTGCACAACAAAAAAATTGTGACTTACACATAACAATATTGTGCAATTTATTTTCAAAATGTTTGATTATTTAAAAAACGTTGTAAGGTATGTAATTAATTTAATCTCAACAATAAGTGAATAATTAATTTGCTTTCGAAAATCAGTAGGTGAATGATGAACTTGCTTTCGAAAATCAGTAGATGAATAATTAATTTACTTTCGAAAATCAGTAGGTGAATAATTAATAAACTTTCAAAAATAAAAGGATGAGTGATAATTAATTAACTAGCAAAATGAGTAACTAACTAATTGAATAAATAACTACCATTCATTTTCGACATTCTTACTTATCTCTTAAGAAAGAAGGCAAATAAATAACGCCATCAATTTTGTTAATTAATCGTTCAATTTACCTGTTTTGCTGAGACCGACATAATGCTGGAATTTATTTAAAGCTCTTCGCAATCTCCTCTTCTTAACGGCACTATCTTTAAAGGCTAGTTTACCGCTTTTTAGGTATCCATACTTGAACAAGTACGTCTGCAAAAGGAAGTAATGGGTTTAATTGGTTAATAAAAAGTAGTGATAAGAAGAAGAACTTATTTTCCAATAATGTAAATTTATCGACACTCATTAAACTTACCAAAGCATCATCTTCTTTCTCAGATTCAGACAGTTTGTGGTGGCGCCTGTGTGGAACAGGAAAGATTTGGACGTCATTGTTAATTAAGTCCCGACCTATTGATAGGTTGGCTTCTGCAGCAACTGATAAATGTTGATCAACGGTAATTGAAGCTACACTCGAAATGGTGGATAACAAGATAAGTGATACGGCATAGTAATAAATAGTGAGTAATAAATATTTCATACTGCGAGTTTTGATTTAGCAACTTTTTAAAAACTCCTTGATTTCATATGCTGCCTATAATAAAAAGGTACAAAGTCTGATAGCCATAAAAATTGAGTAAACGAATAAATTAAACGAGAAATAGAGTACAAATAAAGGTAAAAGCTATTCATCTACAAAATATAAAAACCCTTTTCACAGGCAAAGTCATTTACAAAATATAGAAGCGATCAACGTTGACATATGTGCATATTAATTAAGAAATTATAAATAAAGAGATATCTACATATAATAAATAGAAGTGAAAGTAAAAGTGGTAAAAATAGACCTAAAGATAGCTTTTTTCACCAGTGGTTCTATTTATTGTATAATGTTTTTATTATTTAAAAAGGCATATGACGCAACAGTCAGTACAAAAGTGATAGTTGAATGTAGGAAAAGTGATGATGATATAATTAAAGGAGGTATCTATCAGTATCTATCTCAAAGTTGGGAAGGCTAAGAAATTAGAGAAATTCCCTCTGTTTATATATCTTCTTTACCGCAAAAAACAAATTAGTTTACAAACATTCAGCCATCATCATGATATATCATTTAATATCATTAAAATATCACTAAGTGTGTGCTCTAACACATTCTAAAAAAATTAATTGGCATCAAGAGAGAAACATTTGACGTTAGCCTTTTGGTAAACGGAACAATTCATTTGATTTTAATCATAATTTATAGCGGTGGTAACATACTTTTTTATAGCCCAATTACATATTTTTTGCAACTAACATATTATTTGCCAAGATAACATTGTGTTTTGATATAAAAGTTAGGACAAAGGAAGGTACGCAAACAATAGGGTGTAAAAAATCATAATTAAAGGGAAATAACCAAAAATAGAAAGTAAGTATAACAAAGAAATAAAGTATAATGGTATAATAACTATAAGACATGTATACCATTGAAATGTATTCTAATGAGGAGAAGACCTTGTCTTCAGCGGCTGGAAGTAATTACACACGAGGAGTGGGAAAATTAGACTTCGTCTATTTCATATAAAAATAACATCTTTGACCCCCATTTGTTAGTACAAAATGAGAACATCTAGGTGCACAAAAAAATTAAAATGGTAAAAGAGTTTAGTACAAAAACTCACTTACCAAAATGGATTAAATAAATCTATTGTGGTGGTATTTATATAAAAAGTTTGCATAACTAAAAAATGACTGCTTCAACTAGAGAATGCTTTTTTAATTGAACTAAATAATACTGTAATGCAATAAATAGGATGTACATGGACATATGCCGAGCTATTTATTTTGAACGGTTCTTCAATTTAGAGTTAAGTATTTGATAAATATATAGTCTTTCATGAATATGATTATATAAATATTAGGGTAGGCGTAAGTTTTGGCTTGAAACGATGTATAAGAATATAATATATTTGCATTATATTATGTGTTAAAAAATAAGAATACCAATGTTATTACATGTTTTTAAAGGATACTGGAATGTCACTTAAATCACTTATATACCCAACTAAAACAAATGATTTGTCATATCAAAATTGTCCATACTAAAAAACAGACCTAAGCTTCGGTATGAATAATAGTAGTCATGATATTATTGGTACTATTTTTTAGGCCGTCTCGAACCCACTCATTGTGATTATTATTTTTCGGATTAATTTTGACACATTCATTTTAACAAAAGGTGGCGGTGATAAAGAATGGTAATCTCAACATTGAGATAAACTATGTAAATCATTATAAGTAGTGGTACACAAATTGTTTCTCAAAACAGAAAAGAAAGATTAGTGAGAAGATGGAATATTAAATTATTTAAATGCCTTCTACCAATGCAACAACGGTAGATAAAATAGTTAAAACTTTGACTTGATACATATAAAATTAAGCCATAAATCTTTAGCATTATTCACCAGTAACTCACAATTATTATTTATATATCCTTCTTTATCTAAGTATCAATCAAATGTCACAAGAAAATAATATTTTTTAGTCATCCAAATAATTGACACTTCTAAATAAAAGTGTTTCATTATTCTTTTACAGTCTATCATTTACTCTTAATCTTCATTAAATTATTGGAATGAACAAACAAGAGGTGTTATAATCTTTAAAGTTCAAAAAATAAATTCAAAGTAAATAGGGAAAATATGCATTGTTCAAAAAATATCGAGGTTTGATTTTATACAAAAACATGAAGATATTGAGGTTTATACAAAAACATAAAGATATTAGGGTTTATACAAAACAATATTGAAGTTTAAAATTCATACGAAAAATATGTTAGATATTGTTGAACAAGTTAGTTTTTTTTAAACTTGAATATCTATTGTGATGAGTAATCAGTCATGGAGAGTTTCAAAATGAAGGCATCATTTTTTATAAAGTGGGGGATGCGTTAATGTAACATATTTTAAATTATACCTAGCTTGACCAAATATTGTATACATATCCCAACTGTATCTCACATAACAAAAGAGCTTATCTTGAAGGCTGATGGTAAAGTCAAAGCTAACCCATCAAAATAAATATTTTTTCAAAATCACCTAAAAAAGCTGTAATGAAGTAATGGGAGTGTTGAAAATCCTTTAAGCAAAGACAATCTTATATTAAGAAGAACAAAATTATGTGTAATTAGATCGTTGATGGTTGTTTATTTAGAATAAAAAACATATTTAATAAGTATAAACACAGGATTAATGGGGAATAAAGTGAAGAAATTACGAAAACATAATTATCCTTAGATAAGAGAGTTATGATATTATTTTAGGTTAATAATAAAATTTAAATTTGTTTTCAAAAGGCTTGGGATTACTAAAAACAGTATAGACATGATAAGAAACGAGTAGTTTAATTAGAAAAAATTGAGTCGTAAATTATTATTTTGTAATATAGATACAGATATACATTTAGATGTAGATAGTTTGGGGAAGTTTTATCAACGACAAAATGGATAATCAGTAGGGCTTTGAAGTGTGCTCTCGATTCACACACTTTTGTAGTTCTAAGTTTTAATGAATGCGGGAAGAAGATGTATTAAGTAATATGTTTAGAGAGATTAATTATCGTACAATATAATATTATAATCTTAAATTAATATATTTGAAGGCAAAAATAAATATAAGCATTTAGAAATATTTATTAAAATATGCATCTATTAATTTTAATTAGCTGAAGACATTTTGAATTGATCTAAATAAATATTAAAGTGACGAAAGTAATTTGACAAAATGATAAATAGCCAATTTGTATGAGATATTGGACGAACACGTCTATTAACACTATTACCACCATTAATAATATTCACAATGTTTGGTGGTATGGCAAAAAACAAAACCAGTAATTACTATAAAAAAGTAAATCATCCTTGGGTACTTCTTCAATTCGAATAGATATCATTAATTAAACGATCTTCTATGTCCACAGTGGTCGTCTTTGATCGTCTTCCTAAATGCTTAAAAGACAAATTATCATTCACTTTCCTTGAAGTAACAAATTTATTTGCTTTTTTTCACTCTAACACGTTCTTGTAAGTATATTTTGATTTATAGTATAATTTTTTGGACAAATTGAATAAATAGTAACATAAATTGAAAATAGAAAGCATATAAATAAGTCAGTAAGTAAATATAAGTGTTAATAGGATTTGGCATAGCTTGATACTACTTAGTAATATTTATATTGTAAGGTATAGATAATGTATTAAAATGGTAGATAACACAATTTTTTGTCTTAAAGACAATTAAATAAGCGTGAAAGCTTTTCTTGTTAAACACCCTCTCCATTTGATACATTCAAATGTTATGGCAGAAAAAAGACAGTCATTTTGTGTTAACAATACCTGATTACAGGCCGATAGTCAGCAAAATCTTCTTTTTATCGGAAGCTAAATAGAATTGACTTTAGGGGAATGTACTAATTATTTTAATTAAAAGTTTATGAGTTTATGAGTTGTAGTGATACAGTGATGCTTGAATTTATACATGTTATCTGCTGTCAATTTTTTATCATTAAAGTGCATCTGTTTGATAACATTAGACTGTAGCTATTTTGTTATTTATTATATTATTTTTACTATTGATAATAGTTATACTATTTAATAAACAAATGCAATCAAATAGATAAATTTAAGTTTTTGAAAAAAGATTTATTATCAAAGAGACCTTTTTTTGCTCTAAATAAATAAAAGAAAGAAGACAACATAACGAACGATAAGATTTTATTTGTATAAAAATGTTGTTTTTGAAATCAAAGAGAATTTAATAGGAATAAAGATTTGTAATGTTACGGCAAAGAAGTAATTATATTAAGAAAAAATTTGGTTAGTATATTAATTCGGATTATTAAATTAAATATAATAGAAAGATACATCTTGCAAGTATGCCAATTTTGACAAAATCATACAGACAGTAACACTCGGAAAGATTATTTGTTTGTTTTTGAACTTTATCTAATTTTCGTGTATTGTTGTCGTTGACACATCAATTTGGCCATTTGAAGTTGGCTTGGTAGCAGTGCTAACCATGTGAGTTGATGTATTGGTTGTTTCCTGCACTACAATGCGAGTATTTCCATCTTCGTCTACTTCTTCAAAAGTTTCAACAGTCTTGGTTTGGCTGTTTTGATGATTTGGGGTATTTTCGTTTGTCATTTCATCGAAAATCTGCTTAGCTTCTTCGGCAGTGATGTTTCCGGTAGTGGTGGTTGATGTCACTTTTTCAATTGTTATTGTACGGGTGTTACCATCTTCATCTATTATCGTTTCGGTTTCAGTCGTTTTTTCAACATTTGTTACTGGCTGATGGTTGCCTTCTTCGTCAACGTAAATATTTTCCACTGTTTTGGTTTCGTCATTTTCTTCTTGTTCATTCTCACCCTCAATAACAACATCCATAATTGAAGAGTTGTTGTCATCTGATTGGCCTCGTGATTCATCACTGTGGACTCTAGAATCATCTTCCGGTTCCTCGACTGTTGGTTCAACCTTGTTAGCATCGTCCCCTTCAGGAGTATACTGTTCTGGAGTAATCTCAACAATTGGAGAACGTGTATTATCCCTATCTGGAGAACCTTCGCTTGAATCGATTTTAATGTGTTCATTTGTTTCAACTAACACTTTCTTTGTAGTTATTGTTTCCCCTTCTGGTCCATGAGTAATAGTTTCAGTTGTGGTTGTCTTAATTTCCTTGATATTGTCGTGATCATCTTTTTCAACAACCGTTTCCGTGTGAGTGGCAGAAACAGGCTCTGATTCTTCCTTAATTTCACTCAAAGTTTCCCTTTTCTCCATTTGTGGAACTTCAAGAATAAGATGAGTTGGGGTGTCGTCTTGGAACTTGGGTGAGTTCAACCATTTCATCAGCATTAGCCAAAGTTGGGTATTGTGGAATGTAAGTAAATGGACCGCCAATCATGTATTCTCTCTCGTCATTTCCTTCTACAATGTTTTGCGCTCCCAGTGGGAAATCCTTGTATACGACTTTGCTTCCATAAGCAGGAACTGGCAAAATAATAATAGGTAATTCTAAGATTATTCGTTTTCCAAAAGTGACTAAATAATGTATTATCTCTCTATTTTTGCCGAAAATATTTACCTTGTATGACATATTCAATGTTTAAAAATGGTTCTTTTCTTAATTTAAGAGTAGCTATCGATGGGGAACTTTCCATTAACTTGGCATTAATTTTATTGACTCCAAAATCCTTTACGGCTTCATCTTCTCCATCCCAGAAAGTTGTTGGCACGACGGCTGGAAAGGAAAGTTTTATTAATATATTTAACTGTGCTTTTTGAATAATTTTTCGTCAAACTATATACATATCAATCTTTGCTGTAAGGCTTTTTAACTCTAAATATCAGTTATAGCTATTTAATGCCATGGCAATCATTTGAATTTTAAGTAGTGCTTGATCATCTTAAATGTTTAGCAAGACATACTCTTCAAAACACTTGCAAAAATGAATCCTAGAGCAATGCTTTTCCTGCTAAATAAATTAAGCAAATCATAGTTTTCAATTTAACATATGTCGTAATCGTAGTTATATATCCCGTTTTTATGAGCTGAGAATCAGAGGGGTTAAGTACGTCGGCATACATAACTACAATCAAAAAAACCGATGATAAGACTTCATGATCATGTTCATGGAGCAGCAGTTATTTGTCGTGAGATAATGGCTCCGTTTAAAGAAAGTGGAGAAGATTAAAGACTGTATCGAAGATAATAAAATAGTCGAAATACGCTTCTTGAAGATCAACGGCAAGGCATTTTACCCTCCCCAAACAGCTGATGCAATTGAAGCAATGTGTATTTATCTATCTCTTCTTGACAAAGCCCCAATCGCTCATCAAATCAAAAACCCGCCACTCTTAAATTCTAGTAATTCTAAAAGCTATAGGTGCAAAAAAATGGCCTCTAATTTTCCGTTTTTCTGAATCTCTCCAAATGCACAGCGAGGGAGAATTTTGTGCTAAGGAAGTGTACTGTCAACATTCTCAATTTACTTTTGATTCTCAAGACAACTGCCCACATCACATACAACATCGGGTTTGCAAGCAATTAAGAGTTGATGAACAAGGATTTAATCAACGATTCAAGCTGAGAATGTATTTAACAAAGCACACATCAGTTTCTTTTGGTTGCAATAGCAGCTGGAAAGTGTTGACTGAACAAAATTTTTTTGACGACTTTGATTTGTTTGAGAAAGCAATTTGCTATGCCGAAGAATCTGAACTAGAATATAGAGTGAATAATCATTATAGCAAATGCAAAGCTAAATTCGAAGACAACGATCTATTCGACAGAAAGGAAAACGCAATTAATCAAATTAGCAAGGCTGGACTAAAATTATTATCGTGATGCTGACTGTTACTTTTAAGGAAGTTGCAGAGAATCTTGAGTTTATTTGTATGGAACACTACAAGTGGCAAATTAGAAATTGCGACCATGGCAAAGTTTCCATGAAGGAAACCTACCTCCTCAACTCAGACAACGTCTGTACGATTAGATTTATGTTGGCTAGAAAGGTCTTTGGCGCAAAAGAAATGATCAAGACTAAATTTTAATTTTTTATCGTTTCACTAAATCATCTCGCTTTGTAATTGTTTTGTATCTTCATTAAACTAACTGAAAGTAAAATAAAATTATTTAATCTCCTTATTAAAAAGTTTACCCAGGAATAGTTAAATATTCAACTTGTTCTTTAGCAATATTTTTCTTCTTCTTAATAATATCATTTCTTTCCAACTTTCTCAGTAAAATAGGTCTTGAAGCAACAATTTCTTCCTTGGCTTCTTTGTCAATTGATACTAACTTGGTCTTATCAACTAGACGAACCTCTACTTGTTCGATGAAATTCTTTGAACTTCTATTTGCAACTCTAAAATAATGGTGTGATTAGGGATGTTGACAAGAATAACTGAAGGGATGTTGGTACAATCCACTTTTAAACAACTTTTATGTAATGCTTATAGTCATAACATACTTAATTAGTCTTTTTTGCCGTTTTAATTATTTATATCCGCTTTTTACACATTTTTGTTGATTTATCCAACCCATTTAACAAACTTCTTTATTTGTAGACCAAGCTTACTATTACTATGGCTCCTCGTTCTATTCTTGATAAAGATGATAAGACAAGAACACTCTAAGGCATTTAAGGAGTTGCTTAATGCAACAAATAAATTTGACGACAGATCAAGTCCCTACAATTACACTTTTAATCATGATTATGCTGGGAAGACTAATGGATCAGACCGTAGCTCTATGCAACGACCAATAATGCATTTCTATCCGAATTCTCACAGCAAAGATCTTAGTGTTGGGCAATGGATCAAAGAAGAAGCTAGAGAACCAATTTTCTGTAGTGTGTTTGATACAACTATGAATGTTGCGTGGATAGAATACTTAATAATTCGACACTTGAGCAACATGAATACTGAAACTTGCGATATTCCTTGGGAAGAGGACAAAGTAAAGATTGACGAACTTGTCGCTGGAACAGTCAATCATGTTGTATCTAATTTGACACGTACACATGCCTTCATTTATGACGGCACAGATTGGAGGCAGTATCATACTGAAGGAACTAAGCCAGTTAGTCAAAGAGCCAAAAGAAATATTTTAATTGAAAAATATGAGGGATGGGCGAGTGGATTGTCAGGAAAGGAGCTACTCGACAAGTTTAAAGAATTTGCATTTACGGAAAAGATTCATTATCCATCTTTTGTCTACAATTATCGAAAGATCATTGAAACGAGTGCAGTAAAAGCTAAAGAAAGATGTGAAAGAGAAAATCAAGCTAAGATGTTTGATAACAACAAAGGTTATATAGGAAGCTCAAATCAAGATAGTGAAAATAGAAATTGTATTTATCATATAAGAGCTCATCGACATTTTGTTGAGTGCAATCATAAACATCATCCCGAAATGTATCAAGAATTGATCGACTCTACTTCGGGAATATTTCAAATAACTATCTTTGAAATTGGACAATTGGATACTACGGCTTGTGAAAACATTTTGGTGGAGGAATTATAAATCGCAGGCTTGGAACTGATTTATATTACCTTAACGAGAAATGTATTAGTGATGAAAAGAAGCAGGATCTCTATGATTTAATAATTGAAGAATTCAGAAAGAAGATGCTGTCACCTATTTCAAGAAAAAGAAGGTCGAAAAGCCAACAAGAAAGACTATGCTACATCTGCTTGTAAACCGCTGATTTCCTATTAAAGTGTTCATTTTAATTGTATGTATTAAGACTTTAATTTTTAAATAAACCCTATCTTCTTGTTTAAAACAAACTTACCTAAAAGTTCCTATCACCTTCTCTCCTGGGAAGTAGACGTTCTTTGGTAAACTAATTTCGGCAGTCAACTTTCCTTTTGCACAACAACAACCACCGAATACACAAGTTTCTTGAGTCTCAACTGGATGACTGCTTGGGGAAACTAATTCGTTGCCATGATCGGGTGGGCAGATAATCGTGAATCCCTTTTTAGCAGTATAATGAACTGATGTAGCTTCATCGGTTTCAAAAACAGCTCTAGCGAAATATCTAATAAAAGCATTTGGGCTTTCATAAGAACTTGAACAACCCTTTGGCAGCGGACATTCAAATGGAAGCGAGTATAAGAAGTTAGACTTCCACAAAAAATGGCCTGCTTCTTTGTTACCTGGAGAGAGCATTATTATTAAATATGGTTTCAAAAGTAGTTGTTTTGAAAAGTGTTTTTTTAAATTTATAAAAAGGTCGGATATGGAATGGAGCATGCTGCTAACTATAGTCATCCTAACTTCAAAAGCTGTGCCACAAATCCAGCAGCGATGAGTTCTGTCTTATTGATGTATCCAGAAACGTTTCAAGTGCTAGGTGAAAAGTTATGCCAATTTATTTTGAATGATTGCGAAGTGTATCCCATGTCGATAACTTTAAATTCAAAATTTAGTAACATATAAAATACTAATAACTCTTTTAAATATTGTTTCAACCTTTACTTTTTTGATTAAAACATATTTCTAATCACAAACATCATTTTTCTTTGCACAGATGCTTTTAAATAGAGTTTCCTTCCATCTTTATAGAACTATCAACTTGTCATTAATGCCAAAGTTGCTAAAATGATCAGGGGCCTATTGTCTCATGACCCAATTCTCACCTAAATTGGCCCTTTTATCTTTGGTCCAAACGTCTAGGAACTATCATATGCCATCAAATATACTAGATTTTAATTTTTGTGACGAGATGTAGGCGCATTTTTCAAGATGTATTGACCAATATCGATGCATCAGGACAATCAAATGAAGTAATGTATGTCAAACATCCCTCAACTGTTAAAAGAATCTCAACGATTGCTCTCAAGAAAAGACACAGCCAAATTTCTTCTAATTCCATTCCTTCATACATTTTTCATTTACTAAATTTAATAGTTTTAAATTTGTTAAGATTACCTGGAGGACGTTCCAACAGGATAAAATCTTTGTCAAAGAAGATCTTCTCCTTAATATTGGAGGTGGAATTGTGATCAGGGTTGAAAACAGCTCTTCCTTTGAATTGTAATTTAATAGCTTTAATAGTAATAGGTTCGGCCAATACTAACTTTAGAGATCCAGTCATTCGTTCTCCTGGAAGACACATTATAAATGAATATTACATATTTATACAATTTGATTATTTAATAAATATATCTATATTTTAATAGTCTCTGGCAATATTTTAATGTGCTTTATTTAAGATAAGTTGACTTCACGCTTTATCTTGAAAGCTTACTTCGGACTATCATCTTGCCTACGTACAAGTAAATTTTAAACTGAATAGCTACGGTTTCAAAAAACGAGTACGTAGGAAAGGAAGAAAATAAAATCAACCAATTAAACAAGAATTAATTGAAAATGATTGTTGTGAAGTTACTTGTCACTTTAAAGGTAATGGGAGAACCTAGAGTACATTTGCATGGGAATATATAAGTGGCAAACTACTAATTGAGGCCATGGCAAATACTCGATAAAAAAGTTTATCTTTTAATCGTTTTATTTTTTTAATTGTTTCTTTTGCCATAAACACTTTATTTACTAATTTTTGATTTTGCTATTAACTTACCACCATGGAATAGAGGACGTTCATTTTGATCAAACACAATCTCGAATCTTTTGATTCTTCCATCATCAGACGACAAAGTAGTATCTAATTCAGCATCCGGCATTGTGCGTATATGTCTAAAATGAGTTTAAAAGAGTTAAGAACTATTATGAAATATTCGGCAATAGAATTGATGGTTCGCTACAATTAGTTTTAATTAAATATAAACGAATAAGACACAAACTTGACATAAGTATTATTCATAAAGTGCGAAGTTAACCATGCCAATGGCTATTACTGTGTCCCTATTGTCATAACCCAATCTTTCATAACTAATTTACATTAACATACGACAACATTAGGTATTAGATAATAGATAAGAAGATGTCGTCTACGCACAGCCATTTATCTTCATCTACTTTTGTCTTTGAGTTTAGGGGTACTATTGGTATTAAGGGATAGATATGATCGACTATCTGTTGGATTTATAAAATAGATAAAACAATTTACCATGCTAAATGACATATTGGTTCAATAAAATTTGAACAAGATGTCATGTAATAGATATAATTAATTTTTACTGAACAAGAGGATGCTAAAATGTGGTAAAATGAAATTTCCTCGATTCTTCCAAATAAAAAAGAAGTTGATTGTTTATTTACACTTTTTGTTTATATCAAAAACAAAGTTATTAACTCACAGACACTACTTGTTATATTCTTACTATGTTTCTTAAATTCTTATATACTGATATTTTCACAAAAAGTGAGCTAGAAAAAATGATTTGTTCTGTCAAGTAACACTTGTTGTTTCTCAGTGTAATATGACAAAATATAGCATAATATCAAATGAATAAATAGATGTAATACACATCTTATATATACTTACTTACATGATGCCATTCTTGCATCGATATTAGAAGTTTTGTAATAAACGGAAATAGTGTTAGTTAATAAAGAAGCTTTTGAATTTTGTTTAAGGCAATAAAAATGATTATTAAAAAAAGGACATGCACCCTTTGGAAAGTTTTAAATGTAGTAGATACAACATTTTCCATGTATTTGGTGTACATATTAACTGTATTAGATGGCTTTTGTTTTAAATATTCATGCTTAGTGATATGTCAAGATGGAGGAAATGTCAAGATTAAAACAAAAAAGTAATTCATCATTTGGGGCTTTAAAAAAAGCTGTCGTAGCGTCGTCTTCAATTTTTGAATACATTTTCCTAGACTTTAAGTGTTTCGTTTCTGTGGGTGAGTAATTTAATATCAAATATGATATAGTAGAGATTAATGCTTTAGCGCAAGGTGACAAGACATCTTTTTCCTTTGGATGCATTATATATATTAAAGCTTTTGGGATTAACCAAATTGTTTCCACAAATTTACTTTTATCACGACATAAGTATGCTTGATTAATAGTGCAGCATACTATTTCAATATCATTTAAATCACACCAACACTGCAGTGTACTAATAAACGCATAAATATATAAACATATACACTTATGAACGGATAATGCATGAACATATTCAAATATAGACACTCTTTGCTAATTTCCATTAAAGGACGTATTATCTTAGCATTTAATATATTCAATTCACCACTATTGATACATATTTGACAACTATTTTATCTATAAACTGTTATAGTAATTGATTCAGCGGCCATATAGACCATTATATTAATAGATCCAACATATACCATTATACTAATGTAGTAGATCCAACATAATTAGAAGTAACCATCAAACCGGAAATATTGGCAAAACCCTGCCAGATAATTATGAGTTGTACGATACTTATAAACAAACCCCCAATTTCCGAGGTCTTTTTTCAGCTGTTCTAAATACCGCTCGTTTAGCGTTAATGATGTTAGCAGCATACAAAAGGCTCTTTGCCACTCATAATAAACAATGATCATTTTAAATTTAATGTTAATAACATATACCTTAACTAAGAATAGGTCATGTATGCTATGGAAGCATTTGTTGATAAATGTAAAAAGCAGATGTAAATAAATGGCTAAAAAGTGAAAGGTTCTTTAACAAATAGATTCTTGGGAAATAATTATAAATAATGGTTAAAGGATAAATGAAAGATGATTATAAATATCTTTATAAACCAACAACATCATCAAATTTATGAAATTCATATAGTTTATACAGTTCATATAAAAAGTAAAAATACTTTGAATAGCATGCAAAAGTAGCTTACAAAAAATTAAGCAGATAAATAGTTAATGTATACAAATAAGCTTTTCTGCTCCTCGCAAAAGTACCAATTCTTTTTAATTAACTATATTATTTTAATTATTTAAATGATACGGGCAACAACAAAGAAAAGCCTTTTTTGGTAATTAAGATGGCATTTTCTTTCTATTCCAACACAAAAAGTAATTAACTTTGCATAATAAAGAGTTGAGGGACGTAACATGCCGTAACGAGATAGCATATTAAAAGGCTATAAGTATTGTTTTGCGAGATAATGATGGTAAGTGGAAGAGTTGGAACGTTTGTTAATTTAAAAAGTACAGGCCAATGGAAGAGAGCTTATTATTTGGGTTGTTGAGAGAATATATGTATATTAATTGTCCTAAATCGCCAGACATACAAAATAACAATGATATAGAAGTCAGTTGCCACCTAGATTGTCTACATTTTGTTACGACTGGATGTGGACCTCGTTGGCAAGACGAAAATAGTTGGCTGCAGTTGAACATGATTTTTAATCAAAAAGTATATAGGGTCTGGTGAGAGGTCAACGTCGACACCTCTCTTTAATGCGAAAAAGAGATACATTGTGTACTGTACATACTACTTTGGACCTTTTACAACCAATTCGCAAATATTGTAATTGACTATCAACGCACAATACCTAAACCAAATTATTTCCAATAACTCCGATAATTTCGAATAATCTGAGTCTTTATAATCAAATCCCAATAATGACAATAAAAGGAAACTTAATCTAAATAGTAAGACTACATACAATATAAGACGACATCCTACTAATACAATACTTATTAATATTAATAAATATAAATACAGATTATTTTAATGTAAAGATGCCGCATTATGTAGACGAACATAAACTCGTAGGATATGTATGCATAATAATTTGTTAGTTATTAAAGAAACTACTAATAATAAGTCAAATACGTTGCCGACACCTTTAACTAAATACTTACATATTTATTTGGATATTTATTATTTATTAATTTATTTATGTTTATCAAATAATAGTGATTATGTCAATTAAATGTATATTAGGTAAATGAGGGAGTGATGGCTAAATGAATGGGGTAAAGTGTCTATCAAACAAAATAAATTGGTTCGAATTGACATTTATATTGACAAAGGGACAATGCTTGCTCTCTCTTGATCAACCACTAAATTTTGGGAAAGATAAGTAAATGTATAATGTGTGTAAAGGGTTAAAAGTTGGTAAATGATAACAGCAAAAGCAAATATATGCTAAAAACATCAAATTGACTGAACTTGAGTGAACTTGACACAACATCAAGTATATTCTTATCAACAACCATTCATAACAACCTTCTTCAGGTAAAATGGTTAAAAAACGACATAAAAACAATTATCAAAGAAAGACTTGAATAGTTACTTGTTTATGCAATTAACTTTGAGCAATCCAAACCACATAATATAATACTTTCTTCATACATAAGTATAATAAATATACAACTTCCCATTAATAGTGCGGGGTGTTAATTTTTTGCATGCATATTTGGTAACTGATTAAATATTGATGTCAACAAAGAGAATTTGCGAACAGGGAAATAATTTTGTTGTTAAAGTAACATAATAAAAAAGTGACATAAACAGAATAAGGTAAAATAATATAAAATAAAGTAACTTTTTTAAATATGCGAAATTTGTGAAATAAAAATGAGTCATATTTTGGCATGTATTTTATTATACCACTTAAAATTTGTTTGTAACACAATATGATAAAGTAAATGTTATGGGTTTGTTTATGTGTCAGAGCACTTTTTAATATGAAAATATCAATGTGAAATGATTTGTGATTGATAAATTGTAATAAGTTGTGATAAATAACGATAAAAATGAAATAACAGTGATAAAAGGATTAAATGTGATAAAAAGTGAAACATTTTACTTTTAATTCAATTAAAGTAAAATTACGCAGAGATTTGGAGATTACACGGGATGATGGATAATTTTGAAGTAGAATCAACAACAAGTTGTTTCAACAAAATCTACGCAATTTTTATAAGTGGTGGCAGATGATGAGATCATCCTACTACTACATAATTAATACATTATATAATATGAATGACGATATAGATATTTGAGATAAAAAAGAACAATGATACGGATAGATAAATATATTCTTTTAGTGGTGTAAAAATGAGTTCTTAAAAAATAGTTGTTAATAGTTACTGATTAAATCCTACTTTTGATTTATGTTTTTGTGGCTGTAAATATTAGTGCCGATTGCTCTAGCGACAATCATAAGGCATTATTATTAGGGTGTAAGTAAGTTTAATGAATGAAAATCAAAAGTAGTTTAAATCAACATTTTAATCATAAATATATGATTTGTACACTATTCAAATACTGTCCCACTAGTTAAAAACTTCCATACTATTTAAATAATTCCATACAAATCAAATATTTCCACATAATTCAAATATTTCTGCACAAATTAAACATTTTTTGTAAACGATTAATCATAAAATAATATTATGGTGGTTTAAACCAAATTTAATATAGAAGATATTTCTACAATAATACATTTGCACACTATTTCTAAATGATTTAGACTAAAGTATGTATTCTGTGAAACATCCCTACTACTTCCACAAATCGTTCAAACATTTTCATTTGTAACAATATAATAGATATTAATTTCAAACTGTCGTTACACTCATAATAATGGGTTTGATTATAAAAAATGTCTTTACATTGCGACTAGTATTTACAGAATTAAAGTAAAATCAGAATAAATATAAACTGTACCTACAACACAAAATTTATTATATGAAGAATAATGGATTGAGCTTGTTTATTTATAAATTAAAATAGGTAAAAAAGAGTATTTTATTCATAAAGGCGTAGGCAAATTAGTGTATAGTTGATTTAATAGTCTGCATTAATAGTCTCATTTTTTGGAACCTGTCACTTGTAATCAGAATCACTCTGAATTTGAGATATAAAAAAGTGTGCATGCATACTCGTACAACAAAAATAGAGTACTCGTTAGATGGTTGTACACTAAAAAAGTTGGGATTATAACAATTAAAGATTACTTAGTATTTTTGTTTCAATTGATAATAAATGATACATTGATAAACAATTGATATTAGGAGATTGTATACCAATATTTTATGTTATTTTATACTATTTTGAGTTTGATAGTCAATTTATTGGCTTATTAAAAAGTGTAGGATGGAGTTGCATTAGGCGTAACATTTGAATTCAACCCATTTTTGATAACAATATCGCTTTTGAATGGAACAAATACCCAGAGGATATTGAAAATAAACGATATGGAATTGGTTTAATTAATTTTTTGGTTAAATAGATTTTTGTTTAAAGAATTTTGACTATCCAAATTTTTGGTCAAACCAATTTTGCGTTCGCATAATTTTTTGTATAGAATAAAATAATGCGCTTTTGATAAAGGATAAGCTTTGCGATAAATGAAATAAATATCGAAAATTGCGAAACACCATCGAATAGCATCAAATTTACGCAATACCATCATGTAATTGCGGTTGGTGTCAAAGGGGTGTCGCAAGTGTTTAAAAAGTAAAATGGGGCATGTTTATATTTAATAAAGTGATAGTTAATATTGCTTGTCAAAAATATGTTTACCTTAGGAACATCCAAAATTGTTGGTGTATGCAAAGGTTAAACAAGTAACATGGCTTGAATAAAAAAGTATGATAAAACAAATTTAATGGCCTTGTCGTAGACAACTTTGAAATGAATCGTAAATGTTTATTACTTAGAGACACGTTAATATAACAATTGTGTGGGATATTTTAAATTTTCTTGATGATACATATTTGAGAAACTATGCGTTAAGAAGAATAATTATTTCAATAGTTGTGTATTTGGATAGTTATTTAATAATCATTTTTCATTATGCTCCACATAACCAATAAATATTCCTATAAATAGAGCAATAAATTCAAATAAATATACCGATAAATATTCCAATAAACTAGGATTTATGTTTTAATATCTTTTTTAATTAGAAAAATGGAATATTTGAAATTTTTATTTAAAGCAATAGCATAGTAGTTAAACAACTCTAGTAAATAGGAATTATTGGAAACGTTGAGGTTTATAATGCATTGAAAAAGTTACCAAAAATGTTATGGTTTATAAAATATTAAAATGGAGAATTACTGGAAACGTTGAAATTTATAGTAAATAGGAATTACTTGGAGCTTTAAAAATAATAGTGAATAGGAATTACTTTGAACATTGAGATTTATCTACTCCATGAATATCCCTTTTTTTGATAGCATTGTTTTTGATCTGTCCCAATATATCCCAAATAATCCAAGCAAAGGAACGCATATTAGTGTGAGGTTGCACTTGCTCGCTACAGCTTTCATAGGCCATACTATACCACAACTTGGCCTTGCCTTCCATAACTTTGGTAATTTTAAAGTCTTTCCTAGTTGTCAATTCCAATTTGAGATGTTCCTCTCCACCAAATTCATCAAAGAACCTCTTACGGAACAGAGCAATTATACTCTTGTAACGTAATTCCACAATCTTTTCCGAATGATAGAAGGTGAAATCCATCTTTTCCATGTCAGATATTCTTTTCAAGTACAAAATACTATTGCAAACAATGGACGCTTCATTATCAATACTATATTCAACCATCAACATCTCCATTCGAAAGACATACTCAGCATAAATTTGCTTTATACTTTCATGGGTGTCTTTGAATCGCAGAACATCACAAATACTTGCCTTCAAATCGTCATCTATATACTTTGTGACGTGTCTTTCTTTTTGCAAATGTTCGCCGAATTTGCACAATACCTCTACTCGTCTGTATAGAATCCCGATAACTCGTCTGCTAGGATATTGAGGTTTGCTAGAGTTAGATTGTATGAAATCGGGAACGACATAACTTTTTTCAACTTTAGTGATAGGAGGGGTATGAATACCAGTTTTTGAGAAATCAACAGCAATTGAGCATTTTCTAGCTAATTCAGTACAAATTGGATGATACAAACCTCTCTTATCAGATTGAATTAAATGTGAATTAGAGATGATACCTAGAGAATCATTCGTAATGTAGTTGGCAAAAAAATCTGCCATCGCTTTCAATATAATTGGTTTGTCAGTGATGGATGAATTGGTTGGTGGTTGTTCGAAGCTGCATGCTTTTTCGTTGTGATCGAAGTACAGATCTTTATCAAATATGATGACGTATTCCTGAAAAATATATCAAATAAAATAAAATATTAACTCACATCTCCATCTAAATCACTTCCTGCCATTTGATCAGCATGTGGCCTCCATCCATATTGAGGAAAAACAACTACATCGACGAGGTGTCTTAAGCTTGGTACATCTACAGCATCAAATAAACGAACATCCCCAGGTGAGTGGCAAGGATGCTTAGTGATCATGACTTGACCTAAATGTTGAATAATACATTTCATTGGCTCATCAATTTTGTCTGAATATTGGATAAAAACCTGGCCCGGTTGTAGTGTGCCACTTTCATCGACCATTCCATACATAATACGTGCAGAATCATACGGGAAATCCAGTTTGAGTTTAATCAGACTACGCGTAGACGTATCAAAAACACTAAGAATCATTTGACGAAAGAACGGTTCTTTAGAAACATCTACTCCACATTCATGAATAAAGTTGAAGTCAATGTGTGAATGACAACGATTACCAGCCAATTTCGCAGCCAACTCAGAGAAGAATAAACTGTCTGAAAAGGAATTATAAATGAAATGTCATTCAACTTACTGTACAAATGATTCATCTCCTTTACAAAATACATAATTAAAGCCTTGGATATTTTTGTACCAGTCACAAAATTCTGCCTATAACCAACTTGATCCAAAATCATAACCAATTGTCTATTGAAAGCAGCAACACTGGGCATCGAGTACTTAACAATTTCCATGCAATCACTTTCCTCGCCACATTTCATTTCAAATTTACGTTGACTGTTTCTAAAAACAATGGAATGTCTTTCATCATTTTTGCCGAGATTTAAGTTCACAGACAAAATTCCCTTGAATCCACGAAATCTGAATTGGAAAACTGATGGAACATACCCCAAACCAAGCCGAAGCGCCAAAGTAACTGCCATACTATAACTTAAATACCCACAGCCATCACTAAATATGTATGGAGTTCCATGTTCTGAATATCCACCGTAAATGTCATCTTCGACAATCCAATCTTCTTTAGTCAGAAACAAAGTCGGTTGAGTTTGAGTAAAACATTGGCCCATTCTTGACATCATCTTGGGCAGAGAAGTACACTTTGTAAAGTCTCCCATCCACATTCTGATGTCATCAATTGAGTAGGTGGTCATGTCTCCAGTTCCAAAATCTTTGATGGTTGGGGACCGATAGAAATAACACCCGTGATCACGCATCTGGGAATTGGACCAAGCTAGGAAGTTGTAATGGTAGGGACCGATTTGAATACCATTCAGCATTGGACCAGAAATTGTGTTGGATATCATGTTTTTGTCATTGTTGTCGTATTTTCCACAAAAGAATCCCTATAACATTTATTAATTTAGATAATATTATAAGTTGAAAAATTATACAAGTACTTTAAAGATATTTTGGAGAATTTGCTTACTTTAACATGAATTTTATTTCCATCGTCATCCCTATACAATACTCTCAAAGCACATTCCTCTCCGAATTTCCTAACTACACCTAAAACAAGTGAGTTATCTATTTAGTTGGCTTACCACTTACGATTAGCCATCATTACTTCTGGCGCCAACAGGATAATTCTCGAAGGACTGATAACTGCTTTTCTAATCTCAACACAATTAGACGGAATTTCGTAATTCTTCGGTTCATTGTTTTCTCTTTTTCCATGTTTGTAGAAAGTTTTTGTTGTTTGAAGAAACAAAAACTCAAACGTCTTAATCAACTCGATATCAGGATGGACATCCAAAACTGTCAACAATCTGTTCAAAGTGAAAACCGTGGCATCTAAGGCAACCTTCATTCTTTCCAATACTTTGACATAAAAGAGTGGAAGTCCATTTTCACTTAATTTGAATAGTTGATCCGTAATGTAAAAACTTCTTGAGTTGATGGCAGCAAACGCATAATTAATGGAAAAATTAATTGTAAGTGGTGGTTCAATCAAAGCAACGTGTTTCATAAAGAATCTATCTATTTTGCCATGTTCAATAATGACGTCAAAATCAGAATGTAACCGATACAAAAACTCAGCCATAATTTCCGAGTAATAAGCATCGTCGCCTTCTTTTACAAAAATACCACGTTTAAAAGATTTCACACTTCTTAAAGTGTTGTCTCGGGGAACTGCAATAGCTATGATGTTGCAGCGAGCCATAATTTCCCTTGAACACCCCGAAGTTCTATTTCCTTTTGACCATTCGAAGACTCGTTTCCAATTACGGCATAGTTCGGTATTCATGATTCTAACAGAATTAAAAGTGCTAGGAATTGCCTGCCAGTACAAAAGTGGTCGTTTATATTGGATGTAATAAACAATCTGATCAGAATTTTTGTCATCCAAATCAATTATAATTTTATGGATGTTTCTGTACCTAATGTGAGTTCTATAGCCTTGCAAATTTTGTTTTCCTTTATGAACTTCAAAAGGAATCGGAACGCAAAAATCGAGAGTAAGTAATTGTCTTTTGTGACTCAAGTCCATGTAAGACAGTAGTTGATGGTTTCCTGAAATTATATTATTAATCTGCATATAACAATTGCCTTGCTTACCAGCAGCATAATTACTAGTTGTGTCTAGATAACTGAGCTCGTTGGTACTAAAGTGGTTGGGACCCGTTCCGTACTGACTTCTGCAACCAAAAGTACTCTCCTTCATCATACTCCCCAAACCAAACCAGAAAACTTGAATACATTGTGTCCCATCCTCCGTACTAGGAATCCATGTCTTTCTAAGATTATCTGTTAAAAGCTCTTTGTCAATTGGATCCAAATAAAAGTGGCGTATAGGGTCTATCATTTGCTAAAATATCTTTTGATAAACAAAAGCGAGTGAATAATATTTTATACACAAAAAAGGAAATACAAAATAATAAACGTTAATTAGAATATGAAGAATAATGATACTATTAAGACATTTGAACGATTTGGCAATATCAATTAATTAACAATTTCTGTCTTGGCGGTTGGCACCTCTTCCTCGTCATTAACAACGATACTGTTCATGAATTCAATCAGTTTTGTGTCATAACTCAATTTCTTGCATATTACCTTGAAACTACCCCACATCTTTACTTCTTGGGTGGGATTGTGGGTCTGTCCAATCTTATGAACCATTCCAATTAGGTACTCGTGTGAACTGGGAGAGTACGTGTACAGATTTTCCATCGTATAGAAAAAGGCCTTGTTGAATGTCTCCTTGATACGGGCTTCTTCCAATGCTTTGCTCACGTCATTAGACGAAATTAACAGCTGGGAAATGAGCACGTTGATGCCTTCGTACAGTGACGACTCATTTAACTCGTCATCTTTGAGATACAAAATTGCAATAAACAACTCGTATGGAGACATCATGGACTGGTCACTGTAAACTGTCTTTTCAGTAAGCAGTTTCTTGAAGAAAATAGGCAAAAAGGTTGCGCTCAACTGTCTTTGAAAGAATTTTGGTAGCAATGATAAGAAGTGTTCTTTTCTCACACCGACTAAAATAGGCACGAGTAATCTCACATCTCCTTGATTCTTTTCATACTGTTCGATTACACTTTTAACTAATCTCGGAGAAGGTATTTGAGTGGTGACTAATGTGCTTACAATTTTTACAACCAGAGATTCTGCATTTGGAGGGCACGCTTCGATAGCACTTAGAATGTCTTCATTTTGCATGCCATGTTGAAGGACGGCTTTATCAATGGACCCCAACACAGCCTTCTTGACTTCGTTCCTACCCTCAAAATAGATTTTAAAGAGTTGTTTGAAGAGACTTGAATTCAACACCAACACCTCCATGAACAAAGACAAAATTGATTTCAAGTTACTATCAGTCCATGGAACCTTTTCACTATGAGGAGCCAATTCTTGAGGAGCTTCTTCATTAAGAACTAACAAAATCTTTTTCTCCACCAATATATCCATTTCATTCTTAATGTGCGGCAAGGAATAAACTTCATTAACCAAGGTTATACATTGATCGAAGACATTCGGAACATGACTCAAAGAAAGCTCCCACACAAATAGAACGATTCTAGGTGCCATTGTGGGTCTTAATGTAATTACTCTTTTCAATATATCAAATCCCTTGGTACTTAAATATTTATCATGAATTAAAGTCTTTAAATAATGAAATGATTTTTCACTATACACAGGTGCTTTAACTAGTAAATTTTGAAGCATCAAATTATTAGATCTTCCGATTGCGTAAGTTTGGTCTAAAAATATGTCTAAAATTTTGGTGTATCTATCAAGGGCTAATTCACTATCCATAAGACCATCCTTAGAATCGATGGTGAGACATGAGGCACCTTCGGCATTGGTGCAGCACTTGAATAATTCCTCCATCCACAGGTATGCAATTTCATCTCGTTCAGCTGGCTTTTCCATGATAAAGTCTAACAGCAACTGCTCAAGGCATTCACTTTTTGAGTTATGCAATTTTGTTACGTAATTGACTACATTTGACCGGTATATACTCATGACACCGCATGATTTCATCATACTTTCGCTTTTTAATAATCTTTTAAATGTGCTTTCAAAGAGAGATTCCTGTTTTTCTTTACCTTCAATAATTTTATTACGTAATGGATTATAGTAGAGATCGCTATTTGATGGAGATGAGTAAACAATAGGTTCCGCAAGAACGAAAATATGTCTCCCTTGACTTTTGTCAATTGTCAATTGGGTTTCAAGAGCATATCCAGTCTTAGCTGCAGCCAACTTTCTAGCTGTGTCTTCAATGAAATTCTGCTTCTCTTGAGTATCCATTTTCTGGATCTTCGAAAGAATGATGGTATCGTCAGCTTTTGTTTTGATTAATGTGTCTAAAGCTTTCTCAAGGATTATTTGTTGTATTGCCTCTTCGAAAATGAATGAACCGAAGCTTTTTGATACATCTTCGACTTGTTTTTTCACCTTCGCTTCTTCTTCTTTATTGGGTTGCACTGTTGATTCACTTTCTCCTGCAATAAGCTTTATTTTCTTCCCCCCTCCAGAATAGTCAAAGTCATATCTAATTGGTCCCGTTGCCTTTCTTTTTAATTCAGCTTTAGCGGCCTTTGAGGTATCTTGTTTGATTTTTTCGATTTCTTTACCGGTAAATCCCATTTGCTCGAAAACTTTTGCAATCAAATCAGTAGAAGAACTTAAGTCAGTAACACAAAGCATCCTAGCAAGATCCATTTTAATCTGCTTTTTAAGTGATCTCAACTTATAATCAGTAAAATGATTCAACTCTATTCTTACGAAGGAAAGATAAGCATCCAAGACAGTTGTAGCAGTAGAAGTTCTTCTTCTAGCAATTTTTGATAGAGAAGCTAAGGTTACGGTCACAACTTGCAATGATTTATGAGAAACGCCTGAACACAGCTTTCTCAATATTTCATCACCTTCGTTCTGAATTTTTCTGTAAGAAACATGACGGTGATTCCTAAGAACATCTTTAAGAGAAAATGTAGAATCTTGGGATACTTCTTTGTTATCTATGGTTTGACACATCACAATACTTTCCATAAATTTAATGATAAAAACTCGAACTGAAATCCTAACATGTTCGATGACACTGAGAATTTTCTTCTTCACAAGATTATCAAACTGGTCCTGAAACATTATATTAATTATAAATATAAAGGAAACATAAATAACGAGTTTTTTAAGTAATTTAAAAAAATTAAAATAATTCCAGCCAATTAAAGCTAAATTGGTTATATTGGAAGTTCCTTACTACATGAATCTGACTGTCACGACTTTTGACATAAACAATTTGTGTTCGACAACACATATCTAATTGCCGGTGATTTTTTGTTAATATTGACTCAATCAGAATCTCTTAATCCCGAAGCAATGATATGAAGTCAATTATGAAGTATGTTTTAAATAGATAGTCAAAAAGGATAGAGATCTAAGAAAGCTTAAATTAGAATAATTTGTATCTACTTTTGTGTTGCTTTATCAAAACACTTTAGCTCTTTCGCACTTAATTTTACTCAACAACTCACCCAGATTCTTCCGATTGTAGCATCGTTTCTATTTTCCATTACCCATTTAAGAATTAAGGGATAGAGGTTTGTGCATGCAATGACGGTTCTTTTTTGCACTTCAACAGAGTTATTTTCAATTGCTGTGACCAAGACGGGAATAGCTTTTGGAAAGAGAGAACTGTCCAGTGCACTAAAATGTAAATGTCAGCAATTAGATATTCCATTAATATAATTAACATACCATCCTTTTGAAACAGTATCAATAACAAAAGTAAGACATGACTGATGTCTGAGATTAATTAGCTCGATCACTTGATCAAATTGCGTCATCAATAGGTTCCCATCTTTAGCAAAAAGCTGCTGGAGCATCCCGAATTGTTCTACCAAATTGACGGCTGAATTCCTGGCTCCATTTCTAATGAGTGTAATAAGCTCATTAGATGCATTTGTATCGTCTAGAGTATTAGTTTCGTTCATCACGAATGCGATCTAAAAAGAAAATTTAAAAAAGGTTGTTTAGGTGATGCTGTTCCACGCGTGTATTATGTAATTCGTCATGAGAAATCGTGGAAATTAATAAAAGAAACTACTATAATGCTGACATCGTATATATGAATTTATAATGACCACGAAGTAGGAATAAAAATATGGATAGAAAATTCCTGGAATAACTTTATTATATATAAAATAGAATTATATTGTATGCAAATATTTATCTACCATAATGTGAAAAACTAAGCTCATTTAGCATAAATCATAGTACATGGATTGATGGATGAACTAAGTAGGAAAGATTAACAGATTAGGATATATTAATTATGCTAGAATATTTAGACTAAACAATCTTTTCCACTTTTTCATCTTGAAATGATTCATTTAATGTATCCAAGTACGCTTTTGTATCTTGGTCTAGTGTAGACATTTTTTTGGAGGTAAAATATTGAATGACGGCATATTTTACTTGACGATTTGTGGTGCTAGATGCAGCCATCAAGAATCGCATTGGATCCATAGCATCAGACTTGTGTAATTCCATGTACTTTAAGGCTTCTACGATATTTCCTTTGTCAATCAGAATTTCAATTATATACTCTGCTGTATTCTCTGTTCTGGCCAAAATGTCTAATGATAAACCAATAAATGGAGTATGCTTACATCCTAAGGCATATACTTTTAAAGCTAATTGTTTTGAATCAGGAATAACCTAAAAGTGCAATGGTTGTTAATGATCCTTTTGGAAATTAAATAAATTATGTTTATTATTAATTTTATTATGCGTATTAATTTGTATCGATCATACTATTTTAGCTAAACAACACCTAACCTACTGAGTTTATTTGCTAAAAAATGATAAGAAAACAAGGGGAGATGGGTAGAATGCCGAGGAAGCATCGCATGAAGCGGTTGGAGTTCGATGAAGGTCAGAAGCTTGCCAAATTCACCGAAATGTTTGAAATGATGGATCAAATAATTGCTTATCGAAAGTTAGTGATGTCCTGGTTAGGGGAAAAATTATTGCTAGCTTCTAGTAATTTGACAAAGGCCGAAGTTCAATTGTATTTTGATTAATTAAATGTCATTTTAAAGGATCGTGGTATCAGCTGTTCAAAATTCACATTATTTTTCTTTGGAATGGATAACAGGGATTTTTTTAACAATTTTAGAGGGTTTGCTTCAACTAAAAAGATTACCTACTCATTTATGTTGGTTAATGGCAATTTGCGAAAGTTTTAGAAAAGCTTGTATGACTCATTTTCAACAAACTCTTTTATGAATGGACTCTATAAAAATTCATCAAAGCCGCTTACTACTAAGTGAATCTGAGCTTGATCCAAATAAGCCACATCTCCGCGGAAGAATGAACATTCATTTTTCCAGATACAACTTCAATGTCAAAGAAAATCGTGTCCGTTCCAGGAAACAAGAACGGATAAAGACGTCAACAACACCATAAAGCTAGATGGTTCTAAGTATAAAACAATTGTTGTCAAGATGGTTGCACCTGCAAAAAAATTGGCACAGAACTTGGAGTATGTTTTAACTGAGTACTTTGGCAGTCAAGTTAGGAACGTGGATCATGGGAAATGCACCATCGAAGAAGTTTACAAGGTCTCGCCTGCTAATGCTGAATTGATAGGTAAACTTTTGATTGATAAGATGTTTGTACTCAAAGATGTAATTGCTACTAATTTTTAGTCTTATTTATATTTTCTAATAAATATGTCTATTTGTTTTTGTCTTTTAATCACTAACCTTATATTGGAGTAATTGTTGCAGTTTAGAATACTGTTCCGCGTTTACAAGAATTTTGACAATTAATTCAGGAGTATAGTCTCTTAACTTAATTCCATGTTCATTTGCTATAAATAGAAATTCCAAGGCTATATCAACGAGGAACTGTTTGTCAAAAGTATCTTCTTCACTTAATGGCAGTAACAAAAAATTCTCAATTTGTTCATTTGTTATTTTTACTTTTCTATAAACATCATTTTCTGCCTTCTGAAAAAACCAGCCAAACATTTGTGTAAAGTCTTTAAGCTTAAACCGCTTTTGTTTTGTAAACAAGCAAACCGTTTCAAGCATATTATTTGGCGTGGTGGAACGATTTAAATATAATCGGATATAAGTCATGGGATCAGAAATGTGGTCTTGAAAGTCAGAGTAATCTAATTTTAAGGTAGTGAAGATCGCAAAATTTTGGTCTATAATGTAATCAGGAGAAAAAGTGACCCAATCTTCAGAGTAAGCAAATTCGTTGATATCTTCATAAAAGTTTTTTAATCTTTCATGGACCTGCACTTTTTGACCACACACGGGATGTTGCTTCAAGTCGTTACCATTAATACCAATGTCAAAGAGATAAGTGATTTTGTCGTCTTTACAATGTAAATTTATTATGTTGTCAATAACATGACAAGCCATAGACCCGAAGTAATTATAATTTAAGATGTACTTGACTTTAGAAACTTCATTGATGTTTGAGGATATTTCATAAAGCAAGATATCACTACTATTGTCATCTTTCGATCTATCTACTAAACAGTACATTTTTTCATAAATAACGGCAAACATAATGTTTTCTTGCTCCAAAACTCTTCCATTCTTAGCACATCCATAATCAACCTCGAACATTGCCAGTTTCTTTATTTTTGTACCATCTTCTACACTGAAAGGATTGATATTGTTTTTGCTCAAACCCGTAATTAGAAAAACAATTTTTTTTTCGGGAAAATAAACATGCCAAGAGGATGTAATGTTAGTGGAACATAATAATTTCGTTGTTTTCTTCTCTCCGTTTAATTGAAATATTTCCAAGCCATTTTTTAGTATCAACAAAATCTTATCCGGACTTACCCATTCAAAGCCTTCAATATATTCGCTTTTCTTAGGATATAAATGAAAAACAATGCCCAATGACAGTTCATCTCTAGGAGGCATAAAAGAACCTTGTGTGTTGAAAGAACTACTCACTTCCGCAGGAGTTTCCTCCATAACACCGTTTGGTTTTTTGGGCATCAAAACAATTTCGACTCTTTCAGGTGTTCGTAAAATACCAACCATTTTCGAGTCAATAGAGACCTTGACAGCTTTAATTGGTTGGTCACCAGGCAAGCGGAAAGACAACTTTGGCTCATGTTTTTTCAAGCTTTTAATATTTACACCCATCTCACCATTCGATCTGACCGTGCATATCTGAAAAAGTTAATTAAGAAATGAGATGCTATCAAATAAAAACTTACTTTCTTAGTTGTGTTGTCAAAAAAAATTTCCGAAGAATTAATGTAGCGATCGAAGCTAACCAGAGTTTCGCCAACAATCAGCATCTTATGAAAAGCGTTATGAATGGGAAATCTCAAAGCGATAACGAATGCGATATTCCACTGATACTCAAAAAATGTGATCAGTAAAAGAGCGAATGTTTATAAAAACACTATGCAAACGTTGGTACATATCATGTTTAATCTATATTAAGATAGACATTAATAGGGAAAAATGACGCATACATATACTAATAAATACTTAACAAAGAAAATACTAATTGAAAGCAATAAGAGTAAAAGCCATTGCAAAGCAAATAAACGCAAGTTTCAATTAATTTTAGTTCATTGGATATTTAAAAAGGAACATTTAATTTGATACTTGAAAGTGCAATTTTTTATTTATATATCTGAAGTCCACCAAAGAATACATAAATGGCAGAGCTATATTAAAATCTGTAAGTCTAGAATATTATGTGGGAAATATATTTATTATAGAAGTAATGACGGCTTTTCACACATAATTATACACCAATATCTTTTAGATGCTTTGATGTATATACTTAGCTTTAGTTATATTATTAAACGGACCGATTTTTCCAAAAAAGACATCACTTTAGGTGTTTTTGTTAATGGCATCTTTTATATTTTATTGACTCTTTCAAAGCTTGTTCATTTACCATTTTTAGTGGTTGGCAGGATGTACGGTTCTGATGACAAGAGTAATTGCCATCTCCGTGATGATCCCAATGGCTCTGTAAGATATGAGTATTCCGCCAAACTAATGTCTTTAACATCATACTGCATAGTTATGTGGTGCAATGATTTAATCTGGAAATCACGCAAGGTAGATTTGAGTCATCCAATTTTCATTAATCATATCTTTATTTAGAACATCCTCGTAGTTGCCTTTTTCTTAATCCCAAGTGTCTATTTAATATACCACGGAAATTATTTATTTTTTTGTGCATGGATACTAGTAATTCTGGTGAATTATTTTTATATGAAAATGGAAAAAGAATTCAGCCATTATACTTGGCTAACAGCTTTCAACCTAAGATATTACAATGCCAGATTACTGTCGTATTGTTTATCGGTAAATACGTTTGGTATTGTTACATTAGTATTGGGTTTATATAGACTATTTGGAATAACCTATTCAACATATGTTAGTTTTTTAACTGCAATTTCTTACGCTGGTATATGTTTTGGATCCATTGCTGAACCTGTAGCCAAAATGTTGTACAATTTTACTAAAAAAGAAGCTTCTATTGTTAAACCTAAAACATTGACTCTAGAGTTTAGACCCAAGGCAAAGGATGATCGTGAACCACACAATAAAGTTTGCTTAGTTTGCGAGGGTGATTTGAATTCCGAAAGTTTACTCAAGAAAAATGAAAGCAAAGGTGAATTTAAGATAAGAGAAAACAAAAAGAGACTGACAGAAAACCTGGAGCATGCGGAAAAAGGGGCATATATTATCCATAGACATTGTCAAAAAGAATCTGATCATGTATTGGATAAAGATTAAATGTATATAGTAGGTACATTTTGAGTAATATTGTTGATACAATCAATTCATGTACGTATGTAATTTCATTAATTGGGGTGATAATTTGTCGCACTTCTTTTTGACAAATTAGTAAAATTTTATTTACTTGAAACAATAAAATATTTGGTGCATCAGTCAATCGTGCTTATTAGTTTTATTAATTCGAGATAAGTCTGTTGTGTATTTGTTAAACATAGATAAAATGACTTTCTCGCACTTCAATAATGTGTCTTATATCAAACAACACATTTTTTATTTAATAGGGTCCAATGTATTTAGTAATAAAACATTAATAAAATTGTCCCACTTGAATCGAACTGAAGTTGTACAATGACCTAACAATTCGTAAAAAATATCTTAAATAAAGTAAATTTAAAAAGTATATTCTTTTCTTGTATTATAAATGTACAAAGGTGGATATAATTATACATAAAATATACAAAATTCAAATCTAAATTAAACAGAACATGTACGAAAATTTGATATATTTTAACATATTTAAAAGTGGAATCATGGTCTAGGTATTTTATTAAGCAAATAAGCCGAGTTCTGATCGTAAAATAACATTTTAATATTTGAACATTTTTTGATATTTAGTAAAAGATTGAGAGAAATAATAAAAGCTTTTGTGGACACCGTTATATTTACCTTTTAAGAGGTAATAAAACTTTTGTGACTATTATGAAATTAATGTGATAATTCAAAGTCCATGATCGAAGGAATTTTGTTAAAAATATTTAGTTTGTGCAAAACTTTTAATTAAATGTTGATGAGTAAGTTGATTATACTTTTTATTTCAAAAGCATCTGTTTTCATCTTATTAAGTATGATTAATTTTAGGAGATTTTATGACCCCTATTTTAGTATTATTATATTCAATATTATCATAGTATATTTGTAGTTGGTATTTCTCATTTATTGCTTATCTACCTTAAGAAAGTGATACTTAAATTGATACTGAGTTTAATATTTAGTTCATCAATTATTTTGTCAATTGTCTATTCATAAATACCAAAGCGACAAAAAGCTATTAAAAGTGTTAATCACTCTACTAATACAAGAATTTGGTGTTTTTTAATATGATTGTGACGCAAAGAATGTGTTTCTAATTAAGATATTAATAGGATCACAAAGCAACTTTTAGTAGGTGCTAGTCAGTCAATGTGTGAACAATTTGTTACAAGGCGTTTCTTGACATAAATTTTCAACTGAAAAGGCATTCCACCCCGTTTTGTCACCCACCAACCCAAACAACTTTAATCTTAAACAAATTTTATGATCTAGATAAGGATTCTTTCAGATTGTTATAAGCCCAACCTCACGTACTCACAATCATAATTTATTACTAAGCTATTATTACCACTCAAATCTTTTTCTCCTTCCTAATTATAATTGCACAATACACATATTTTGAAATGAATTGCAGTAGGATGTTATTTGTTATGCTACTAGTCATTTGCTCTACTAATGTTTCCGGAAAACCCGCATCACAATTTATTTTAGAGTTGTTACCCTCTAAAGTTGAGTGTCGCGATTTATGTGAAGCAGAATGGCAAACAAGGTTTTACACCAACTTGGGAAAAGCGTACGAAGACTTTTATGAATACCCAATAGATACTCTAATAAGTTCCAGCGCCAAAAATTTAAATGTATATTGTGAAATGTCCCACCAAAAATACGTTTGCTATAAACAGTGTGGAATGACTAATAGTCCTTATTCAACTGATAAACACATATGCCACCACAAAGCTCAGTATTTGCAAAATTTGGACTGTCTCAATGCGACTAGTGAAGATGCTTCTGGTATATGCAATCAGAAATGCAGTCTCCCCATTAGTCATGATATATTGTCAACAGTTGGCTCCCACCTAAATGAGCAAAACCGAGAATTGAAACAAAAATTGTTTCAAGATTGTCAATTCTTCAAGTGCCAATTAAGTAAGAAAAACATTTAAAAGTTTTACTAGAAATAGGGAATTAAAAAACTATAGTAAATACACAAAATTAAAATTGATTCAACAATTGCTCTTGCATCAAAAATTATTTTAGATAAGATAGCGCCAATTGCACATGCGTTGACTCAGTTGGGGAGGCATGTTTCCTTCATGGAGCACCTGTCATGGTCACAATTGGTAGTTTGCCACTTATAGCATTCCATGAGAATGAACTCAAGATTTTTGGCTACTTCTTTAGTACTGACAGGGAGCATCACAACAATCATTTTCACTCCAGCCTTGATCACTTCATCAATTCTACTCTTTTCTGTCAAATAGATCATCTTTCTCAGATTTAGCGTTGTACTTGTCGTAGTGTTTATTTGATTTGTCATCTCTTTCGGATTCCCCTGATGATAACAGATTGCTCTTTCAAACAATTGAAAGTTGTCAAAAACGTTGTCTTCAGTCAGCTCTTGGATCCAAAAAGAAGTAAATATATGCGTCATTGGCTGCAGATGGATCGTTTCTTTCTGGCCAGATGACATCTAATACATCACGAGCATTGAATTCTTGATTAAATGTTTGCTCAGCATCACGTAATTGTTGGCATTGACGATGTCGAATGTGCATAGAGTGAGTACGTCTACGATCAAATGTAAGTTTACAGTGAGTACAATACAATTCATTGGCACAATATCCGTCTCCTCTGACAGTAATTCAAGCGGCTTACATTTCATATATAAAGATTCTCTATTACCGAGCAGGACTAAATGTACTAAAGCTCCACTTAAACGACTTGCTATGGAATCCATAACTGGGATTACGGCATGAAGTTAAATTGAAATATGACGTGTTTGATTTATTTAGCAAGAAAAGTATTGCTCTAGTATTCATTCTTGAAAGTGTTTTGAAGAGTATGTCTTGCTAAACACCTAAGATGACCATGCTTTACTTAAAATCCAAATTATTGTCATGACATTAGATAGTTTTACTGGTATTTAAATTTAAAAAGTCTTACAGCAAAAATTGATATGTATATGATTTCACCAAAAAATTGATTCAAAAAATAAATGTATTAATAATATTTTGTCAATTAAGGTTGTAGAACGCAATTAATTAAAGATCAGTGCGAGGGACAGGATGAAATTAAAAGTACAATTCAACTAATTAAGCATTATTATAGTCATGATCAAGTAGATACTCTGAAAACGTTAATTGATAACAACAAGCAATTCTTGTTTCCTGCCAACTGTAGAGAACTAATTTCAAAAGGCCATTACAACAAATTAAAGCAAGGCTAAAAATAAATATCCATTAAAAGATTCATTAGTAAGCTTCCATCAAGTTTTCAACTCCTTTAACAACTAGCAAAATGTGTGGTGTATATTCGAAATGTTCAAGCACACGGCACTTTATTTATCTCATCAATCTTCGAGGTTGCCATGGAAACGACCAATACACACACATTCAATGATAATTTACGTTTGATATACTTACTGATGGCTTTAAAAGCAGACCTAATGTTTGAATAAAAGGCCTTTTAAGAAATATACTAAATTGAATAGCGTGTTTATTCTTGTTTATGTTAAACAAAATTGGTATTACTATTTTATTTTATCTGCCGCTACAATATGATAAGCTATTTGTTAAAAATTGTTCTGATATTTCTGATATCAATTAATAAAGTTATATTTTGTATTAAATGTTACAATTGTACCACACCTTTGCCTTCGACTATTAGTGCTGATGCACAATTATCAATGAAATATTTGTTGTATCAAACTTACAATGTCCCTAAGATGAATAGGATGTGCAGTTTTCCCTCTGATGCTGATTTCCCATACTATGTTCCCCAGACTGAATGCCCCAAAGGTGACGCATGTGTCAAGATTGTTTCAAAAGCTGATGAATTGACATTCATAATGCGTGGCTGTCAAAAATACTTACTCAAGAAGGATGTTTGGTTAGAAGCTGAACAAAATTGTCAAAGCGATAAATCACCTCTTATATGCGCATGCTTGAATAAAGATTTATGTAATGGCGTTCAAAAAGCCAATCTAACTCCCTTAACATTTTTATGTTTCATACTTTTTATACTCTTTATATAATTCTTATTCTGCATACAACTCATACAGTTCAAAAAAATAATTTAAATAATAACAAATTGTATCATTGTAGATCTTAACATGATACAATTCGAACTGTATACACCCTATTTAATTATTTCGATGTCAAATAAAAAACGCACTGGCTTACAAGATAAACATAATCTATTCACAAATTGTAGCATTACAATTGGTTAACAGTGTGGTAAAGTATTATTATGTATTTTATTAATGCGGTGTGTTATACCTGCCGCCAATTTTGCCATTTTCGTTAGTGTCATTTTCTTTTAAATAAATGTGTATAATAAAGTAAGATCTGAATAAAATATTATAATATGACATATGCCGTGTTTTGAATAGTTAATTTGACAGGTTTGTGTACTTTAATGGAGAAAAATCATTCATTCACCAAATATTGTTGTACTTCTTAATAAATTATCTCTTACATAAAATAAGCGGATGTTTTTAGAAAGTGAGAAGTAAAATAGACTGAGCTTTCTAAAAATAATTTTGATTATTGATAAATCAAACGTTTTTTAATGCAAAGAAAATACTGTGTTTGTTAAAATATGAATGAATGTTAAAAGGGGATACAGTTGTTTTTATCAAATTATATAGTTGTAAGCAGCATGATTTGGATTGAATTTACAAATTATTATAAACTGTACCAATCAAAATGTATCTTTAGGCCACTTAACATTTAGACCTTTCTTATTTTACTAAAACTTGAATGAAATGGAGAGTTATATTTTTACCTGAAAATGGTTCAAAGATTATTCAAAAATGACCTTCAATCCTAACAACGTCATTATCTTCTTGTGCGATATTTATAAAATTACTTGTTATTATTGATAAATCAAATATTGTGTTTGTAAGATAGAATTAAGACAACTACTTTATTTAGATATAATACATGATATATATAAATATAGTTACATAATATGAATAGATGTTATTTGTATTTCGATGAATAGGTATGCTACGTGCATGTTGCTGTGTCACTTATCCAAGAGTGTTAAAATATGCAAGACTGATGAAAGAGGATAAAGTATTTTTTGTAAAACATTAATGAATAATATAAGGGAAATAAGTTTTTGTTATTGCAAGCTGCAAGATTTGGAGTGAATTTTCGAAGTAATCTGACTAACGCCAATTAGATGTTCCTCTTGTTCTCCATCGTGTAATTCTTGGTAGCCGTCAATTGAATGAAGATTTTCATCACGACTTTGTCCAATAATTTCCCAAATAGACTTTTTGAAACTTTTCTTTAAGAAATATGTTTCCATTTCGCCTTTTCCTTTGATTGATATTTTTCCGCGAGATTGAAATTCAAATCTTCCTGTCGTATTCGCAGATTCAAATGTAGATTGAGAGCAATGAATTCTCGACGCAGGTGAGTGACTTTCCATTCTCGAGGCTGTGTTGACGGTATCACCAAATAAGCAGTATCTAAAGTAATAATGCAAAGCAAAAGATTAATGCACTTACCTTGGCATCTTAGCACCAATTACGCCGGCCACAACAGGACTATTCAAACCAATTAGTGTTTATGCAAATTAATTTTTAGGCGAAGGTCCAAGTATATTTGAACCTCCGCCTATTTGTTTTGGATGGAAAAGCTACATACTATCATTAGACTGATTTTGCTATTCATTTAGTAGCAATTTATTATATTAACGTCAAATTTATTTGGATAAAAGTTGATTTTTTATATATGCAAAAATAAATTTGACCTACCCTGTATTCACCCCACAGCGTACTTGGAGTGGTTTGTTGTTTGATGGATCCATAACTGTCCTAGAGGTATAAATCATTCCGAGTGCTAACTATAAATCCAGTCAAACAAAAAGTATTTATGGCAACTTACATGACAAATTCTTTCACAATGATTTTCATCACGATCAGGAATTCCACCAACAGTTAAATAACTGTCAGTCACAGTTTCAACTTTATAAACTTCATTTTTCACAACGAGGGCATCGAATTTGGTGAATAATTCGTTAAGAAGAAAGACAATCACTTTTGGACCACATAAAATTATATTTGAAGCAAAAGCTAAAGAATATTATTATTAATTTGAAGTTTCAACACTAGTGTGTATCTAAATCTACTTTTAACTTACATGGAATATCGCAAAACATGACAGTCGCTTCGTCGTATTCCTTTGCATCGACTGTCTCACCGTTAATCAATTGAGAAGCTACCGATGCCGGCAACATTTCTTTCAATAGAGCGTCTGTCTTTCCTTTTTCAAATTCTAGATCTTTAGCCATTTGTTCCAATTGTTCATTGTTAGCTTCTAATTGAAAATTAACTTCCACATCACTCAGTCTTTGTTGATTGAGAAGAATCAAATCTCTTGTAGCGTCATGCAAAGGCATTGCATTTAGACGCATCCCGTACATTAATAGCTCCGGGATACTTGTCTACAAACAATAAGAAATTAAACTACTTCGATAAATTTACCACATAAGGAGAACACAAGTAAATAACGTGATTTTTTGAAGATAGTAGAAGCATTTGCCCTTTCAATTTAAGCAACTGATTTGAAACACTATCTGCTGCATGTCCATCTGCGTCTGATCCTCGTTGGTGTATATTTCGTTGAATATTGCTTGGAGTTGATTTTACTTGAAGTACAAAAACAGCGTTAATGAAATTGCAAATGTTGTCAAAATCCAATGGAATACGGGGTCTTGTAATTTCAAAAATTCTAATCAAGGGAGTTCCGGGTTCAAGAAATTCTGTTGGAATATGTTTAAACAAACTTTTGCCCTAAATATTGACAATATAAGATAATGTCTGATATCAGCTTACCGCCTGGACAATCTTACAGTCTCTATCGATAATAAAATGGTAGGGAAAAGCGGATAGAAAGTCATTATGAGAAACTCTAAATACGGCATTTTCACAAATCATCTTTTGTTCAACATTTGAAATTGTACTTAAGGTGTTTCCACCATCAGTTTTTACTATTACTTCTCTAATAAGCAAAGTTACATGTTCTTCAATTCTTTCTCCTGTGCTCATTTGTACACTTCGTTGAGTTCTGCCAGTAACAGTTACAACGATATCAGTTTTGAAGACACGCTTTGCAACCTCCCTTAGTACTCCTTTGACGATTGGGTATAATCCGGGTCTTCCGGTGAAATAATGGAGGGTTATGCTGTCGTCCTCATTCTGTTCTGTACGAAATGATGGTCCTCTCAAACTTACCTGCAGGGAAGGTCACCAATAATAAAGTTATATCAGAAACGGTTTTTGAAATAAGGGATATACCTTAATTTTGAGCATTTTTATGGTTATTCTTAAAATTAATAAAAACTAAACGATGTTAATGCTTAGAAAGGCGTCAAGCTGCTGTAAGGCCAAATTCAAAGTTCAATAAGATTAAAAATCGGAAAAAGCTACATAATTTATCACAAGAAACCTGCTACTCGGAAAGTATAAAGAACGGTTATCTAACATGATAAAAATATCATCTAGTTATAGTTTGTATTTAAAATTAGTGAATATTGGCAGAAAATTAAATTATTACTTTTAATGCATCAGGTAGGCTAATTAATATTATAATGAAGATGTTACATTTAAATTAGTCCCTAAAAATTGCTATATAGACATAAAAATATATCCCTTATTTCGAAATGATTTATAATACTGTTCCTCAAACACATATCCCAGATTATCAAAAATGACTTTAATACGTGCCCCTACCTTGTAAATGGATTCATCAATGAAATGGTGAAGTGAATCAAGATTATCCAAGAATCCCTTTAAATTCGGTGATAAAGTTCTTAACAATTCATCCCAACCTAAAATGCATATTATTGTTATTTTAGGCACTATAGAATTACCGATTTCCATAGTATATTCAATCAGAAAAGCTCCATACATGCACCATACTTCCTCACGAGGCATTTTAGATAATGCGGAGACTGAATCAACTAAAGCATAAGTATCACTATCTGGATAGTAGTGATTGACAATATTTTCTTTACCAGCTTCAAAGCCAGATCTTGCCAAAACACTAGTCCAGAATTCTTCTCCATAACGCCGAAGCATCAATTGACGAATACTCTCATGAATAAAACCAAACTAAAATTAATAAATCGACAAATTTGGAAAATTATAAACCTACCATCGCCGAAGCAGTTAAAGCGAATGAACAAACATTTAAAATGATCATAAAAGTAAATGAGTTCGTGCCACCATCCACTTCAGCCCAACTCTAATTTATTCCCCATGCAATAATCCTAAAATTATTTATTCCGTGAATAAATGCCATTTATCTTCTTATATTTGAAATATCGGCAAAGTGTTTTCTTTTATCAGGAACTTATGTCATATTTTTGAAACACTCATTAGATGAATAATTAGAATTACTTAAAAAGCTTCAATTTTTATTCCTTATATCTTAACTTTTTTGGACAAATTTGAACCAAAGAGAATAATAATTGTCAACATCTGAAGCATGCGCCGAGATGGTAAAATCAAATCATGATTTAAATCATTAATTTACGATGTCCGAATTGATTGTGATATTGGAGCAGAATTAGCAAATAATGTTTTGGATGAAGCAATGGGATTCAAATACCGGAAATATTTAGATTTTCATAAGAATAGACATACAGCTAAAAGATTCCAATGTACTCATGGTGGTTGTGGAAAATCCTTTGCTACAGCTAATTTCTCAGGTCTCATATATTTATCCGTGATCAAACATTTAATAAATTCACTTGCAATAACTGTGAAAGAGAATTCGCAACCAATGCCCAACTCAAATTACATGTAGAGATCCACAACCCAAAACCGCAAGATGTATCCATGTATCCGAAAGTGAGAGCAATCACATCAAGTTTCACAACCCTAATTGAAAAATGCATAAATGTTCTTTGTGTAATAAAACATTTGGACGGAAAAACAGTCTCAATGAACACATGGAAATTTACAACCCAAATCGTTCAAAGTGTTCTTGCTCTCAATGTTAATATACATCTTACAAAACACGCGACCTCAATATGCACATTATAAAGAATCACAACCCGAATGTGCAACGTTTACCTGTCCGCGTTTCAAAGAAGAGTAAATAAAAAACAGAATCTTACTAATTATTAATTCCATATATCATTATTTTATCAGAAAGCTGGTGATTGTTTCTTAATAATGAGTGAGGTACCATTTCGTTTTAGGATAGTCACAAAACTGGAGGAGTGACTTACTAATATGCATAATTTAAGCGAAGCACTACTAAAATGAATCAGTTAATCATTTTCGCTATGACCGACGACGCTATAACTGTTTTATCAACTTCCCCGCTGGAAGATTACGAGGTGACAATTTCTCAATTTAAAGATTGGGACCGTCAAAATTTCTTTAAATGGATAAGTCAAGATTCTTCAAGAACGTACAATACCGTTAAATCCTACGAGTCATTTCTGTCAGAAAAGTTAGACGACTTATTAATGATAAAAAAATATGTACAACGTTTTGTGGATAATTCAAATGCAAAAAGAGAAATGACTTTCATGGACGAAGTAAATGGATTTGTTGATTATGTCGAGCCTGAATATAAGTTAGTGTTTCCTTATTCATCAGCTGAAAATGCAGACCTGAGCGTCAATTTTGATAGTGATATTCCTGAAGAGCTTTGCTACGATGAAGATTCAAACTAATAATATATAATGTATTATCTAAAAAATGTATATTACAACCGTTTAGACTTTTTCAATTAAATGCATTGTTTTTTGTGAATAAATTTTAATTTCTCACAAATTACTTTATTAAAACAGAATTTATTCAAAAAATATTATTTACCCGAAATCACTTTTCTTAACAACAAAAGTTTTTCGGTAAAACATCAAAAAAAATTTTGATCTTTAAGTTGTGCTTTATTTGATCGTCTGATTCTCTTGTTGCTTCGAAGTGAAAATCTCAAGTTACAATTTCGCTTGGCATCCTCATTGGTGCAGTCCTTTTTTGAGGGTTGGCCTTTGGAGTTGATTAAAAGTCCATTAGTAAAATATAATACAAATAGTAGAAATATAAGCACACGCATCTTTTAAAAATTACAAAACATCTTACACTTTTATAGCGACAAAACAAGTTTCGTTCCACAAACAAATGACAAAATGATTATTGTGCCGGTTCACATTTTGGTTTGGTAATTAAAACAATTTCTTCTTTAGAACCTTCCAATTGAATGCAATTCATAACTGAGTTCAAGTCTACTCCCTTTGTATTGGGTAACCATTTGTAAGTTAATAACAAATTGAAGAATCCAACACCACTGATCACAATATACACACTAGGAGACCATATTGCTGATAACTCTACCACACCTGGGGCTAATAATGCAGCTATTCTTGCTATTAATGAACAAATACCCAAGGTTGTACTTCTGATTTCGGTAGGTATATTTTCTACGCTGCAGATGAAACATGCATCCCAAGTGAGTTCAATGCTCATGGTTCCTATCAAGCTTAATACCATCAAAAGTAGCCAATAATCGAGTTTGAATGCTAGCAATAACGCTGCGATTCCGAAACAACTACATACTGATGTCTGAGCTCCCAGGTGTAATAATCTTCTATCAAAATGGGGATAATACATATCAACCACTCCCAGCAGTATTTTAGAAAAAGCTATAAACGATGCTAGTAAAATTTGATTTAAAAAGAAGCTGTCGCTCGTGCTGCTACTGTTGAGATCATTTGAGTAGGAGCTGATTGAAGCTGTAAACCACATAAACGCCAACAGCATAATTCTCTGCTTTAATACAGGTGATGTCCAAACCGTGGAAAATTTAACAACTTCATTCTTTTCAACAAGCTCAATTCTGGCTTCTTTCTCGCCCCCAATTTTTGACATAAAATTACACGCTTTTCTATATTCAGTAAACTTTTTCTTATTATACAAATAAGTTGGAGATTCAGGGAAGAGAAAGAAAATAATGACTAATGCTGGTATGGAAAATAATCCACAAGCGATTGATGCCGATCTCCAATCATTGAAATAGTAACAAATTATTGCAGTTACAACTCTTGCATTGCCCTAAATCACAATTTAAATAGTACATATTACAGAAAATGAAATATACCCAATTAACAAATGCTCTTAAAGCCATTCTTTGTGTCGATAAAAGCAATTCATTCATATACACAAACACCACTACCATAGTTCCTCCATTTGATAAGCCCACTATAAACCTTAAAGCTAGGAGATACTTCCAATTCGGGACGAAAGCTGACGTAATTAAGGACAGAAGCCCCAATGCGAGAATGAAAAAAGAAATAGGTTTTCTACCAAAATGATCTCCTAAGCAGCCATATAATAAAGCACCACAAAGTACACCGAAATATTGAATCATAGACACAAAAGAGACTATTATAGACTCAGAACATGTCCATTGGAATTCTTGATTTGCCGATTTAAAAGCATCGGAATTAAAGATAAGATCTTCCTTGGGACACTCTCGATAAACATCGCAATTTTTGTCAAACACATCTGATATTAAAGTTTCATTTTTCAAACTACTTGAACACTTCCATTTCGGGACGTAATTTAAATAAATAGGGAATATCTGCTGGACCGCAAAGAATATACTAAATTGCCAGGCAATTAAAACAAATAGATGAAATCTATTCAAATTATAACCAGGCATTTAACCTAAAAACATTTGATGGTTAAAAAATAGAAAAACCATTTTGACCAAACTATTATTAATTGACAAGTTATTAATGTTTTTATACGGGAATATTACGAACTTTAACCTTAATATGTTGAAATTAAGTGTATTTAGTTTGATAGTTGTCACAAATTAATAATAAATGACGGTGACTACTATTATTTAGCCAACCAATTATATATATACTTTTTCCAAGTACAGAAATTAAAACACCGAAAATCTTAAATATCTAAATAAAAATATATAAATAATGGTGCTTATTAAACAAAAATAATGGTACTTTTAAAAATATCTTAGATATCTTTTATGACTGATAAGAAACTTTTCAAGCTACATGCTGTAGAATTTATTACACAACATAGGAATGAATTTTGTTATTTATTCGTGTTGTACTTAACTCGAGGAACTTCAATCTTCAAGGAAATAAAAAGATTAGAAACAAACTTTATTCGATTATTTACATTCTTAATAAGAACAAATTATAAAAAATTAGCTTAAATAGTAATACGTTTATCTTAAATATTAATACGTTTATCTAGAGCATAATATGATGCAATACGTATAAACATTATGTTTGTGTAATAAATGTATAACTAAGCTTTATAATAGTTAAGATAATGATTATATTCGAAACAATTGTTTTGATCATTAAGCTGGCAATAAAAATGACTTCAAAATATTTATTTATCCTAACAACAATTTGCACAATAATTAAAATATTAAACATATTAATATATTTCAAATTATAAATTGTGTACATCTACTTTTTGAGTGAAACTCCTTCTGATATTCTGGCTGGATCTCTAATTTCCATTTCTTTAAGAGATAAATTGTATTTATTAGTAATTAATTTACAAGGTGTTTTATACCCCATTTATATTGATATTTTGATTATGAAAAAACAATTAGCAAATACTAGAAGTCAGGGACCTTCGAACAAAGTTAGCAATGTTGATTCAGTGCCCTCTTGGTAAGAAGTCAAACAGTAATAGAAGAAGTCAGTGCAGAACGTAAGTTATCAACTATCAATCATTATAATAAAATTTAGTACTCTTACTGTGTTGTCAAATCATTTGTTTTATGGAGGTGATTATTTTAACTCAATTTGTCGCAGGTCACAAAAAGAACCCTCCCATCACCCTTTATTGTAAAACGGACTACAATTCTAAACTCAGATTAAAGCTTATAGGTGAAGTTGGCCAAATTTCAGAATATGGGGATGTATTAAGACAACTAGAAGATCAACAAAATGCAGACATTATTTACATGTCCATATTGTGAACGTGGTTGTTGTTCCTATACTCATTGGTTTAAAAGAACATGTAGAGAGACCAGGATGACTGCTTCTAAGTTGAATGATGAGCTATCTGGGAAAGACTTCATTGGTGAAAGATTCTGGGAAGAAGCTGTAAGTTTAACTAGTCAAATTAAATAAGCTGTTCTTTTTAGAAGTTGGATGGGTCTTCTAAATGTAGTCATGTCTATTTTGGCCAATAAGAGACAAATTGTTGCTTCCTACTTGGATGAATTAACTGCAAACGAAGCCCTTACGTTTAAGCATTCTGTCACAATGAATCTTCAAAATCTTTTGACAAACATATTGCTTCAGACCAATCAAATGATGTCATGATCAAGAATCATCCAGGAGCTATCGAAAAAATATCAGAAATGGCCATAGACAATCTATTTTTCTTTGGAAGACACTTCTAAATAATATTCTGTGTAATTTAAATTATTTTGTGATCATTTAAGAATGTTTTTGATATTGATAAGTTGCTATTTCGTATACATCTTTTCGATGGTTCTTACCTTTAAGACTTCCCTAAAAAGAGCATTAAACAATTTTTGAAGTGTTAAACTCACACTCCACATTCTCATCGCGACCTTTGGGTATATATTCTCCATGCAGAAGGAGGTTATTGTAGCTTGGATGCCCGCATTACATGAAGTGACATTTGTTTTGGATGTGTCTATGTTTCTTCTCTCGAGCACAGCCTTTACGCCTTCTTCGTCTTTAAAGGTTCCGTCTTTATTCATAAATTCCAACGCAGGTAGACTAATAGCCCCACTAATGTGTGCACCATTGACATTCATTGGATCCAATCCAGTTTCAACTTCACCCGTGAATTGGTTGGCTGGTCTGACATCAAGCATATTGTATTTGTCATTTTGACCAAACATATCTTTTTCATTTTCATCTTTCTTGGTCAATTCATCATATGATACGTTAATAAAAAAGTTGTTACGACCAACAAATGTTCCCTTTTTATCAATCTTTGATGGTCCTGACTCAACTTCCAATTTATTACCAACCCATGTCTCGAATCCACCATTCATGACGGACATGTTCTTGTGTCCATAACATTTGAAAAGCCACCATATCTTTGTAGCAAAAAGCATTCCGTTGTAAGGACCACGAGAATAGAAGATTAAATGATCATCCTTGTCGATGCCAATCTTTTGGGCATATTGTTCAAATAGTTCAGGTTCATAATATGCAAATCTTTCATATTTTGATGGATACATTCCGCAATCAAGATCGAAGTGAACTGCCGTTGGAATGTGAGATTTCAAAAAATCAGCCTTGTGTCTAAAATATTCAATAAATCATATACTTTATATTTATGTTGTTTGTACTTACCTAGATGGTTTTTGCATCAATAGATCAAATTTCCCAAATTCATTTTTTAAAAAAAGTTCAGGATCGGGTTTGGCAGAGACGTTATAAGTGCAGTCTAGAATTCTTACTCCGTTTTGTGTAGAACCTCCATTTTTAATAATGTCATGGACTTTTTTTACAGGCAACAACTTACTCAATCCAATAGTGCGCATGGTAATAGTATTTTATTGATAAGTCACACAACACCTTATGATAGTGCGTTATAAATTAAAATATTCATTTTATGAGTATACGTTTCCCAAATTTTCTTGTCGAGAACGCATTTGTTTTAACTTTACATCAATCAAGAATAAAATTTTTGACCAGTATTTTGCCATGGATGTTATAGATTCAGTAAAGTCTAAGGCCGGAGATTTCTATAAACAATGGGTCAGACTCTCATCGACTGAAGGAAAAGCTCCACAAAAGCTTACAATTATCGAAGAGGTAATTTTGAAATTTTCATTGTTATTTACACGTATTTTAGCTACCATTTTACCCAGAACCAAGGAAACGCTTTGAAGGATATACATTCGTGGAAGAATCGCCTTACCCATTACAAAAAGAATTTGCCACAATAAGGTATGCTGCCAGAGACCAATACAGTTTAATCAGTGAACGATTTGAGACTGTTGACAAGTTCGGTAAATGTTGTAAAAAGCATTACTCAAACACCAAGGCATACCTCAGTCAAGAAGGAACGATAATTCCAAAAGCTGCTGCTATATCATTAGGAGGAATTGCTGGATTCATTCTTGGAGTCAAAAGATACGGAATCAGAAGATTTGTATACGCTGGTGGAGCTATCGCTACAATGACTGCATTCTGCTATCCAGATGAAAGTGTTCAAGTCGTTAAAACAGGCTACTATCACGGACAAAGCGCTTTGGAAAGAATGAGATCATCCAAATGATGTTTTCTAGATTAAAAAATACTGATAAAATAGGATTGTTTTAAATTGAGATCTAATAAAGATTATCTGATCCAAGTGTGCTCTAATTTAAAAACAAATTATTAAAATCTTTATTTTGATTTTTTATTCATCCAAATGGCAGATTATAATAATACAAAGTTAATATTCTATTTTACATTTTTATTCTCTTCCATTGCTACAGCAACTATTTTATTATATATTCCAGTTTTGTTAAATGAATTCAATCTACTAATTGAGAATGTTGACGATAACATGAGAGTATTCCGTGGTGATACGAATATAGCAATGACACTTTTGGATGCTTTTGAAGAGTCACCACACTCAATATCACATATATTTTTAAGCCACCAGAATAGCCTTCAAAAATTATCTGCAGAAATTGCAGAAATTGTATGGGGTAAAAAAAGTCGTCAGGCAAAGAATGCACAACAACAAGTGTTTCCATCGCCAACAGTTTTGTCAACTGTTGAGCCGTTTCCTTTGACAGACCATTTAAAATATCCAACTGCACATAAGTTTGCTGGCGAGTATCAAGAAAAATCGCATATTGACAATGAATTTTTAAATGATCGCACAATTGTGACAGTAGCGGAAATTGAAGAACCGGCAACTTTTGTAATCGAGAATATTCAAACGATGCCAACATCTACTCATGATATTATCAAAGATAATTCATATCCTACTCCCCCAAAAGTGGATTCATATCAGACAATTTCAACTACTCCTGGTGTATTTAAAGAGGAATATCAAACATCTCCCAAAACTTACCAAACATCTCCAACAATTTTGAAAGAGTATCAAACTGTTCCAACAACAATAAAGATTGATTCTTATCAAACACCCCCAACAACAGTTAAAGCCGAAGCCTATCAGACTCTCCCAACAACAGCTAAAACTGAAGACTATCAAACTCTCCCATCAACTGTAAAAGAAACATATCAAACAGTTCCAACAACTGTAAAAGAAACGTATCAAACAGTTTCAACAACTGCAAAAGAAACATATCAAACTCTTCCAACAACTATAAAAGTAGATTCTTACCAAACAATCCCCACAACAGCAAAAGTAGATTCATATCAAACCGCTCCGACTACAATCAAAAGTGATACTTATGAAATACTCCCAACGACAACAGTGAGTATTGATTCGTACCAAACCGTTCCGACTACAATTAAATCAAAAAGTTATGAAACACTTCCAACGGTTAAAATTGATACATATCCAACAGCCAATACAGAAACTTATATGACTTTTCCGACGACCGTTAAAATTGAATCAACAACTCCACCAATTGTTGAGACATTTGTAATTGACTCTAACACACCATCTTCTCCATTGGAAACGTACAAAATTATGCCCCAACATTATGAAACTGTTCTTAAAAATGTACCAAAAGAGTCTCCAAGCAATTATGTTACCATGCCATTTCCTCAACCTTTATTGACAGAAGAAAAGTGCCCTCAAGAAACGTATATCAATCCTATGTGTCCAGCAGGCCCGAAAGGACCAACTGGAAATAAAGGAGTTGGTGGTGAGGATGGAAAAGACGGAATACCCGGGCAACCTGGTTTAGATTTCGCCATTACAATGGATAAACAGGAAGAGGATGTATACGCAGTGAAAACTAAAAGACCGTGCATCAAATGCCCTGGAAATCCAGGAAAACGTGGAGAAAAAGGAAGAACAGGCCCTCTAGGCAAAAAAGGTAGAAATGGCTTGACTGGATTGACAGGCCTTACTGGTCAGGATGGCTTGAAGGGCGAAGTCGGTGACAATGGCTTGGATGGTGAACCAGGAATCGGAGTGACTTTAATTATTAGAAAGGGAATGCCTGGTGAACGTGGCAAACCTGGTGAAAAGGGGGATGATGGATACCCAGGTAAACTTTCTTTATATTTTCCTTGCTTGAGGTTATTATGACGATGACAAGATTAATCATATTTCTTTTTAATCGGTCTTTTTATCTAAAGCCATACTTGCAAAATAATACTGTTATATGGTATAAGAATATAGATTAGCACTAGCTTTAAAAGCATTTTATTTAAAAAACTTTAAATGTTAATTTGTTGAAGTTTTTAAGAGTAGTATTAGCTACATTTGCAATGCTTTCAAAATATTAAACAAAATGTGATATCACTCATATTTATTGTAGGGGTCACTGGATTATCTGGGATCGATGCTCGGAGAGGAGCTAGGGTAAGTATTATTTACCTATATCCTGTAGGAATAACATAATTTTAGGGAGAAACAGGGGAAATTGGCCAGCCAGGACCTAGTGGTTTGATTGGACCTCCTGGTGTGTCTGTAAGTGTTTCCGAAATATGCATATTGTCGAATAAAACATTTTTAATATTCTTAGGGAATTCCTGGCATTATGGGAGAACAACAGCAGCATTATTGTAATTGTCCAAGAAGAAACGAAGCAGTCCAAACAACTTCCACTCCTATTTACCAGTAGCATTTTATTCAAAATCTTACACCGATTTTTATTAACAAAAAGAAGACTGTCTGCCGCCGTATATATTTTGGAATGTACTTATTTTCAATAAACAAAACGTGACGTTCTTTTTGTCTGCGGTATTTAAATATGCCATATTTTTTTTGTGCTATATTTTTTGTTTTGTCTTTTTGAAAAATTGTTATTTAATAAAATGGATATTTATGTTGTTAGTATGTCGATTATTTATTGACCAAGAAATGTTTTCATCGCGTGGTCTTTGATATAAAATTGACGCTTATGTGTGATCAATTTGCAAGTTCGTTAATTTTTATCAATAGGTTGTGTTCCTTTATAACTATAATATTTTTTCTTATCTACATCGAAAATGGAGCAAATTACCCCGTAGACCACTCATTTTTTTACACTGCACACACACCTTTATTTCGTTGAGGCGGGTTGCTAAATATAGTTTGTGTGTAAAATAATATAACTATCCCCATTTTTTTTCATCGACAAAATTTAGTTATTGTTTGGTATATCGATATTTTAAACAAATAAAATATTTACAGAATATTTTTTTAAATAAAAAAATTAATTATTATAAAGTTAATTATCACGTGGTGTTATTACTATGACGTCTCTTGTTCGTGACCAATGTAGCGGTAGAACGAATAAGGAAGCTGCAGCTAGAGAAGATGCGTTCATGAGATACTCGGTGGTAAAGTTGAAACAATAATAAAATTTGACATAACAACTTTTTTACAACAAAAACATACTAAATATTTACACATTTAAATTACTTATACATTTATTTATAGCATAAAGATCCACTTCTAGCAACCAAGGGAATAAAATCGCTAGTAAAACGTTTTAAGGATGAACTTACAAAACTGGACACCCTGGAATTAGCACTATCTAGTCGTGGAAACGTAGCGACCCCCTGTGTAACTATCCCTGTAAGTTATTTATTGACATTCCTAATAGCTATTAAATTATAGAAAACCTTGGACGGGAGATTACAGGTGCAGTTTTTTAATCAAAAATATATTAAACACACACAAACATAAAATAGACAGACACTAATAATGCAGAACGTGCTCTAAATGACAACATTGTGGGAAAGCATCTCAGATAAATTTAGCTTCTTCCGAATTTTTTTGAAGATTTATGTCTTTTACAAAATCTAGGCATCCTTGCCAGAGTATTAGTTGCCGACTTGTCCCAAGTTCATCGATCATGATAATTAAATATTTCCTACTACGTTCTTGGACGGGTATTCTTTCATGACAATAATAATCTTTTTTTCGGCAAGAACAACCCTTTTAAACAATTTCTACTAAATGATGAGCCACATTTTAGTGCACGAGTCAATTGGCCCCTGTGAGCTTCATTTTGATAGATTCACTTAATATCACATAGTGTCTTCTAGTAAACAAAAAGCCCTACCACAATAACTACCTCTTTTGACTTATACAGGTTCTAAATTGTTGCCCTGAATTACTTGTGATAGCCTCCTAACATCCTACTAATATTTATCTTCTTTGCATCGCCGTTCTTTTCTTCTTCATTTTAGTTTAATAACACCAAAAAGTGGTAATTTTGAGAACTAAAATTAATAAATATACACGTAAATAGCTTGGAGCGAACATTCGGATATTAAATTAGAAAGTCTTAATAAACTATTGCTACGCAGTCTGTTATGCTTGATATAAAATATGATGAAGTACAAACAAATCGCTTCCAGCTAAATACACAAATTAACATCCGACTTATCATTTATTTTGATATATCTTTTCAGGTGGATGGTAAAAAGTGTTTCCCGCACCTATTTTACTACAATATATTTGTCGAAGATGGGTGCAATAAACATGAAATTTCAAGTATACCTGAATGCAAATTCAGTTTTGAAAAGAAAACTGACTTTATATGCATTAACCCGTATCATCTTTTTAAAGGAAAGGATAATTTTTCACTCGCAAAAGGTACCTAATATTAAATTTGATAATTATGACCCTAATTTAACACATCTTTTAAATTAAGTAGTACTTATTTGAATCAGTTGGTAACAATGCAAAACTTATTTAACTTACTTTTAAATAAACATGCCATAACATATTATTTTAGATCCAATTTATACGCCAAAGAAAGTAGTAACTCATATTAAAAAAGGTAATTTAGGTAAATTATACATCTACTAAATATATTTAGAAAACATAGCTAGTAACAACCAGATAGATAATTCAATTTCAAACTACAATACTCTAAACTCCCCACTTAATACAAATAACACAACGAAACCTATTTCACCAAATAATAACCACAATGTGTCACCTTATTCTCCTTATAATGGATCTAATGGAAAAACAAATGGTAAATTTAAATTGAAATGTTAATTCATTCAAATACATGATTGATTTAGAATCGGAGCAATACTCTGCACATTGTAATATGTCATCTCCATATCAGAATCAAGGTAGGATAATATGTAAATGTAAAGATTTTTTATAAGAACGTTCATTTGTATTTTCAGTTAATTCCAATATGGCTTGTCAGAATAATTTTGTCGTTAAGACTGAAGTAAATTATATTAAACAACCAACAACACCAATTCAAAATAATTACATTATGGAAAATGAAGCAAATTATGCTATTCCACCTATGGCTAGTCACGTTAATTATCGACAAAACGAACCCAATTTTATTCCGCCTATAATTGTTAATAATGCACTTCCAACTAACTACATGCAAAATGGTTATACAAAAGGAAATGGTCAAGTGGCTTCGGATTATTACTCACAACCTCATGTCCCTACCGCCCTCTATCAATCGACACATAACACGATTGACTACAGACCGCCATATCATGCTGATCTAAAAAATGAGTCTAATATAAGGGTCTCTCCAAATAACATGATACAAAGAGAAGGCTACTTGCTCGGTAACTATAAAATATTAAACTATCCTTAAAGTTTTGGTTTTTTAGGCAACACACCAGAATCAATATGCAATAGCGTGTCGCCTCGTAGTACAAACGGATACGAGCAAGGATATAGTGGTTCTGGTAATATGTGTCCAAGTATGTACCAGAACCATAGTCCAATAGGCATTAACCAGCAACAAAATTTTTCGCCAGCTATGTCTAACATTTCAAGTGACGCATTTATCAATTCGCACTCACAATTTTCTGGTGACTCTCCACCTGATTCAAATCATTCGTACATAACCGAACCACCATCTCACACATATTTGCCATCACCCCACCAAATCAATTCAGTCCATGCAGTTTATCAAACAAATAAACAGCACGGTTAGTTCACAAATTATATAATAGAATACAACCAACTTTTTAGATATTAATGACTATCAATACAATAGTACAAATCAACTGAATAATTACTACGTTGAACCCACAAATATATCAAATGGTAATACACATTACTCGAATCGGCAACCAATGTTTACGCCCAATACTGGTAATAGGATATTTTAAATTTTTTATCAATAAATTAAATTATTTTTAGAGTATCGAATTCCGTCTGTTGAATATGGAAATCCAATGTCCACCGGCAGTAGTAACCCCAACTCTAATATGAGTAATAATCCAAACTCTAATATGAGTAATAAGCCAAACTCTAATATGAGTGTCAATCCACGCTCCCATTGCAGTATCAATCCTGGATCTAATTGCAGTATCAATCCTAGCTCTAATGGCAACATGGATCCACGATCCAATATAAGCATTAACCCGCTTTCTAATAGCACCATCGATCCCCACTCTAGTATGAGTATAAATCCTAACTCAAATATTAGTAACGCCACTTCCAACTCAAACACCAGCACAATTAAAGAAACACAAAATTCTCTCGAGGCCGAATTAGATATCTTTGAAAAAATATATGAAGCAACATCTACAATGCTAGGTAGTTCATATGGCAATACTGAACAAGGTAAAAGATCGGTTAAGAGTGTTTTAATATTTGTACTTTGTAGTGACGACAAGCGATTTCTCATCAACTATTACAACAGGTGAGTATGTGTCTATAAAATTTTAAATTAACATTTTTTAGAAACTACACCATACACTAATCACTACAAGTCTGCTAGTATTTTGTCTAACGCCAATAATTCAAGTAAGTTAATCTTCGTAAAATAAATAAAATAATAAATGTGTTCGTATGATAACATTTAAAATAACGAATTTGTTTGTATAAAAATATTTGACGTAATGAATGTCATTTTGTATAAAAATATTAAAAAATGCATTTTAGTGAACTCCTCAAACGAAGACTCACTTGGTCCCAGACATTCCAATAACCCAACCAGCACTCACTCAGCTTTGCCCACTCAAAAAAATTATGATGTAACAAATTCTGTTCAGACTTATTATCCATATTCTGTTGAATCAAATCAATCGCCTTCTCTCGAATCAGCACTATATTTAAATTCAGAAGAAACAAACGACCCAACATCTGTCCAATCACTCTACCCAAATTCAGTAGACCCTTATCTCATTTCGGAGGAATATCGTTATTCTGCGCCGCCATCGCATTCCACCCAAACCTCTCTACTCAGCAACCAGACAAGTCTGATAAATCCATTCAGTGTGGAATCAGGGATGACAGACAATTCCAGTCAACCAGCATCTAACCAAACCATTTACTACATGCCCGAGGAATATGTACCTTCTGAAATAAATGAATCTGTAGAAGATGGTGACTGTCGAAAATCAAACTTCCCAACCAATTCATCTAATTTAACTATCGATAAAATGATAAAGGGTACAAATTCTGATATTACCAAGGATTCCAATGTTGAGATAAAAGACAATACAAATGTTTTTATTACATCAATGGAGGATGAAATTATCCAACTAACCAATGAGAAAGTTCAGACTAATGATGGTAGACAGGTCACAACTGATAATGATGTTGTCAATGTTCCAGATAATGGTGATGATAACAACTTCAATAGTGGTATCAATAGTCTTACTAATTCTACCAATAATCAAAATGATGAAGGTTCTGAGAATAACAGTGATGATGACGGACCTAACAAAGAATTTGAAAAACTTTTCAATGGGGAAGAGCCGATGGACGAAGCTGATATTATGTACAAACCTGTCAAGGATGAACTGAATGTGATAAAGGTGTTGAAGGTACCTGGAATTTATTTGAATCCCATTGATGGTTCTAATGAAAGTAAGTATCCAGTTTTTGTCCAAGATACAGTTGACGAAATGATGACCAAAAAAGAAAAGGCTGAAAAAGATTTTGGTCAAGATTTATATTCTCGATTTAATAAAGTCCTCACAAAAGCTAAGCAATTTAGGCCTCTCGTCCCAACTACTGACTATTTGAACAAGTCAAATGAAGGCAGGTATTTTATATCAGCTTTAACTAAAAATGAAATCAAAAGAAAGTCGATTGTCTTTAGTAATGGGTATATGGAAATGGAAGACATATCAACGATAACCAGACCAGCGCCTTTGGATGAAATTGCCCTACTCCCAACAAAATGTGTCTGTAAATTAATGCAATACTCCCTAGGTTCATCCCATCATACTTCCGATGCAATAGGAATCGACGTAACTCCTTTCTACATTGACGGCAGTGAGTGCTATGGGGCCAAAAATAGATTTAATCTTAAAAGCGATCCTCGGTACCTGCATTCAGCCAGACGTATGGAAATTATAAAGCAAGTGGGCATCGATGGAGTGAGAATTGATAGCTATAAACAGGATTTGTTTATAACAAACTTATCTAATGTTAAGATCTACGTAAAAGGCTTTCGGTGGCTTGAACAAGGACAAAAAGAAGCTATTCATTGTTTACATTTTGGTGCTGTTCTTAAAGTTTTTGATATGAATGAATTTGTGATTAATTTGCATGCTAATGTTGATCAACAAAAGTTGGTATGTATTGCTAACAGCTTCGACGCTATGGAGCTTAATGATAGAGAGGTTGTAGAAGATGATAATGCCAAGCCCAAAAGAATGCATAAAAAAACAGGTGCTTTACAAAAAATGTCTCATATCGAAATATCAATTGGGGAACGGTGGGGAGAAAATACTAATTATGCTAGATGCAGAGATACTCCAGTTGGAATTGAAATTGTTTTGAACCAGCAGAAAAGTTACTTACAAAGAATGATTAATGAAGCTAGAAATGAAATTTCATTGGCTGATATAGAATGGAACACTATCTGCTAATTACGAAATACACTTCCAAAGACGTCAAAATGTAGAATATGTTTGAGGATATTGACGATGGAAAGCCATCATCACGGTATCAAATAGTATTATTTCATTATATATCGAATCATATTTTCCCATTCATTATCACATTTTAAATTGAATAAATAAGGCATTCATATATTTTCGGCTTTCCTTTAAAAAATGAAACAAAAAGTAGATGATAGTTTACAAATGTTTATTAAGATGCGGAAAGATACAATAAAGCGCATATTTATTTGAAAGACATTACTGCAGTATAAACAGTTCAGCCTTATACACACATATTCATAATTATTTTTGTACACGCAGTGGCCATTCGCAAAAAGTATATTAATATATTCATTTCTCTATATAAATATTAATTTATTTAGGAGCATGTCTTGTCCCTCTAACCACACGCAAACTCATAAGTTAAGTGAGAAGAAGTATGATGTTGAAGATGGGATATTTGCATCACCTGTTTCTAATAATTCTCAAAACTCCATAAACTCAGTTAATGCGTGTAATTCCGTGAACCCTACTAATGGTTCCAATTCAATCAACTCTACTATCCATTCCTGTAATTCAGTTAACTCTACCAATGCTTCTAATTCTGTCACTTGCACCACCACAGGTTCTGTCAAGGGAAAAGCCAAAAAATTTGGAAAGGTCGTTTTCAATACTGAGCAAGTTAGCGATGATAAGGTTATTAACGAAATACATACGCAATGGCAAAAAGATGTACTAGTATCACATTTTCCACATTCTAGCGCACAACATTATGTGTATGTAAAGTGTTGTATTCATGCTACACATCCAGCCAACGTATCTCCAATCGTATTTCAACCCGACTTTCCTTTCTACCTAACAATCACAAAAGAAGCTGAAGGGTTCATTTGGGAACAAGCAGTTGAGCAGAATTATTATTACGACAAATTTATAAAAATTGATTGTACCATTGACGGCGATCTTTTTTTATTCAATAACTCCAGTATTAATGTCTCTCTGACAACATTTTATTTGACAGAAGAGTATGATAAGAACAAAAAAATGAATATTGCAAAATTTAGACCAGCCAAGATATTCTCTTATACTCAACATATTGCTGTTCAAAAACAAATTCAAATGTACAAGGATATGTCTTCTGTTTACCAGACGACCGAATCAGGTGAAGTAAAAAGAAAAATTGAAAATGAAGGAGACATTGAGTTTGTAAAAAGCGTCAGTAATATGTCTGATAAAGATTTGTCTCATTACAACAAAGTTGTCCTTTCATTGGCAGCTGTGGTTGATCAGAATGGAAATCATCAAGCTCTTAATGCGATGTTGCTGATTGAAGTTTTGGCTTTTTAAGTAATCAATGATATTGCAAATACTTCGCAATCGTTCATCTTTTTGTTATTTATTGTTATCAAATATATCCTGCTAAAATAAAAGTTTTCTTTCATTACGTATTATAAAATGTTACCATTATTGTGTTTTTTGAAGAAACTTGTCACTAATATACGTACAACACTTCATCACAAATATTTTATTGCTAATTGCATATTGTCAAACATTTTTACTAATAATGTTGTAATATGTTCTGCCATTAGTACATGCATACAAATTTACATCATATTATTTAACAAAATCACAATAATAAGTTTCTATTATTAAAGAGAAATCATCAAAATAATAATAATTTTCTGTTACTAATTTTTTGGGGCATCCAAAATTTACATCATATCTTTTATTCATTATTAAATTTAAATTTCGACTCAAAATAAATTAATTTAAGGGACTGAAAAAAGAAAATTGTATCATTCACAATGGCTGCTGCTAATAAGGATGTCAGGCTCTCTTTCGGCCTTGACGAATTCATCCTTCGTATGCTGAACCTCACAAAAAACGAAAAAAGAATGGAACACGTAGTTACCGAGACCGAATTGCACGAACTCATCGCAGCTACCAAAGCTCTCTTTATGTCCCAACCCGTCTGTATTGAAATAGATGCCCCTGTCAACATCTGTGGAGATATTCATGGTACGTTTAAGTTTTATCCCCCCGATACTGATAAAGGCGCTGATATGTGCTTTCATCAAATTACTTGAAAGCCGATCATTTATTTGTTGTCTGATATTAATTTTAATGTTTCAGGGCAATATTCAGGTAAGCAAATTTTGGTGTATTACGCAATTGTTATTTATCATGCAATTTTTGTTTCTTTCAGACCTACTCAGGCTTTTCAGCAAAGGTGGTTTCCCCAACGAGTCTAACTACCTTTTTTGTGGAGATTATGTGGATCGAGGCAAGCAATCCCTTGAAGTGATTGCTCTCATGATGGCATACAAGTTACAATTGCCCGATACCTTCTTTATGTTACGTGGCAATCATGAGTCCCAAAAAGTCTGCCGTGTGTATGGCTTTTTCGATGAAATCAACAGACGATACAAGGCTCCCAGCTTGTTTGACGAATTCTGTGAGATGTTCGAGTACATGCCATTGACTGCCATCGTGGGAGACCGAATCTTGTGCATGCACGGCGGAATCTCTCCTGAACTGAAGTCAAGACAAAGTCTAAGACAAATTTCACGTCCCAGTTGTCCCTACAAAAGCTCTCTTGTATGTGATTTGCTTTGGGCTGATCCAGATCCGTTGGCCGATGGATTCAAAGCCAATTGCAGAGGAATTTCCTACCAATTTGGAGCAAGTGCCTTGAATAAAATCCTGCAAGACCTTGATCTCTGCTTAATTTGCCGTGCCCATCAAGTCGTTCAAGATGGATATGAGTTTGCGTTTAAGAAACGTTGCCTCACGATATTTAGTGCACCTCACTACTGCGGCCAATTTTCTAACAATGCTAGTTTCCTCTGTGTCAATGATCAACTTCTTTGCTCATTTGTGATCTTGAAGCCATCATTAAAGGCTAGAGTTGTTTGCGGCCCCACACCAAAAGGGGATATGGGATCAAGTTAGACATAAGTGACTGTCATTGCATAACTACTCTTTTGTCACAATAAAATTAATGTCGTTTATAAGCATATCAAAATAAATCGTTTATTCAAAATTTGCACTACTTAACTTTGATTATTCAAAATATTAGATAACGTTTATTATTCAAAATGTTATGTCTTGTACATATTGCTTAATACGTGTTTCTCCACATCGTCCACTAAAGAGATAGTCTATATAAAAGTGATTGGAATGAAGTGTATTTAAAAAACACTCCCACAACGTCATCATTTGCAGAAGTCAAATCATCTACTTCAATTGTCGCCATGCTCGAGGAGCCTTTCTTCAGTGATAAATATGCGAGGTTTTATATGGAGAAGTGTAATTTAGAATGCGTCCTAGTTCGAAGTCAAGTAACCTCACGTAATATAGGGGTGCGCTATGAATCAAGAAAGCATCTTAATGAAGAAGAACTCATAAATGATGAGATTATGGAGTTTTTTATGAACGACATTCATGAAAAGTTCATCAGGAAAGATGAAAAGACTAAAATCGTGATTAATGACTCGTACTTTTTTACAAGATTATTACGAGATATTGAAATTGACGCTGAAGGGTCCCTAAGTATTGACAGTCGGAATAATCTCGACAGAAATATCCATGGTATTGTTAAGTGGAAGCGGATAAAGGAAAAAGACAGAATATTCGAACAGGATTTGGTGATAATTCCAATCTGCAGTCATGGTCACTGGTTTGTAGCTGTTATCAAAAATCCCACGAGTTGTTTAAAGATAATGATCAAATGTGAACTTAGTCAAGAATCGGATCCAAAGGAACCGTGTCAAATTTTTCTATACGACTCATTCATTGAAGAGGAAAACTGTCTGCGGCATGCATTTATCAAGATAATCAAATATTACTTGATCAGTTATTTTGCTATTGGCTATCAAAATGGTTCATATGTTGATTATGAATTTGTTACAAAGAATCTTAAATATTATCCCATCATGAACCCTATCATGCAAACAAACGAGTTCGATTGTGGATTGTACATTTGTGAGTTTGTATCGCAAATTCTGAATAACTTGTCAATCTTGAACGACATAGTAAATGAAAAAGCGATGGGGATAGCGATGCCGACATTTTCAATTGAAACCAAGAGAAGAGACATTAGGAATAGCATTTATAGTCACCTCTCAAAGACTATGCAATTGGAAGTAGGACTATTTAATTCAATCTATGTACTCTTTATCAAATCTACTGATGGGAAAAAAGAATATCGAGCCAGTTCCGAAGCTTTAAATACTTCATCATTTAGAATCAAATATCCCTCACAGGAAAGTTAATTTATTTTGATTTACTTATTATTTTTTATCGTTTAATAACTTTTTAGTATGTATTAAAATTCATATCTAACCTTGTGTTTCATCTTTCTTAGCAATACACTTTTAAAACCTATTGTTTATTTTGCAATAATTTGGTTTTAAATGGTAATTACATGTTATCATTATAAACATTTACGATGATTGTTTTATTGTATCTGATTTGTTTCCATGGCAATTTTTTAGAATACTCGTCATTCCAAACTTTCTAGATCTGATACATTTTTGCTTTCATTTACTCTTTGTTTTAGCCCGTATTTGTTGATAATAGTTAGCTATTATTTCTAAAAATTAAAGATGGCCTTTACGTTTGTTGCTTTTGCATATTTATTTGCAATGATTGCCGTAGGATTTGGCATATTTATTGCTATCATGACAGTAAGCTAAATCATTGTTTATCCTCCATCTTTATCAATTAATGTTTAGGTCATTTCCATTGACGAATTAAAGACAGATTACAAGAATCCAATCGAACAATGTAGATCTCTCAACAGTGTAAGTTGTTGTCAAACTTTTATAAATCTAATAAATTTGTTTTAGCTTGTTCTTCCAGAATATGGAGTCCATGGAGCCATTACCATTTTGTTTCTAGTGACACTTCAATTAGGAGGAATTATTTGGAATTTGCCGTTACTTGCTTACCATGTTCACCGTTACCTCAACCGTCCAAGAATGAGCAATCCAGGAATCTACGATCCAACCACAATTATGAGAGCAAATGAATTAAGAGTTGCCTACCGTGAAGGATGGGTTAAGCTAGGATTTTATCTCCTTTCCTTCTTTTATTATTTGTATGCGCTCATTTATACTATGGTTACTTCTACCTAATTATTCTATAGTCGTTTAACATGAAATAAAATAATATTTACCTTTTCCTAAATCTTTCCTTTTCGATTTCACACTACAGACTATAAACTACTGACAATGATTGTATACCTAATTATGATATGGCATGATTATAAATGGTACTGTTTATTCACATATTTTCATTTGCAACTAAGAATATAGAATGGTTAAATGCATTTTATTTGATCTTGGCGGCGTTTTAATTCCCTCACCCCCACAGTTATGGAAACAAGGTACATTCATTCCACTTTTATTTATTTATTATTTAATTTATAGAAAGGAAAGATCATGACAGAATTTTATCAACTTTGTTGTCAAAAGATGTGATCGCTCACTTTCACAGCCTTGAAAAAGGCTTCCTGACAACTGAAGATTTCGATCCTATATTTTCCCATTTTTACGGAGATGGTCAAATATATAAAATATTTGGCGATAAATCAACAAAACCATCTCCAATTGACGACAAATGGAAAACAGTCATCGGTGTTTTAAAGTCACGTGGAATCAAGATAGCCATATTGACAAACAACTTTTTTTATGATCGAGCAAGATTGGCTCCAACCTTACCACTTAAACAACAAGACATCAAATTGTTTGACTACCTTTTTGAATCTTGTAAATTAAATCAACGAAAACCTGAAGCAAATATTTATGAGCATGTCTTGAACAAAATGAACTTGAAAGGAGAAGACGTTGTGTTCATTGATGATATCGGCCGCAACTTAAAGCCAGCGAGAGAAACGTTTAACATAAAAACAATTAAATGCGTATCAATTGATCAAGCTATTTCTGATTTGCAACAAATTGTTAACGTTGATTTGAAATATCATGCTCCGGCAACTATAAACAACAGCGTGGGCATTGATAAGGCCATTTTATTGCCATATTTACAAAATCTTTTTTCAACGTCCGACTCCCATTTAGAAATATCCAAATTTTCCCACGGCCAATCTAATCCAACTTTTTATATCAAATTGGGAAGCAGAGAGTGTGTGTTAAGGAAAAAACCAACTGGCCTTGTACTTCCAAAAGCGCATATGGTTGATCGAGAGTATAGAATCTTAAAGGCATTGTATGGCAAAGTGCCAGTGCCAAAAGTATATGATTACCAAGAACATTTGTTGGATTCTCCCTTTTATCTGATGGAATATGTGAAGGGACGTGTGTTTGTCGATTCGAGTTTACCTGAAATGACACCACACCAAAGAACTCAAATTTATGCTGAAGTTATCAATGTCTTGAAAGGTATCCACTCTGTAGACATTAAAAAAGCATCTTTAACTGATTATGGGGTTCAAGACAACAAATATGTTAGGCGATTATTTACTCGATTTAAGAAGAATTATGAGTTGGCTAATAGTGGAAATGAAGTACCGAGTGAAGTTCAAAAACTGATCAAATGGATAGATGAGAATGAAGTAATTCAAGAAACTACTACAATTGTTCACGGAGACTATAGAATTGACAATTTAATTTTCCACCCAACTGAAAATAAGGTAATTGCTGTTTTGGATTGGGAATTGAGTACTCTAGGTTGGTTTAAACATTCTAATCATATTGACATTAACCATAGTGGAATTCATAGTTTTGATATTAACCGCAATGGCATTCATAATTTTGATATTTTTACATTTTTAGGTGATCCTCTGAGCGATGTAGCAACATGTTTATTTGGGCATTACAACAACGCTAAATTACAACAAAAAATTGGAAAACAATATCCAGAAGCCCTGCAAAAAGCTGTTCCAGGTTTACCCATCCCAGAAGTTTGGCCCATTCTCGGAATCCCAAATACAAGGCAAATGCTCCAAATGTACGACAGCCGATTGCATCCATTTTCTATGAAGTGGATGTATTACATAGCTTTTGTGTGTTTCCGCTTCAGTTCCATATTGCAAGGCGTATATTTGAGACATTTATCAGGTCAAGCAAGCTCAGTAAATGCTGGCCAATTTAAAGAAGCTCCGAGGATCGTTGCTTCATGTGGCTTACAATTTATTGATGAGGTAGAAAGACACACGAGAGGAGAAAAACTAGGCTTATTCCCTACTATGATCGATGGATTGTCGGAACGCAGTAGAGACGTCTATGACAAATTAAGTATCTTCATAAATCAAAAAATAATGCCAGTTGAAGGAGACCTAATTAAACATTCTACTGGAAAAGATCAATGGACGGAAAGCCCCATTATAAGTAACTTACAAAAGGAAGCTAAGGAAGAAGGTCTGTGGAATTTATTTATTGCAAAAAACATTGACCCGCAAACCAAATATGGAAAGGGTTTTAGCAACGTTGAGTATGCCCATATGTGCGAATTAATGGGACTTTCCCCGTTTGCTCCTGAAATTTTCAATTGCAATGCCCCGGACACTGGAAACATGGAGGTTTTGATAAAATACGGAAATGAAAGACAAAAGCAGGAATGGCTGAGACCCTTGCTAAACAAGGAAATCGTTAGTTGTTTTGCTATGACAGAGCCTGATGTTGCCTCATCAGATGCTACCAATATTCAAGGATCGGTTGTATCAGATGGAAAAGGAAATTTACTAATTAATGCTAGAAAGTGGTTTACTTCCGGAGCAATGCATCCAAAGTGCAAATTATGTATTTTCATGGGCAGGATCGCTGGATGGGAAAAGAAGCCAAGGCATCTGCAACAAACAATGATTTTGGTTCCTATGACACATCCCGGAGTCAAACTGGTTAGACCCATGCCTGTTTTCGGAGCTGTAGATGCCCCATATGGTCATGCTGAAATTCTGTTTGAAAATGTTTGTGTGCCTCAACAAAATATAATCCTGGGGGAAGGTCGTGCTTTCGAAATTGCACAAGGTCGATTAGGACCTGGTCGAATCCACCACTGCCAGCGATTAATTGGCCATGCGGAGAGAAGTCTTCAATTGTTGAAACAAAGGGCGTCATATAGAAAGGCATTTGGAAAAAGTTTAGACCAATATCAACTAACAAGAGAAGCCATTGCCAATTCACGGCTTGAAATTGATTCAGCCAGATTGATGGTTCTTAAGACAGCTCATTTAATTGATGTGTTGGGCACAAAGGGAGCTGCCTCTGAAATTGCTATGATAAAAATAATAGTCCCCAAGATGGCTTTAAAGGTTGTTGATAGGGCAATTCAAATTCACGGAGCAATGGGACTAACTGATGATACTCCATTGGCTTTTTTCTTTACCTGGGCACGGTCGTTAAGGTTAGCTGATGGTCCAGATGAAGTTCATATGGAAACACTAGCAAAACGGGAAATGTCAAAACTATAAAAAAATTATTTTCCCCAATTGTTTATTTGTTTCTATAAATTTTTGAATGCATTTAAAATCGTAATCTTCTCAATATTTATTTCATCTTACTCGTTCGAATATAATTATTTTAAACCTTTATTTCCCTATATGCATCAACTTTTAAAGAAGTGAAAAATCACTTTTTAGATCTTTTTACAATGCATATTTAAATTATGATTCTGCCTAATATAAATTTGTTGTCTAAAATATATCTCATATTGTTAAATAAATTGATACACAAACTTTGTCACTACGTTTCAGAGTACTCCCTGAAACACTCTTACCTTCTTTTTTATTTGTTTTACCTTTTATTGTTGGATATGTCATATATTTGGCCTCAACATTTTTGTATGTCTATTCAATGCATACGATAGATTAATTCATTTTTCTAGATTATTTTTTCATATTTTAATAGACTTTGAAGTACTTAATCGTTACATAAATATATTATTTTATGTGCGCGATAAATATGGGTTTACGGAAAAGTTATTCCTTTTAGGATTTGCACCGAAAATGTATTCTTAAGTACAACATGAGAGTTAAGCAAATAATAAGCTAAGTATTTTAAATTACCACTTTTCATTACACGTTAGACAAAAAATCGTATTCAAATTGCTTCATCTTCCAAACATATGTACGAATTTGCATGACTTCATCTGTTTCATATTCGTAAATTCTTTTAGTATAATTATTTGTTACTTGTAAACAATAATCCGTTAATTTGGGCTCAGTTGGCCAAGCGTGACTTGCAGGTACAGAAATAGTTCCTCCATAACCTATTATGGGTAAAGAAGCTAACTTTTTTTATCAAGTTCCTTTATATTAATAGCTAATACTGATGAATCAGAGCAAGGAATGTAAATATTTGATAACAACAATACTACTTATTTTTACTTATCTGAAATCTTTATTTTGAAAGTAAATTTATGAACTATTTATAGCAAAATGTTACTTTTAGAAATATTAATGTTACAATAATACCAATTTATGATTTTGTTGAATTGTGCAGTAGTGAATATTCTCCATTATTACTCACTTATTATAAACCATTTTTCTCTTTCAATATACTCGATCCGATGATTACTTTCAATTATTTTTGAATGTAAACATAGATATTGTGAAAAGTTCATTTAATTAAATGTAAAAACATTATTTAATATATTCAACATCAACTTTAAAGATTGATAATATCTAGTCAGCATTTGTATTTTTATAATTTTGAAGCATTCGCAACTTATTTGAAAACATAAACGTTTTTATATCACACTAATTAACGTCCTGTTCCATTCATCCTACACATACTTTCCTTAATCATGAAACCAACTCCGCCAATTTTGTCGAAATCTCCAAAATAGCACAAGGCTATTCAGTAAGATATTCCATTAGCCACTAAATTCATTATTTTCTACGTTTCATGAAAATAGTTCAATAAAATACTTTTGTTAATATTTTTACTGTTTTATGCAAAAGTTTTTGTCTCTTTTTCAACTTCCATAAACTTTAAATGACAAGCAATAGTCATTGTAAAAGAAATTATTTACTAAATTAAAAAAGATCGACCATTTAATACAACCTTTTTATGTCATTGCAATTATTTAAAAGGACTGCATTGATTAAGTCAGTTTGGTTACTAATCTATTGAGAGTTTTTTGAGCTTTAAAATCAAATAGATATTTTATTACGTGTGAACTTATGAAAACTAATTTTGATATTTGCATTGACAATGCCATTAACTCAATCGGTGTTGGATTCGAGTGCAATCGTTTTCATGGTTATCGGAGTAACGGAGAACGATTTTGCATTGTAATCACAAAGGTAAGTATTGCATTTTTAATATAAAATTATTAATAAAGTTAGACTCTCTGGTATGCCGTTAGACTATTTTTAGAATTTGATTGTAACAAAGATGAATATATTAGTCCTGCTTATTACAAACAAATGCTTTACGAAAAGAATTGCCTGGAATATGTATTGGATGAAACGGAGAGAAGAAAAAGTAAGAACATATGATTCCGTAATTTATGTTGTTATTTCTTAGACGAACCTGATCATTTTAAAAGCATGGTGGATAAATATTGCACTGATTATGTAGATTCACAACTAATGTCCGTGGAGATTGGACTGACAGAATTGGGTCAAAAATTTCGGTTAGCATTTGTAAGATAAACGGTACTTTATTATTCGCAATTTTGTTTTAGTTCAAGGAGGACGGCACATATTTTGGAATTCTTTTTGTCTGCGGAAAAGAAAAAGACATTAGTGGTTTGAACCATTTTACTTTTCAAGACAATAGGACTTCAATGAAATCAAAAAAGATTAAGACTATCTTGCAAAATGTAAAAGGACCCATGCTAATGTAAGCTTTAATAAAATATCATCAATCTAACATTTCCTTTAGCGATAGACTTGTAAATGTTTTTAGCAATCGAAACTTGTTATCAGCATTCAGCATACCATCTTTTACTGAAATCCCAAAAGTGTATTACAACAAGTTGGACAAAATACTTGAATCGGGTCAAATGATTGGGACAATGCCGCCTGAATCAGAGTCAATGGTTATCGGTATTTATGCTGGGAAAGGGAATATAATTTGTATGAAATCGTTATCTGGCGTAGATTTTATTATTGATGAATTTGGTATTAGTTCTATATTTGATGATTTTGGAGAAACTAAGCTTTATGTTTATGTATGTTTTTATGATGATTTTTATTTACTATTTAATTTTAGAGTTACTCAATTCAAATATTTTCATATCAGGAAATATTTAAGAGAGCGAATGATTTCAAAAGTATTTATAGCGGTTCAGCATATCGGCTTGAAGACGGCATTTCAATCGAAGAAAATTGCAGAGTTTTTCCAGCTTATTGTTCAATCGGAAAGCATGAATTTTACAACATTACTGAGGATTATATAATTATTGACCATTAACAATGCTTCTCTTTGCACAATAAAAATATTTTGCTAATGTCTAACGACTATATCACAAGAAAGTATTCAATTTGTTATCAATTATTTACTCTTGCAAAAACTGATTCCACTCAAACTCTAGCATTAATTAAATCATTTTATTAAAAGTAAAATAAATACATGAATGAATTAAGCTAGCTCTTTTAAATCCGAAGTGAATCAGCATGTTAATATGCATGTAATCATACTATAATTTACCATTTAATTTATAACATTATTAACAATTGCAATAGATGCTATCTAAAATGCTGATCGAAATTCCTATTTGCAGATGCTAACCAAAATGCCAGTCGGAAGTGCATCTGTGCTACTATATAGTGTAGATCATTCATAGTCAATCACACTTCTCAAAGTATCCTACTAACATGCCATCTTCTATTCACACTAATTCAAGCTCGACACTCAAATCCGTTTCTTCAAAAGCATCGTCGACCGCTTCATCAAATGCATCATCAACTGGCAGCTTTGTTGAAGTTGGAGAAAATATTAATCTCGATGCTGTTCCTAACAAAGTTATCGTAGTCAGAGTTAATACAAATAAAATAACTATTCCAGTCATTTGCGAGTCTACTGCCACAATTAGAGAAATATTAGTCAAATGTTGCGATACCCTTCATATTACTGACAATTCATTATTCGGCCTCGCTATCAAAAGCAGCGACATCAAGGTCCACCGATATGAAACAACCAAAAATGAATATTATTTCGTTGAAAACGAAACTGTTCTCACAAAATCTTTAAACTTATTTGCAAAGTACAACAAAGTAAGTTAACTTCCTTTATTTATCCTTTAATTATCTTATTTATAGGATCTGTATGATTGCAAGGACAAACTATGCTATCAATTTTACTTAAAAATGAAGCATTTCCCAAATCAACTTTCCAACATTGCCTGCCCAAATACAATCAAACAAATGTTCTACAACCTTCGTGACAACTTCTTAAACAATCAAACTCTATTTTCAATGTACAATGAGGACTTTTACATGTATTACAGTTACTTGATGATCATTGCTGAAGGAATTAAAGACATGCGTAATGAGGTGCCATTCATGGAGTATTACCCTCAATGGATTAGAAAGACAAGGGGAATCCAAAACATTCAACAGGTCCTAATGAGTTTGCAGGACAACAAACCTCTCACATGTGAAGATGCGATGGTACAATTCTGTAACGAAGCAATTGACGGATTCTTCAAGTTGAACCGTCACTTTTATTACTTGGGGACATCCAAAACAATTCAATCTGATATTCATGCCCTATTAGGAGTATCAAAGGAAGGTATTGAAAGTTGGGAAATAAACTACAGGCAATTGACCGTTAAAATGAGTTGTAATGTATGGAAACAAATTGATACCATTTCACATTCAAGGAAAAAACTATCCATCACGAACTTAAGTTATGATCAACAAAAGTTTTATACCGAAAGAACCCATGTAGCCAGTTACATCAACACTTTTTGCAAGTTTTTCCATCTCCAGCAATTGGCACATTTTGTCACCAACGTCTAATACTTCTCGTACCTTTCCCCACACTGACTAACTTAAATAAAGTATATATTAAACTCCATATTTTAATATTTTTAATTGATTGCCTGGATATTTTGGATTTGACAAATACCTAGCGGAAAATACAATACTCAGTTAGACTAAAATTTTCATGAAAAGAACAACTTACAACTGGTATGAAATTATTGTACTAACTGAATAATCTGTAATTGTTGGCAGTACATTTGTTCTTATCAAATAAATGGCCATTTTGTTAAAAATAGTTTAATCACTGACCATTTACTTTCCCAATCTTAGATTTGCAGTTCTTATCAGTTTATAAATACATCCAATTGTAGCAGTAGCACTGACCCATCCATAAGACTATCATTGAAATTATTTAGTCATAACGTCATATTAATTTAGTTTGATTGGACCCGGATTTCGCTAGTTAATACATATATTTTTTAATTTCTCCACTGTCTTATCTATCCAGACATGTCATATTTTTACACACAAGACAACACAAATTTATGTCCAAAATAAAGGAATTTAAAATGATCACCAAAAATAATACAAATTATTCGTTGTTTCCCTTATGAATGCCGGAACTCCCTTTACAAATACTTCAACTGCTTCTTTGGCTATCATTCCAACTTTTGACAGTGCCAATTGTGTAGTTGAATATACCAAAATTAAGAATGCCACTGTTGCATCTTTCAACTACACTGCTCTTTATGGCAAAACAAATGAAGTAATTTGCCCTTTCTGTTTATGATTTTTATCTATTTTCAGCTTTTTTTGAATGGGCCTGATATTTATGATTCATTCTTCAACTACGAAGACAACGCCACACTTGTTGCTCAAGATCCAAGAATCTTTGTTACTTGTAATGAATCAGTCAAAGTTATTACAAGATACAACGACCAAGCCCGTAGGATATGTTTATGGTTCCATCAATTGAGCATGCTGGAAAAAATTATTCCATTATGAAACCTATATTGTACTTTTGCCATTTTTAATGCTACAGTCAAAGTTTATTCGAGTGAAACGGTGATGGATGAGAGACAAATTTCATTTAACACAGCCTCAGGAAGTATTCATCAAATTATTGCTCTCCGATCACTTTATAATCACTCATCGAGCCTTGTTGAGCCCAACTTTACTTTTGTCATTTCCTCTAATCATTCTTTGATGGTCAATGCAATCTCATCGTATGGTTTCAATTCTTCAAAGTTCAATTTATCAGGAGACAGAAACGGAACAAACTACGTCAACTTTATGCCTCTTCCTATTTCCAATGGTAGTAATATTGAGAAAAGAATCTTGGCCCCTAACTTCAACATGAGTATTTACGATGGGCAAAGTATTGGAAATGATTGTGTCTTCAATGCCCTAGGCTTTGTTAAATTAAATTTGGTGAACGGTTCAATGTTGGTACCAACACTTGATCTGTTCGAATGAATAGTTACAGATGTGGAGGAATTAGAGAAGAAGGAGAAATGATGAATGGTTCATTTCTTGATTATGTTCCAAACACCGATGAATATGTAAACGGAACAACTCAATTTTACACTTTAGAAAGCGGATGTGTGCTCGAGGTTTATTCAGAAAGCGGTGTCAGCAATTATCTTAATATGTTCCTTGATGGACAGCATATTCCAGTCCAAAACAATAAGCACCTGAATCTTCCTTTCTTCAACGGCGAATGGCAATAAAATATTGTATCAGTTAATGGCACCGATATTCATAGATTCGAAACAGCTGGAAAGTATGCTGCTTATGTTATTTGTCGACACGCAGGCAATGGATCCATGGGATACTTGACTGGATTCAATAGACGTATTTAATTGTTCATTTTAAATTGCAAGTTATAAGCATTTATTTTCAATAATAAATTGATTAGCCATTGCAATATTTGTATATTAATTTAAAAGTTAATTATTAGTACATATTCTATTCAAGGGATCCTCTACAAATCAGTATAAAATTAAGGTTCTTTTTATGAATCATTTTCCATACGTAACAAATCTAATCGTTATTTTCAAAGAATGAAGTCTCTGCTCGGAAAGTGTGTATTTGTCTGGTAATATTTCACCTGTGACAAAACAGATTGACAAATGGCGTTTTAGTGAAATTGGTGTGCTTCTTACATTGTTTTTAATTCCACAGGCTTTAATTATAACAGTATTTGTGGTTGCTAAAATGATAAGAGAAAATCTAAAAAATAAGAAGTCAATGTTGGATAAAACTTCTGATACAGTTGATATAAAGATAATCAAATCATGTAAAGATAGAGCGGACTGTAACACTAAAACCACCGAAACAATTTGTATGGCGAAGAATAGTCAATCATTTTGTCAAGGTGCAATAGGTTCTAAGACTGATTTGACAAATCATAGTGATTATGGACCCCTTTCTGTCAAAAAGTATACAATTCTTCCCGCTAAAACTTGTAAATCAGTTGGAATGCGTTTTCTTATAATTGTATCTACTTAATCAACCGTCTTAAAAGTTGCCGATGATGAGAAAGGTAGAAACCATCGCAATTATGCCGTATTTCCTAGAAAAAAGATATTGTGTCAGTGAATAACTCAAAACTAATTGACGCTTTATGAAAACACGCAACATTTTAATTTTAGAAGGACCAAATCGTATTAACTCTATAATAACTCCAACTTTAATAATATTACTGCCAAAATAGTATTTTTGTGATAACTCTTATTCTTTAATTACAAATAAATGTAATTTTCTAGTTGATCTTATCTTTTGTAAATCTAAACTCTCCAGGATGTAATATCAATTTTTAATGAAGTTTAACCATAATATGATGTTATTTTTAATATCTGAAGCTGATTTTTTCGATTCGAGGGATCTGAATTTTATTTAAACTCAATTTTTGAAATATATGAATTTGTTTTAATAGCACATAAAAATAGATAGGTATAAGCAGCATGTTTCAAAAACTGAAAACGTAATTTTGTGTAAAAAAGTGGTAATCCTCAAAATTGGAACAATTTAAAGACAATCAAATTTTATAAATTATAACTATTTTAAGACGAAGAAAATTAATTTTTCTAATTGCCCATTCAGGCATTTCAGTTTGATATATAAACTTGTCTGTTTCATACTTAAAACAGTGTAAAAACAGTTGAAAGTGTTCCATTGGAATTTTCTTTCTAACAACATTGCAATTTAGGCAAAAAGGATCGAAATCAGGCAGTTTAGAAAAATCTTCACAATTTTCAATATGGAATGTAGTTGGTAATTCATTTTCAGCCCAGTTTTTCATGTTTGTCTCGTACTCTGAATTAGGTTTCTCATGCCATAAAGATGCTCTATGAGCATTTGAAATGTCCTTGCATAAGACATCATACTCTTTTCCGTAATTTGCATCTTTTCCCTTATTGACACCCCAATCAAGTGTATTATAAAGTTGATCATTACAAATTGGAAATCCTAAATATTGTAAGTGGACTCTAATTTGGTGGGTTCTCCCACTCTCAATAAAGCATCTAATTAAGGAATGCTTGCCATCAAACCATTCTCTTTTGAATTTACTTTTTGCCGTTTTCCCATCAGGTCTTACACATTGAATGCCCATAGTAACGACTAGTGAACCAATTGGTTGTTCGCATACAATTTCCCCATCTGGAAAATGTCCTTCAACGAGCGTCAAATATTCTTTCTTTACACTTCGATTTACCATTAGATTCTTGAATTCCAAGTCAGATTCATAATTTTTAGCAAATATCAAGAGGCCCGAAGTTGTGCGATCTAGTCTATACAAAGTCCTTAATCCTGTAATGTTTTCGCGGACATTCAGTTGACCCAAAATTGAATGTATCCTATATTGGCCACATGGATGAACTGGCATTGAAGGTGGTTTATTTACTACACAATAATTTTCATTGTTCTCAATTATTTCAATATCCTGACTTAGAATCGGATGTTCATGTCGATGACTTACATGAACAATTTTGTCTCCGTCTTTTATCACATAGTCCAAATTAGTCAATCTTTCCCCGTTTACAAACATTCTCCCGGATTTAACTGCAATCTTGGCATAATTGGCATTTGTTGAAATGAATTCTTTTGTAAACACATCAACTAGCTTCTTATTCAGCCAACGTCCCTTAGCCCTTGTTGTATAAGTAGTCCAGTATGGGCTCAGATAGCGAATCCCTACAATACTTTAAAAGTAAATCATTTTTAACTTAAAACTAACCGTCTTTGATTGTAACACCTATATTCTTAGGCATGTCCAGATCTTTTATTTCAATGACGTCTCCAATCTCCAGATTAGTAGATCCCGAATCAGTTGGTAACTTTCTTTTCCTAGAGTTATTTTTAACCATTGTAATTTTTAGAATAGAATTTAAATCACTGAATGTCTTTATTCCAATCAATGCTAAAATAAATGCTTCAAGATAATGCAAGTTTAAAAATATGGTATTGTATTATAGCTTACAAACTTAAAAGAATGCAATAATATGCTGAAACCCCAAGTATAACATTTCCAACACATTTTAAAATCAAATTATTATTGTGCAAACAACCAGTAGCATTCAACTCGTTACGAAACTTGTGCCAGAACAATTGTGAAGAAAAGTGTTTAATAAGCAAATGCTGATAATTACAGCACTCAATGTCCTAATACATTTAATTGCATCTACAAAGAAAAAAGGCATCATAATACAGTTCACTATGGGTAGAGAATAATTGCTCGTACGAACCTCTGAAAAATGTTTCTGTTTTTGAGAACAGATTCCCCTGAGTCTTATTTAGCCAACATGATGCATTACTAATTGAACCATTCAATGTAGTAATTAACCGTAATTTGTTTGGTTGATCAAACTCAAAAGTGGACAAATGCATTTCAAGACGGGAAAAGTACGAGTAAAGATTGTGGGATAGAGATGATACACAACGGTACTGTTTTGTATTATAAACTGATATCAAATTTGTTGATGATGTTTATTGAATTCTCATTATCATGATAAAATCGACACGTTTGTTTGTAATAAAAAATGTTTTTAAAAATATTATTATTAAGCTAAACGCACACATCGATTAAATTTGAATATTAACTCACAATATAATTCTTTGATATAAACGTTTGCTATATCAGATGATAAGAAGTACAATCTCTGGGGTTTAATAAGCTGGATTTGTCAAATTTGGAACTATAAAGTAGCATAAAATGATACCCATTTTCCCCATGAATCTCTTTACCAAAATCAAGCGTGGTCTACGGAATAAACTCACTTTTTCTGGGCTGATCTACCTACTCTTGGAGTACCACCAGATTTTGACATCCCTCCCAAGATCTTCCGTCTTGCCTACAAGAGTAAAAGACCGATCATGATGGATTGCAGTGCTGGTGTAAAAAGAAGTGGTATGGTGGGAACAATCTTCCTCGAAACGAACTACATCCAAAACTCCCAAAAGCGGAGTTCGTTGACAATTACGATGCCTATCTCAAGAAGATTGTCGTGGAGGAGACAAAAATATGCTGGAAAAGGAACACTTCTGAAACATCAATTTATGTTAGTTGTGTTTGCAAGTTTTGGAAAGAGAGTTGAGAAGGTATCTAATAAAATAATTATCTCATAATCAATAGATATTTAAAACCTCGTTACAAACAGGAAGACCATTAAAATATTAAAAGCATTCATTGGAACTGTGAAGAAAATTTGTATCATCTTTAATTGTCTACGTAGATAACTATTTTCAGTGCATTCGTCAATTATGACTCACAACAATAGCTTATTTGCCAAATAATCATATACATATTTACCACATTAACTTTATTTTGTAAAAATCTAAATGACACTTATTTTTATCATCAGAAATAAGATTTTCCTTGATCAAAATGTATGTCTTAGATAAACTTAATTACTACAAAATTGGAGTTTGTGTTATAATTACATAGACAGATAAGCAACAAGACATACATAATCATAATAATGACAATTCGAAGCACTTTTTCTCAAATGCGTGGTTAAATAAATCTCACTAAACTTCATTTTATACATATAATTAACTGTCTCGATGACAAAATATTATGTTCTCGGCACTTATTTAAAGTGAACATTTTATAAACCTAATAGTGTTATCAGACTCCATTGGTTGTTTTACCACATTTATATTATTTATAAGTGCAAACATGAAGGAATCTCGTGAATAAAGGAATTAAAATGATAAAATACTATATTTAAGAATGGAATGTATTGTGTCTTTGAATATTAAACAAACATATAAGTATATGTAATTCGTTCTTCAATCCTTCATTTTATAATTATTTACCTTTTGAATATTTTCTTCCTATACACAAGTTTATTTAAATATTATTTCATGTACTTTTCTTAATTAGTTTCGGACTAAGAATTCCTTCTAATAAAAATTCACTGGATCAGTTCATTTTTTTCAAGCACATCATAATGAATCGAAACGTGAGGTTCTTTTATGGTTTAGCCTGTATTACAACACTACTACTTGCATCTACATTATTTTTGAATTTCAATAGATCACAGTTTGTTATTTTACCTAGGAATCTGAATAATCCAAAATTCGTAGAACTATTACTTACTAACTATACTCCAAATGATAAGGACAAAAATGAATTCATATCTTTTACCACAAATGTAACGTTTAGCACCGATTTTGAAGTTAAGAACGACCTTGGTTCTGCATATATTTTGAACAGTACAACAAAACTACCCATGTATCTTATTAAACATATTTCAAAAAATTGCGGAGCATTAATAGACGAATTTAGCGGCAATTACAAAATCATATATTTTGACCCAAAATTGCAATTTCCGGCTACAAGTAATCTTACATCAAGATATGAAGAAAGAGAATTGAAAGTGGATATTGACTCTTTTCATGATCACTTTATTATTATTGATAGTAAATTTATTGATGGTGCAAATGAACTTGTAAAAAGCATAAGTCAGGGAGTACTACCAATAATTAAAAGTTCAAATGTAGAAAACCTACCCCTTATAAGTTCATATTATGATTGGAACAAAGCTGTAATTATAGTTGAAGACAGTCTTCTACAAGATAATACAAAGTTAATGAAGAACGTCATATCCAAGTATGGATTTGTAATTAATGAAATGAAGCAGTATGGAATAAAATTATTGTCTTTTAATTTCAAAAACGGAAGAGCTTTGGCTGATAATATTAACGAATATATTCATTATCAGTTACATCATGAACCTATGAGCAAAAAAATTAAAGCTGATTATGTGTACGAAGAACAAAAAAATCTGTTTGATATAAACTCAAAAAATGATGTCATACATACAAACAAGTTTACGGCAGTAATTCTTTTTTATAAAAGGCAAGAAGCACTATTAAAGTTATTGCAAGAATTAAATAAATGTAAAAGTTTGGAGAGAATCCTTATTGTTTGCAACAATCAAAATACCGCATCAGTACCCCATTTTGATTATTGGAAAGGAATAACCAAACAAGTATTTTTTATAAAAACAAATGTCAATTCCCTAAACAATAGATTTCTACCTTACAATTTGATAAATACAGAGGCAGTCCTTTCACTTGACGAAGAACAAAGACTTAGTAACACACAATTAGAATATTATTATGAATCATGGAAAAGCAATAAAGATTCGTTAGTTGGGTATTATTCAAGAAAAACTGATAAATCAAATGGAATGGATGTATATGTTCCTAAAAAAGGAAAATTTTATGATCTCATACTGACTGGTCACACATTTACTCATGTAAAATATCTATACGCATATACATACAACTTACATAACGAAATGCTAGAATTTATTGCAAAGAATTTCAATTGTGAGGATCTCGCATTTAACTTTATTGTTAGTATTATAAGTAACAAACCAAACTATAGCTTCACCAAAGGTTCTGATCTAGGTCGAAATATGAAAGCGTCAGAAATAGTCCAGAAAAGTATATCCTCCAAAATAAATCATTACACTGAAAGAAATGAATGTATTGGACATTTAATTAAACTATTTGGTTTCAACCCATTAATTAAAAATGTAGTATACTTAGATTCTTATGATTAATTTTTACAAATATTTATTTTAATAAGAAAGATTTATTAAATTGTAATATTATGTCTTTTTTAATTCAATCTTTGGAATTTTAAGCTATCTTTTTTCTTGATCTTGGAATTGCGAAGAAAATTACATACAAAATGAACTAAAAAATTGCTTAAAGAAATTAAAAATAAATAAACTTACAAAAACAAAATTAAATATGCAGAAAAATGTGGTTGTTGCTCTATATCCATATATTTCCTGCAAAAAAGAAGCACCTACAGGCCCAACGCAGCCACCTAAAATGATCTCAGTAGAGATGTTGTAAAATTGAAATTACCTAAAGCATAGAAAGCACTGAATATTCCCGATGCAATACCGTTTGTATTAACATTATTTCTGAAATCGATGTTAAACTTGATCAAACGCTAATGACTTACTGATAACCATATTCGATTGTGATAATATCAATAGCTAATTTGAAACTTGTTAAGAACAACGCACTCCCAGCCATACCCTGGAGTATTAGTGACATAACAACTAACGGTATACTCGTATCAATTGGTATGAATGTAACTGGACCCAAAAATACTAGAGACACCGAACACAGTCCTAACCCAAACGTAATTAATTCTTCAATTATGTTAAATCTGTGAAGAATTGGTCCTATTACAAGTACTGAAAGTGAATATACAGCGCCTGATAAGAAGAAAATGACTCCCAATTCTGTTGAGGACAGATCAAATCTTTCTAAAGCAGATGGCAAAATGGGTGAAATGAAGTTGAACATAGCTCCAACGATACAGGTCGTCAGGAGCATAAACCAAACGTAGGGCATTGCAGCTATCTGCTTGAATCCAAATTGTTGTTTATGGGAATGTGGATGGTGTTCTTCTTCCATCTCAAAGTCTCGAATATAAATAAAAACGAGAACTGTATTAATTATTAGCAATAAACTAACAAGCATGAAGGGATGTTGGTATCCACCAACATCATACAAAAAACCTGAAATATAATCACCATTATTTAAGGGCAAATCATCTCCAATTTTTCGCACTTAATTTAAATGCAAAAATTATTTGATTTACATAAATGTTTAAATGGCATTAGGTTGTTGTTAAAAAGAGAATTTTTTTCAAGAATAAAACTTATAAGAATTTTAGCGATATTTTCAAAAACTTTTGTTGCATTAAGTAAGACTCGCCTGAGATAGGTGGCGAAATGGCAAAACCCGCGCCTGCGAAAAATTCACTTGCAGCCATGATTGATGTGATATTCTTAGGAAAGTCTTTTGTTATGGTTGTAAATATGCTCACCAATACACAAGATGTTCCAAGCGACTGAATTACGCGTAAACAAAATGTTGCATTAAAAAAATAGAGATGAGTTTCGATGTGGTCAGTAAAGCCAAATAGAAATGTTCCTATAGTTACAAGAAGCAATCCGAGTGCATATGTTTTTCGTACTCCGAATATTGGTAACTAAATATATGGGGTCGTGGGTGGAATGATTACTTTAGAATTGGTTTTACTTACAATTTTGGTTACTACCAGACTACCAACAAATACCACTAAAATATAAAGATTTAATAAGTCGAGTAAATAAAGGATGTTTATTGCTGAAAATTGTGCCTACCTAGAGAAAAAATTCCAAAAATAAGTCCAATTTCTGATAAAGTCAATCCTTTTTTTGTTGCAACTTCTGCGAAGAATGGCAAAATTACTGTGATGGACATTTGTAGATTCACATTAGTAAATAGTATCAGTAAAAAAGTAATCCATTCTGATTTAGTAAATGTTGAAAACGATTTTTTAATAGGAGTAGGTTCTGCTCTTTCAAAGTTTAACGGTTCTATTTCATGATTTTTGTCCATTTTTTGTATATCAACAAAAAATTTATAAATTTGGAAGTGTAGTAAATAGTGACTTTTAATAATTAACAAGAAGTGTGAATATTGTTTGAATTATGTAACTAACATTAAATTTTTTAACACCACACATAAATTACAGCAAATTTAGTTGCATTAACTTTTTTGATCCGATTACCAAAAAGATTTTTGCTGATAACAAAAGCTGCCCGAGTTTGATCAACCAAAAAGCTTCTAATGCGAATGAAAATAACTTGCCTTATGATCATCAGCTATGAATTGTTAATGACTTTGATTAAATCGCTGTAACATTTAACGGCGCTTAAAAAATTCGTTCACATGTATTTCAATATGATGAGAATGGTTTGAATATGTTTGATCTTTAAGAACCTTTTTACAATATGATGAGTTTGATCGAGTATGAGATTATTTTGTGACTGCATTACAGATAACATCTATGTGCACTTTTAAGTGATTAATCAAAATGATTTGACCTCTAGTCATTAATTTTGAGTTGAAAATATTTTCTAATTTTAAAAAATGTCTGGATTAGTTAACTTGTTGCTGTTGGACCGAAAAAGAACATCCCTCTGCCAGACAATTATAATCATAAAATCAAATATTTGAACAGAAACTATTTTCTTTTTATTATATTACCTCATCAATAATATTTTACTTTTTATTATCAAATAATACTTCACTTTTTGTCGAATAAATAAATATATCCACTGTAAATATTTTGACTGCACTTTAAAACAGTAATGGGGAAGTGATTCATACACTTGACGCTTTCGGCTTCCAGATAATTATACTTTGAAATGAGATATATTTATGTGTTTCTATGATTTGTATGTCAAAGCAATAAAACAACATAATAATTTGTTCAAATTAGCCATTACGTTAAATGTTTTTGGAGTGGATCAAACTGGTCTTGTTTATTAAAGTGAATATTTTCAATATGCCAGAGTGTATTTTGCAATTTACAGAAACAATTAAGGCACTTAATTCAAAGATTATCCTTAGTTGATCACATCCTACGTAACTAGTGTGATAAATTCGGTGGATTCCCTAATAAATAATACGTTCTTATCCTTTGTAAATATTTGGTAAGCAGTCTTTTTGAGGAATAATAATGACCAAATACTCATTTCCAAAAGATTAGGAGCACTTTTAAAGCAAAAGCTGGTATGACCTAAGAAGAGAAGACATATACCACTAATATTCTCATAACAAATTAAAAAATTTATGGATTTAAAGAAGTTAGAAATGGCAATATAATATTGTTTATTCGACACCGCTATTGAGTGTCAATTAATAGTATTGCATTAAAGCTGGAGAGAAATGAACACATAAAATAAATATTTTTCATTTTGTCTCTTATCTTAACTTTGGGCTTTTTCTACTTTCATGGCCACAAATAATTTATTTTACATATTCTTAACTCTTCCCCACAAGCTACAATAATTTAAATTCACGGGAAAAGTTTCCTGTTATGGTGGAGTTGAAGCTATGTTGTATAAATACCTTGTTAAATAAGACTGGTTCTTCCCAAACTGAAAAAGTTAAGCTTAATAAATAATTGAGTAATCTATTCTTAGAATTAACTAAATAATGGCATAAAACAAGCTCGTTAAAAACTATTTTTAAAGTTGTGTTAAATGAGAAAAGCTGGATATAATTTTATGCGTTCTCTTAAATTTGTTTTGCCTGTTGAAACATTTAAAATTAAGTAAATTAAAAAAATGTACTTGATATAAACACGTCAAATTGTTACAGACGAATGTTATTCTAAATGACAAAGGATTAATTAATTATTTTTGTTTTTTATCAACTTGTACCTTATGTTTTGATAAGTACCACTCTTTACCAATGACACCAAAAAGTTACCTTAATAATCTAGTATAAAGTGATATCTTCTTTTACTATGTACCCATTTCTACTTTAATCCACTGTTCTTTCTTTATAAATAATACTAAAAGTGAAAAAAGTTGACCACAAATTAATTCCCATTACTACAACAGATCAAACGTTGAAAGTGTGAAAGTGCTAATTTACATACCAATTCTTATTGTTATAATATGTTTTCATTTATTTATTTAATCTTTTGACTGCAAATCTAAAATTGAATTTCCATTTAACGGCTTCAACTTATTTGATGTTAATAACAGTTAAATATGTATTGATAAATGTATCCAGTTATTCTTCCTACCATAAAGACACAAATCTATGGAGTTATATCCTGAAACATATGGCACCAATCTCTGAAATGTATACCCTTCTAATTACGTCATCACAATAACTGTTAAACTAATCCATTTGTTCCAATTTACCATTATAAATGTTAAAAATAGAAACTTTAACACTTATTTCACTTAATCATCTTGAAGTACCAATAGAACATTAACTCTTTACCTACTATCATCGCCCACCACCTCATCTTCTAATAAAAATGCGTATTTAATTTTCTTTTTAATAATAATCAAAACAATTTACACACCCATTTATCAGCTTAATTTTGATAACATATTTTTTCCGAATAACATAAACACAACCACAACCGCTGCCCATCTCCAACTTTTGGTCTTATAAGATGATGGACTTTTTCTATTTTTAAAAATCATTTCAATTGTAATATCAAATTTCATTGATATGAATATACATACTATTATTTTGACACAATTTTTGAATAGATTCAGCGCGAACCTACTACACCATCATTACTATAGTATAATATAACTTTTTCACCAAAGCAACAAATACAGGATCTTTTGTTAACTTTTTTGTGTACATAAACAGTGTGTAGGTGTAAAGTTATTAGTATTATTGAACCTGAGTCATACCATTAATACCAAAGAGAACTTCCTCATTATGTTAAAACCAAACAAATTTCCTTCATTAATAATAATTTACTTTTAATAGTTTTATAATCCCTTCCGAGTGGGTGTTGGCAAAATTAGTTCTCACAATAAATATACCCAACTTCTTCATATATATGTAATATATTTAAGGTGCTATTGAATAACCCAAAGACTAACTATCATTAAAGGGATTAAGAAGAAAAAGTAAATATTTACTTTAATATCTTTAATTAAGATTTATCATTTTTGCAGAAGTTAATTAAATCTCGGTAATCATTAATCCTTTTGAATACACAAAAACTCCGTGATAATTCATATACATATTTCTGAAATTGATATAAGATATGCCCGTTTAATTAAACAGGGAATTATATAAAAAAATAAGTGTATATTCTAGAAATTGCGTGCATCTTTTAACGTTTTTTTGTAAATTTATTAAAATTTATTTTGAACCAATAAGATACATCATATCATAATGATATCACTTACAACCATAAAAAGACCTAAAATGTTATGATTTCCTGAGGCACCGATTAATGAGACCCTTTAAACAAAATTTCCAGACTGAATCCAATGAAAATGGTATAATCTTGATGTCAACATCCTCTCTTTAAGTTATTTTAAAACATACTTATAGACAAATCAAATTGTATGGCCCTGCAATTACTATTTTTTGCAACATACTTTCAAATTCAATATAAAAGGTAGGGTGGAGCCAAATATCTATTTAAATTGCCATATTTTGTTGTAAAGATGTCAATTCTTTCGTAAGGGAATTTTACTTAACTTCTGACATTAATTAACTTTTATTATTTTGACTCTTGTTATTTTTATATTTGTGTACAGCAATTTTAAGGGATTTATTTCACATATTTTGTTGTTTAGTAGCAAACAATCATGAAAGATTTGTTTTTTGAAGGGGATAAATATTCAATGTAACACTTATTTTAGACAATACCAAAAATGAAATTGCTTTCGATATGTCTGAAAGATTATTCCCTCCATTCAGAAATGTATTTAGGAGTTTATTTATAAATGAATTTAGATATTTCTTCAACTGTAGATGACATACTATAACATAGGTAAAGGGCTTTGTCTAGAATATGTTTTTGAAGTTAATGATGTATCTCATTTCTTAGCCGATACAAATAATCATGTGTTTCTGTCTACCGAAATATGATATTTTTTGTATATTTAAGAGTCAACTGTTTCTGTTACTGACAAATTAGCGCAATTTTTGAGTTAATATTTTTAAGACAAAAACAAGTATTTTACATACTTTTTAATGTAAAAACAAGACTTATGCAACTTTTGTCTATATTTAATTGTAGCTAAAATCAATTTAGCAGATTTCTCAAAATAATTTTTTTTCGATTAAGTAAGAACTTCAAATCTCAATTATCATATCCCCCATCTGTGAGAGAGTCTTTTAATCAAAAGTAGTTTCCCAAAAAGTTGATTTTCCGCTCAAGTTATTATCTTCTATTAACATTTAAATACACTAATCTATTAGAATCTACCTCTTAAAGCGGAGAAAAAAATCGGCATCATCCGCTCACATTTCTTATCACACCTTTTCAATTATTTATTGTTAAGTTTATAATTTTCAATTCGCACAAAATTCCAAACTCTATTACTTTACGCATAAAGACACATCTCGAAACAAAAGAATTTGCACACACAAATTACTTACTCCTTCAAAATTAAAACTTATACTATGTTTATTTTTTATTTATTTTTGTTGAGAAAATATAAATTTTGTGCATTCATATACATAATCGGTTTCCTTTATATTTACGGAACCAATTAAAGTATACAATACATTTATGGCTCAAAATAAATCAAAATATATCTTCGAATGTTTTTTATTTACTCACTATTTGTCCATTATTTATGTTTGACAATTATCATATAATTGTGAATTGGTAAAGGGGGCAAAAATGGAAGTAAATAATCATAATGGGTAAATCAAATATTTCTTGAATTACAAGTATAAGCAAGTTAATAAATGGCAACCCTTGATAAGAGAATTTTAATTGATATTAAATTTAGTGGTTTGCAAATAAAAATATATTTTTCCAAATGTTAATCATTCTCATCATAAACTTTAATTGAATTTTCCATTTTCAAAAGTTAGCTGAACTATTAGTTTAATGACCCATAAACTTAAAACGCGACTAATAATTTATTTGTTTAATTAATGGGGCTTTTATTATGAGTTTTCAAAATGAGCTTTCTATATGAGCTTTGAGTATAAGCTTGGTGGAAAAGGAAGTAAATAAATAGTGTAAAATGCAAACATATTATGGATGTTCAATTAATTCGAAATCCTACAATAAAACTTTCCCTTAATCTTTTCCAATTTAAAAACGTGTCATTATTACCAAAACTGGTCCTCTTTATCGTAGCATTATATTGTTATTTTGGAAAAGATATAATTTGAATTAATTCATATTTTTTAACTATTCCTATTTAAATTCATCTTTGACATGCAGAATTTGATTCAGCAAGGTTTAAACTATTCTGCAAATTGTTATATTCATCTAATTTTCTATTTAACTCAAACATATACCTTATTCTTTGAAACAGGTCATTCCATACATTTTGTGGACTTCTTAATTCTAGTGGTATATAAAAATGCGTTGCCCTTTAACTAAAGAAAGATTATTTTGGATTCCTTAGACAGAGTACAGAAAATAATTGTTAGAATTGTTAATAGTTAAAAGGTATTAACATCCTTTCGACGTGGTCCTCATTTCCTTTAGAACTTAAACTGAGTAAATGTTCATTTCTTTTTGATGTAGCCATTCCAATTACTAAGAAGACCTGAATTCCTGCGTTGATTCGTGTGTTATTTACTTTCTTGAAAGCTGTTTATTAAACGCATATATTCTATACTTTGAACTCCACTGAGTAAAGAAACTTTTTTAGACATACATAGTCTTTTAATTTAGTGAGATAAATTTCATTTGCAATTGATGTATCAAAAGTATTTCTTAAGATTAAGTAAGGGAAATAAGAGATGTCTAACTTTGATCGAGCATACATTTAGATAAGATCATCTGTAGTTTGACAATATAGTTTACACTATTTGGTTTTTAAGGACATGTATGTTGTTGTTCATATGCGCCAATGTTTTGACTAAATATGTTTAATATAGTTTATATTGTTTTGCACAATCTTTTGCAAACACCAGTATTCTTAATTAAATGTACTAAACAATTGATGTGAATCATTTTTTGTACAAAATGAAAATGACGTAAACTAATAAATGATTAATACTAAAGTCACTTGTATATCACTCAGTTGATCGTGTCTATTTATTTAGCAAGCGGTTATTATGAAAAAACTAATCAGATTCTATTTGTATTGCTTTAATATAAAAAGATTCTTTTATAAATTCATTTTTTGTAAATTGTAATATATCTCTTACTATATACTTTTTAAATATTATATGACAAATTCAAAGGTAGTTTTTTAAGGCCTATTCTTTTGAAAAAGAACTTCATCATACTAAACTAGTGTGTAAATTTATCTATCTATTGTAAAAACCCTTAAAATGTCTTGATAAATATAACATTTATACACTTGCAAAAACTTCTATTTCCTACAATTAAAAAAAGTTGCATTTCTTTATGATTGTTGTATATGTCAAGTTGTCCCAACTTTTTTTTATGGACAAACAAAAATATGTGTATACATACCAATATACAATTTGTTTGTGGTTAATACCCAAAAATAGAAAGAAAACAACATAAATTGGTGTTGTGTTAAGCTCTTGGCATTATCTTTTAAGTATGACTTTGTCATCAATTATACTACTTTTACACATACTTTGCAATTGTCTTTATACAAAAATCTTGACTTTATATGGAAAGTTTTTTGTTTTCAAAACATAAATGCCAAAAATGTGTATGAAAATCATAATAGTAATTTAAAAGAGGCTTGAAGTTAAGAATTTGATAATTCTGTCGTTATCGCAAGAAAGATTATTTTAGATACTTATAGAAGATATATTCATATTTGTAGGTCATAATATCCATTCAAATTGTTTCTTTGTCATAAAAAATATGACGGACACATTAGTTAGTAGTATTAGTATTATAGCAATATTATTGTTCATCTTATATATTTATGTTCTTTCTTGAGACAAAACAAAAAAGAGATTTGAATTGATAATAGGGGATAAATAATATTTATTCATTCCGGAAGATTTGTATCAAAAAATAGAATGTCTTTGATTTAGCAGATTTATTTATTGTTAAACAATAATAAGATCAAATTCTTTTTGTGTTTTGTTATGTTTAGAAGTTTAGCGAGATTTGAAGTTGAGGGTTAGCAAAATTGAAGATGAAAGGGATTTTTCAATCACACGCTAAGTAGGAGTTAACAAGATCAAAGAGCTTGTAAAGATACCTTATAGTTGTTTAATCGAAAGCATTATCTCTTGAGGAATATAATTTGTCGTCTATCAAATCGTACTCCCATTAATGTGAACTAATTCAGTCTATATGAACTAATTCATTCTCTGTCAACTAATTTAGTCTATATTTAAAGGTTATACATATATTTCTAGTCCAATCATACTTTTCCTCAAATATCATCCGTCCTTTTAAAAGAATTGTCTTTTGTATATTTGCAATAACTTATTAATCTATCTATCACTTTACTTTTTATGTGAGGACGATACTCTTGAAAGTTTAGTGGTGTGTGCTCAAAAGTTTGTTGTAATAGATATGTATAATTAGTTATCTTTTATTATTTATTGGGCTAAGTTTGTGTATTGCTCTTTTTGCAAATTAATAAAATTTAAAACAATTTATGATTTGATGATCGTTTAGAGGAAACACCACCACACGCAAAATTTAGTTTGTTTAGGGAAAAGTCGTTATTTATTATCACTATCAAATAAACTTAGCCATTTTCTATTTTTACACACTATCACATTTCTTATATTATATGATGTGTATCTATTTTAGACTATTATATTTTGATTTTTGCCAATTTTTATGCGGCTTTTGATAATAACATTCATTATGTTACTTCATACAAAGACTCTAAAAACCGACCTTCTTCTTTTATTTTAGACACGACGATTATAGGTTGTCTTTGCATTAATACCAAAAACTTGCAACGTTTTGTTATGCTTGAAATGATACCACAACTAAATATATCAGCTCTAATAAGCAATTGTCTCTATGACAAGTAAATTGGCCTTATATTGGGCCTCAAAAGCCCACGTCACCTACACACCACATAATATATGTGAGATAAACGTCCTATTTAACCGAATTTGGCTGAAAATCTACTAAATTTGACAATAATTGGTAGATTTTATTAATGTTTTTAACTCAATTCTACATTCTTCTAAATGCGTCTTCATCTGCATTTATTTACATTATTTTAAATTTTAGATATAAATTCAGACGGAGTATATTTTAGATAGAAGTTCAAAACGGTTCATAGTTGATGCCTCTTATGGTTTTTATTGATACTAACCGTTTTTTACAATTATCGTCATTGACACCACTTTTATCACTTCAAAATTGACGAAAGAAAAGGAAAGAATCTTAAGTATATTTAAATATAGTTCGCATTCTTTGAGTTAATTAAAAGAGTTTAAACTGTTAACTTATATATACTTTGGAAGTTTGCTTTAAAAATCATTTGTAAATTTGTGACATATCAAAGTGATGGTTCTCCCTTAGTGCTACTATTTTTTGGTTTGAACAAATAAAAAGATAATTATAGCTTTGTAATATAATAAAAAAATTAATGTTCAAAACAAGGCTTAAAAATTGCATTGTCTAGGATAACAATATCTAATATTTGGCATCTAATGCCCGTGGCTAACTGAAAAATTGCCTTGAATTGCATCCTTTTGTTTTTTGAAAGTAGATATTAAGCATCCATCTTTTTGTGTCTAAAAAATGCATTCTATTTTAAGCTGTATCAATTTTAATTCATTTGTGTAAATACAAGAGAACAGCTTCACCCTCAATTTAATTTTACATTATTCAACATAATGTAACATCAACTTTGAATACACTTAATGCAATATATAATGTTATATCTACTTTTTTCGAAAATTTATACAAAAAGGTTACCATCTTTGGCATTAAACCCCCGCTTGTTTTAAATTATACATGTATATTTATACATATTTTCATCAAGGTTCACTTAATGTTCTTCTCATTAACGGCTTTTAATATTTAAGAAGCCAGAAAAAAGGTTTTAATGAACATACATAATATTACAAAAAAAATTAACTTTTATGACCACTTTTTTTGGTGTTTCTATAAACTGAAATTTCGCCTGGCTGTGACACTCTCCCCTTCCAATAAACGTACATATAATGACATCCTTATGTTTAGTTATAAGACAAGAGGTGGTGTGTTACAAGCTATAAATTTTTAGTTTCTTCGTAAAGATTCACCATATATTAAATAGAAGTATTGTATGCAGATGTATGTATATCTTTTTGTCTATTAATCCAACAAACTATCATCAACTTTTTCGCATTCTCAATGATTGGTGTTTTAATTAAATTTATTATGCTTTAACAATTTTCAGTGAAAGGGCAGACTTCTCCTTGGACTTTTATATTATCTACTACTATCTCTTTTATATTTTACACAAACAGAATGTCGTCTGAAGGAGATTTTGATTCATCGGACTCCGAAGAAGGATGCATGATTGAAAGACTGCTAACTGTTGCAATTATAGGTATGTTTTCAATATCATCCAAAAAATTGTTTTGTCTCCCAGATATTCAAAAGTTTATGATGTTGTTACGTTCAAAATTAATTGCTCTAGACAAAAGTATTGTTATTAAAGTGATCAAAATCACATTATGTTTTGAAACGAGCTCTCCTATACAAACAAATACCCCCTATGCAAATAGCCTTAAACGCATGTTTCTTAAGAATTGATAAGATATATGGCACCACAAATATATCGCTTAACAATCCACCCTCATAAGATGAACAATTTGTTAGAAGGGACCTAAGCATCCTTTAAAGAACCTCTGACACGCTTTAAATATTAATTTGATATCAACTTTTAATATTACAATTTGACATTGACGTCGAATATTACAATTTAGTGATGCAAAATAATAATTGATGACAAATTATTTGGAGCAACCACAAATCCGAATAAGTTTTTTTGTAATTGAAATATCTTTAAGTTGTTTATATTTTGGCATTATTGACACTCAACTTATATTATTTTTATTGATAATGTTCTTAAGAAGAGTGATTGAAGATTATTATGCTAAAGATGAAATATAGAATAATTAAAGAGGGTTGTTTACTTAAGAAAATTGTCATGCAATGGTTTTTGATTCAAAGTTCTGATCTTTAAAACTTTTTTGTCCTACGCATATTTAATTGCATAAGTGAATTTGGATAAAAATGTGCCATGACATGAATTGGCAGATTTTGTGCCAGCTGGTAATTTTCTCTTCTCAGAATGCATTATTAAATTACAATATTTGATAATTTTATTATACTTTATTCAAAATTGCGCAAAGTGACCAAATAGCTTATTGTATCGTTTACGGCGGCATAATTGAAATTGTTTTTACCAAATGCTTTTTAAATCGGTATGACTTCCTGGTTTAGTATAAGTAATTTATTCTTTGCTTTTTACAATCCTTAAAAAAGGATTTTAGGTAAAATAAAGTCATTTGCTGGTTTTAAAAAATAAATTTCCGCGTTTCGATAAAAAATAAATTTATTACAAATATTTTTAAGTTTAAGATGTAAGATTGATTTTTGCTTAACTTCTTCTGAGTTACTTGAGCAAGTTTTAAATGAAGTGCAAAAAATTTATTTAAAATTTAGAAATGAATAAAAGGGAATGGTATAATTTTTTCAAGAACTTATGAGCATCCACAGCATGCCTTAACAACATTCCAGTATCCGAGTGTTCCTCCAACATTGCATCCATTTGGTCCTCCGTTGTGAAGACGAGCTGTACGTTCGCATCCTGAGTATTGGTGGCAACCACCAGAATATCTCTTAACGTAATTTTCAACACAGGTGCTTGCGCATGAGTAATCATCGGAGCATCTTTTCCAGGCAGTATCAATAGATTCTCCACTTCTCATTCCAACTTTACCGCAATCTTCATAATATGGGAGTTTAATTTGAAAGTAGCTTAAAGTGATTATTAAAAGTTATTTAACATGAAACTTACCCACATGAAAGACTTCCGACGTCCATACGACATCCGATTGGCTCTAGAATATAATAAAAGTATGTGTAATCAGAAACAAATTATTTTCACGCATTTCTCTTAATAACAAGCATATGGTCATTTTGAGGCGTACATGAGACGGTTCAGGCCCTAATATAACTTACTACATCCACTTTCATGTTTGCAGATACATGAAATACAAGCGTCTCCAGCAACGACTCCAATAAAGGCAGCGATAACTAACAATTTAGCGAACATGTTAACTAATATGTGCTATAATTACGGGAATCTTCTTTAAATAGTTTCTAAAAGGTCGACTTTGGACATTCTTATCTCGGAATATTTTTATATATGTCCTTTTAAAACTACAAAATTGTTATCATGATCTTGTAAAAACTTTTATCACAAGCTTCTTTACCATTTTATTACTTGATCTTTTAAGGAAAAGGAACTTTTGGGACAGTCAACTTAACGAGGCACAAAGTGAATGGACGCTACTATGCACTAAAGTCAATGAACATCAAGCATTTAGTTGACAAAAGACAGGTTGATCATGTTTATAACGAGAAGAAAATTTTGTCTGCTCTCAGACATCCTTTTATTGTTCGTCTTTATGACACCAGCAAAGATGGCAAAAATTTGAATATGATGATGGAGTTTCTACCAGGGTACGCTATTATTTAAATGTGGATCATTTATTAACTAACAATAATTTAGGGGTGAATTGTTCAGTTATCTTCGTGCCTCAAAGACATTTCCCAGCCCAATGGCTAAATTCTATGCTGCTGAAATTGTCCTGGCATTGGAGTATTTACATTCGGCAAAGATTGCTTACAGAGATTTGAAACCGGAGAACTTAATTATCTCGGCTGAAGGGCACATAAAATTGACAGATTTTGGATTTGCTAAGAGAATCGTTGACAAGTAAGTTATTGCTAATTCACGATGCAAAATGTGTTATTCACGTAGGTGTATGCCTCCTAATCTGTTGATTATTTATCGACATAAGCTTTACTGGAAAATATTGATAATATCAAATTTAATTTGCACGTTTTTATTATCATATTACTTTTAAATTTTGATAACAACTTGCTTAAACAGGATGTATTTTTAAGTATCATTAATCAGAAAGAAAGATTGGATAATAATGTAAAATAGGAATGTGAAAAAAAAGTTTCGAATGGTGCATAAAATGCTCTTTCTTTTTGGAAGAGATGTTAAAATCATAACTAAAACACATTTATCGGTGAACAGAAATATAAACACTTTATGTATTGTATTTTAATCATTCTTATTTACAGATCATACACTATTTGTGGAACAAGTGAGTACTTGGCTCCTGAGATCCTGACCCAACAAGGACATGAAAAGTCTGTAGATTGGTGGGCTTTGGGAATTTTGATTTTCGAAATGATATCTGGGGAACCACCCTTTCCCGGTGAATCTGTAAAGGAAATTTTTGAACAACTTAAAAAGTACAAAGTAATCTCGTTTCCTCGAAGACTATTCAGTGTAAATGCCAAAGATTTAATTACAAGGCTGCTGACAAAGAATCCCATTGAACGAATTGGTTCATTAAAAGGAGGAGTTCAAGATATAAAAGATCATCCATGGTTTGAAATATTCGACTGGGAACTTTTGAAAAACAAAGCTATTCCACCTCCATTAATTCCCACTATTTATCACGAAGGAGATATTGGAAACTTTGATGCCTATCCAGAAGAAGACAGTAGGATCGAAAAAGCTTCGCCTTCTGATTTGGCTTTATTCAAAGATTGGTAGATAATGGTTGAAAACAAGCATACAATTTAAAGACATCTTTATTTGAAAGATTTTATACAAAACACGTATGAGTAGAACATTTTATGGTTATTATGGGTTGTAAATATCGATGTGAATCATTTCAATTTAGTATAAGTGATTCTTTTTTCCAAAAAATATATATGATGTCCTTAAATTTTTATTATCTATTATTAAATTATTGTTATAAACTTTTGTATTTGCATCTCATTGAAATAATATTTATTTCAGTTTATGATTCATTTTAAATAAATAAAATATAATTCATAAATGCAAAGTTCTTTTTAAATACCACAACAAGTGCAAATGAATAGATAATATATTTACTAGTAGAATTCATTCACGAAAGTTCATAAAGTAATAAATAATGAGCAGAAAGTAGATAAGCCAATAGAGATTTAATGGTGGGATAATCTTTATTGCATTTTTTGAGCTTATCTATTCACAATTCATATACAACTTAGCTAAAATAATCTTCGTGTATTATAAATAGATTTTGCAGAAATAGATTAAATGGCTGTATTTGATGTTGGTATAAATTTAATAAATGTTGCAATAAGTTATAAATCATCAAATTTCAATATTATTATGTTTAATCTCAGACAGTTCGTTTTTGCGCAACCCATATTTTTTAAAATTGTGTTAAAAACATATCTACAAAAATTCTTTTGCTAAAACATGTGTAGGTTATTTTAACTCTGTTGAAGCATCAACTATCAAAGCGATTGAAGATACCTATGTTCATAGCAATTATTTTTCTTTCTATCCAAGTTTCCCCAATAGTAGAATTTCATAATCATGAATTATTTATACTTGTACGTTCTTTTTTTCCTAGTGCAAAATAAGTGGACTTTAAAAGTATGTTTAACACCATTACAACTCTAATAAATCAATTAATGATGTTACAAATATTTCTTCAACCTCAATTGAAAATAGTTTTTATTTCAGTGGTGATTGCTTTAATCAAGTTGCAAACATAAATTTGGATAGTCATAGAACTGCGATCAATGTAATATATGGAATGGATGTCACTTCAGTCATTATCGTTGCCGCATTATACCGTGTAATTATTTGTCTAAGAATTAAATTGGAGACATTTATGTACTATGTTTTGTCTCAACAACGCATATCAAAGCATACTTTTGTAAAAGATTTACAGATTTTTTATGAAAGTTATGGTTTAGACATCTTTAGAAGAAGATCCCAAAATATTTCTCAAATGATCAACTTGAAAAGCTTGACAATTTTTTTAATTTGCAAAGAAATGAACTCATATTATATAATTTTAATCGAAATGGAAATATCGAAGAAATTATTTCAGGAGGTTGACCAAAACCCAAAGAACTTCACATCAAAAGTAATCGCTATTTCACGACCTCTGACAAACATTTCTTTATACTTTTAAAAAGTTTAAAGTTGGGTTCTTGGGTTTTATTGAAAATATTAAATGTAATGTGCCTGAAAGATTATGTGTTTTAATTATTAAATGTTCCAATTACATCCAACCAAAAGATGTACAAAATGGATTCTTTACCCCAGCATCTATTTAAAAGGATGAATTTATTAATCAGAATTGTTCCTGCAACACAATGATTGATTCATTTGCAAAATACCATATCAAAAGGGTCAAAAAGAAAAATATCTATTACACTTATTTGAAGAATGTACATGATTTTAATTTATTTGACGTCATATCAGAAAAGAACAAACAAGTCACTTGGTCTTTCTAATGCATTTTGTAATTATTTCTTTTTAAATTAAATAAACTTTTTCAAACAAATATTCATTTTATTCATAACACAAACAAAGGAATATCAATTTCAATTATTTCAATAAAGAAATAAATTACAATTCCGGATGCTTAGCCTCATGTTCGACCTTAGAAGCGCTCTTGCCAGCAAGTAATCTTTGAATTTGTTCATCATAGTCAGCCCATTCTGGAACGATTCTTCTAGCAGCATCAAGTTTAGGTTCTTTGGTAAGAGGATTATTACAAAGATCAATTGTCTTAGCCTTTCCTTTGGATCCTAGAAGACAAAATAAGGTTTTAGAACAGCATTTTTGTGTTATTAATTTTGTATTTAGCTGAACACTAGTTATTTACACGTCATAATATTTAGCATCAAATTTAAAGAGACTGCATACTAACAGCTAATTAAGACTTTGTACTTTGAAACTGGAGTATTAGCTCAGGCTATTTGCATGTAACTTAAAATCAAATTAAACGTATATTACTCATTCTTATTAGTCTTAGTACTTAAGATCGCATCAATTGGTGTTTATTTATTTTAAATGGTAAGTGAAAAGAAACAATCCACCTAAAAGAAAGATTCCCCCAGTTTCGGAAGACGACGTTAAAGGACTTTCACAAGTATTCTAGAGTAGTGCCAGCATTGAAGCTGTGGTGATTAAAAGAAGTCTCACTTTTGGACGAAGTTCAAAGCATGTTAAGGATGGAGTATCTCTTAAGACATACTCACTCATTGTTAAAACGTTCATGAAGATGTTGGTTGCTTACAGTGAACTAGAAGATCAAGATCTTTTCTGAGAGTTAGTCATCAAATGCAATCCAGAGTGGAGTCTCAAATAAGCTCAAGGAAAAGAAATGTTCCTGTTCGCATTGTCAAAAGAAACTTTCAAACCTCGACCACATGAAATTCCTTCGCTGCAAGGAATTAAAAGACAAAATGAACGCTTTTAGAAAATAGATTAGTGCGATGTTGATTGGTGTTCCTGATGGAAATAGTTCGAGATTTGAGAGTTGCAGTAACCAAAATCAACACATATCGGCTAAAGTCACTAAAATGTATGCATACTCTACATCTGTTGCTTATTTCGATGTGAAATCTAAAAGAGGGTTGCCACCTAGATTATCTCTAATTTGGGAGAGGTGTATGATAATACCAAATCTCTCTTCAGTCAACTTGGAACTAAAACGACTTGCTGGGTATGATTGATTGAGAAGCAGTTGAACTAGTAGGAGAATATCTCACTCATGTACTCTGCGAAACCGGTAAAAACGATCGAAATGACGTGCCAAAAAAGTTGATTCAAGTCACGATTACTCCAGACGAAACATTGGCTAAAGCTGTGAAAATCAAGAATCAACTCAAAGCTAATAAGAGAGACAAATCATGCTGTGTTACTTGTTTTTAGATCTACTGTTGTTGCTGATAGGTGTAAAAACGCTATGCGGATGAATCAGATAACATTGGAAAAAAATGAGAGCTCACAGACATAGCTTCAACTCTCTTTCAATTGGGACTTCGTTTTTGAAAGAAGGAGAAATTCCCCCAACAAATTTGTTATTGCAGGAAAGAAGTTGATTGCTGTCAAGAAAGAGTATCCATCAAAGACTATTGCCGAAAATTTCGAAGTTATACTCATCAACCACGACTCTAGAAAGCCATCTTTGGATTCGTATCAAACATGAACCCCAAACAAACTCGCGAGTTGCAAAACTTATTCTAAATAACTTTTCAGAATGTGAATATAAAGAGCACATTGTGAAATATTAAAATGTATTTTTGTGTTTTCTCATATATCCTAATTGATTTTGAATAATAAACTTTTTTAACTTTGTCCAGTAAGTTACCCTAAAATAAAAAAATTAGTTAGGATCATCAAAGAGGCAATTACTTGATCGCACCAAGTTTCACACCATAACCATTCTTGTGGTAGTGACTTGATTTTGACTTGATGAATCATGTTATTTGGTAAATCTTGATCCAAGTTAGCTAAACTATTGGGATCAGCACTAAGTCCTAAAATTAAAGAAATGTAATAACTAAATTTGAGGAATAAATAAGTTACCTTGATATTGTCCACGCAGTCTGTCTCCAGCAGCAATTTTTCTGAATTTAGCCAAATCAACGACGTACAGCGCTGAGATATGATATCTTCTTCCAGCCAAATGGTTAGCCCAGTACCCACTCTTCCAGAATCTGAACCCATCCATTTCTTTTTTGTTGTCGCAGAATGGAGTATAACCGTATGGTGCCCCTTCCAAATCGAAGTTCATCAATTCCATCATATCAGTTCTTACAATTTGATCGGCATCAACGAAGATAATTTTTTTAACATGAAGTGGGAACAATACATCCAAGAAAAGGATCTTGTATCCCCACATAATTCTTTGTTTTTCAGTTTGTTGATGAAGCCAACGAGGCCATTTGTATTCTATCAATTCATACTTAAATCCATATTCTTTAGCCATGGGGTCCAGTGATTCCTTAAATTGAGGACTCACATAGTTATTGAGAATCCAGAACTTGACAGGGTGTTTTGTTTGCTTCATTACACTAACCATCATAATTCTCATCAAACGTTCATACATATGGCCACTAGCAAGACTGAAAATATTAATTTCTTCGTACGTTTCTCCAGCTACTAAGTTTTTAACTGATGACCAAATTGAACTACCGTCCTCATCATCCATTGAACCACTGCCGCTTTCACTCAAAACATTTTCATTCAGCTTATCTGCCTTCTTTGCTACACGAACTTTAATAACACGTCCAAGTAATGAATCTATTAATACAGTAATGACGTCATTTGTTTGCTTTTCTGTATTAGTATGTGATTTGATGTCATAAATTTCGCTACTTCTCCCTTCTCTAAGTGTAAGATTGAACACTCCGGGATTTGCTTTGAGCTGGAAATAACCAAGGTTGGCCATTACGATTGTATCATACAAATGCTTTTCCTTATCAGTTCCCAAATCGAATTGCAGGCCACGAGGTGGACTTCCTGTCACGTCATCGAAGCAATGTCCCTCTAGTAAGATGTTTCTAAGTTGGAATTTAGAGACAATGTCAGACTTTGTGCCTTCCATTTTGATATTATCCAAGTCATAATCAGCAACAATAGGTTGGATCATCCAGGCATCTGGTGAAATAACATTCAAAGTCAACAATTGTTTTCTCGGCAAATTTTCAAACACAGCTAATGGTACTGCAACTTTTCCTTCAGAGTCAAATGTTACTTCCTGTTCGGCAACGAATCTATAAAGTGTTACTTAAATATTGTTTTAAATTTTTAAAGGAACTATATGCCAAGGGTTTCCTTTTAAAAAATTTATATTACTTATGTTCGAATTTGTCGGTGTTTTCAACGTATTTATGTTGTTATTTAATTTATGACGTTTACTAATTACTTCTCTTTCTCTTAGTTGCCCACTCACTCAAACTGCTGTTAGCTATGGAGGAAGATGGAAAGAAGAAACTAAAAGGAACTAAGGATTAAATGTCCATAACTATTGGCATAAACAACTGAGCTACGGAGCACCAGGAAAGGAACTACCAATCGCTGTCTATTGGAAGAAAAGGAGTACCAAAGCTGAAGGTAAATTTGCATTTTAAGTGTTAAGTAATAGTTCCAGTCAAACCTCCACAGCCAAAAGCTTTATTTCTTCTGTTTCAAAGAAAGGATAATTTTAGTTTAACTGGACATCAAAAGCTCTTGGAAAGAAGTAAACCAAAAGTTATAAAATGATGTTCGAGCTTAAAATGATTTCTGATGACTAACTTTAATATTTTGTTCATTCTTTTAAATTTTTTGTTTTTCCTCCCCCAGTTTTAATAAAAGGCATACCTATAGAATCTTTTGATTGGTAATTCACTCAATTGGTTTTGTGGATTTAGAACGATTTTTAAATCAGCATTAATTGCTTTGAGAACGAGCTTGAGAATTGCACTGAGTTTTTGAGCACCCTTGCTTAAAGGATCAATGACTACAATCACATCAATTGAGGCTCTCTTTTGATCAGGAGCAACCATGTGAACCACAGCATGTTTATCATTTGCTAAAAGTACCCAATGTCTTGTCTTTTTGATTCCTGTCTTTCCTAAAAATTAGATAAGTAAATAAATATAAATAGATAAACTTTACCAATTGTCGCAATACTTCTCATCACAACGTCGCTATCTTTTCCATTTTCCTTTTCAACTCCCCATCTTGCAACTTGCCTAGCAATCTTCTCGGCTCCCTTTGATTTACTAACAACTTCTAAGAGACCGAAGTCGTTAGCGTCAATACTTTCACCGTCATTTAAAGTTCCGAACAATTGCCCATTAGCTACAAATGAACGAGCCCCACCTTCAAGTTGTAATACTGTTTTAGCGTAATTAGTTTCAAATTTAAGTCCTTCATCCGATAATAATTTGAATTCCTTCTTGAAACTATCAGTGGATATTCCATTTGGTGCAACTTCATCAATATCAAAATTACCAGCATTAATTTTCTTGATCATTCCTTCTTCGAGGACTTTGTTTAGTACCTGTTTAGCAATGTTGTGTGGCAAAAGTCTGATAATTGCATGAATAGTCTTAGTAGCTTTTCCAAATTCTTTGATTCCGTTCTTGGCATTATTAATAACAGCTAATCTAGTGTTCTTTGATTTTTTCAAGAACTTCAATCCTTGTCTGAACATTTCCCTGAATTGAACGTCTTCAAAGTCTCCGACAATCCATAAAGTCAAATATTTAGTGGAATCAACGTCGCTTCTGGCCAAATACTTAATTCTTGAAATCATACATTGTGACTTTTCTTTTTCGCTTAATCTATTGAAGTCATTAATATTTTTGCCTTTACATTCATTGACATAAGTTAGGGTCAAAAATTGACTTTCGACTTCCAAGATACGTTTGTTCAGACGAGGTAGGACATTTGGTCTTGACATAATCCAGTTCATTACATTATCTATAACTACCAATAATTAATACAAGGATTGCTGAGTGTCTTATTAGTAATTTGCTTTCAAGAAAAGTATTTAAAGCAGATAACAGTGCCAACTCTTCTACAACAAGTAAACATTTGGAACTGTACCCATGTTTGAAGTCTATTACAATTGATATTTAATTTAGACCAAGGAAAGCTAAAAGATATTATTGCTGATACTAGTATAAAGATTAGTCGATGGAGATTGTTCAGTTAAAGATCTTATATAAATAATATAGATTATTTGCTTTAGATGGTAAAGAAGAACATAAAATATGAGTAGTGATAATGAAGAACAGAAGGCTGTTGAAGCTGCATTTGAGTTGATTTGCCTAAGTATTGACGAAGGATAAAAGATAATTAAAATTCCTGCAATCAAGTTACATTTTGTGAAAAGTTCAATATTATTACTGCAAAAAGGAATAGAACGTAGTAATCAATTGGCAACTAATGTAGAGACGTTTGTTTGACGGTGTGTTTCTGGGAAACTTCAAATAAGACCTTCATCGATCTCTAAAAATGTTTGGTGTTCATCAATCCAGACATTACAAAAGATGTGCTGAAAGATGCAGAACTTGCCAAGAAACACGTTCTACAAATTGGTGAAATTACAAAATAAATGACGCCCCACGTGTATTCTACAACAGAACAGCTAAGTGGAGGTTGTTTCGATTCAAAAGAAAAGGCAATAAACAAGGTTTTTGATTCTGGCGAAGAAATAGTTGTTCTAAAAAAGACTTATTCCCGTAAGAAAATGGCGAAAACGTGAAAGACATTCTGAACGCTTACTTTAGAGATGAAGCCACTAATTATGAATCTGGGAAGTCTTCCTTTGACAACTTCTATCAAATGTCTCCAGAAAGAAGGGATGAATTTGCAGGACATTTTAGATGGTAATGAACGTGTTTTCTTAGACAAACACCAAATAAAGCCTGATTTGATAATTAAATACTCATATTTTTTATACCATTTTTAATTTAATAAAAACTAGCCTTTGTCAGACAATTTCCCTTCCATCACAGCCTTTTGGAAAGTTGGAGTTTGTTTGGTAATTTCGTTTGATAAGGCTTCTTCGATTTTGTCGGCAGACAAGCTAGTTTCCTCAAAGACAACACCATTTAGCATCACTTTTGGACTTTCTCCAAGACCACTCTTTTTCAACCAAGATCTGCCAGTAGCTCTTCCTTGATTATAATCCGAATCTTGACCAAAGACCTCCGAAATTTCAACATCCTTGAAGTATTTTTTGAAAAAATTATGAATATTTTGGACAGTAAAATCTTCCATGAACAAATCAAACATCTTATTGCACAGATTCAAGGCTTGGGCTGGTGTCTTTTCACTCTTTGCATAATTGTAAAAGTTAACAAAAGCAACGGCAGCATTATTCATACCATTTTCAGTTTCCTCATTACTAACATCCCAAACAATGCCGATTCTAATTGGAATTTGATGTGAGTAAAAGGAATGAGCAATTTTCAACAAAACACGATGATTAACATGCTCTGGATTGACGACTAAAACTAAAGTATAAAGATTGCGGGCTATAGGGCGAATCATATTAGGGTAGTATGGTTGAAGCAGCAGTTTGATGCTATTTCCCATTCTCTTGTATTCAGGATCTTTATCCAAGTTGTTGATATATTCTGGAAAAGCCTCCCGAACATCAATAGCAAATGAACTTTTATCTTCCGATGTATCGGAGCTAAACAGTAGACCCAAATATTCCTTTCTAAATCCCATTTCGAAGAAATCACCGGCAAGCTTATCTTCCGCCTTAAGTGTGTCCAATAATTGATAGATGTCCAAAGAATCTGCTTCAATATTAATGCCGTTAATAAACATAGCATTGTCGCCAGCACTAATTCCAAACTCTTCCTTCAGTCTTTCTTGATTGGCTTCCACTTCGGCTTTGTATGCTTTGTCGATAGTAGTTTGAACAATAGATCTGGCGCGAACTGGGAAATTTTGAGACAAATCAATCAAAGTATTTATGGCAGCTTCGGCATTTGGTTCATTGACGACTCTTTGGCCAGCCTGAAGGGCAATATCTTGTACTTCCCATTGTTTAAGAGGGGTCAATTCTTCGGATTCAGCAAAATGAACTTTCAGTTGGTTTAATTCTTTTCTAAGATGCTCATGCTTTTTTCTCAGAATATTGAAATTCAAACCATGAATGTCTTGGTTAGCTGGAGACTCTTCATCGACATCTTCTTTCTTTTGGTTAGTATCATCAATGGCTTTGTATTCGGTATTCTTAATAGACAATTCCACTCCATATCCACTCAAAGCTACAGGTGTATCATCCTTATTTTCTCTACCGTCGAAATATCTGATTGCAAATTGGAATTTATCTTTCTTGGCTATTTTTTTGCAGGCATTATAGAAGGTGGCAAAGTCCTTATCTCCAATTCTACCATACAAAGCAACGATAGGCAATTCAGTGTTTGCAGATTTATGCACATAAATATGATCAACCGAGAAAGTTTCTACATTTTTAGAAATGGATTCTGCTCTCTCATTTAATTCATTTTGATTACATACTATCTCTCCATTGATATCCACAAATGTAAGACACTTATTTCTGTTCTCTCTAGATTTACCCAATTGCTGAAATAATTCAATAGCGGGGGAAGCAACTCTTAAAGACAACGCCAATTTGAGTAAATCCAGACGGTTATCAGAAATAGTTTGGGCTGCCATTTTAATAGCTGAGTCATATTCTTTTTCAGGTGTAGATAAATCAACAGTAGAAGCTTCGGATGCAGCAACAATCAAATCCAAGTATTGAAAATAAGAGGCGTTATTTTCTTGTGCAATAAATTCACTAGCTTCTCCTATGAAAGAAGTGTGGTGCCATTTTGCTTCCAAACTAGTAATAACTTGTTTGTTTCCATCATCAGCAAAACTAAGTGAGCAAAAAACAGCGACACAGGCCGTTAAGCACAAAAGTTTCCTCATTTAGGTAGAAACTTCGAGAATACTATAAGAATTTAAATTATTTGTTAACTTGTTTATTAAAATTTGTATTGGGGATTTTTCTTTTAAGCAAGAATAGTCAAGTCAGTATAGTTGTATGCCAATTTGCATTAAAATTCTCTTAATACGTGTCTTGGACTAAAGTATATTCAAATTTGTTTGTTGACCTACTTGTTTTGTGATTGATTCGTCATAAAGCATCTTCTGCTATTTAGCCATATTTGTACGTATGACTTATAAAAAGAATAGTCTACATTTTTTTCCTTAATAGTACACATTAATAGAAACATATACTAATAATAATTCAAAACACTTATATTAAAAGCTAATAAAATCCGAATATTAAACACAAATTCTATATAACAAAGAATGAGCATGATTGATGCACGCTTCAGAGAAGAACTTGCGCGTAGAAGAGAAAAGGTCGAAGATATCTACCATTTCCACAACCAAAAAATTGGCAGAGGTACATATGGGCATGTTTACAAAGCTGTTCCGAGAATTCCTTCAACTGAAGTTTATGCCTTGAAATTAATTGAAGGAACTGGCTTATCCATGTCGGCTTGTCGTGAAATCTCATTATTGAGAGAATTAAGGTATGTACAATTATAAAAAGTTTATTCCATATTATTTTAGACACGTAAACCTAATCAAACTCCAAAGAGTATTCTTGACAGCCGAAAGAAAAGTTTGGTTATTGTTTGACTACGCTGAGCATGATTTGTGGCATATTATAAAATACAACAGAAGTATGAAATCGAAGAAGCAAAGAGTTGATGTTTCTGCCACCATGGTCAAGTCTTTGTTACATCAAATCCTCGATGGGATGCATTATCTTCATTCAAACTGGATTTTACACAGGGACTTAAAGGTAATTTATTTCACCATATCAACCTAATTTTTTTAGCCTGCAAATATTTTAGTTATGGGTGAAGGACTACGTGAAAGAGGAAGAGTGAAGATAGCTGACATGGGTTTTGCTAGAATTTTCTACAATCCTTTGAAACCATTAGCTGACTTAGATCCCGTCGTAGTTACTTTCTGGTATCGTGCTCCAGAACTTTTGCTAGGAGCCAGGCATTACACTAAAGCAATTGACTTATGGGCTATTGGCTGCATATTTTCGGAATTGCTGACCTCAGAACCAATCTTCTTCTGTCGTGAAGAAGACATCAAGGCAAGCAGCCCATATCACAAGGAACAAATCCAACGTATTTTCCAAATCATGGGCTACCCTGCTGAAGCAGATTGGACAGATATCAACAAGATGCCTTATTACGACAAACTGAAGAATGATTTCAAGAGAGAAAAATTCGCCAACTTTGCTTTGAGTAAGTACATGGATAAACATAAAGTTAAAACTGATACCAAACAATTTGCTTTATTGCAAAAGTTGTTAACAATGGATCCAATGAAGCGAATTTCAGCTCAAGGAGCTATGGAAGATGACTACTTCAAAGAATTACCACCAACAACACTCGATGTTTTCAATGGTCTTGAAATACCCTATCCAAAGGTTCGTTCGCCTCTTTAATTGTCTTAACTGATATTTTTAGGTAACATACAGAACAAAATTAAAAAATTATTATTAAAAATCAATTAGGATATATGAAAAATACATATTAATAATTCATAATGTGCTCTTCATATCCATCTCCTGAAAAGTCATTTAGAATTAGATGAGCAATTTGCGAGTTTGTTTGAGAGTTCATATTTGATACCAAATCTAAAAATGGCTTTCTAGAGTCGCTGTTAGTGAGTTAATAACAATGATTAGTATACGCTAAATTTGACTTTAATATACACGTAAATAGCCTGAGCAAACATTCAAATTTGATAGCTCGAATCGGGAAGAACTGATGGTACGCAGTTTCTTTACATTGATATATAAATAACTAGCATTCAGCTAAATGCAAAATTAACAACAAAAATAAAAAAGTTGATCTCGAACCTAATTTCCCTTATCTACAGCGAGAATTTTTGAGTGATGAAGAAGGTAAAGATCCCCTAGCGAATATGAATCTTCAACCACAGCAACCTCAGGCTCAGCCACCTCCAAATAAGCGCATTAAGATGGATGTTGAAAACGAGCAATTCAATAAGAACATGAACAATCCACATGATATGAATCAGCAAGGAAATCATGTTGCAAATAACCTCCAAGAACAGCAACCTCAGATGTCAATGTATGCAGACAATAATTTGCGAAACAGACCACAACCTCCATCACAGTATAATCAAATGTACAATAATAATGACTTAGCCCGTCGCCAACAAGAGCAACTGCGCGAACATAAAATGAAGGAAGAAATTCAACAACAGCACACATTCCAACAGCAACAACAAAGAAACATGATGATGCATCATCACGGGGGACCTAATCCAAATCAGGGTCGCGATATTCAAATGGGGATCATGAATTTTGAACAACAAGGACATGCCAATAGACCACCTAATTTGATTATGCCTGACAATAATAGAGATCCTAATACAGGCCAATTTCAAAACGTTCAACAGCAAAGAATGATGCAGCAACAGCAACAGCAAATGCATGGAATGCCAAATAATCCTAATTATGGATGGCAAGGGCCGAATCCGAGATATAATCCTCAATAAATTATTTTTGTTATTACCTACCTCATGTTAATAAAATGTTATTATTTAATACAAACAATTTAAATTTACTAGGTCTCAAAGTATACAATAAATGACCCAAATAAGCTCTTGTAATATTTATTATGTCCTTTACATCAAATATCAGGTCAATTAAAGGTTTTTGTTCATATACATATTCCCTAATGTACTTGCTTTTTGATAAGTGATTTAGTATTTATAAGAACTAATAAATAGGAGAATCATGCTTGCTATGCCACGTCGTTGATGATTTAACAAAGGTTAGCGGGAAGACTGAAATTAAAATGTATGATCCATTTCAAAGAGAGCATATAAATGAAGGATTTTAATGAAAATGTGTGGGCATTCAATTATGTTGAAATCAACGTTTCCTACCCTTCAAATTGTCTTCTGCTACTCGTTTTCAATCTACCTATGATATCGATGAAGGCTCTGGATTTTCGTGCGCTCCTAACAAATGACACAGCTACCATCACCACTAACAAATTCTTGAAATAATCCGAATGTCCACTTAATATAAATTTACAGGTTAAAATAGACTTATCGTTGAATATCATTTTTACGTCACTAAAACGGTAGTCCGTCAGAAAAGCAGGAAAATTTGAGAAAAACATTTTTATGAAATATTTTCGAATGAAATACAACTTTTAATCAAATGTTCACCGAAAGCACAAAATAATAAACAATATTTCGAAACAAGCTAGTGTAAATATTTTCCAGCATATCAAAATTTGGTCATGAGAGTCATTTGAGTAAAAGCAATTACAATACCTACTATAGTATTTTATTAAATTGCTTATCATTATATTTTATTATAAGAAAATAATGTATAAGTCGTTAAGATTCAGATAATAATTAATGGATTTTCTTCTCTAATAATTGAATTTTGATTTTCAAAGGAATATGATGGCAATTCTCTCTTGTGTACCTTTCTTTCTCTCCAAATGAAAAAAATGTTTGCCAATAATGAAAGTATGACCAGGATGATCAAAATTGTAGTTATAAAGGTATTTGATGAAGGCATAACTTTACACGGCTTAGTTGGTTCTCTTAGTGGAATAATAATTGGACGTCCTTTACATGCCGTAATCCCTTTGTCATTACATGAAACAACCTGAGTCGAAGTAAACACTTCTAATCCATCAGCAGTAAACATTGTTCTGTTTCCCACAATCACAGGTATTTCGTTAAAACAGACATTTCCAACTTTCTTACTTCTAATAATCTTTGTCACATTCACTACTTGGCATAGTTTCATAGAAACACTCAACTTTTTGTCATGCAGAAAAATGTTATCCAAACCAAACCAATTTCTAATATCTTTTATCTGCCGATCACTAAATTCGTCTTCTGTTGGCATAGACAATGCTTTAAATTCAGTAACATAAACATCATATGCTAACAAAATAGTCTTATCTTTACTTTTGTCCATAAATTCGATATCAACATTATGTTTAGCATTTAGATTAATCCACAAATTATTGCCCAAATATTCGGAATCTGGCGGAGTACACTTAGGAGGATCTGTTGTTTTATTAAAAATATAATGCCATTCGATAGGTGACATGGTAATTACGCTCTTTTCATAAAGGTACGCATGATTGTTGGAATAAGAACAGCTATCAGTTGGGAAATCATACTTAATCATTTGAACACTCTTTGGTATAAACTTTTCAGGTGAATTCAGTTTTCTTAATGGTATCTTGTCGAGAACATATTTTTTACTGCAATCATGGAAGCATTCGATTGGAGAAATAGCAAAAACCAGATAAAACAATATAAATTTAACAATCATTCTGAAATAAATTTTAATAGCTTATTTAATGATAAAATGAAATCAGAATCTTAAGTATTTCAAAAGGCGTATAAACATTGAAATTGAAATCCTTTAAATAATGAATAATCTTATGGACGATGCAAAATCTTCCAGATTTAACAAACATTAAGTTTAGGAAGTAAAAATGTATCCCGTATTTATGTTCCGCTTTTTTATTATACATGGAAATTATAGTGCGACAAATAAGAAAATCTTTAATATAGTATAAGCCGTTCTAAAGACAACTAATATTTTACAAATCTGTCATCTCAAAATAATTTATCTTAACCTTTTTAATATAAACATCGGTGTTAACATAAACAAAGTGTTTGCTCATATTCCTCCCTTACATACTTAGCTAATGTTTTATAACAGAGGCTATTAAAGACAAAAAAGTTGTCACATATTATTAAATAACAGAACGGTGTCTTTTAAAGACGTATTTAAAAAGTCGTTGTTTAAAATGGTTTTTTTACATTTTTGATCAAATAAACAGACTATTTGAAACCAGTGCCAGAGTACATTGTTATACGTTTTATATATGTGTAGATATCTATTTTTGCATATACATCAGCAAAGCCGATGCGATTTTTAATTAAAGAAAGAACATGAGGAATGAATTGAAACAATACAACGTTTGGATATTGTAATTACAATGAATGATAAAAGCAGACTTTCAGTAAAATATTTGCTTGTCAAAAGAAATTTTTTAGATTATGTATTTAAGGCAGCATTTAACAAATGAGATAAATTTATCTATCAGTCTTCAATGATACCCTCAAATCAACAATAATTGGAATGTACATAATACAAAAATGATATGTCGGCACTATGAAAGTTAATTTATGTCTCAAAGAATAACTTATTCTTTTCACAATTGCTTGGCTTTCATTTACGATATGTGATCACGACCAACACTTCGTTTCACAATTTTGTTGTTCTGGTGTGATCTATTTTAATTTCCAGTGTTGATAAATGTATTGGTATATTTTTTGTGTCTTCTTTTTGATACAAATGGTTAGTTAATACCAAAGTTGAGTAAGTTGTTATAAACAAGCGTTATATTTTGACAATAATATAATCATTTAGGAAATAAATAATAAATTTATTAACAAAAGTCGTTATTAATTAGTTAATATTATTCCGATACTCCAAAATAGTTGAGTTCGTTTCAATAAAAGGATCACCATATTTTCTTTCATTTTTTAATTGTCGTCTGTACCAAAGGATAATTGCAATTATTGAGCAGATTAAAATAACAATAATAAACATTTCAAAGTCATTTTTGCTTTCATTTAAAAGTATTGACGGATGGCTGACTGTTAGGTTGGCTTCTTTTTGTTGTGGAACTTGTGTTACATCAATAGTTGTTGTTTCAACCGTTTTTTCACCAGCTTTTACTATGGCGTCAGTTTTTAATATTTCTTTGCATGGAACGACTTCTTTCCCAGCACAAGAAACTTCTACGGATGTACTAAATATATTAATTCCATCATCACTAAACATAAGTTTATTTCCTACACGAACAGGTATATCTTTGACACAATCGTCTCCAACTTTCTTGCTTCTTATGACTCCAGTTACATTAACAAATTCGCAAATATTAACAAAGGACGTGACGTTATTAACTTGTACAAGATCAACGTTATCCATCCCGATGAAAGTTCTGAATTTTTTGAGATTTCGCTTATTAATTTGCATATCCGATCTTCTTACAAAATGCGTGAATTCTATTCCATAAGTAGCAAAAGCATTTTCAATAAAAGGACCTTTTATTTCGTTCATCAAAGTAACATTAAATGGATGTCTGCTATTTAGATTAACCCAAACATTGTTACCTAAATATATTCCGCTTAAAGGAACACAATCGAAATGGTGATTATTCTTGACATCGAGAGAATACCATTCTAAGGGGAAAATAAAAATAATTGTATTGTTAGAAACAAAGGCATAATCGTCCGAATGATGACAGGTATCACTCTTAAAGTCGTATTCTATAATTTCCACACTTCTAGGAAAGAAATTTTCAATTGGTTCTGCTTTTTTGGCTTGAAAAGCTGCCCTGTCGTACGGTCTAATTTTAGAACAATCTTGAAAACACTTTAATTTAACGAAAAATGTTATCAACAAAATAAAATACAATACTGTCTTTAGTGTCATGATTAAATTAATAAGGATACAAATTCGTAAATATATTTGAATTCAAAATATGTTTTCAAAAACATTAATATAATGAATTTAACTTATATATGTTAAGTTAAAATACCATGACAAGGCAAGCATTATTTTGTCTTTTGCAAAAAGCATGTTCCACATACGCTATCTTGATAACTTGACATTCCTACGTTTAAATCACTTTTGATCATTGTTAATGTGATACCTAAATTAATGTTTACATTTAAATAATAAAATACATATTTTTGTAAACAGTTAGCAAAAATTATATTGTTTTGATAATAAAAATAAATTACATGGCATTTGAACTTAATGCACAAAAAAATGTTTTATAAGCATTTAAAAACCTGATTCACAAATTGAAATGGATATTTAGACAAATATAAGTCAACATAATGCAAATTTTTGAAAATCAAAGTTTGTTTTTATATCGCTAACTTGTTACTAACCAAATGATTCTATATCAAACTAAATTTTACATTAAACTAAATGAAAGGAATTACATAAATCATTTGCAAATAAAGATGCATATTATAGACAATATCAATTTTAAACAAAAAATGAATACAATGTCCAATCTAAAATTTAAATTCATTTATAATTTAAGTCTATAGTTAAGCATAATAATGGGTCACTTAATTAGTTTGTAATATGTATCCAACGGAAGAATCAACCCATTTCGAAACACTCAGAACTGGAGTGAGCTTTTCTTTGACTGCTGAGAGTAAAAGGTGTCGCATTGTTTTGAACCCACTAGAAGAGGTCTTTTAACTCCATGTCGTTGCAAAGGATCCTGCGCTTATATCCATAACCATTGTTTGGAAAAATGGTTTAATGCTCCTGGAAAGGCCTCTTGTGAAATATGCAAATATGACTATAGGGTTAACAGATTGGGATACAAAAATGTCACCGAAATGACTCTTCCCTGCGCTTATTCTGATGATCCGGAGGAGATCATTGACTTCGTTTGCATGATTGGCTGGATTTTGTTTCTCTTTGCTCTACTTTTGCAATGCTTTTGGCAAGTTATTTTAAATATTACAATTAATTAATCAACTTCTGCAGGATTGGACCAACCAAAACTTTACATTTGATAGTATTCTTTAGAGGTTCATCATCTGGATACATAATTACATTTGTCGCATTTGCCATCAACACTATCTATTATTCCGAAATTTTGTTTTATGCCTACGAAAGATGGCATCTCGTTAATTCAAGTTACAAGTGGGTAGATTATAAACAAAAAATGAATCGTAACCTCCATACTGAACCTATTACTGAAAAATTGCATTAATGTATCATAAAGTGCATAATTTAATAATAAATTGAACTAAGATATAAAAATATATTTATTCACTATTTATACTTTTAACAACAAATAAAACTTTATCTAATATCTCCCATCATTTTCTCCTCACCAACATTATCTTACATTTGACTATAAATAATAACAACATCTAATTAACTAACTGTACAAATACTTGTTAATATTTATAATTCACCCTGACCATCATTACCTCTTCAAATAGAGTACACTTTCGTTTGATAAATAAGCTTATTATAAATAAAAAATAATTTCTATGTCCACTTTTAACGAAATCTCACATACATATTTCTTATACAATTTGTTATTATTTTTACATACAAAGTGTAGGTTTGAGATTCTACATATCCAAACCTTTTTTATCCAAATTTAAAATATGTAAAGAATAGACAAAGTTGGATTTTAAAAGTATCCACTGACGACATTCATCGCGCAATAAAATAAAATTTTTTTGTTCATTACAAAATTTTTCTTACCTAACTAAATAGATATCAACTTTTTAAAGGTATCTTCTTTTTGTATGTGGTCAAAGGAGCCTTTATCGTGTCCAATTCTTGATTAAAACAAATATTAGAAATGTTTACATTAAAGCATTATTACATCTTACAATTGGCTAATTTTTTGTTGTACCATAAATTTGTAAGAGGGCTGAATATTTCGAAAATTGGTGAGGTCACTTTTTAAATAAAGATTTACAAGATACTTGAGAGATAAATAGTTACTTATCTAGCCAATCTCTTTATGTAAGCAACATTTTTACAAAGTGAGCTTTGAAGCATTTACAGCTTCTTTTTGTTGATATATGTGTGATGTCCAAAAAAATGGATTATTAAAAAGGTTGAAGTTTGTGGCTATGAAATTTAAATACTCAAAATAAATAAACACTTATTCATTTTGTTGATCACTAAAATATATTATAATCTTGTAATTAAGTTATTGTAGCCATTTAATAATTCTAATGAATTTCATAATTTTTTAACCCTACAACTAAATATGTATTTACTAATGTTCATATCCTCTATTTTACCTTACATAACCTCATGAAACAATGATATTATAAACACACACTTTCTTACAAAATGAATCCAGTATATCTTTTTCATTTGGATATCATTGCAACTTAAATTTTGATATCATTTTAATATAAATTTAATAAGAAGTCATGTGTCAACACTGCCTTTATTAAAACTTATATGTCTCAGGTTTCAATAGCCTTCACACACAACACTCATCACCTTTCATTATACAAATTCAGTTTGCTTAATTTCGATTCAAAATATAACTTTAATTGTTATGTAATCAAAAGGTAGATATTTGAAAGAAGTTGTTTTATCTGGTAATGGTCATTGATATTTAACTTTAGATCATGGTCCAGATATATGTTCATATATTTGTATATCTGTGCATTTATACTATATATTGGATGATGATTTAAATTTCTTGACTAAACCTGATTTTTTGTTCTGATCAACGTTTTTATTCTAGATACAAGTAACAACAAAAAAATTAGGCTGGTTGTGGTATACCGAATATTATTATATATTTTGAAGGTGATGAGTCAATTGAAGCACTTTCTTTAAAGATAAGATACCTTGTTCTGCGGCTATTCAGTTATCCTTTTGAATTGTAGATAATTGTGTGTGAACATTTTTACTTCTTTATACTCTTTTTACTTCAAGCTTTTGTCATTTGGCGGATGTTTGGAAATTCTATAAATTTTTGTCTGTACATAAATATACCATTAAAGTATTAACTAAGTGTTTTAGTCAAACCTATTAATACGTAGTATTAATCTCCTAATAAATGTTCCTTTAAAAGTATTTATTCAAATCTTTATTATGGCAAATCAAGCGTAAAACATCTTTTTTTACATTCAATAATTCCCGTTCCATTAAAGTTAATTTTCCTTTCTTCCCCAATTATCACTTCAATTGGGTTTCCTCTTTTCCAAATTGATCAAGTATGTATTATATAAATAGCCTTTTAGTTTAGAACAAAATTATTTGTATGTCTTGAACCAAAATATTGAAACTTTAAACAATATATCGCATAATACACTTCTTTTCATAATTCCTGCAAGTGTTTGTGATAAGGGGATATTTGAGAAACGGTAGACTTAGTGTTCAAAGTGAGTTTGTCCAATCATTAACTTTTTATGATCTAAGAGTAGACGATGTATATATTTAGAGTGCATATTGGGCCTTAAATTATACCGTACAATATTTAATTTTAACTGAATAAAATATGTGCATAAAAGTCTCTTTGATTTGCTTCTATTAAATTTGTTTCTCATGTACCTTATTAAATTTATTTATTTTTAGACAGTCCATTAAAAAATTAGCCATTTTATATTTCATAGTTGGATAAATTTACGATTGGCCGGCTTGTTATTAAGTTGATATGTCATGTAAGGAAAGCTTTTACATTCAAACAGGTGCCATTAAAAGTTTAGCCGGTCCAATAAACATCAACAGGCACTTTGTTAAATTAACACTTTCTATTTTAAACAATACTAAATGCTTCTTTGTTGTGATTGCACAAAATTGGATATCACTTTGATATGGCATCATGGTCAACTAAACACACCCACTTAAATGGACCCTATAATATGGTGTTTAGATATACTCCTGCTTTATATGAGCTAAAATAAAAGAATAAACAAACGACGATATTTCCAAATTAAGGCAAGTACTTTCTTGAACCTTTCAAGTGGCTACTCTTGGCATTCACCGAAAAGACGACTTTTCAGTTTCTACCCTAACTTCTTATCTCTCCCTCGTATTTATTTGCCTCACATATTTTTGATGGACTCGGACTAGTAGTAGTATTGGTATTAGTTTTAGTAGTACAAAGTTATCTTCTGATTTTCTAAGATTGGGGGACTATATGAGTGTGTGTATTCTGACAATAAAGCCCCTATATCTTTTTCTTTTATATCTTTAGAAACAAATATATTATTTTGACAATAGACAACACCGAACGGTATATATCATTTGAAGATGATGTTGTCTTTATCCTATTAAATGTTATCACCATTACTTTGACCATTGGCTAATAAATGAATGATGATTTGTAGTTGTCATTTTACGTAAGTATCTTATAAACTTAAACATTCTTCGTCTCGTAATAAACCACGCCAAATTGTATCCTAAACTTCCCTTCCTCAAGCGGTAGACTCTTCAAAACCTTTAAGTACATGGTTGATTTGATGAAGAGTAATTTTGTTTTGCTAAAATCTTGACGACAACCTCACGAATGAATCTTGTTCAACTTTAATTACGATTATTATCTAAATAATTTGACCCAATTCAAAGCGACTTTTATAACCATACTTTTAATCGAAACTCATTTTTAAAGGTTTAAATATAAAATACAAAAATGAAAGTTATTTGTATGGAATTGATATTTTTACTATTCACACTACTTCATTCAGGATGGACATGTTTATTGGAAGGAGAAAAAAATGCAGTATATACTTCGGTCTATGAAGATCTTCCACCAAGTAAGTTGTATTTCTTTATTTACGAATTTATATTTATGTACATTTTAAAATATTCTAAACTTTTAAAACTTTACTTCAAAGCTTTTATGTGTGAAAAGTTTTATGAAAAGATAATTATTAGTTGTTCACTTCAAAAAAATATTAAACTTTTTGTAGGCTAGTACAAAAAATTACTTTTTTACTTAAGTAATAGAGGACTTATTGGTGTTGTTTGATTTGTAATTAAATATGAAAACGGAGCAGTTAATTGTTTGGTTAAAAAGCCCTGTTATAGGGTATTTGTGGTTTGATTTGAGGTGAATTGACTGAGTTGACATTTATTTGTTGATTGACGGTTCAAACTACCATTTTTGTTAAGCTTATGTCAAGAAACTTTAGAAAGTGGCTTGAGATGTCAAAGTGTGATGGCATTAACACAATCTCTAGCGACGGCAATTACGTCCAAGTTAGACAAACAATACAAAAGATACATAAAATGAAAACTAAAATGAGTACACATTTACATTGATTTAACAATTAATACAAACTTACAATTAAATTAATTCAACAATTTATGCAAAACTTCTTTTTAGAAAACATATTGGTTCATTTACCCATCCAAAATACCAACTCTGACATCACTTTAAAACTAATTAAGGGCGAAGAATATGTCAGTTTAGACGCGAAAGAACGAAATTTAATCCTAGAAAAAGCTCTGGATCGCGAAACAGGAAGTCACAAATTTGAAGTTATTGTGGAATGCAAGAATCCAAATGATAAATTCTTTCCGCAAGTTAATATTAGTACATTTGTTACTATCAAGGATGTTAACGATGGCAAGTTTCATATATTTCATACCCAATTTATTGTTTCAAATATTTTTAGTTGCTCCCGAATTCGAACAAACTGAATACAGAATAAATGTGACCGAAGAACTTCCTCAAGGAACTATTGTATTTTTAGACTTTGAAGCAAATGATGCTGATCAAGACGGTGAAAATAGCATGATCAGTTACAAAATATTGCAATCTGAACATTCAAAGTATTTGGAAATTAAAGACCCAATCAAGCCAATTATTACAGTAAAAGAAAGAATAGACTTTGAGCAAATTACGCAATTTACAGTAGAAATAGAGGCTAGAGACGGTGGCGAACCTTCATTAGCGTCAACTGCAAAGTTATACGTAACAGTACTCGATATTGACGATCAAAATCCATTTTTCTCCCACGAGCTTTACTATACCAATTCAATTTCTGACTCAACGTTCGAAGTATTCCCATCGCCTATTTTCGCCAAAGATGGCGACTCTTTGAATGAACCCATCTTTTACGAACTCTCAGGAGATCATCATGAAGAATTTGCAATTAATGCAACTGGTTCAGTACGTCTTTTGGGAGATGAAGTTCCTTCTACTATTATTTTTGTTCATGCTAAGCAACTCAACAAACCGGAGAGAGCTTCATTAGCTATCTTACGCATTGCCAATCAGACATCTATTGAATTTCAACATTATATGTACTCAGTGCAGATATCATCACAATCGGCTATTGGAATGGAACTGCTAAAGGTTAAAGCTACAACATCCAATCAAAATTCAATAATTAATTATTCTATTGTTGATGATAGTACTAATTTGGTTAGTATAGATGAAGAAACTGGTAAAATTGAATTAGTAAGCAATCCCTCTAAAGCCCAATACACAATCAAATTGATGGCTTCTGATGGCAAAGCAAGAACATGGAGTCAACTTCATGTTACTGTTACTAATTTGAACAATTATGAACCTGAATTTGAAAAGAAGGCCTATAAATTTGATATTAAGGACAGCGCTTTATTAGGGCAAGTGAGAGCTGTTGATAGAGATGCCAATGATACAGTTGAATATAGACTGCTTAATTTGAATGCTTTGTTCAGAATCGACCAAGAGGGCATGCTGTCAGTCAAGAATATGCATTCCCTTAATCCATCGACCATTTATGAAGTTATCATTCTGGCTGAAGACAATCAAAATCATAAGGCCTTTACGAATATAAAAATAACATCTAAGAGAGATAATACTGAAATGTTGTCAACTATTTTTGGGTCGATTGTTTTTATTATCTTGAGTATTGGAATGATCGCAGTTATTTACTATATTTTAAGGAAGGCTAAAAAAATGTAAGTTTGCTTTTTAGCTATATAAGCTTTCTGTATTGTTAGTGTAAATATGTATTTGCTTTTGCTTGCTTTTAGATGGTGTGATTCGAAGAGCAGAAACTTGTGGATGTCAAATTCTAGTGATCAGGGCGTTATAATATCAGATTCGTATGATTCATCCAAGTCGGATGTTTCCACAATTCGTGCAACTAACCATCGAGCATTATATGATGGGTCGGCACCTGAACTGAACACAATCACAGATTCCTCAGCTGCCTTATCATTCAGACAAAAATCTAATTCTCCACCAAGTATGTCAACATTTACATCCACTCAATTACCCTCCCCCCTATCTCAGACACCACTTTCAAACACCATCAGTGGTCCCAATCCCATAGGTTTAACTAGTTGTGGAAATTCCCGATTAGTTCCTGTCACAGTTCAAAATCAGACTGGAACCCCGACAATGTATTTTTGAGATACGTATTGCTTACCTCAAAAATGTATTCTAATATATTTTTGTTAAGTCAATCATGTATTCATATTAATATATTCTTTGGCAACTCAACAATCCTATTTCCGGCTGAAACATAAGCAGTTAATTTATTCTTCTTACACAATATATATTTCTATCCATTTCTGTCTTTGTTGCGGTGATCTCTTTATTATAATATTTTTAATGGAGCCATAAAATTAATTCACAGACCATTTTTAATATATTTATTTTCTTCGACACATTATAAAAAAGAAAGACATGTCACAAAAGTACGAGCTGTCCATGGACAAAGTCTCCATCCAATTTATTGGCTTACTCAAAATTAGAGTTTAAAACGAAATTAAATGATTACTCTACAAAGGCAAACTACTATGCAGAAAACAAAGCGACCACCTTAATTAGCTCTCTCTTAATGAACAAAACTGATCGTAAAATAATTTGATGTTTGGAAGCAGGTAACATGTATGCACTAATTAAAGGGCATTTGCAAGCAAAAACGTATTTGATCAACAGAGGATTCTCAATCCCACAACAGCGTCTCGGTATACTCTTTTTCGGTAAGAAGAATATGCCAGACCACCCTAATTGATACTAAGACACGTATACGCAAGGTAACATCGAAAATTTGAATACATCTCATTTAATGGAATCCATCATTTGCAAATAAGGTTCTATTTCTTACCACCCTACTTCCAACACTTATACATTTTATACTCTTTTAAAGGCTTATTTAATAATTTTGCCTTTTCAAATTAAATTTAAATTATACAACTAATATCTGCATAAATCTATATACATTTTTAATTATAGCAACTTAAATATGGATAATTATTTTGAAGAGGAGGATATCACTAATATCCCGAATTATCAAAATACTTCCATGAACTGGGACAATCAGCATGCCAGTACATCAGGGCAGTTGGCCGAACATGAGGATGCTCTTAGTAGTAGCCTAATTGATCATCACGTTCAGGAGACTAACTATCAGTATGATCCAACAATCAATTACCAAGAAGCTGGCTTCAGTTACCACTATGGGATTACCAATGGCAATTACCACCACCAGACCAAAGTAGAACATAATAATACTCAACAAAGGCAAGCTTACCAAAAGGTTGACTTTCCACATTATGAATTTCTCGACCACCATCACCAGTCCTTTGTGCAATATGACTTTTATAATGATGATAGTATCTACAGTCATGAATCAACTCTCCAAATTAATTCTTTGCATGGGCAACATATTTGTGTAAATAATCTTTATGAAGCTAGGTACCACGGCTTACCGATTTTGCCATGCTGTTTAAGGTAAATCTTTATTTTTTTGTTAATTTAATTTTCCGTTTAAGAAAATTCCAACCCAATAATGTGGATCGAAATGAAGAGGAAGTTGAATATTCGCGGCCTATTATCACAGAATTAGAGCCAATATACAAATCGCCAACTAAGTCAATCGAATACCGAAAGAAAAAGGCTTCAGCTCTAAAAATGCTACCTTTGTCCCCCATACAAGCACCTCCACCAACTACGAGAATATTATCGAATTTGGAAATTTTGACGTTGCATTATGAGAATAAAATGAAGGGATCGGAGTTGGAAGTTACTTGTCCAGACATAGGTAAGTTTATTAAAAATTAGCAATAAACATATTTAATATGATTCTTAATAATGCTTTGACTCATCACATTTTTATGCGCTTATGTATTTTGTACTCTTTTGCATATGTACATTACATCTCTCATAATACATAAATATAGTTTAATGATCATACATATTATATACGTTGCCTGCAATTTAGTATTAATTAATTGCTCTTTGACTGATGTGGCTCTTAATTTTTACTTGAACTAGTCATCAAATTATAAATTTTATTTGTTAAATAGTGTTTTAGTCTTAGGGAGTATTGTTATACTTAATTTTCCCACCGATTTTTTTATCAACGCACATACAGTTTCAAGTTAAGCATACTTTTTTGTATAAAGCACCTCATGCTTATTAATTTTGACAAAAGCGAGACGGCCGTGTATTTGTTATATGCACATACATTTATTCTTGATATCTATAATTTAGAACTCTTGCCATAAGATCATGAATCCCTTTAATTATGGGGAAGGTTATGGAAATTCACTATGGCTTAATCTTTTGTCTACACAAATAGACCCTAATATTATGGCAGCGTACAATCAGCTTCAAACGCTCATTAGAAATAGCCCTGTTTCCAATGAAGCAGTTGCAGCATTGCTCTTACATTCGTCTTCCTTTCAACAACCTCCCATTCAGCAAGCTTCCCTTTCATTAGCAGAACACGGTTTGTTTCCCCATGGTAGTGGAGGCAATCCAGCAATAGAAAGAGGAGATACTGCTATTCCATCTGTCTCTTTATTAAACAACAATCTACAAGTACATGATGTTTCTACAAATTTGGGGAGTCAAAGCTTATTAAGAAATCCATTCCTTCCATTTCCTTTTAATTCCGAGCTTATAATTTCAAATAATTCTTTAGAAACCAGTCGAAATGAAATGATGGACTTTTTTAGTCGTGCTTATCAAGCATTGGACAAAAAAACTGCTGATAACGGAGTGGTTATCAAGTCAAAAACATCCCAAACACAAGGTGAAAGAAATGAGGATGCAGGTGCGATCTTACCAACACCTCCAAATACACCAGCCATCGATAACAATCATCCTCAATTTTCAGAAGGAGGTGTGCAAGTAGGAGATATCGAAGAATTCGCTCTCATGTTCAAGAATGCCAGGATCCGTTTTGGCTTTACACAAGGTAGTTTATTCACTGTTAATATTATTAAAGGATACTTTTAGGTGACGTTGGAAAGCACATCGGAGAGCGATTCGGGTCTGAGTTTAGTCAGACTACAATTAGCAGATTCGAGGCTTTAAATTTAAGTTTCAAGAATATGATTAAACTTCGTCCACAATTGACGATTTGGTTGACTGAGACAGAGAAATTTTTGAAGTTAGGAAAAACGGCAGATGAAATAAATAATGAGAAGATGCATTTGATGGTAACTTTAAATATCAATTGAACTTACATAAATTGTTTCAGTCCAATTCAGCAGTATCAGAAGAAATCAAATTTGAAGAAATGGGAATGGAATCACCTACAGAAAGAAAACGTACCTATGAGGACGATCCTAATGGAAGTATCAAAAAAAGACGCAAAAGAACAAATCTCGAAAAGTTTCAACGCGACCATCTCACAGCTTTATTCAATTTAAATCAACGTCCGGATGAAGATCAATTGGAGAATATTGCTACTGGATTAGGACTCGAAGTAGCTGTATGTCGAGTTTGGTTTTGTAATAGAAGGCAGAAAGAACGTAGAAATTCTGCTTCCAACTAAATGTGAACAATTTCACTTTCTTATTCAAATGCGGCTAAAAGGGTGGAAGCTGTTTGTGCTGTGCAATTTTTGCCTAGTAATGTTTTTATTTTTATCGATGTCACCATCCCAAATAAGTTTATTGCCATTATATTTTTATTCCATCCTATTATTATTTGTTGGTGTTTTATATATGTACAAGATATAATTAAAAAATTTTGTTTTATAAAAATTGTTCCATTTTAAAAAATGAAGAAAATATGTACATCTCTTTGATTAACATCAAGTAACAGGATGACAGTGTCTTTTTGTGTATCATTCATCAACAGGATTTGAAATAAAATAATAAGTTCCGTTCTGGAAAAGTACTATTCAGACATATTTACGTTATTTAGCTAAAGTTAATAATTTTATCATTATTTCATTTTGCCTGACGAATAGATGGTTCAATTCGCTATTATATTTTGTTCAATTGTGACTATTTTGTCAAGTCTTTTTTTTGCGTTAAGTGTTCTTCCAGTATTAAGGTTAATTATTAAACAAAACAAGTGGCATATTAATTACAGATTATGCCATGCTATGTTACTGTTTTGTTTGTTTATGCGTTCAAGCTTTAATATGTTGTTTGGATTTCTTTCATTGCATCAAAGTATAACAAGTCGAGCAATGTCTGAAAGCATAAATTTGGAAGCGGCCTTTGAAGATGGCAGATCTGTGTTCAATCTATGCATTCGAATATCAATCTTAATAATTATATGTGAACGTTTTGTAGCAGCTACGCTTCTTTGCATGTATGAAGTATTCAAGAAAAGAATATGTTTGTTGTCTTTATTCAGTGGCGCGATTGTTTTATCCGTATTGGTTAATTACATTAAATATCTCATCCAATTATCTATGCTCTACATTTCAATAAGTTTTTTAGTTTTGGAAGCGCCTTTAATTTTTCTGCATATAAAATTATATAAAAGAAATTTATTGTTGGGTGTATGGGAAAATAAAATATCAAATGAATTAAATAAGAAGTATTGCATAGGGCAGAATGTAAAGTTAGTAAAGCGTACTTTGTTTCTAATCTCACCAATCATAATTATTCAATGCCTTTCTTCGATCGTATTAGTACTCTCAAATATAGTAGTTGAGGATGAAATCTATTTAATCTATGTATTGAATGTATGTTACGTCTTAAAGGAATTGATCGGAATATATGCAGTATTAAGTTTTTATTTCAACAATAACCTGATAACAAGGATTTTGGATCTGTTGATGAGATGTATCTGTTTAAGTAATTCAAATGAAATTCAAGCTTTTCCGGCTAATTCATCCGTAATGAATATTATCAAAGTCGAATCAGAGCTTCGAAATATCGCCCCAGACATTTACAATAAAAATGTTTATTCAACGTGGAGTAGAAAGTGAAATATTGCAAATTACTTCCTCAAACTTGAATACCTACGTATGATACTTATAATTTTTTAATAAATTTATACAATATTCCCAGATATCTTGTGAATTGGAACATTTCTTCGGCTTTCTGGCCCCGTCCTTCCTTGAGTATTGTTAAGGTTCGTATTAAAATTTATATTAGTATTATTACGAGTATTATTAACTGTTCTTGACGTAATACTGGGATACATTATGTCCTGCACTTTCAAGCATCTACCCATTCCAAAGTGAGTCAAAACGATAGTTCGTATTTCCTTGATAAAGATAACAGTTAAAAGTACACTAAAAGCGTAACTCAGGCATGTCAGCCCATCAATTATGTTCCAAATAATTGGTTCAAACCCGCCCACTTTAATGTATTTATACTTATAATTAATAAGAACTTACTCATGGCACCAAAATTATAGTAAACAACAGGAGGAAACTGAGATATGAGAGGTTGCGCCGATTGAACAATTAAATTTATCAAAACAGCTCTATCCTCATTTTTCCTAATGTTCGTTGAAATCTTCTTAGCTTTCCAGAGCAGCAAAAAGTTTATAAGTATTACACAAACAGGACTTAATATGATGATGTACGTGTCAATTGTTCGCATCCAGCTAAAAATCAGTCCTGACTTTTTATTAACTTTAAAATAAGAACACACGTCATCCTTAACAAATAGAACTTCAACATTCAGCCACATTATAATGGTAGGGAATATTATTGAGACATTGAGCAAGCAGAAAAGGATAACAATCATTAAAGGTATAAGAAATGTTTTTTGAAAAAAAACCAAAATGTATCGTACGATGCTATAAATGAGAAGGGACGTTGAATTCAAGGTTGTAAAGACAAATTGTAGAGATCTCAGTTTCGAGCACAATTCTATGTTGATGAGGCCAGTTGTGTAGTACGATATCAGATAATTAGTCATTACAACTAAAACTGATATGCCCGAAGCTATGTACAAGGTAGCAAATACCAAAATAGATTTCTTCAATATTTGTCTTTTTGCAAATGATTTATTAACCAAAACAAGGCAAATGAAGTAAACATTTGGAATCAAACTAATAAACATCATAATTTCTATCTGAAGAGCACTATATAAATAATCCTTATTAACAGGGTGGTTAGGTTTAGTAAAATCGGTATCGTTATCCATGTCGAAAATTCAAATGAATGCCATTTTCTTGGTCAAAGATACTTTCTACGTCAACTAAAGTTTATTAAAAACACGCACCTTTTACGTGTGAACAAACTTATATATGCATTACCGCACAACTGCAAAAGTAAGGTAAGTTTGAAGTAATTAAATCTGAAGTTCCAATAATCATAGAACAAAGTGACCATGTTAATAGAAAGAGTACAAAAAATAAAATTAGCTTGTCACGAAATACACCGTGCATTCATAAAAGTTTAAAAATAAATTTGGTGATTAATGACAATGAAAAGAAAACTTATAAATAATTTCTGATCGTAGTTGATGTTTGTTAGGCTGGTGTTGAAGTTGTCCATTTACAATTATTTTTTATAAGGTTTGAATGATTCGCCAGTTCGGGGCTTGGGCAATTTTGTTTGAGAAGCAAGAAGCGCAATATATTGATACTGATTATTGCATTCAGCTGGAGGTGGTTGCTTTTGAACTATCCCAATAGCAGCTGGTCTGGCTGGTGTTTTAGAATATTTGTTGCACATCTCCATATCTTGCATTATTTCGTCGATATTTGCATAGCCATTTTCATGAGCATCTAATTCTTGTCGGTGTGGTTTTTTCAGGAGACTTTTTTCTTGGAGCTTTTGCTAGGCAGGCCAAGTTAGATACAATTTTAGGGAGAACCTTAGATAGTTTTTTACTTGGATTGTTATTGCTTCCCACTTTATCCAGACACTTTGGAACTTCGTTGGCGTTTGAAAGGTTGCTCCCTTTTTCCGTTGGAGTGATTGGAAGTTTTTGATCAGGCATTCTTAAATGAACCTTGCTTCATGTTGACAATGATTGAAATAAATGGTGTAAATTGCTTAAATCTGTTGAATTGGTTCTTAAATTCTAACTTCTATACTTTATTCAAAAACATGACGTAACATTTAAATTTACACGATGTTTTGTAACATATGTCATGAATGATTCCATTCAAGTACATACATGATATTTGAAATTTGCATATAATATCCAAAGTGCAAATACATGCTAAGATAGTCTAAAACAATTAATTCTTTAGTAAAAGATACAACATCCTTTAAATTACATTATGAGACATATTAAAGAGGAATGCAAGTTAATTCGTTATATAAATTTAAAAACATACTTATTTTTAAACAAACTTCCGATCTTTCAAGCAAAAATATAAAAAATGAATTATCAAATGTTTCTATCATTTTTCAATTGGCATATCCAGTAATTGATATCAAACATGTGTGTTTGCACAAAAATTGAATCACAGGGAGTGAAAGATTTGGTTTAGTAACTGCTCAGTCTAAACTTGAATACAATGTCACATGCTATTTTGATCTAAAACGCCATTTATTATCAATAATCCAATAAAAAATTGGTAAGATGGGGGTATCTTGATTGATAAATAAAAAACTTAAATACTGTTTAGAGGATCAATAAGTAATGGGTTTAATCCTATAAATAGCATTAATTTTGACTACTTTGTCACTTTAACTGCTCGCGTGTCAATCTCGCTCATCAACAATCTTGCTGATTGTTGGCTTTCCGTGTAATTAATATATATTGTAACAACTCCTTTTATAGAATAACGTAACACAAGGTTACAATTTAAAGAAGCCTCTAATTACTAACAGAGAGTTTATAGAGGTAACATTACTTAACTATGTATATATGTGTATCATTTATTGTATTATTAGGTTTCTTGTACGTAAATAAACAACTAATTTAACCAGTGGTTATTATACGTTAAACACTTCACTACTAGAGGAGACAATTGTTTCGACTTACAACAATGGACTACTTTAGCCAAAAACAATAACTTCAAAAATATGGAATTTAGTAGTGAAGAAATTGTTGATGAAGCACTTTTGATACTTTTCGGCAGACATATTAATAATTTAATTAACGATCATCACCTAAACACATTTAAGCTTCATATTCGCAACAATACATGCGTTTCAAATGGCATTCATGGTCTCTTGGAATCATTATATGATATCTCTAATTCATATGGACAATATACTGTTAGAAGAAGTGGAAGAAAAACTGTTAGATTCCTTCAAAAGGAAGTCAAACCCATTAAAGATAATGTTGTGGCTACCATTGTCTTTCATTTCAACGAAAATACAACCTAAATTAATATGAAAAAGTCCCTTTGCAAATTCACAATCCCTTGACGTATATTTTTTTCATTTCCCTTTTATTATGCATTTATTTGAGCCCTTTGATTCAAATATGCCATATCCGTCGCAAAATTTTGTTCCTATCAATATGTTTTGTTGTAATTTGTCGCAATCAATTAAAGTTTTAATTTCCATCTAATTCCTTTAAATTAAATTTCATTACAATAAAAATGCGTCATCTTAATTTCCTTGATATTAACAATAACTAAGTAAATTTCAAAAGATAACAGATTAAACAACTCTAAAATAATAGCAAGTAAATATTATATATCCTAATACTCCATCGGTCAATTTTGTTAACAACCATACATTACAAAAGTTATAAATTTAATGATACAGACTGTCAGCTAGTTGAGATATCATTGTGATTTATTATTCTTTATAAGTTAATTAAATGGTAAATTTGACAAAAAGTAAATCACAAAAGGTTTGTTTCATTTCAAATGTAATAGTTTTTCTAATGAGTGATATACGAAACACATTTTTGTAATTAATAAATACTTAAGTAATGAAGACTAGAACTTCAAAGCAAAAGGACAATTGATTCTTTTGAACTATAATTTAACCCTCAGAACAAAAGATTTATTTCGACAAGCATGGATATGATACAAAATTCAATTTTTTATTTTAAATAAAATAGGTTATAAAGTGATAAGTTAAACCAAGAGGTAGTAAAAATATAAAAACAAGAAATGGTATTATTCCCTTATACTGTTTTAGAAGGCTAATAAGAATTTAATGTAAATGGCTTGCAAAAAGTTACTTAAGCTTTATTTTTCCTTGCGCGCTTCATTTACTTTTAAAGTATTCTTTTGAATAGATTTGGTCAAAGTAGTATGGATCAAACGAGAAGTCAACGTTTTTTTGCTGATGATAATACGAATATGCAATTGTCGTGGTTCTTCGACTTCCATCACAAGATTAGGAGGATCAGCAACTAATTCATAATGCACTCGCAAGCCAACTCCTTTGCTTATGAACAAGATCTTATTTTCCACTAATTTATTCAAAGTAACTTTGACGTTTCTTTTAACAGTTTCAAATTTGGGTAATTTGTATTTTGAACAGAGATAAAGAGTAAACGTATCTTGGTTAGTCTTAATTCCTTTCTTGATTGCTTCAATCACCATATCATCATAATGAGGATGCTTGCATACTTTTGGAATATTTGACATGACGACGTGTGGCAGCAATTTATCAAAGGAATCTGACTACTTTTGCTATACTTCGTTCATTATTTAAAATTAATAAAATTTGGTTATTCATTAAAATTTCAATAATCATAATTTGCACCTTTAATTAGGTAGTAATAACCATATTATTTGTTGCAATTAATTATACGATTAAAAGGAGTTTCCTTATCAAAGTATGAAATTATAAAACATCAACACAACCAGTTAAAATTTGTTGTTTAAAACAAAATTAGTATGTTTTATTTGTTAAAAAAAGCAAGTTCATAATAACAACAATATTTTTACTATTTTTATAGAGGCAAATTTAAATTCGTTTTATAAATATTTATGATATGTTTTAATTAGTATCTTTTATTGGGAAATTTTGTTCTGTGGACTGTTTGTATTTAGTTTGTATGAAAGATGTTATTTTTGTACTAAATGTGTTATTGTGATAGCTGATAACTACCTATAAATACTTGGTTTTTCCGATTGCTTTTCAATTTATTTTACCACATATATACATAATAGGATATATACTTTACTAAATTTATTTAATCATGAAGACTATTATTGTTACTGGAGCTAATAAAGGAATTGGATACGGCATTGTTCGTAACCTAATCAAGCAAGTAAAAGATACTCGTGTCTATTTAACCGCAAGGGATGTTAACAGAGGAAATGAGGCTGTTGAATCTATTTTAAAAGAATTCGATGGAACACTTTCTAATAATAACATACTTACGTTTTATCAGTTAGATATTGATGATGAAACAACTGTCATAGATTTCGCTAGATATTTGAATGAAAATAATGAGAAGATTGATGTGCTAATTAATAATGCTGGCTATGCTTTTGATAACAACGCTCCAGAATCACCATTGGAACAAGCGCAATATACAATAAAAATTAACTATTATGGAACCAAAAGAGTTTCTAATTATTTAATTCCCCTCATAAAAGATGGTGGTAGAATTGTCAATGTTTGTAGCGGTAGTGGTAAGATGACAGAATCATATACTCAAGAAATCAAGAATTTATTTAACAATGATCATTATACTATCGAAACTATAGACAAGTTCGTGGAGGACTATAAAAAATATTGTGAGCCAGATACTAGAGCAGCACATGGATATGCTAATTCTGCTTACAAAACATCAAAAGTAGCTGAGATTGCCCTTACTATCCTCCAGCATCGTCTACTTAAAGACAGGCATATTAAAGCAATTGCTTGTTGTCCGGGATATGTTGATACTGACATGAGTAACCATAAAGGTCATCTTACTATCGATCAAGGAGCTGAAACGCCAATATTTTGTGCTCTTGATGCTAATGTTCCATCTGGCAAGTTTGTTGAAGAAAAGCATGTTGCTGAATGGATTCTTTAAAGAAATATTTTGTATAGACTTAAAATAATAATCGCTCAAAGTTATTATATTTAAATATGCTTCTTTTGATAACGAAATAAATTTGGTGTATATACACATTTTTGATTAATTATTTCTATCTGTGGATTGATAACACAATCTTACGTTATCAGAAATTTAATTTTAGCTTGAATCACTCATTCATTGAGTTAAAAGTACTAAAAAAGCAAATAACTATAGGATTGCTCACATCATGTTTAAATTAACGGTGTAAAGGAGAAAAGGATGCGAATATCTTGTAAAAATAGATCTTTCAAATGTGATATTGTGATTATTCATCATTTTTATTAGTCTAGAATTACTTATCAAAGGTTATACCAATAAATGAACTTTCAATGGTAGGCATTTTAAAAATAACTTATTACTTATACAAATTTCTTATTTATGCAAGTAATTAAACTTAAGAAAATAGTTTCTATTTATTGTGCGAGTCAAAATCATAGAATGAAGCAGTGTTATTAGATTTTGATTCGTAGTTGAAGTTTTTATTCTTTTACGTTTAAACTTAAGTTTCCAACCTGTGATATGAAATATTTTGTGAACCATATTATAAATAGATCAAGCAACCATCTTTGTAAATTGTAAAAACAAAATAAGGTGGATGTCTACCAATATTAAAACATCCGCCTAATTAAATTCAAAACCTTAGTAATATGTGATCGTTTGATTTCAAAAATAACTTGCCTAGTAAAAAGGTTTACAATATTAACTATTTGAATTAGTTAAAAGGTTTTCTGCTACGTCAATTGTATATCAAACCAATTTAACAAAATGGATGTCCTAGACTATTGTCTAATCTGATTTGTTCAGTGTGTTTTGTGAATTTGTATCCTCTCCAAATTATTGTCCCAAACCAAATATCAATTAAACATCCAGCAAGCATGCCAGTTATAATAGCTCATGTATCATCATAAATAAATTAAAAATATCTACTCCCACATCAAGGATAAATAAAATTATAATTGGGATGATACTTTGATTTGCCGTTTATCGTTCCATACATGAAAGGAATTGCCAAAAGTTCAGTTATAATGCTCAGAATCAAATCCAAGGCTAAAAATAATCGTAATAATTGAATGCTTTTTGATATTAACTTACTATCCAAGAATTCTATAATATTATTCAAATCATCTTCTTCCTAAAATTTTGGATTAATAATCGAAATTTCAGTAATTAACAATGACGACAGAATCCTGCTAACACCCATAATACAGACAAAACATAGCAAATAGTCGAGACATGAATTAAATTAAGTAAACACCGATACTCTTTGTCCATAAACATCAAGTATCATTATACAAATAATTATTTATAAAGTGAAATTACTATTAATACTGTAGGTTGAATCATTGGATTCATTTGAAGTTCACCTGCGATGTCACTAACAGACGGTTGACACATAGAGTAAGTGTCAGACGCACTAGTGCCAATATTAATATATTCTGGTTCTCTCCCATTTATGCTAACTTCGTGTGTTACATCTTGAGTTACAATGCCATACTCATTATCTGGGGAGAAGATCATTGAATCATTAGCATCATCCATGGTGCCACTACTTCTATATGACAAAACAGGTATTTGTTCACAATTATCGTTTATATGGTAATAATCGCGAAGAGGTGCACTAATAGATAAATTCTCATTAATAGATATATTTAAAAAGGCATCAACTTCGGAAACACTATCAGTATCATTTGCCTCTGCAGTGTCAACACTTACAATAGTATTATAATTTCCATTTAAGGAAGAAAAATTAGGGGTTTTCTCGGTAGCACAAGAGTTTGAGGTGGATATATTTTGATCCTCACAAATTATAAATAAGTATTAATACCAGCAGTTGTTCTTGGTGGACAAGAATTCAGACGCAGTTCAGAACTTGAAGAGCTTGCAGCTGTACCTGAATTAACAACAAAACTAATGACAGGTCTTACCGGTATTGAATTCTCTTTAAAGTTAATAACTTTTTTAAAACCTGGCCTTGAACCATCAACGATCATATTTTCTTTGAAGCTAATAATACAAACGCTTCCCGAATTAATGTATATAGAACGGAAAATATTGCGAATTCGAGTCAGATTGACAATAAGTATCTGAAATTTACAAATGTAGGTAAAGATGTAAGCAACAAAGAAGAGCTTATTGTAAATAAAATGAGAGCCTAATAAAGATAGTCAGATATGAGCTACGTAGATGATATATCTAATAACACGGATGGGTAATTATAATGGCTACCTTTTACTGCACTTCTTCTTTCTAAGTGGTAACTTTATTTGTTCAAATATCAACAGCTACAATTTGCTGTAATAACTAAAAATGCAAATATGAAAGTTATAAGGCACGAAGTTTTATTTAAATAATATGTAAAAAAGTATGGTATTTATATATTTTTTCTTTGTTTTTTAGTAGCATACAATATTTTCATTAATTCACCAAACACGTAAATGAATATTAGTTTTGATAATAAAGTGGCTTAATTTTTGGTTTGCTCTACTTGTAATTTTCAATAATCATTTGTTTTGGACAGGGCCTATAATTATAGTATACATGTACTTTAAATACGAATGTAATATATGCCAAATATATAAAATTTTATTAATAAATATGAATCAAAACAAAGATGTAAATAAAGTAAATAAAAGTATATAAATTTAAATATTAAATTATATGGAATAGTTCAAGAACTAAAAATCATAACAATTCCAATTAATAATACACCAGCAAAAGCCGATAAGATTTTAAAAAACTTATTCTCCTTGTCTATTCTTTCAGGTGAGAGCATCTCGTAAAAGGATATATACAAGAAAGTGCCCATACTGAAAGAGATTAAAACAGTGGACATTTTATTTTTTACAAGTAAGTCTAATGAAGAAGACTCCACCAAAATCCCAATTACAGAAAAAAGAGGCGAAGTTAAAGCAAAGACGCAAATAATAATTATTATAAAAGCGGGTGGCTTATCAAAATGACACCTCGTTAATCTCATACCTACACTGAAAGCAACTACTGCCTTATGCACAAATAAACCTATAAAAATTGATATAATGGTAACTGAATCTGGTTGAATTCCAAATGCAAAGCCTTCCAATGCACTATGTATGAGCAAAGCAAAGACAAATGAAAAGGTTTTCATTAAATCTTTCTTCGAGTCTCTGTCTAAGTCGAGTTTGTCCACTGAATGTCCGTCCTCCCCGTGGATTTCACACACACTACGTCTGTATGTTGTTCCGGCAGATGCCTGCTTTGGTAGGTTAGGCACCTCTAATATAGTTGGATTTCGAGTTATAATAGTTTGGGTGTGTACGAGGCCTAGCTTGTGAGTGATGAATTCTAAAATGTCCACAGCGAAAAAGCCCAGCAACATGATCGCTTCGATTATTGGGTAATCAAGTTGCCAAGAATCAAACGATTTGACTATGCGTAGTGCCTCATTTGCATCAGGTAGCAGGTCCAAGAATGTAATGGCCAAGAAGACCCCTCCAGAAAAGCAAGTCAACAAGCTGATTATAAGACTAGGTGTTTTTCCGGAATTATGCGAATGACCTGTACATTGGTTTCCGTCATGAAGTAGTAACTTGCGCACAATCTTAGTGAAACGTCATAAAACATATATACAAAAATAAAAACTTACTTTTAACGGTATACAGCCACAAACCATTGTAATAACAAACAAACAAGGTAATAAAATAAATTTTAATGTTTCTGGACCCATCTTTTGAAAATGAAAACTTTAAAAAACGTTACCTTTAAATATACATTCTTAAATCCTTTTAATTATCTTAAATGTGATGAAAAGATCATACTATTCAAATATTTACTGATAACAAAGTTACTATTGATAAAGATAATTAAAGGAAGATTAAAGATGAACAGCAGTTGAGGTCATAATCTTGCAACTGCATCTTAATGTGATTGCATTTATTGTGAAAAAGGTATGTTAACAAGGCAATAAAGACAGTAAATATGGTAAGCTGACTAATTGCATCATTCAACTGATAACACTTTTGAACTTTGCGGAATTGTTAAATTACAAAAATGAAGGTTTGAATCAGCAACTATTTCTATGTCTATTATTAAACAATTTCGGAAAAGTAAAAATACCTTAAGAGTGCATTTTTACGCTCATTAATTTTTTTGTTTATATTTTTGTTCTGACTCATTGTGTAAAGTAACTCACTTGTTATGTTTTTGTAAAAACATTACCTGTATTAGGATGACGAGTTGAAAATATCATTCAAGTGAATCATACTAAAATAGATGTAAACAAAGTTTTTTGTTATTGTAGATTTGGTAAATCTTTTTGTAAAAAATGGATTTAATTTGAATGATGATGATATACTAAGTGATTATCCATATTGATCAACACTAAAAGTATTCTATATAAAGGATAAAAATATGTTTTTGAATATCATTTTTCGACTAATTAATAAACATGACTCCTTTCTTTAAACTTGCTGTTTTTATTTGTGCTTTGAGCTTTGTTAGCATGGCTGCTCATATTAAAGTATCCTCTTCCACCATTAAAACTCCAAAGGACTCCAGTGAGGAAGGTTCCAGACCAAAAAGATTGTTCTTTAGTACTACCGGCCAACCATCTCTTAAAATGGCGTACAAACCACGTTTCGGCAATAGTACAACCAATCTGTCTATTGACGTTGCTCAACAAATACCTCCCTTTCTAAAGACTGCTTCAACTGACACCAAAAACCAATATGAAACAATTATAAAAAACAAAGATTTGAGCAGAAATGAAAGAGATGAGGCTGTAGATGATTTAGTGAAGAATCAATCTTCAGCCATTAAAGTAAGTTTAAGTATAAATGCACTGTTTTATTAAATAAAACTTAAGGCTGCATACCAAAAATTCAAAGATGAAAGAGAAGATGCTGAGTTTGAAAGACAACAAAAGATATCCGCTATTGGTAAAGGTTTATCTTCGGATGCCGAAGATATTTTTATTGAATTGACAAATGTTCTACAAGATAAATCCCTCACTAATGATGAAATCAGAGACAAGATTCAAAGTATTGAAAATGGAGTTTCCGATAAAAGCCAATTGGATGATGTAATGGCAGCGGTTCACAAAGTATTCGTGCCTGTTGTTACAAAAAAAACTACAACCGAAAACACAATTCTTCTTAATTAAGAAGTAAAGAACTTAATATAAATACTCCATACATTGTTCAAATGGCTTATGATAACATTTTTATAATATTTGTAAATTGATAACATATTTTGTAACTAATTATTTGTAAGTGTGGAGTTGAAAATTTGATTTATCATAAACTTGTATGTTAGTGTACCGATACTATTGTACTATAAGTATGTAGTATATCTACTTAGTAATAGTCATCATATTATTGCAGATTTGGTATTTTAAGTGCTTTTTATTTTTACTGAAAACCTTAGTATAATAGGTGGTATTTTTTGCAACTGCTTTTGCCCATGTAGCAATAAAAATCGAGTTCCAAGCCACTCAATCCAGGAACATACACACGCGATATCCTATTGCGATGAAATTGGTGTCTCGTTGTTAGTTATCACGTCGAACCAAATGTCTCTTTGCATTTTATTTTTATTTCTTGGAACAACAAAACAGATTGATTCATTACGCCTGATAAGGAAATGTTACAAAATCTTTTTATTTTCGTAATACTACAATAACGCAATGATCCTTATTTGTATTTTAAACTTTTTTTAAATTTATTAAACTATGATAATTTTAGGTTGGTTTATGGACAAAACCTGTAACCTATACTAGCATATTCTAATTTTCCATAAAGTAGAATAAATAGTTTGGTGTAACTAAAGAATGGATCGCTTTAATTTGAGAAAGAGTGCTGCAGAACCAGAGCTTATTGTTATTGATGACAGTGACGATGAAGAGTAAGAATATAATCGCTTATTCCTTCATAACATAATATTATTGTTTTCTTTAGACAGAAGCCAACCATTAGTGAAAATGTTCCTAGGATTAAAGTTGAGCAGTTGTATGGGCCGGGAATAGAAAATTTCAATGTGCGTGAAATCGAAGATAGACTTGAATTCATAAGAAGATTCTCAACTCACATTAAAAAATTTCTGCTCATGATAATTCTAAACGGAAATGAAAAAACCTCCCATCAATTTGCTAACCAAGTAGTATTTAATGAAAATGTGAAAGCAGCATATTCTTCGCTGTTTGGTGTCATAATAACGGCTAGTAGTTCAAAATATGGGCAATCTGCTCATGTGAATTACAAATTAGATGGGTTTCCTAACGTGTTGCTTGTGGATCCCAGAACTGGAGAGAGAATATGTTCTCTCCATGCTACATCTTTTGACCCCAACTATTTCGTTTCACAACTTTATGAAGTTTCTGCAAAATATCCTAGTTTTGAAGCATTAGATAATCAAATGGTCAGTCACTATGGGGGAGTTGTACTGCCACCCAAGGATATAGTAATTAACAATGTCGCAAATGTTAGAAAAAGACGATTCCACAATTGGGAAGAAAATGACCTAGAAATGGAAGACGAAAGTTGTAGTTCAAAAATGAATTATAAACGCTTTAAATTCGTAGGACATTCTCCACCAATTCAAGAAGAATTTTTGGAAGATGGGATTGAAGATAAGTCAATGAGAACAATTGATATGGATGAATACAAGAAATACGAAGGTCCCAACAATGGTCGAAGAATCCAATTTTGCATTCAACTACCGGATGGAAAAAGAGAAAACCTGCAATTGAATGATTCCAGCACAATGAAAGCTGTCTTTTACTTTATCGCAGGCTTAGGTTACAATATAAGAGAGTATGTTATTATTCACAGCTTCCCAAAACAAACAATTGCCTTTCAACATTTCTACAAAACATTGAAAGATATACAGTTTCATGATCGCGAGTTCCTATTAGTAGACAGAAAATAATCTCTTCTTTCCAAATTATAATCTTCCATTCTAATTATTTCATTGTACAAACAACTCACATTTTAATAAACGTAATGCTGTGCTTTATTTGTTTTGCATACTAGTACAATAACTAAGTTATCATGCATAAATTCACCAACTCCCAAGAAGAATGTTCTTTAAACAGTTGGAAAAATATCACCGCCTTTGCGCCAACAAATAGTCAAACTAAAAGTTTAATCGTTTAAAACTTCATTGTGGTCAAAAATGGCTCCGCGTCGTGCCAAATTGGATACAATCGATGAATTGGTATATGTTAATCCATTTTTGCACTTGTTCGATGATAATCCGAACTTTTTGCCGGATATTTCGGTTTCATTTGCTGACATTTTGCCTCCCATTGAGGTGATTCAAGATTACAATGACTTTGCTAATGATCTCTATTGTAATACTATTCTGGAGTCTTTCAATGACATAACTAAAGACTTAATCAAAGACAGAGAAACCTTCAAGGAAGTGCTGAAAGAATTAGATGAAAGTGTTGTTGTAAGTTTCTAATCTAATTTGCCTTTTAATCATCCTTGTAGCTCCCAAAAACTCCTACTCGTGGAAAAAACGTTTCTGTTCTTGCAAAGTATTATGAGAATATCGAGAAAAGGAAGGAAAACAATAAGCTGCGAGTCAACTTGTTTGCTAACAATGTTTCCCACGTTGGACAGACGACTCCAACTCGCGGCGCAGTTATGGGCCTGAAGAAAACCTTTACTGCCAAGCCAGTAACTCCTTCACGACTCTATGTTCCTGGAATGCCAACAAACCGGCAGCCATTGGACTATTCAGCCAAAAGAGAAAGGAACACGATGGAGCGTGATTCCTTACGCCAGCAGCAAACAAACCAACTGGATCGCGCAGATCACAATAAGCAGAGAATACTGCAGGAGAAAACTGAGAAAGCTCGACGGTATGTTCTTTCATATTTAGATTTATAAACCTTTTGTAGTGAAAGGGAAGAACGTTCTCTACAGGTCGAGGAAAGAAGGAAGGCGAAAGAAGCAGTTTTGGAAGCAAAAAGAAAAGCAATCCAGGAGAGGGAAGAAGAAACTAGACGCTTTCAAGAGGAGTACAACAAAACTCCGAAGAGTCAACCTCGAAAACCGCTTGGAAGTGCACCAAGGTCTACCGCATCCAAGCCTCGACACAGATCTCCTTCTCCTGTTATCGTACGTAGTTACGTGGATCAGAGTATGGACAATTCGGAAATTTATAAAACTCCTTCTTTAACAAAGAATAAGAGAAAATCCACACCCAAACCAAATACTTTGGTCAGAAATTGTCTTTTCGACTCTCCTCTTCGCAAGAACCCTAGACCTGACAACTTCAAGGAAAATGAGTTCGGGACCTTTGATATGAAGAACTTCGAGGAAGAGATGAGAAAGTCTGTTAACGACAATCTCTTCGACTCGCAATTGCCTGATACCGATGCCCCTCTATTTATGGACGTGTCTTGTTCAGAATATGAGATGACTAGACCTATTGTTGCTGCGTCGACTGAAGACGATTACAACATTGCTGATTTGTCTGAAAATGACGGCACTGATGACGAGGATAATCCTAGAAAGGAAGTTCCATCTTGGGCCAAACCCGAGAATCTCAGGCCAGCTCTTATTGCTCAGCACAAAAAGTATGGCAAAGTGTCTGACTTCAGTGCTATTTTCGGGCCGAATATGCCACTGGACATTGCAAAAATCTTTAAAGGGTACACGAATAAGAACAGGAACAGCTCTGCTGTATGGACTTCTCCCCTTAATAATCCTCGTACAGGAAAAGCCGCTTACCACTTGTTAAGTGATAGTATTTTGGACAGCTCAATAATGGAGTAAACCTTTAATTCTTTGATTAATCTAAACTATTTGTATCTTTTTAATATGAATCTTTAAACAAATAAAACGCATTGTTTAATCTTGTGTAATAAATACATTATAATCGCAAACAAGTCTATTTTTATTTCCAAAATAACGGTCATTTTTTGTTTATATGATGATCGTAGACAAGTGCAATTGTATTTTTATTTCCAAAATAACAGTCATTTTTGCTTATTAAGCCATATTGTTTCATTTAATTATTATAAAAAATGGCGAAAAATTTTGGAACGCTTCACGATTTTGCGTGTCATCCATGCGCTGGGGCCATGCTAATCTTCTCTGTATTGTTCCAATTTTTGTATGTGTCCATTTGGAATGAACATTCTAATGCTAACACAGCTTTTATATAAACCAAGAGACATTTTGTCCACTCCAACTGTGGTGGGTTACACATACAAATAGTAGTGCAGAGTAACATAAAAACAACGTACACGTACATACTCCAATAAATTGCATTCATTTTTACACAAGTGCAGGTAAATATTTATTGTTTGCTGTAAAATATTTTGATAGTACTAGTAAACACAACTAATTGCCAAAAATATATGCGTCCGAGGGGAATCGAACCCCTATCGCGTGCTTGGAAGGCGCGCATGCTGACCATTACACCACGGACGCCGTTGATAACGGTAATTGATATTTGTATTTGCCCCAATTATCAGTCATCTTAAAGATAACTAAACTTGCAAAATCTAATGTTTTTTACCAATAAATAAGCAATTAATGATTTGATTAAATAACAAAAAGAGAATAAAAAATATTCCCATGCCGGGAATCGGACCCGGGCCGCGTGGGTGAAAGCCACGAATCCTAACCACTAGACCACATGGGAGGTATCAATGTACTTCTCAATTTTTACTCCTATCTATCTAACCAACCTAGAAATTGTTAAAAACAAATTTATAATATGCACATTTAAATAAGCATAATTTTTGGAAATGTTGTAAAAAGTTGGGCTCAACCGGCAGTCGAAACCGGGGCCTCTCGCACCCAAAGCGAGAATCATAACCAACTAGACCATTGAGCCATATTCAATATTACTTCCACCATTTGAAATTTCTAAAGGATGTAAACAAATTGTTTACACTTAGCTAACTTCAGCAATTTAGGTGATTGCTTTAACATATTTAACTGATTATGCTATGTATTTATGATTTCCGAAAAAGCTTAGTAACAGTAATCACTTTACTTGATCCACAATATGTTGAAATTTACCTTAAAATAAGATTAGAAGCTACCCGCAGATAAACTACTGAGGCATGTGCCAGTATTTTGCCATATTAATTTATCTTAACTTGTTTTCGATAAAAATTCAGTGATTTTAGCTATTTTTAAGTTGGTTGTTAAGCAATTGGTGAAGGTATGCCTAAGTACTCTCTTTTTCCGATGTTAGTAACTTTTGTTGCACCAATAATTCCTTACTTGCTTTTTGGAACTCATCCTCACATTCAGTTACTTGAGCAATTAAAGTTTGGTTCTCATTGTACACTTTCTCTAAGGCATTTTCATAACGTTTTTGTAAGTTGCGTAACTCGTCATTTTCCGCACATACTACATTTATTTCGTTCTTTGACTCTTTTTCATCTTCCTGCATTTCCCCCACTTGCTCAACAAGGTCATTGATATGTTCCTGTAATTCTTTTATTTTATCATTCAAAATTTCGTTTTTTTCTTTTGCATATTCGAGTAAATCATCCTTTTCATTGCATTCTTTATGGAACTTATCTATGTCTAAATTTAGTTTCTTTTCATTTTCTTCCAATTTTTTCCTCAGATCACATATTTTACTGTCTTTGTGTTCCACAGTCTTCTTTAAATCTAATATCCTTAGATCTTTACTGTGTGACAGTTCCTCTAAATAGGCGATGAGTTCCGTTCCCATAACAGCCTTAAAGTTCAGTACAACAAGCACACATGATTTAGTTTTCATTGGCTCCATCAAATTCATTAGCATTTCTCCACTGGTTTTATCTTTCTCCCACCAAATTGACTTAACGCCTGCTCTACCACCGACGGCTGAGTCTTTGACTGTTTTTTTCACATCATTTAAATGATCTAGTATTGTTTGACGAGTCTGTTTGAAATCTGTCTTTAATTGTTGACTTTTCCTTAGTATTTCGAAGGAGGCCGTATTCAGATTTGCGCGAAAAACAGACGAAATCTTTCCCGCCTCGGTAACTTCAATGGCAATACCCTAAAACATTTCGATGGATATAAATATTTAAACCAATTAAACATACACTCCTAGTATCCTCGCGATCTCCTTTTACCACTACGTGATACCGTTTTAACCTTAAAGTGAATTAGTTCAGAAAACAGACATTCAACTTACTTTTCTACCACCTCTTCAGATTCGTTCTTTATCACTAAGAATTGAATGTTGTCATCAAATAGGACCGCCATGTGTGATTCAAATTTATCTCTTGTCAAATGCCGGTTAAAAATACGTGTACTTACTTCCAACCATTACATCCAATTCCATATAAGACATGCTCGTACACAAATCAAGTAAGAAGATTACCGAACCACAATATTAATTTAACGCCTTTTAAAGGATCATAAAAATCAAATTTATACATATCATTCATACTTCGCTTTTTCAAAATGGCATGACTAATATGCGCAGTGAAAGATACCTGTTCTCGAGTAAAACATCATCTACCCGTCTTATTTGGTTAAGAAGGTATCATTTGATGATTCAGTCATTTTATAACGTTAGAAAAGGTTCAAATGTGACATAATAAAAAGTTGATTCCTATAAGTAAGCCCATTTGATTATGCAAAGGCCAACACTAAAAGAGGTATTTGTTTATCTTATCATTGTGTTTGTTAAATAAATAGGGAAAGTTTCCTATTTAAAGAACAAAATTGTTTATTTCCCATCAAATTTATATTTTTGCGTACAAAGTCAAGATGGGAATCGGTGATGGTGTTGGAATCAATTTTACTAGAGAAGTTTATAATCCTGTAGGTTTACAAATAAATATCCGCTAGATTAATCTCCTTTTAGAAACTCAAATTTGTTACTCCAATCAGAGGGTTCGAGTATCCACAACATATTCGACTAATTGGCCAATCTCACAAAGGAGCCAAGCAGTTCAAAGTAGACTTCAACAATTCTTCAAATGACATTATTTTTCACTTTAATGTGAGATTTAATGAGAAGGCCGTTGTTAGAAACAGCTGCATCAATGGAGTCTGGCAAAAGGAGGAAAGAGCTGAGAAGGAGTTTCCCTTCCATCATGGTGCCATCTTTACCCTAGATTTCATTGCTCATCCTGATCATGTTGAAGTCAAGAAAGATGGGGAGCATTTTATCAAGTTTGTTTACAGAGACAACTACCACAATGTAGTTTCCATGGATGTTGATGGTGACATTGAACTCCATCACGTAGCCGTCCATCAAAGTTAGATAAACAACACAAATGATATTATATAACAAACAAACTGAACATTTGTAAATGATACACACTTTATTTGTACGTTTCTATAAAATGACTCGTTGATTAATTTGATTATTGTTGTTATTTGTTTGACCGATCATCTTCAGCAATTCTTTCCTAAGTAGCATTCTTTCTCTTCTATAAATGTTGTAGGATGTTCTGACAGCATACATCCAAACCACTGCTAAGCTACAGCAAATAATGATATTGGTTTGTAACTTGGCAGTTCCGTTTTTGTGATAGACTTTTTGGATCATAAGTAGACCAAGTGGATCCTTAAATGTGTATTTAAACATTTTGAAAACAGTGAAGATGGTGGTGTAGTAACATAGGCGAGCTGATACTATCATAATGAGGAGTGTCTAAAATGAATGTCAGAGTTTAAACAACTGTTGTCAATTTACCTGCACCAAAATATACGCTAATCCCGTGTACTCGTAATACCTAAACTTGAATGACCATCCTCCGATCATCAATAAAGCCATCACAAATGAACATCCAAATCCGGCACCAAATATAAGGATGGCCAATTTCTCCGAATAAATCATCATCTACAAAAGGCACAAATGAGTGATTGAATCTAAATAAAAGTTACATAGTAAATTCCAGATTGAACAGCAATGGCAACAAGAGATGTCAATATACATGCATGAATGGGATTAGTCATGGAAAGTAATCTCTTTTGCTTATTCAAATTGCTTGTATTGCCGGCATTGTTAGTGTTGCTGATGACAATTTTACCCGGAGGAGATTGGTGAGGTTGATTGTGTTGAAGCTGAGGTTGTTGAGGTTGATATTGTTGAGGTTGATGTTGTTGAGGATAAAGCGATGGATTAGTCTGATATTGTTGAGGATAAGGTAATGGATTAGTCTGATATTGTTGAGAATAAGGTGGTGGTGCATTCATCATCATTGTAATGAATTCGAGCAAGCAAGTAAAGTATAGCAATTTGAAATGAAACACACAGAGCATACTACTATAGCATCAAAGTTCACGTTAAAGTCTTTAACTGTGTAGATTTAGTGGATGGAACAAATGTATCAAGTACCAACGTAGCTTGTCTTTTATTCAGCAAAGTCAAGTTCATACGTCTATTTTTAAACATTTCCTCATTTGAATGGTAAAAATAACGCAATATTCGGCTTTTTATTAAAGTGGCTTTATACCATACTGAGTTAGAGTAACTCCTGCCACCTATTCTTGTTTGCCAATTGGAAAAGTGTGCGTGCGTACAACGAATGTACGTGTATTATAAATAACATCAAAATTGTTTGTACATAACTATTGTTTTATGAGTTATTGCAAAGCCATTTTTTACGATGACGGAGCTAGTTGAAAGCGTAAGTTTGGGTAACAATAAAAGATTTAATAATTCTTTTAGCGCGGGTATAAGCTGATAAGGAGCATCGGGAAAGGTGGTTTTGCGGAATGTTATGCTGCAGTGAGGAATAAAGATAAAAAAGATGTGGCAATAAAAATAGTAAGTTAAGAAATATATTCCTTTTATTTGTTTGTTTAGATAAAAAAGGAAAAACAAAACAAGAAACTTATCGACGCTGAGTTGAAAGCACACAAGACGTTTAAGCATTCTTGTTTTGTAGAGTATTACGATGATTTTGGCGACAAAGAGGTCCATTGCATCGTGATGGAACTTTGCTCGCATGGTTCACTAAAGGAACACATTCGAACAAATGGTAAATTGCGAGAAGACCAAGCAAAATCCGTGCTGGAGAAATTGATAAGAGCTGTAAGCATATTGAATGATAATAATGTGATGCATCGTGATTTGAGTACTGGCAACATTTTGATATCCAGATGGATGAAAGGAGGAGATTTAGTTGTAAAACTGGCTGATTTCGGGCTAGTCAAATTTATGGATGCCTCTAAAAACTGCAACACTATTGCTGGAACCCCACATTTTATCGCAAGGGAAGTAATGGATGGAGAGTATGATAAAAAAGCGGATGTATTTTCGCTAGGTTGCGTACTGTTCGCCATGTTAACAGCAAAGCCACCTCCAATCGACGAAGGAAACGATATTTTGCGTATTGTTAAACGAGCAAGTTTATCCACAGATGCTACCGACTTGCTGTTGAAAATGTTGGATAAAAAGGAGCGTAGAATCGAGTTGAAGCATATTCTAAAGGAGCCATTTATTTGTGGATGTGGACGATTGAGTGAGGTTGTTTCGGCAAGGAGGAGAAGTGCTAGTAGAGAGGAAGGAAACAACGGCCATAAATCAGTCACATCTATAAGATCTGTCACGAGGCCGCCAATTGAAAAGAATTCAGATATCTTGAATATAATCGAAAATGGAACATCTGTTGAAAGTATGATGTCTACAAGAAAGCCACGATCAATTCGGAAATCAAATGGTCTAAGTTCGGGATATGTGTCAAATGCAACTGATTGCACAAAAGTGACTATCGCCTCAAAATTAAGGCGAGAAAAGATGACCTGGCCTCTTCCTTTGTTTTCGTTAACAAATATTGTTATCGCTGTGGGAAAGCAGAAATTCACTGTCGAAATGAGAGATGATGATTGCTTGTTGCAATGTGAATTTGGGAATCAAAATGATGAGCTTATTGGAGCCATGATTGTAAGGCAAAGAATTAGACATTCCAAAACAACGCAAACGATCGAATTTTACAATCTCAAGAAAAGTAATTGCGATCAGTCGTTTAATGAGTTTGTCCATCTTGAGGAAAAATGGTTAAAAGACCCAACTGTGTTCAAAAATTTGGATGGTTTGAAGTGTTCTGGGAGGCCGTTGACTGCTTACAAAATAGTGCACGATTTTGTGTTTAATATGCTGGCCAGAGTTGAAAAAGCTCGCTTCAACAATACTGGTGGAATCAGAGGAGCAATCTCGAGATTCATGGCTAATGGGGATATTAAAGTGACTATGCCCGACAAAAGAGTTGGCATACTTAAGTATGGAGAAACATCTTTCAAATCATTGGAAAATAAGAGATGTCCTTTCAACGAAAGCGAGCTGTACAAACTAAGGAAAATCAGTCACCAATTTGAAGCATGGGAGGAAGCCGGAAAAGATCATGAAGAAGTGAATATGGAAGAGAGTAGTTGCCACATTTTAGACGACGATTCTTATTCAGTTAAAAGAAATGTAAGTTAGTTTCAAATTAGTTTGTTCATTAAAATTCATGTTTTAGACATCTGGGAAAATCGTGCAAATTATCGTTCAAAAAGACAAGGTAAAGAAGAGTCTTAGGGAATCGACGGGTGACTCAAACACCTACGTGTATACAAAAAGTGGTTCTGGAGAGCATCGTTTCGTATTCAAAGGCGGAAGCATGAACGCAGTGAGAAGAGATGTTAGGCTGCTCCTATCGACACTTCTACATTGCCAAAAGAATGATAGCACGAAAGAAAATGACGCACTTGCAAAAGAAAATGTTCGATTTGGAAGTGTAAGTAAATAAATATTTTGTTATGATAAATATTCTTAGACCTCAAAGACTGGACCAATTAACTCAATTAAACTTGTGGGGAATAAATTCAAATGTGCAACTAATTTGCGTATTTCTGGAAGTAACATGAATCAATTTGTGCATAAAGACAGACATGGAGAATACAAAAGGGTTAATTTTGGAGAAAATGATAGGTTGTCTGAAGTGGATTCATTCTATAGGCCCGTGCTCAAACTTCTGTTGGAGGAGATGGGGAGAAGTTACAAATAGATCTCATTATTTTAATTATCTTACTTACACTAAAAAATATCTGCCAATTTAATAGTTTTTCTGTTTTCACTGTAATAAATGTGTTGAAGCAATTTGTTTTTGTCTAATTAATACCTCTAGATGTGCTCACACTAATCAGATAATCACTTACTTCATTAAGGTTCACTTTATTCATAATATTGGCCATCTAAGGTATTACTTTTTATCGTCTACAAAAATGTTACTTACTAGTTTAATTTTTGATGACTCGTTAAAGAACGTCCAGATCCTTTAAATGAGTATTGAACATTTTACGTGTTGAAAATATCTTTTAAAATAGTCATCACAGACAATGGCGCGACGACAAGCACAAAGAGTGACATGGATTAATTTAATTGAATGTTTGTGTCGATTTTAAATATTTTACTCAAGTATTCCTTTTTAATGGAGATGCACAATCGCTCTTCTACAGTAGTAAACTTCTGTCCTCTTAATCGAAAAATTGAAGGTGTCATAGTTTCAATTGTAAATAATTGGTTAAATTTTGATGTCATTACCATGTCCGTTTCCCTTTAGTATTCTGATTTTAATTTAGAAATAATGAAGACTTCCAAATCGACCCAAATAGGAAGTGGGACTATATTGGCTGAATCTAAGAGCAATAACGATGCAGGTAAAAGTCCTGTAGGATTGTCTACTGCAACGCAATTGAAAGGGACTGCTGATACAGTTGCCAAGTCATTCGAGTCATCAAGCTTTACCAATTTCACTCAAATAGTTGAAAAGACGCAATCATTGAGAGATGTAATTTTTGTGGGTGGCCATCAGTTACAAGAACTGGTAAATGTTATTTAACTGCTGATGCAAGAAAGCACGCCAGAAAATGTGAAGAATCGGAATTAATAACGACACCTGAAAATGGTGCTAAAAAGATGTTCAATTAAGTCAGAGAAAAGTAGATTCTATCAAACTAATTGAGAACGAAGACACAATTGATCAGCAAACCAATCGCAGTCCTTTTACTTCAACACATTTACCGGAACAAATTGTTAAGATGTCATCAATTGAAATTACAAAGCTCACTTCAAAGATGGACCAATTTTTGATGAATTTTATTGCATGCGAATGTAATTCCGTTAAATCCAAATTTGATTAAATTTGTTCAGTATCTCAATGCTGCATGTTCCTTTCCACCTCTAAAAGACTGACTGAAATATGCAAGCCAAAACGTCTGCAATGCATTGCATCTGAAATCGAAACAGTCTTGGCTGATGCAAGTAAATACAAGTTCATTACTTATTAGTTTTTCATTTTAAAGAAGTAATTCAACATTTGCCTCAACAAAGTCTATTCAGGAGCTTCTTCCACGTATGCATTATCCGTAGTATATTTAGAAAAGGGATTGCTTAAATCAAAGACAGTTGATTTGATCTATAATAAAAGTGAATAATTTATGGATCTTCTTGAAGTTTGGATGGAAAAACTTAGGAACATCAATTACAAAAAACACAGTTCTATTATACGGACGGCGATTTAGGATGTGTTAATACAACATGATCATCGAATGTGGCTTCCAAAAACTTACCACCACTATTCATCATGCGGTTAAAGAGTTAGGCACTAATATTGAAGCAGTTCGTTATTTGATAGATAAATGCTATGCTATTATTGTTGTCTTCATACGGAACATCACATTAACAAATTTTTAGCGAGATAGAGCCAAGTCAGGTAGAATGCTTTAAGAAGAAGTTTCCGCGTCACGCATTTCAATATTTATGAATGCTCGAGCTTGTTTATAGTGAGAGAACGCGATTGTCAATTTATGAAAAGCAAAATCAAACAAATCCTTGAACCAATTCAATCTCTTTGGAATGATTTCTCTAATAAACCAATCCAGCTGAAATTGACCTGTACAAATCGAAATACCAACTATTTTCTGAACTTTCTTATGATGAATTTTGGGAAGCAGACAAGGAAATATTGCCTAGATTGTACAAATTGTCCCAAAAATACTTATCTATTCCGTGTAACACTTGTTTTAGTGGCAATGAGTGCAAAGCTATAGACAACTGCGTCAAAAACAACACTCTCGATTATAAATTCGACCAGATTCAAACAGAAAACCTAATCTTTATTTGGAATCAGAATGATTAACTTTTTAATATAATCAATTTTTTCCATAGTAAGTACTTATATTTGAAATAAAATATTTATATTTACTTTGGCAGATACATTTTTAATTAGAAAGAGTAATATATTTAATTGATTAAAATATGTGTGACGAGTATGTAGATGAAGGTTAAACTTTTTGTCCCCACGGATATTGGTTAGAAATATAATAACAAGTATTTTGATTATTTTTTTTGAAAGCTCCGACGTCATTTAATTTAAAAGGAAACTTTTTGCAGGTAGAATCTTTTGGATTTGACCAGCAACGAATTACACGTGCAAGCTAAAAATATAGTCATATCATCAAGTATAATTTAAATTAGCTTACTTCAAATCGTGCTTTGACAACATTTTCAGGATCACAAGTATTAGGTTGACTTAAATCCAGACCATGGGCAGATCCTTCTAAATTCAAAGCATATAAAGCTCTATTAGTTTGCTCATTAGACAATGGATTAGGCTGAACGCCATCACCAGACCAAGGGTCATTTGGTCCAGAAACAAAAATCAAATTGGTAACACTATCAAACTTAAAACCAAACGTTGTTTTGACTGCATACTCTTTTAACATACTCTTCTGCCAACCCTTTGTACCGAAAGCAAGTTCACAATATCTCTGTTGTAGCCAAGCTGGTCCGTTAAAGACATCGCAAGTATGGAGGAACATGTCATTTGGCAGTCCTAGAGAGCACTTTTCAACAAAAAGATCTGTACACTGTTGCCACCTCCAAATATCGTCTTCAACTAGGGTAGATAATGATGGGTCTGGACAACCTGGAGTGACACAATTTTGTATACTTGGATCGTTCTTGTAATTGAAATAAACATTCATAGCTTTTGCTATATTTGTTGCTAAATTTATGTCACTTTTGTAGGGTCCATTTAAATATGTACAAGCAACCTGTAGATGATATTTATATTTTAGATCATTTTCAAATTACCTCAACAGGCCAAGCTGGAAGCGTTTTTTGGAAAGAAGTGGGATAAGGGTAGTTTGCTAATGCCATGAGATGAAAACCTTTCTGAATGTACAATGTTAATATTTGAGCATCATATGCATTCTGCAACAAATTTCCTTTGTCGATATTGAAAATTTGATTTAGAAAGTCAATGCCCGACTGTTTGGCTGCAATATTTACTATTACATCCCATGATTTCGAAATTAAATCCGTATTACACTTAGAATTTGCAAATATTTTAGTAACGAGATTATCAAAAGAACCAGGGGAGACTTTACTTCCCCCAAACGATGAAAGTTGTGGGCCAGAAGCATAAGCTCCTGTAATCAGATGGGGATATTTAATTCGCATCCATGCTGCTAAGCTTCCCCCATATCCAGTTCCAAAAGTAATTACAGGTGAATTAGTTGAACCAGGTAAGAGACCGTCTTTTAATGCAATTACTAAACTAGCGTAATCTGCTAATGCTTGACTTGAGGACAAATACCCTAATTGATTAACTGAGAAAGTTGCATTCTTTTGATAAGGTCTATTTTTAAATGATCCATAGTATCTATGTTCGGCGAAGATGATGGCAGCATTATTAAATGTGGAGGAAGCTAAATCAAACAGTAAACCCTAGAGCATTTTAAAATAAATATGTTGTTAAGTGAGTTGTGTATAATTTAAAACCTACAGCAGAATTAACAAAACTTTCAACTGGATCTGCACCTCCAGTGTAAAAAAAGATTGGTCCATCTGGTTTAAAATTTTTAACATTCATTAAATATTTCATTTGGAAAGTATCTTCATTTCTGTTTGAAAATTGATCAACGACAGTAGTAATGTATCTAGTTAAATAAGTATAAGTTGGCAATCCATTGTCCAATTCAGTTTCAGAATAAACTACCCCAATTAGAATATAAACTAATAAAATTAATTTCATTTTTGGATGATTCGATTTGTTTAATGCGTACTTATATAATAGAATAGATAACAAAAAATAAATAATACTTAATATGATAACGTGACGAAATTCGTCATATCGTGGTAATTTAAAAGATCCTTATCTACCATTGTATCGATAAAGTGATATTTTGTAAAAAATGTGTGATGAAAACGTTAATTGTAATAAGAACAACTAATTTTTAAGGACTTTTGAACGAATTAGAATGAATAACAGAAATTTAATAACTGTGAACTTTATTTAATAATAGGTATTAAGCGGTTTGCCCCCATGGGTATTTGTTATAAATTGGTTGGCAAGCATTTTGATTATTTTTTGCAAATGATCCAAGATTATTTAGTTTAAAGGGAAAATGTGTGCATGTCGAATCTTTTGGATTGGACCAGCATCTGATAACACGAGAAATCTGGAAAATAAGAATCATAATTAAACAGATAAAATTACCTCAAATCTGGCTTTTACGAGATTGCTAGGATCACATGTATTAGGCTGAGTTATATCTAAAGCATTGGCAGCTCCCTCAATATTTATTGCATAAAAACCTCTTTTTGTTTGATCATAAGGGGTGTTCGCATTTTGTTTAATAGCTGTTCCATAATTGGGATCATATGTTCCACTTGCAAAAATCAAATTAGTGATGGAGTCAAATTTTAATCCATATCTAGTTCTTACTTCATCGACTCTCATAAAACTATCGTGATGTCCAATTTCGCCGAATAAAACACCACAGTTTTGAAGATTCGAGGAAATTATTCCGTCATCTGAACATTCTGGAATAAACATATCACTTGGGGCTCCATCAGAGCATTGTTGAAAGACTAGATCAGTGCATTTTTGCCAATTCCAAAACGTATCTTTATCCAGAGTAGGTCCATTGCACTTTAAAGGCATTACACAATTTCTAAAACTAGGATCTTTTGCATAATTGTAATAAACATCTAACGCTTTAGCCATATTTGCCAAAAGGTCCTTTTGTGCCGTAAATGGTCCTTTCAAATATTGGCAAGCAACCTAAACATTTAGATTAAATAACAAAGTCTTTAACTTACTTCGACAGGCCAAGCTGGTAAATTAGTTCCAAGGTTAGAAGGGTATGGATAGTCAGCTACAGCCATCTTTTCAAACGCCTCTTGTATATAAAACTTCAGGAAATAAACATCCCAAGTTGACTGCAGTTTAGATCTATCATCAATATTGAAAATATCATTTATAAAGTCTAGCCCTCCATCCGCTAAAGCCATCATGTCTAATGACCTCCATGTGTGCTCGATTAAGGATACATTACAACCAGAAGTTGAAAAAGTATGAGTTGCAATTATGTCAAATGAATTAAAAGGGATATTGGCCCCGGGGAATGAAAGTACAGGTGAACTGGATGAATAGGCCCCAGTTACAAGATGAGGATATTTAACTCTCATCCATGCAGCTAATAAACCACTATAACCTGTCCCAAAAGTTATTACGGCTGAATCAGTTGATCCAGGCAATAGAGTATCTTTGAAGGCAACGATTAAATTAGCATAATCTGCCATTGCTTGGCTGGGTGTCAAATATCCCAGATGTTCTGCATCCTGGGTAGCTTTTTCTTGAAATGGTCTATTCCTAACTGAACCATAATACCTGTGTTCGGCGTAAACTATAGCCGCTCCCATGATTGGCGCCAGTTCATAAATCATACCCTTAAAAGCATAATTATATAATTAAACAATTAAACATTTCAACTAACCGTAGTGGATACGAAGTTTTCAATTCTATCTTGACCGCCAGTATAGAAAAAGATAGGTCCATTTTTTGTAAAATATGTGGCATTTAGTAAATACTTCATGCTGAATGTATCTATGATGCGGTTCGTAAATTGATCCACTGGTTGAGTTATGAATCTCGTTCCATATGAATTTATTCCATTTTGCTGGTATGTAGAAATCAAATTAGAGCATAGTATTGCTGAAAGTAAAATAAACTTCATTTTTATAATTTTGTTAGATAGGTATCAATATGGACAAGTAATTATATACTCAATTTTTTGTTATCTTATTGATAAGACTTTTCTTTAAATGTGTCATTTGTGCTGTTGATAATATCTTGAAGTAAAGATAGGATTACATGTATTTAGCTTACGTTGGTATGATCATTTATTTCACCTACACGAAGTATTTTAATAAATAGGTTTGCGTATCTTTTACAGCTAACTTTATACCACTTTGCAATAACGGAATTGTCTTTTGAGCGCAATTTGAAAATGTAAGGAAGATATAAAGAAAACACACATGTTATAAAAAATCATTTATTTGAATCATGATGTATAAATATATTAGTGGTAAATATGTACTTAGAATAAGAAACGCGATTTTTTCTGGTTTCTAGCAGCACGATAAGTTGATTTAGGTGTCTCGACCAACCCAATTTGTTCTTTCCTAACTGGCGAATCCATGAGGTCTGAGAAGTTTAAAGACGGTGAGCCTTCTTCATTTTTAGATTTATGTGACAGAAACACATCGGTACTTTTATTTGTTAAGTAACTTCCATTTCCACCGGCGTAAGAATTAAATGATGAAGCAGAAAAAATGGATCCTTTGGTCCCATTGAGTAGAGATAAATCAACAAAATTAAGCGCATTTCTACGTTCCGATGTTGATAATCTCACCCCTTCAATCGCATCGAAGTTCTTATAGTCCCCAAGCAGTTCCTCGGCTTTTTCAAAATTACCCACACCTTTGCCTCTGTCCCTTGAACTAGTGTCGATCGTTTTCCCATCTCCTAAAGCTCTAAAAGATATAATTAATTGAGTCATCTCATTTTGAAAACTTACTGTAGTATCAATTGCACTCCTTCTGTTTTATTGATATTCTTTTGACCACCCCAAAGTCTCTTGATAATAAGACAAGTTATCGCCAAACATAAAATAAGTCGTGAGAACAAGATGGCATATTCTAAGTTGTAACCGCAACAACTGCTTTCACACTCATTCGTAGGTATTCTTCCAATGTCACCACCCATAATAACTGAAACGTACTTGCAACTGTCACACTTGCAGCAACAAATAACGTATCAATTAGATGACTTGTCTTATATAATCATTTTTAGATTACAATTGGTATTACAAAATATTGATTAGGTAGTAAATAAAAAAGCTTAAATGAGGACTTTATCAACGTACAAGATGTTCTATGGAAGTCAAACCAATTTTATAATGATTTTTGTAAATGATTATTACAGCGAAGCAATGCTAGTTTATGAACATAATATCTGTGAAAAGAGATACATCATGATTTATATTGAAAATGTGTTTGGGTATTTGACTGGGATAACAATTGATAAATTAAATGAATATCAGATAGTCATGACTTGAAAGCTATTGGTGATCTTTGTTTGGTTTATCCAGTATCATTTAGTAAATATTTAACCAAACTACCAAAAGCAACGAAATCAACTAGTCACATGCTTTCATTGATGCTATTAGATACAAGAGACTCAATTTCTGGTGTTGTTTCAAATGTGTTAATGGAATTTTTCAATCAAGTAAAGTTTTTAATTTGGACAGTGCAATCGACTCCAAGGAAGCTATTTATATCCGAAATGATTCAAGTGATTATATTTCTTATCAAGTAAATGTCAATATAGAGTTTTTAATTACAGCTGCAGTTTCTTGTGTTAATATTGCATCTGTTAATGAAAATACATCAAATGACTCACTTTTGGCGTGTGGTTATAGTGCTTTCAGTATTTACCAAGCTAGAAATACTGCAGGAGCAATAACAAGTGCTTTTGACGGATATTGTTGAAATGTCTCAAGCAATGACTGGATCATTTTCATTTCATAGTCTAGTCAATCGTTTTACAACACTAGAAGTTTGTGGATCTCATTTAAATTCAGTGAACTTTAGACTTAATAATATTACCATTCATTGCATGTTTATCTCGTAAATTGATATTCTTTGGTACTCGAATAATCATACCTGTTATAATATAATGATTCAACAACAAGGACCACATACTTTCTTTGCCACGGGACAGTATTTAGCATATGTAACTCGTAAAATGTACGTAACTTCCTTATCGTTTTATATGGATATGAATTAGGTTGTGTAAAATATAGTTTGACATTAAAATTCGTAAAGAACCAATCTCCTCAGGGGTACGCCCAGCGATGTTACTAAAAAGCTTTTACCATCTATTCCCCGTATTTTGATGACTACTATAAGTAGTAGCAAAACTCAAAATTGTAAAGTAACAATTGGATTGTGCTTATTAGTTCTTTGTTTGTAAGCTCGTTTACTAAAAATAAAAATGGTATGCATTAAAAATGAATTGCTAATTTTGACGATTTGAAGGAATTTGATTGCATTTATTTAAAGGATTGACATTAATTATTTCATTGGAAATTTTAGTTTTGAAAAAGTTAGATATTCCCAGCTGTGTAAAGACTATATTTCTAACTTTTGAATTCAGGTACAACAATGCATATTTCACGTACAATTGTATCCTTGAGTACAGAGATTTTTCCTTTTTTGTCAGAATCATCACTTTTAGTGGCAATACTGAGACTAAGATCAGGTTTACTATATACACTATATAAATAGATTAATAAAAGGAAGAGGTCATAGGAATTAAATGAAAGTAAACGGATAAACAAGGATATGAAAGGCATATATTAGGAAAATAATTCCATAGATTAATGTTTGTGGATCGAACCGCGATTCCAAATAAAGGAATACTGCCAAAAAATGAATCTCAATGAATAGCTAAATTACCAGAAAAGACTTTGAAATTAGGAACATATTTGCTTTCGCAAAAAAGTATTTTTTGATGTTGAAGGAGTCAATTCGAGATGCAACATAATAATTCGTTTAATTTATCACTAAAAACAATGATTAAATAGCTAAGGAATGACTTTTAGCATAAATTGGCGACAATGCCGGCATTTACCCACCGTAACAGCTTAGATATAAACATTAATTCAAATAAAAGTGTAACATAATCTGCATATAGATATTATCTACATATTTATATTCTATTATCATACTTATATAACCTTCTTATTTCGTAATAAAGCATCCATCTTTATGCTGTTCACCAAGCCTCTTGCTGAACTCCGTACCTCTATGGTGGAGGTCTTAATAAAAAGTATCCTATAAATAACCATGTTTGTATTGAACTTTGAATAGTTGTACTTCTTTGTACTTTTTATCAAGTTCAAGATTAATGTGATAATTGACATGAATCCATTTAAAAAACTTAAAGCTGTGGTACGAAATTGTCCAATCTTAAGTCAAATGTAATACACTGAATGTTAATTTTACCTTAAAAATCGGAGAATTTTGGAAAACAAGAACACGAACATCATTTGCGTACCAATTATTCTTTTTAGCTAAAAACGCTGGACTAACGAAATGATAAGAATCGGGAACAATTACAAAAATTATTCCAAAAGTAAACCAATATTGGACGTTCTTTCCAAATACTAGAAAACAAAATAAATTTATTTTAATTGTGTGTAATTTGCACTTACAAGAAAACCTTTAATTGGATTCAGAATTGTAATACATATAGTGTTGACTAAAAAAAGTAGAAATGAGTTGTTTCTTTTCTTAATTAAAGTTGAGAGAATTGAAATGTAGACTATAGTTGGAATAGAAGCAATAATAAGATGAATTATTACTGAAAGTGTTGATAAAGGTACCACAAAAATGGGATGAGTTTTTGAATTCTTAACAATAATGGTTGGTCGGTGGAATTGATTTTGTAATAAAATGATATTTTCTTCTAGGAAACTTATGTTAATTTTAAAAAAATGTGATATAACAAAAGCTTTACGGTTGATTTAATTATATAAAAGCAATTAACGTGAGTCCATTATGTGATTTTAGTGTATCAGTGAATCTCAAAAATAGTCTATCAAATTATATATTACTTTGCAAAATTTAACATACTAGAGTTCAAAAATTAATAATTTATGGAATATTTCATCAAAAATTAACAATCATGAGCAGCATTTTTACTCTTTGCTAAAAATAATGATCACAATAGCATGTAGATTATGCAGATGCCGTCATGTTATTACATCTTCAAATTGCTTTTAAGATGCTTACGGCAGCCATGTTCTTTACAAATAAAAGGTATTTATTCTTATCATCGATATTTCCGGCAGTTTTCTATTTTAATCATTTGGAAACAACATCAAACTTCAAAAAATTATATTGTTAATATTAAAAATGTGTAGTTTTGGTTTACAATCTTTGAATTATAAAAGTGAATTTAAAATTATTTCCTTTGTTAAAAAATTACCGTATGCAAGTTTTTATTCAAAAAATAAACGTACAAACATGTTTATGAAAGCTTATAATTACTAATTTTTGATGGTATAAAGTTGGTAAACTTCTAATTGACTTTTAGATCCAAAAGTTAAAGCATGGTATTAGAATAAATTCATGCCTACAAATTTTTGTTATTTTGTAAATTTTCTCGTATAAATTGTAATAAATCGTGCCTTAAAATTCATTTTCATTATGACGACTTCAATAAATAGAAGCCGATCCAAGGTTCCTTCATATTTTTATTCTTGACTTTCAATTAGAATCGTTATATTGCGTATATATCCACGTCTTTGTCTAATTTTAACTAACTAAGCATTATATACACCATCAGTAAATGTCGATGTAGACAACTCGATTTGAAGCCGCAAATGGTACATACCCAAATACGGATTTAATTAATTAAGAAAGTTTGCACATGATTAATAAAAGTTGCTTCTTTAACAAAATATAACGATCGTGGCACAAATAGAATACATTTCTACTCTCCAAATGTTATTTGAATATATTTCGTCACCGCAGTAATTAGACATAAATATCAAATATGCATGTTGTCTATAAATAAAATAATACAAAAATAAAGTACAACTGTTTTCTTAGTCTTTTGGATAGCTTTTGACAAATTAATCCTTTTAACAAGTACTCGCAAAATACTGTTTATGCCAATAATTTTGCTTCATATATTAGCTCCATTCGAAAACAATCTCTATTTCATAAATCTAAAACACAACTTTGGTGAGTCAAATGTCATTTTGTTTAATTTATTTCAAAAATGATAACTAAAGCTTAAATGCTTTTATAAAAGCAGTACTTAATAATGAACACAAATTAATTACTTTTGTTTATTATTCAAAGTTGTCTAATAAATTAGCTTTCACTAATATATTTACGCTCACCACAAGAAATTGTTATTCTAAAAAATAATATAACTATAATTTGATAATATATTTTGCAGGGCATTCTTCTATTTGTTAAATATGAACAAAAGTAATGAAATTTTGATCTATAAAATTCAAAGAATTATTCCATTTGTAACAGCATATGTGACTACTGCTAGTTTAGTGTATCATTTTTTGATAGCAATTATATTGTGCCCACTATATGCATTGATCATCTTCGGTATATTTAAAAGGTAATTGTAATATAATTTAAATATCTTTTAATTGTGACATTTTCGACGCAAGACAAATGAATTTAACTCAGTATTTTTCAAATCGGTTATGATTTCTGGAGTTATCGACTTAATCTTTTTCTTCGATCATTTTGTAACTGGAACTTGCGCTTTGTATTCTCCATATGCTCGTATGATTGCTCCAACAACACCAACTCTATGGCTAGGCGGAGTGTACTTTTTTGGATTTTGGTGTGCTTATAGCCTTGATCTTTTGGCTCTTTATATTAGTATTAACAGATTTTTCATGATACTTTTCCCAATTAAAGCAAAATTAGTAAGTTGTTTAGTTTCAATTTCTAACTTAAATAATTTGCAGATTTTCGAACAAACATTTTACTACACTATGGCATTTATGGCATGTTTAGCTGCCGCGCCTGCGTGGTTTCACATCATCAGCCTTGCATATTTCACACTAATATCCAACGAATACACAAACAATATCCCTATTGCCGTCTTCACAAATGTTCCAATCAAAGGATACGAAAAAACCGCTACTAACAATAGTGTTATCATCTTAGTGGTTGTATCTAGTGCCACATTCGCTATGAACTTAATGACGTTTGGTGGTATAATGTACAAAATTCGTGGTCACACAATCAAAAAGACAGAAATAAAAATGGCCATTTATAGGTAAAAAGAACTAATTGTTCAATACATAATATCTAATTTTAGTGTTTTCCTATTTCTGTCACAACAATCTTACACGTGCCTCTTTTATACAGGTTATTTCGGTGGAAGTTTCCCAGATTTGTCAATTAGTTATTTTGCAAAAGTTATCAAACCTTGGGCTTATGTTATTTTTTGTCTCACCCCAGCTGTCTCATTAATGTGCTTGTCCAAAAATGTAAGGTCTATTGTTTTGGAATTTGTTAAAGGTAGGAAAATTGGAAGTAGTCAAATGGGAACCACTCAAATTAAAACCATTAAAGAAACTATTATTGCCCCTTCGAGAAGGCTTAATCAAGTGTAAACATTTTTTACGTATTTTAATTAATGTTATCCTTATAGTCACCGACAACAATAAGTATTACAATTTATAAAATGATGTCAATAATTGATAAATAATAATTAAACAATTGTATGATTTCCGTGGTGAATGTCGAATTAAGGTTAATTTAATGTAATGCCATTATGTTTTATCGGAAATAATAAATGCTAATTAATGAGTGAATAACATAAATATTTTAACAAAATGATTAAAATGGCATGCCCTATACTTTTAAGGCAGAAAATCACAATTATGCAAAAACTACTTATTACAGATATGCATATGTCGATCAAAAGCATTTTCCGAATATACCAAAATCTTAGTATTGCCCATTCTTATGGTTAATTGTTTATTTTCATTCATTATATGTATTACAAACTGTTTTCTACTTTACAAAAGATGTCCCACAATAGAGCGTTCACAACCAATGAGTACTGATTTGATATACCTTCCGTTTTTACCATGAGAAGGGTGAAAATTAGCTTTCTCCAGCTTTGATTGTTGGGATAAAAATCCGTGATATTTTGCATCTAAGGGATCAAAAAACTCATTGCAACTTTCGTAAGATTCTGGTATAGGACGAAAGGACTCAGAAAAGTGTTAAAATTAATTAATATTGACCGATCGAAGTCAGAAATTGAAGATCTAAGCTTCATGGCTTTTTTTCTTCATTTTTGACAGCAAAAGCATCTTTCTCATTAATTTGAGTGTTACTCACACTTTCCTCCAATCCATTTCCAACTATAAATACCTCACTGTATTCATCTTTATTATTTTCACTCATGTACGTGCTTACAGAAAACTTCCCACAAAAATCAATGCCGCTCCAAACATAACCAACCATGACCATTGCCACTACAAAAAACCTATTAAGCATCTAAACAAAATTACCAATACAAATAAAAATAACCTACCGCACTCTTCCAGTACCTCAAACACAAAAAGTCATGAACATCAAAAACATCCTTACCTAAAAAGCATATGGAACAATATTGTTTAAGTTATAGCCTTGCTTATTAATAATTAATAAACCCATCTTAAGCACCGCGGATAATGAACAAATGTAATGCAAAACGACCATGCCTATTTGTTGATGACTCTCAATTACATCCAACTATTATCTGCTTCTAGGTGCATTTAACTTACAATATTTTCCAAAAGTAATGTTAATGTTCAAATGGCGGGTTCGATGTATTGTATAAGTTATTACCATTTATAAAAGGAATTATTGAACTTCGGAGAATTTCTTTTTCCAATTAATCCAATCAGCATAGATAAGTAGAAGATGTAACTTGTAATTGAAACACCAATGTGAATCAAAAGAGATGGTGTTGAAATGTACGCTGTGGGAAATGGAAATATCGTTGAATCTTATGTATCAAAAAGTCGTTTGTAGAAATATTCATTTTTATGATATAATAAAATATATAATATAAAAAAATAATGAGTTGTTTTTGTCAAAAGCAACTATTGTTAAATATTTTTTAGGTAATTAATGAGATTTAATAACAAAATACGTAAACGTGAATGACAGTGCTGAGTCAAGATACAACAAATAAGCAGAGCGATTACGAATGGTCTTTGTATCAGATTCATTTTTATTGTAAGTAAATGTATTTTGCTCACTCAAAAATAACTGACTCTTATTTTTAATACAATTTATTAAATTTTGCAGACATGTTGAAAATAAACAAAAAAGGAGTTTAAACAATATACAGTCATTCAAAAAAGTATTCGGTACCTCATATTTTTTCCATTTAATATCTCATATCTCGGTGGATAAAAAATATTTTTGCAAACTTTTAATTGATTTACACTAAATTGGAGACGTTCTTTCGAATGATTATTATAAGGAAATAATACCTTTTCAAAAAAAAGTTGTAAATGTTTGACAAAAATGGTAAATTTTTAAATAAAAAAAATATTCGGCATTTATGTTTAATGAGTTATCGTAACGATGGTTCTATTTCAAATGGATTGCCTGTGGTACCATTGGAAAGATAAATTATCATGATATCAAGAATATAACCTTTAATTTCAATCGTATGATCCTTGCATGCTAATCCCTTGGCATTCTGTAGTAGAACCAAATAAGTGTCGTAGTCATCAAACCTAGCATAGGCCATTTTTTGATCAGGAGTACATTCAATAAGTACTGGAACATAAATCTCAACTTCTGTGTTTTCAGATTCCTGTCCAATAATTGCATAGACTCCATTTGTAGTTGTATATGCAATTCCCATTACATCATCACCAAATAAAATTTGAATTGAAAGTGTCAAATATATTTTTTTCTGAGAAGAAATCCCAATCTCATAATGTAACAAGAACATTCGCCAACGGTTGTCTTTTGCACAGAACTCTGCCAGTAATATGAATTGTTTGATTTAAATCATAAAAGATAGTGTTTGAGGCGACAGTGATAATGAAAGAGAATAGAATTGGTAAATAAATAAACTTCACTTTTGAGTCCATGAGAAAACATTTTAATGATATGTTTATATACATTGATGATTTAAATATTAAGATTAATCTTGAATGAGGTTGCTCGTTAATTAAAAAATATCCAATTTCGGGTGTATTCAAATTATTTTTATTTTTGCCAATCATAATTCCAAATTTACTAAAAATGAATAAAGCATATGAATCTGTAAGTTAAATGCTTGAAGTATGGTAACTTTTGACATTTCAAATCAATTCTGTTAAATACAAAAAGTTAAAATTTAAAATATATAAAACCATTTATTTTATAGTGAGACAATAAATAGAACATTAAATGTACGTATTTTAAACTTCTATCTCAAGAACATAAATTACTTTGTATTTTAGTTTTTGCCAATTTTTGTTAGAATAATTTATTGAGATTACTGTGAATAACATTTAGACTGACTCTGTTTCTGATAAAGTAAATAGTGTAATTAAGCGATATTTGGGATCAATTTATCTAACATTTCGATGATATAATAATTGTCTTTAATTAACCTTATAATTTTTACAAATGCCAATTCCGACAGAAATAGCAGGTTGTTATTTGATTAAAACACAAAATACGGCAAACATGCAATCTTTTCCCATTAATTATTGCTTCCTTTTTAAAGGCGAAAATTGTAAATACTTTAAATGTTGTTATATGCTGTTAAATGATATTAAATGATGATTGTTATATGATGTAGGTTGTCCTTTAAAAATATTCTTTTAAAGTAAATTAATTATCAGTTTGTTAACATCATCAACTAATTAAATTTCATCCAAACTTTCAATTAACGAAGCTTAATAAACTTACAACTTTCATACATCATCCTAAACAAGAACATATTAGTTTTGAAAAAACTTTAAAAGGACTATTTGTCACCTTTGTCTTTTGGTATGCTAATTAGGTTCCTTGTCACTATGACATGACACACTTATTATACATGAAAAAGTGATGGCATTTGAGATTTGCAGAAAACATACTTCACAAAACATAAAATTATAAATCGAAAACAAGAACTAAATAATAAGCTCATTATTTTTGAACAAGAACTTTATAATTATAAATAATACCAAAATTAGGAATTTTAAAAGTGATTGACTAAATTTGGTTAACAAGAAAGTGGCATTTCACCTTAATTGCAATCCCTTTGGTTGTCTATGGCGTCAAACTATCAGTCCACCTACCCACTCAACTCATTAATTTCTTAAGTTTTCTTTCAATTTGGTCATGCTTAGATATACACACCACATTTTTAATCTTTTGACATTAAAAGCAACGACAAAAGCAAAGATAGATAAAAACAAGTCATTGTATCTTGTATTAATCCACTCCCGAAATGTTATACCTTTTTCCACTGCAACCAACCTTCACTTAAATGGCATTTGGTTATGCTTTAACAGTCATACTAATAAATATGCCTAATTGCTATCACATATGAAAGTTTATTCTCAGTAAATAAATTTTTAAAAGTTGTAGGTTCTCTATATATTCCTTTTATTGGCACAGCTTATTAAACCTAAAATGAATATTACAGCTGATGATATTGTATTGTACAAGATCCAGAAAATTATTCCATTCTTTACTGTTTATTTGTCGCTACCATCAACAATCATTCACCTCATCATTGCCATTGTTTCCTATCCCCTATTAGTGGCAATGATAATTGGCTTATTCAAACGAAGGCACTCGAAAGAATTTTCATCACCGTTTTACAAGTTTATCTACCTGAATTCAATTGTTAATCTTCTGTATCACATCGACCATTTATTAACTGGGACTTTACCTATGTATGAACCTGTAGCAATATTTATGAGTGATTCATTAAAATCTACTACTTTTTTAGGACCTGTTTTCTGGGTCGGATATTTCTTTTCGTATTTTATCATTTACTCAACATTTTATATTTCGGTGAATAGAGTGATCACAGTGGTGTATCCGTTAAGAGCATCACAAGTAAGTGGAGCATTTTTTACAAAATAATTAGTTCATTTAGTTTTTGGATAAAACATACATCTATTTCTTAGTCTTTGGAGTTGCATTTGCTGGATTACCCGGCATTTATCATATTTGCAGCCCCGCTTACTTCAGACGTGTTCAAAATGTGTACACAAATTATAAAGTTACATCAATATTCGTAAATGCGCCTATCATCAATATTGGAACCTTAAGCATATATACCTTATTGGTCATGAACAGCTCCATGTCATTTCTGACCTTTACAATTAATTTAATCACTGCATATCATCTGAAGTTTAGCAAAAAATACAATTATTCGAAGTTTGAAACAAACATGGGAGTGTATTCTTTCTTATTATTTATTTCTCAAGGAATATACACTCTTCTTTTTTACATTTCAATATTTGCTCCCACAACTGGAGATTTATCATATCTATACTTTGCAAGAGTGATAAAACCATACGCATTCGATTTTTTTTGCCTCTTCAGTGTTTTTGCTTTACTTGTATTGAACAAAAGAATTCGCAAATTAGTTTATGAAACTTTGAGAATTTCCAAAACAAGTATACTGTTTGGATCCAAAATAAGTCCTAATTCAATGTTGATAGTTGCCCAGAAAACACAAAATCCAACTACCCGTAACAATTAATAATATAGAAAATATGGAACATATAAAAATTTTAAAAAAATGCTCAATATGGTTTTTATTAGTTACAAGAATGCTCCCCAATAATTCACAGCAACAATTGTCTTAAAAATTTACAATAAATTGTCCTTCATAATGTATACATCTTTGCTTATCTTTATGCAACTGTTATATTCTCATAAACTTAGACAATACGTCTCAGATATGTATATAGCAATTGATATGAGGCCAGACAACTTTGCAACAAAACCATTTAACATATTCATTGCAAAATTGACACACTCAAAAAAAAGTTGTACTAGTCAGCAGCTACATAAAATAATGAAACTATTTGTTGATTGATTCGAAAATGACTTTATGTGCGATAGTTTTATTAAACGAGACATATGATTCATGATTGTATGGGACATTTTTTTGTGAGTTCTCTGAAAATAGATCACTATTATTCTACATGACGATGTGTCTTATCTATCAAAAGTGATGGTAACCTATTTTTTTATGATTCAATAGATTACATCTACTATCAAAATAATCCATATTTTGTTATTAAACTTTATTCACCGTCAGTACAAAACATTTTGTTGAAATGAAAGTAATTATTTGTGTTTGGTTTGAGTAAATAGACTAAAATGATGACAATGACATCTACCACGAGTTTTGTTCACCAATTGGTAAAAAGCCGCCGATATTTATTAGTAGTTAAGTATATTGTGTAAATTGTTTATGAGCCGATTATAATGATTTTATTATGATGTTTTGATGGAGCATTTATCAAATTAATTACTGCGATATTGCCGGCTATTTATTTTGATTTTATTATTTAAAGTACTTTCAATAAACTCTTTTTGACTTTCCAATTAATCATCTGATCTATACAAATATTTCTTTATCGTTTTAGTCAAAATGGAAAGTCTATCCAAGAAAGAAACAGTTGATGTCTGCTCTAACATCCTAAAAACTTCACCACCAGGAGAATTTAACGAAGTCTTTAATGATATTCGTGGTTTGGTAAACAATGACAGTTTGCTTCGTGAGGGATGTGGGCCAGCGGCTGTGTCTTATAACAAAGAAAATTACATTCAAGTAAGTTTGACTTTGACAAAAAATATATCTTTGATTTGCTTTTTAGGTAGTTGACAAATCCTTAAAACACCCCACTCTTATAACTGAATACAACGAACTTAAGAACGGTCGTTTCTTGGAACCTCAGTCAAATGTTACATTCAAGTATGATCACTTTACAAAGGATGTCGATGACGTTCAACCAGCAGAACATCCAGCTTACAGTGACGAATTAAACAACTGGAGAAAGGTCATTCAAAGAGAAGCAAATGCTTACATGGAAAAGTGTTTTAAAGGAGTTGGAGTTGCAAGCGTCTTTGTCAATAACGGAGCTCTAGTTTTATGCATTGAGTCACATCAATTCCGTCCATCTGCTTATTGGTATGTCACATCCTTTTAGATTAATAATAATACTTTTATAGGAATGGAAGATGGCGTTCAACCTGGCATATCCCAGCATACACCAATACTGATACCTTGGAATTTAAGGGGAAACTTAAAATTCATACTCATTACTTCGAAGATGGAAATGTCCAACTAATCAACAATCAGAATCTGTCAGCAAAGGCTGTATCAACATCACTTGACGGAATGGCTGTTGAAGTTTTGAAAGCTGTAGTCAAATTAGAAGATGCGTATCAAATTACTGTCCAAGACACGTACATGAACTCGATCGAAGACACTTTCAAACAAATAAGAAGACAACTTCCAATCACGAGAACAAAAATAGACTGGGCCAAAGCTCACACTCACACCTACAGAATCGGCCAAGACATGAAACCTACTTTGTAAATTGGTCACACACAAACCTTCAATGCCAACATAACAATAATGTTATTTTTGATATAACTAAAATATTTACTAATATATCCTAGATGCTTAACTTTTATTTATTCTCTTTTGTATATCAAAATGGCATCATTGTAATGTAATGATTTACAATCTTTTTTCCACCCTTGCTTTATAATATAAAAGTTTTCAATGTTTTGTTTTTCCTTATTTCGTTTATTACAATTTTAATTGAGCAATAACTATGGTTTTAAAAATTGTTGATGCCTAGATGTGATACTCATAAACTATTCTTTGTTGTTAGCTTGGAAGCATGTATTAAATTTAATTTAAAAGAATGATGCTACACATTATTTGTTTTCAATATGTGATACCGATAAATTTGTCTTTGATATGCTCATAAGTGTGTATTAAATTAAACTTGAAACAGAAATGTTAACAAATGAGATATAAAGATTAATATAATTATTGAAACTTCATAAGATTTGTGTTATCAAACTATAATTTAACATGAGTGTCAGCAACTATAAACCACTTTTTTCCAAGTCCAGTCAGTGATTCCATGGTGTAAAATTTGGTTATCTGGGGTTTCGGTAATTATCCATACGATAGTTCCAATAGTTTCATACATTTCGTATTTGAATATTCTGTTCGTGCTAACTAAAAATAAACGTAGACAAAATTTAACACATTATTCTTTAAGGCAATTGTGAATTTAATATCTCACGTTGACAATCTTTTTATAGTCTTTTGTATTTAAGTAAACCAATTAGAAAGGCTGTTTTCAATAATCTTGAAATTATTAGATTAAAAAAATTTAGCATAAATTCTGCTGTTCATAATATAACAGAACAATACGGAAATTAAGAACAACTATATAATGCATTTGACATTCTATTTTTAGAATTATTTTAGACCGATATAGACATAATTTGAAACGGCAATTACATTAGCAAAAAATACAATGTATATGATATCTAGACTGAAATATGTGCATAATTACTCTATTTAAACTGAATAAACATTTTTAATTCTTGTTTTGTTATACGGCCTTATTTATGGATATTAAAAATAACGTTTTATAATTTACTTGAAGCCAAAGATTTTAAACTTCTGTGGAAATGTTTGTTATAGTTTCTTTTTATTGAGTTTATCATTAGTTTAACTTTCGTTGCTTTATTGATGCACACAAAAAAACAAAAACTAAGTTTCGAGGACAAAAATAATTAAATTAAGAATATAATGAAGTATTTATTTCTAAGTAGATGGTTTTTATGTTTATACGTAAATTAACATCCACAGAGTTGTTCGATTGATCCCCAGATTCCAATCTTGATGGAATAAACCTTGGTTTTTCTGGTTGCATAGTAGACAACGTAAGCATTAATACGGGAAATGATTTCAGTGATTTTAACTGCAGCTGTTGGGAAGGCAGTGTTGTCATTAATAACTTCAACAGTGAATTTAACACAGAAGTTCTTCCAGACGTTCTTTTCGGAGATAGTCCATCCCGTCATTTGAGTGGTGGAGCTAGTGTAGATGACTGAGAATCCACTAGCATCCACGGTCAATACATTTGAAGCAGCATGAGAACATCCTCCGCTGTAAGGTTCATAAGTGGTAGTGGGAACTACTGTTGTGATAACTTCAGTGGTAGTAACGGCTTCAGTTGTTGTGATAGCTTCAGTTGTGGTAATAGACTCGGTGGTAGAAGGAGCAACGGTTGATGGGACAATGAGATACTCCTCTGGCCAGCAATTTTGGGACTCACAGAATAAGAACATGTTGATGAAATCTTCGAAACAGCCGAATTCAGCAGAGATTTGGAAGTTAAGGAGGATTTGTTTCAAGAAACCATAAGTCTTGCAGAAGATGTGGTATTCTTTCATGATCAGTTTCATCTTTTGTTGGATGGAAAGTCCTTCCATTTGAATAACGAAGGTCATTCTGTCGAGGAAAGCTTTGAGTGCTTGTCTTCCGCTGGTCGAGATGACAATAGTAGTGTCTTTGACACAAGCCAACAGAGAATTGTACAAGAATGAAAGTGGGGATCCATTCAACAAGACAGTGACTTGGGTAGCACGGTAATATTGGCAAGAGATTTCGAAGAAAGCTTCGAATGAATAGAACCCTTCGATTTCAATTTCCATGAGGATGCTCTTGCATTCTGGGTAGTCGACGGTGAATTTTTGAATAAGAACGTAGATGTCGGTCATTCTGATGTTAATATCAATTTCAGTGTTGCTGAGTAATTGGAGGATATATTCAATGAATAGATCAAAAGCAGCTTTATTTGGGAATAAATGTCTGTATTTTTGAAGACTAATGATGATACTAAAGTTTCCAGACTCATTAACTTCAAGAACTGAATCGCATTTGTCGTCAGCAATTTGGACTCCGACTTGGAAAAGATCGGCGAAACATCCCCATGATCCAATCTGGAAGTACTTGAATTTAACTTGGAAGTGGCTGTATTTGAGGAAGAATTTCTTGATCTTGAATGAAGCAATTGTTACAATATCAAAAGAAGTATAGTTATTTGAAGCGAACAAAGTGAAGTTCAACTCAAAAATAAATTGCTTGAAGATAAGAATATCATTGGCATCAGTAAGTTGATTGGTACAGTTATAAAGAGATTCGATTAACAAGCATTCTCCAGATGGCCCAGTTTCTTCAACAAGATCCTCAGAGCAATCCTTTTGCTTTTTGTTTCTTTTCCCTTCACTTGATCCAGAACTACTAGAGCTGCCACAATAGACAGTTGAGATAGCCAAAGCTAGAAGACAAACGAGAGCAAACTTTTGCATGATTCAAGTATTGAAACAAGTGTTTGTTGTGAAGTATATAATGATTACATTTGTTTATATAGCAAATAAAAAATTGTTTGTTTCAGTGAGTGTTAACAATTTAATTGTATTTAAAAAGAATTAAACTATATTTTAAATAAAATTCGATTGCCACGTCTATAATTCACTTGATCAAACTAAGGAATTGTGGTTTAAACCTATTAAACATGACATCAAGATATAAGCTTGTACGTATTGTTTGACGTTAAGTTTATTTATTTTATAAATAATCATTTCAAAAGTCCGGCTTAAAAACATTTTAACATATTTTATTCCAGAGACCAAATAAATTACACAATTATTTATTTATCAATTATTGTGATAAAATTAATACGTTTAACAAAAAGGTCTTCATGGAACGACACATTTATAAAATGGAGATCAACACCTTGTTTGCCAAAATATGGAGGTTCTGCTATTTTGTGTGACTGCTCGACATTCAACTACCTCGGGAGAATTACTTTAATTCTAAAGTTCTAACCTAAAAAACGTATTTTGACAATTAAAACTCCGCATTTTTCAGAAGTTTTTATCCAACTACATAATACAAATTAATAAAATGATGCAAATCATTTTTAGTTACAAAATGCATATATTCAATTGTTTAAAAGCAATTTAAATTGTAAATGGAATAGAAATTGCTTATAAAACCCTTACTAAGCCCAAAATAATTGGAATGAATAAATTTAATGTTGTGGAAAAAAGTTAAGGAATAATAACAACAAAGAATAAAAATTGCATTTATTGAAATAATCACAAAAAATGCACACCTAAATTTTATTCAATTAAATGAGCAATTTTAAAAAAATTAAAAGTATATTTTCTCAAATACGATTTTACGTTACAACCATTCATAGACTCAATAAAATTAATTGGAATTAATGTAGGTACATAATTCATATTTTTATACACCATCGTTACACTTAGCGATTTTTACTTAATTCTGTTCTAAACGTATTTTATAATGAAAGACGTGTATTTGAACGTTATTACAAAAACGTCATGTTCATGAATTAATCCTGCTCAGTAAGTTCATATCCAATAAACAGGCATCATCAAATAATGTTCTCGAAATAATTCAAAAGATAGTCAAATTTAAAAATAGACTTATTCTAAATAGTAAACTTAATGAGACATCAAAAATTAAGAAATGTCAAACTTCTTGCATTTAATTCAAAGAATGATGCTAGATTCTTAAAAAATCATAGTACACTTTGTAAAAACGTTACAAATTCTTATTTACTTTTCAAGATATTTCTTCTAGATGAGGAAGTTTGTATTTAATAATGCTTTTTTGCAAATTACATTGTCATATTTGATCATACAAATAGAATCTTCCTTTTCACTTGACCTGTCAACAAGGAATAAATAGGTGGCACCGCAATGATACACAACAAATTTTAATCTTTATATTTTTAGTTGTCCTTATTTAAAACCAGGAACTTTGGCATCCTTTTCATTTATTGATTCGCTCATCACTATGAATTCTACAACTCGCCTTCCCTTGGTTCTGAGAATACAGCAATATATTCCATTTTGCATAGTGTATCAATCACTTCCGTCAATTATTATTCACACAATCGTGGCAATTATATCCTATACATTTTATTTAAGTATTATTTATGCATTAATCAAAAATAGGAAGAACAAGCAATTCAATTCTGCCTTTTTTAAGACTATTCTTATACTGGGCGTCACAGATATTTCTTTTCATTTTGACAACTTGATCACTGGAACTTATGCATTATATCCGCCGTATGTAAAGACATTTCTTCATATTGGGCCAACCTACCGGCTTGGCTTTTTGTATTATATTGGTTTTGTATTTCAATTTGTGGGCCTTTCTTTGTGTTTTTACATATCTGTTCATAAAATGATCCTGTTTGCTTTTCCCTCCAAAGGTTCTGATGTAAGTCTTGTATATTATTCCTAATATTATTTTTTAGTGGATGGAGAGTCTCTACAAACAGGTCATAATAATTGGACTATTAATTTGTCTCTTACCTTGTTCATATCACAACCTGTCACAAGGATTTTTTCTGCTCTGAGCAAACGAAGAGAACAACATGGAAACAGTAGCTCAATTTTATGTCATTACAGTTGATGGTATGAAAGATGTTGATGTACTGATATGTTTCTATTTTATATCCGCCTTTTCATTACTGACACTTGCCATCAATTCGTCGACTTGTTATTTGTTGGTAAAGAGAATGGGAGCAGCTTCAAAAAGCAAAATTGATAAGAATATGACTATTTTTGCATTCGGACAATACTTTTCACAACGAATTTATTGTGTTCTCTTCTATATTCAATATTTTTCTCCAAGAGAAGCTGAAGATAGTTTTTTCAACATGGCAAGTGTCTTAAGACCATGAATTTTTAATATTTTTTGTTCCTGGACATGCTACAGTTTGTTATATTTGAGCAAGCCATTACGTAAAATTGTTTTTGCCAATCTTGGAATATACAAAATATTAGGAAGAGAAGTTTCTCAGACTGTCCATATCAAGACAATAACGGTTTCAAGAATAAATAAGCAACAATTAATTTAATTTACTGACTATTGTATCAGAGAAATATCTGAAGCCACAAAGTGGGTACCAGAGACATAAACATATAAAATAACACACAACTAAAGTGATAATATATAGATTGTATCTCAATGTAGTCCTAATACTTGGATGAGAAAGTATGATAAGCGAGATATTTTATTTAAACTACAAATTCCCACCAATTATTTCTGAATATACCCATTTTTATTAAAAAATTGTAACATACAACGAAAGAATAAAAAGGTTACTGCATGCATATACATTCTGAATGATAAATTTAATAGCATTTGATTTTGAATTTAAACTGCATAGATGCAGAAAAAGTTATAAAAAACAGTCACTGAACATAAGAGATATATAAGGGCGTTATTAACAATTACTATTCCTAATATATCAAATTTAATTGCTTAACAATGGTTAAGATATCAACAAATATGTACTATTGGACTGTCCCAGTCTCAAAAAAACATTATTTTTCGGAATTGATCTAATTTATGACAAACATGAATTACTATTATTTTCCAAAGCATAGGTAAACTCTTCTGTGTTTTACTTGGCTCCTGCTTCAATGGTATTCTTTTAAGAAGATTATAACAACTCTTAATATTTCCTTTAATTTTCAAAATCTTAATTAAAAGCTCATAGAACGAAACAGGCATCACCGTATCCAGTAACAAATAAGTAACAAACTTTAATTAACCTTTATATAAAATCGTACTTTGAAGGCAGCTTAAATGTTCTCCGAAATCATGTAACATTTGAGATTTTAAATGTCATCATAGATAGATTACTTTCTATTTTGTTAAAATTTCTTTCCTTATAACATTTAATTATTATTATGCTTCAGCCAAAAAAAATATACATAATTACTTATTGTGGTTGTGATATTTAGTAAATCCTATATATTTATTTAGCTCTTTAGACTAACGGCACTTACTTAATCTGCCACACTCATAATTTTTTTACAGAGATTAAAATATTTATTTGTTTTACAAGTTGAACGTACTTTTAGGTGTATTTCTCCTTTTATTGGAATTTGTTTATGTTGAAGGTTACTACCAAAGAAATAATCTCAGTTGTGATTATCACTTCCCAGCAAGCAATTAAAATAGCTGTTACTAGGAGTATACTATTATTTAAATATTCAACATGGATACTATTGCAAAGCCGATTCCTTTAATTATAAGAATACAGAATGTATTGCCTTTTGTAACAATGTATCAAAATACATTCTCAATTGTGGTTCATATCATTTTTTCGATCATCAGCTATATTTTATACATATCTGTTTTGGTGGCTATTATTAGTAGACGGAAGACTACTGATTTTAATAGTTGCTTCTTTAAAATAGTCGTCATTCTTGGAGTGGTTGATATCTGTTTTCACCTGGATAATTTGTTCACAGGGTAAGTTAAGATAATAAACAAGTAGTATAAATTAGCTTCTTTCAGAACCTTGGCACTTTATCCCCCATTTGTTGAATCTTACCTAAGATTTGCACCAACCCTTTGGTTAGGACCTATTTATTATGTGGGCTACGTTTTGGCCTTTGTCCAGATTTTTTGTTGTTTTTATATCAGTTTTTACAGACTCATGAATATCGCATTCCCTCTTCAAATGGCGACTGCAAGTTACTTAATTAATTTAATATAATTCTGGGTTTTAATCTTTTAGTATGTCAATCGTTCATTTTGGTATGTGATTATTACAGGCATAGGCCTATGCTTTATACCATTTTATTATTTTGTGCCATCTGAAGGTTATTTTAAAATTTATTCATCTGAAGAAACAAACAACCAAGTTGTTGCACAATTTAGTTCTAAGGCTCTAGAAACTTATATGGGAATATCAGTGAAAACTTGCTTTTACATAATCACTTTTTTTTCAATAATCACTTTTGTAATTAATATTATTACAAGTATTTTGATATACAAAAGATCAAATCTCTACACCCATATTGAAACAAAAATGACTATCTATGGAATCTTAAATTTTATTTTCCAACAATGTTACAGTGCAATGTTTATGGCAATATATTTTTCACCAGATCAAACTGAACATAGTTACTTGCCATTGATAGCAGTAATCAGACCGTGGTCTTTTCATTTGATGTGTCTTTCACCATGCTATAGTTTACTTTATTTAAGTAAAAAGATCAGAGTAATTGTTTTTACCAATCTAGGCATCTACAAGCTTTTTTGTGTTAAAAACGTTATTGTAGCTGTAACGACAAATACCCATGTTGTCAGTCCGTTTATTGTACCCCGACCACCAGTAACATACAATTCACAACCTTCTACCTAACTTTTTTATCCAATCTTCTAAATAAAATATGTTATGTTGTTTGATGTTTATTATAATTATTCATTGACATGTATATCAATATTACAAATCTTGTTTTGTAGTCATTAGATATGTAGCTTGATGTGTAAGAATATAAATTGTTCTTCTAAGGTTATGATGACGATAATTTTAAAAGATCTTGGACAAAATTTTATGATTATATGTGATAGAGACATCAACGAACTCTTTGTTTGCTTCCTGTTTATTAAAATAGGTATAAAAGACCAAAGGAAATAATAGTTTTTCAAATGCTTCCATATTTGTTTAGTGAAGATTTGTAAACTTTAACGTTCATTAATGCTAATATTTTGAGAAACTATTAGTTAACTTTACAAATTAGTACAAATTAGTGCTCTTTACCGGGTAATTTGTACCAACAAGTACAAAACAAATTAACAATGACGACTAAACAAAGAAGTCATTTTAACAAGTACATTTCTCTTTAGGATATAATTATTAGACTTCGATCAAAATACATTTTGCATGTAAACAAAAATATTTCTATTTACTTCTTCGTTATAGTCCACCTTTGTTTACATTATTTACGGGTAATGCCAAAAATTATGATGCATCGTGACGTTATTAGTAGTCTTTAACAGACAAAGAGAAAAAATCTTATCATATTTTTGAAATAGATATTTATAACACCTTTTCGGTCATCAGTAAAAATAGGTACAGGAAGGAACTTTTTGTGTGAAGAAGTTAAAAATAATAATCTAAATGAAATGGAAATATCTTTTGTTTGCTGTTTGTGAAAGATGTTTTGTTTTAGGTAGGAAATAATTACTTATCTTTAGTTCTTTTTAGTTCGGCCAGAAAATATATAAATTGCCCGTAAATTACAAAATGACGTACTTTAAATTACATTAAATGATGCCAAACTTTGCTCATCAAATACCATTTATAGGCATATAACAACATCTACTAATTAGGCCACGATTTTTAGGTGTCCTTTCCACATAAATGACATCAAAAAAGTGATATTGTTAAGTTCTATGTGTAATTATTTAGACTAATTTTGTTATGCTTGCATAATTAGTAAAAAAGTTTTAGTGCGTGTTCATTCATCATATTAATTGATAAAATTGCGAGATTGATTTTAATATTTACGTTCCGTATATCCTTTTACCTCATTTTATAGAAGATGTCCACACAAAGTGTTTCTTTGGTGTTGGAGGTGCAGAAAGTAATTCCCTGGTTTACCATTTATATGAGTACAGCTTCGGTTATTATTCATATTGTCATATTAATAGTATCCTACACCTTATATGTTATTATCCTTTATGTGCTTATTAAGGCTCGCAAGGTCAAGAACTTCGATACCTGCTTTTACAAAAGTGTCATTGTACTAGGAATAGTTGACATCTTTTTTCATTTTGACAATCTATGCACAGGATTATTACCTCTATGGCCTCCATTTGCCAAAGCTTTTTTTCCAACAGAACCTAACTATGTGTTAGGTGTCATCTATGCAATTGGATTTTTTCTGAGTTATTTTAAATTCGCGATTTGCTTCTACATAAGTTTAAATCGGTTCGGCATCTTGATGTTAAATGAAAAATATAAAATAGTAAATTTTAAAATATCTCAATTATTTTTACCTCGATTTTTAGCTGATGGAAAAGTATCACAAATATTCGATGCTTGTAGTCGTAATTATAGCAATAATCCCAAGTTGGTTTTATGTTGGGGCAGAAGGATACTTTAGAACAGTCAACAATGATGAAACAAACTATGAAACAGTGGCCCAATTTGTAATAAAAAGACCTGTATTCTTTGCTGATGCTATAGCTAAAAACAGTATCTTATACCCAACAATAATATTACCAATCCTCACTTTATTAGTCAACACTGCAAATTGTACTGTTTTATGTAAAGTATATGGTAATCAGGATGAAAACAAGCCGGACGTTCGCCTTGTTATTTATTCTATTGGTCTATTCATGTCGCAAATGATTTATGGAAGCATGTTTTATATCATAACATTTGCTCCCTACTTTCAAACAATCAAAATTTATACCTCTATGAATGTCATTAGAGCTTTTTGTTTTGACATAAATTGCTTTTTTAGTCCGTATAGTTTAATTCTACTGACTCCTAATATGCGCAAATTAGTTTTAAGTTTTCTTAAGACTACCTTTAAGTTTAATAAACCAAAACCCAAAATCAGTCCACTCCAGGCAAATCATACTATTATGGGACATAATTTGCAAATAATTTAATTTTAAAACTAATAAAAAATTGTATTATTAAATGTTTTTACTATTTTATGTGATGGTGTTTTTAAAAACAAGTGACTTCAATATGGCAGTTTTAACAATCAGCTTAAACAAAAACAAAAGAGTAATTACAAAGTTCAACTGTAATAGACATGAACACATTTACCACTTCTTAGCCACGTTTGATAATGTTTATTCCCTTATAGACATAAATTGATATCGTAATTACATCTTATGATTTACTAATTTATGCACGTAAATTGAGGTGGTCATCACGTAGTATGGTCTGAGTAATTTCGCAGAACAAACATGTGTGGTAAACACCCACGATCATCATTACTACATAATATATAAATTGTTAGTCAATAAAATGTAGTTTAGTGGTATGTATAATTATAGAATTGCCATATTCTAATTTAATCTTTGAAACGATATTAAGAGACTTATCTTGCAGTCTTTTATACTTGTTTACACGTGTTCGTAAACGCTATATACAATCATTTATTAATTTGCCAAGTTTACAAAAATGTCGAAACAAGTTAATTACGCAGGATATTCGCCAACATTCAATGACGCCAACTTGTATGAGGAAGAAATGATAGTGGACGATGATATTATTGTGGATGATGAAAAGGTTAGTCAAGTGTTCGTTGATGGTGAAGTTAAGGCAGATAATGAAAAGGATCGTCAAATGGTAGTGGATGCTCGAGTAGCAGATGATGATTTTATTTTCTATGAAGAAGCTGGACTTCAAGATGAAATAATGGGCGATGATATCTACATGGAGTCAATTGGACAATACATCCACGACGAAGGGAGCCTTATGCCCAACCAGGTCATACGTGGTAACGTCAAAGTAACCAATAGAGCTCCAAAGAAAACAAAAAAGAAAAAGAATCGCTTCCATACAAGTGTAACATTAAAAAGATTGCAAGAATTGGCTACTCCAATCAGAGATGCTGAAAATATGAAAAACGCAATACTTGACATGGGAAGTCCCAAAAAAAGAAACTATGGAAAGCAAAAATGTCTTGTTAGAAAAAATTTGAAGGAAAAGAAGGAAATAAGTGACGGGGAAGAGAAATGGGGTTTTCCTAATCCAAGTTCGAACCATTTCAACCTTTACAACAAACACGACTTGGCTGCTTTTAATTCGAATTTTTTGAAAATTGACTTGCTAAATATGGATGCTCGCTGTCTAGATTGTTATGTTCATACTAGTTTTTGTATGAGACAATTTATCTTCTTCTTGCCTTACCTCCCGAATAGTAATGCAATTCCATCTGACTTAAAAGACATTGACACCGGGGAGATCTTTGATTTGAAATTAGTCATCCCTTTTCATGCATTAGATAACATGGAAGCAACTGCCAAAGAAATTGTTTTTAATCTGAACGAAGAGATTAAGCCTGAATGGTTGTCATTAGATTATTATAATACGAATTATAGAAATGAGGGAAAAGATCGAGAGTTGTTAGATTCTTTGATAGGTGTTATTAGCGCTGAATTTGCATCAACTTCACTAATATCATTTACATTTATGAAGAAGCATATGGTTTGGCTTAACTTTCTAATCAAGAAGGACGCCAATTTAGTTAGAGGTTTGACCGAACGTTTCAACAAGAGGTCATTGGGAGTAAAGAAATTTCTTAAATTGCAAACAGAAGGAGTCTCTACTGCCAAACGAGTCAATAAAGCCTTTTCAAAAATAAGATGGGATGCGCTGGCTATTGACATGGAAGCAGCCAGAAATGAACTTCCAGCTGAAAGAAATAAAAGATGTTTTTATTGCCAGAAATACGTCGGAAAAAACAGAAGAGTTCTTTAGATTTGTTAATTTCCCCACTAGAAGAACCTATCGAAGGCAACAACTACAGAGTAACAGTGCGTGAAAGTGGTAAAAGTGTTTCAATCAATTATTTTCTACTACATGAACTTATGAGTAAACCAAATATAAATGGAGTGCAGATGAATTTTAAGTTTTCACAAGAAATTACATCTAGTTTGATGTAATATTGCAATATTTTTAGTTACACCGTAAGCTACATTTGTGTTATTCGTGTTGCTTATGCACCTATATTTAAAGTCCTTTGTAATTGTTTGTCTATTATTTTGCTGCTTCACAATAAATTTATACATATTGTGTCTAAGAAGTTTAAATCGACTTATACATATTTTTATATCTACAATTTAAAATAAACTTACATATAATGTCAAATCTACAATTTCAAATAAACTTACACATATTGTTAAATCTACGATTAAAAATTAAATTATACTGACTTATCTTAATTACAACTATTTTTAATAATGATTTAAATGAACTTTTTGTAGTTCATATTTATTAGCTGCTGTTTTTTCTAAATTATTATATTTTGCTTCCCTTGTTTTTATGTAATTGCTATCTTAAGGATATTTACTATTCCCACTATATTTAATATATTTTAAGGGATATCATTAATCGTAAAGCATTATATTAAATGACAATCTTATAAATCACTTGGAAAAATAATTATCTATTCTCAACTTTTGTTAAGTTAGGATGATGTGTTATAACAAATAACCTTTTTTTACATTAAAAAATAGTTTGTTGACAGTCAAAAATATTTTGGCAAATATAAATGTAAACAGAACTAAAGACCACTAATATATCATTTATTTATACTTGCTTTATTATAATAAGAGCAAACAAATGAAAAAGTTACAATAATTTATTAAATCAAAAAGATTCAAAAAAATAAATAACTTTGAATCACAAATATTTATACCACTCAAGGTCTCATCTAACAGTTCAGGCAAATTATTTTCCAAAAATAAAATCAGGGCGATGTTGTCCTTCAAAAGGGGGTGGATTTGATAGCTTGTGTTTTGGAAAAAAGTTAGTCTCGGGATCTGTTCCTTCAATGTTTTGAAATGTTTTGACAAGGAATAGAGTAAAAATAGAAACAAGGAATAAGTAGCTTCTCATGATTAGGATAGATTTAAAGTTATGCCGATTTGTATTTAGCAATTGCTTTTATATGCAATTTGATGCAACTCGTTAAAAAAGACCAACTCAACGCCATCTGGAAACTTTTTTAACGTAGGCTTGGTCGTAATGACAAGTGTTGGGTAAAATTTATAAGTTAGGGTGGCACATCAAAAAAGATTAATAATTTTTGTCAAAATCAGAACGGACGCATTTTCTCCTTTATTTATTGGAAATTGAGGGGTATCGTTAAAGAATATCATTAAAGATTAGATGGTGCCACTGATCGTCTAGAGTAATTGGAAATAGATACTTTTTAATTAAAGGATTTTATTCGTCAAAAAAATACTTTTTCATTAATTTAAATCAAATTGATTTTAGTTAAATGCTTTTAATAGCTATTTATAAATCGGTATTAAAGTGCTTTTTGTAACGTTAAATCAAATAGTATTTATAGATATACATAGACTTCTTTGCCTGATTACAAACCTATGACAACAACACCTCACCTACAAAGCCATAGAGGTAGCAGTTTTGTAAGCGACATCACCTTTTTCACGATTACCAAATAAAAAACCGAGGGCTCTAATTAATGTGACATTTACGAATCTAAGATAACTTTTATATACCAACAAGAACGGGAAACTCTAATTAGGAAAAACTTATATAAGAAGGATACCAGATATGAAATTCATTTTACTATCGCTACATTTATTACTATCAACAGCAAAGATTTATTGCTTCTTTAAGAAATTAAAATAACAAAATCGGTAATCCAATTTCCTATGAATTCTTCGAAACAACTCATTTTTTGTATCGTACAATAAGACCGAATCTAACAGAAAGTGGACTTGCAATACACATAAATTTTGGTATTTATTGTACGTCATTGTTGTGAGGTTATCTACAAAATTATCAAGAAAAATAATTCCGCATCATGGCACTTTTATAAATGGGATTTTGTCATTATCATTTCGTAGGATTAAATCACTGAATTATTTTCGTTATCTTTTTCTAGACGTTCATAATGTAATCACTGGAAATTTGCTTTTATATGAAATAAACGTTGTTTTGACTGCTCAGAGGAAACCCAGTAGACTAATTAAGATATCTGCAAATAAATGTAAATTTTAGTGTTACAAACATAAAAGGATGTTATTACATAAAACGAGAAAACACGGATGAGTTGGTTATTTTGATGAAGACATAAAGATACTTTGGTGATGCGTTGTTCTTTCAATAACATGTTTTGTTTCCTAAAGTTAGCCCCGGGAAGAGGTACCTTTGAAAGATGACATATGTTTACTCAATGTACCTTGCAGAAACGAAAATACTTTATTTGAGAGTAAATATTCAGATGATCATCAAAACGCTTTTTTTCTACAGTAAAAAATAATAAGTTTACAGTTGGCGTGTATCTAAGAGGAAGACAAGAGCTATACAAAACACAAACTTTATTTAAATTAGAGACTAATTAATTTGATGTTTCCACAACAAAATACACTTCTAAAATAAAAAGATATTAAGTTGAGTCCAAGATAATACATAGAATACAAAATGATTACATAAAAAGGAAAGCAACACATCGACAGAGGCAACATGTAAATTTAAATTCAATTAGGAGTTGGCAATGGCAACAGATAAATTATTGGAAATGCAGTAACAGAATCTTACTATACAATGAATTGGCTAATTGTGTGACTTCCTATGCATTTTTTGATGTTTCTTCTTTTATGATTAACCCCATTGTAATAATTCTGCTTAAAATGCAAGAAGCCGGAAAATCAAAAATTGACTATTATATAGGTGTCCATGATATTGGAATGTTTTTCACATGTAAATAAATAAGCTATCTTTTATATTCATTCAGTTCTTTTGAACTAATTACATTATCTTTTGCTATATCATTCATTTTTTTAGGTCAATGTTAGACTCTTATGTCCAAATATATCAATCTTTCCTCAAAGCAAGTTTATGAACCAAATGTAAGTATAGCCATTGAAATACAACCACTTGTTTCTTAAACATTTGTCACACTTATTATAACTTAAATCTCTAGAATTCACTTATTGGAAAACAGTGAATACAAATATATGAATTCACAAAATGCTGAACAACGCATACCAATAAAACTTTTACTAATCAAAGATATGTTTATTATTCAAAAAGTTTTGATGTTGTGTACAATATTGTATCCTTTTTTCCTTATGTCAGATTATTTTTATCCAATAAGTTCAGTCATTAGGACCATTACAATTTAAATACTCGATACGCAGGGTGTGTACATTTCCATTAAAGTTCGATGTGTAAAGGTGGGTATATTTATCAAAAATTCTCGCAACGAATTTCTTATCTCTTTATTTCTTTATTTTACTACCCGTATCAGAAACACCGTACAATATAAATTACGAAGAACATATACTATACATACAATAAATACTGTTTAGTAGCTACTGAATTTCTTATTTCATATAAAATATTGTTGAAAGTTTAATCGCGCGCAATAATTTATGTCGCAACCTTACCCCATTTTCATTTAGTCAAGGTTGTCATTGCTTTTGGACTACATAGTAGCTTTATAATCTTGTGTTTGGCATTAGTTTTATGCTTAGATGCTCGTTATTAATATTGTACAATGTATATTGTTTAATCTACATGAGGTCTGCTTTGATCGCTTTCTAAAGTCGTTGTGCTTGACAAGTCGGCAATAGTTACATAAGACTATTTAACTAATTATACAACTAACATATTGGATATACAAGGTTTAATAGACGCTCAGCAAAATTGCGCCCATACTCTCTTTGTATTAAGCTATATACAGGTTCTACCAATGATATAGTTTCGAGACCATTTAAATATTATGTCAAAGCATATGAAAAAAGTATGTATATTTCCAGTCGTTTTCCCATTCAAAACTTTCTGATCATATGCATAATTATTTCGATATTTGTCTTGTTCACGTACCCTATACTTGTTAATTGAACATCAATATTAATTTATAAATGATGTGTGAATTACTGTTCGTGGCTTTTATATACAGCATTTAATCTGTCTCACTAATATTAATCATTTTTCCTATTTGTAGTTCTTCAATATTTCTTAGCTATGTCAAGTAGACAAAGCAGTTCGGAATCTGATACTAACCGATACGAAATTGATAGGATTGGTGATCGAAGATGGACGAAACGTGGCTATGAATATGAGATATTCTGGAGAGGATACACTGACGAGGAATGTACATGGGAACCTAAAGAAAACATTAGCGAAGAAATAGTTGCGGAATATGATAAAATATATGACGCGCAACGCAAATTATCTGCTTCAAAGAAGAAAACTATTGTTAAGGCGTCAGACATGCGTGAAAAATTAGATGCAAGAGATTCTCTTGACGAGATTACCGAAGATGATATGCCAAACAGATCACCTAGTACTCTTAGATCTGCACCCAACCCAAGATCTGCTAACCCAAGATCCGCCAACCCAAGATCTGCCAACCCAAGATCCGCCAACCCAAGATCAGCGAACCCAAGATCCGCCAAGCAACCTATAAGACCATCTCTCCGTAAGGATCAAAATGCAAAACTTAAGGAAATTGAGATGATCATATTGGACGATAGCAGTGATGAAGATGTTATTAAACTACTTCCACAGAAATCAAAGAAAACGTCCGTTGCTGCTTCAAAGTCCTCCGAACCAAGTGGCGACACTAGTATATCACATACTACTGAAACGTCTCTACAATCAGTTAATGGAGGAAGGAGCAATAAATTAGGATACCGTAAAACATCAGTAGTTCAACGGAAATCGGAAACACTTCCTATGATGCCAGTATCTTCCAAATCTCAAATTAAGAAAATGGCTGACGCTTCAACTAGCTCCGATGATGGTGAACCACCAACTAAAAAAAAGGCGGCCACAGGCGAACATGTTCTTAGAAGGAAACTTGGATCTAAGAAGAGCTGGGGAGAGTGGATCCTCTGAACAAAGCAACTCGGGAATTGATCGCGCCACAAGCTCTGTCAGTGATGGGTCTAACAGAAGAAATCCTATTCGTTCGGGCAAACTGTTAAGAAGCAAGCACAGACGCATCATTAGTGAAACTGAATCTGAGGAGGAAAGGAGTAAGATGGATAAAGATATTGCTTCCGGCTCTGCTGAAGAGTTAGTATCACCACTTAGAAAGATTGCCAGGAAAGGTCCAGTTAAAGAGCACATGTCAAAAAAGGGGAAATTCTTTGGTGTAAGTAGCTCTGAGTCGTCTGGTCAAAGCGAAGACAATCAAGCTCCATCCCACGGGGAAACAAATAAACCCAGTGGATGTAACGAATTAGCTCTTGAAATATTCGAAAACTCTTTAGTTGCCAATGATGTCAAAAGTGACTCTGCTACTAATTCAAAAAAGAATATCAGTGGTTATCTTAGCCCACCAAAGAATCCAGAATCACAGACTAAGAATTTGGAAGCCATTGCTGCTAATGCTGTCAAGATCCCACAAAAAATAAGCAATATCACTCGGGTTGATAATGAGTAAGTTAAAAATTACTTCAACCTCTAATAATACTTATTTTTTTTAGAACCGTTCAAAATGCCGCTTTTTCTAACGTTTTTCAAAAGTCAGGCATGGGGAGTGATTTACCATTTGACGAGTCAAAGAAATACGTTGAAGCTGATATTCAGGGAATTTTCGGCACCGAATGCATTCACAATACACGCGTCTACTCAGTTTTACTTGCCAATAAATCCGCTGTATATCTTACTTCTGATCAAGTTCCAAAGGAATGCCATCATATGGTCATTGATTTGCTTAATTTCATGACTTTCTCTAGTAATTAGGTTGCGGCATTATCAAAAATTTATTTTTATTATCATAATTCACTCTTAACTTTAATAAAATATATGTTAATATACAGTAAAATGAGTTAGTATGACAATAAAATTTAACTATGGAATGCAAAATCAAGAGTTCCTTTAGCATTCATTGATATTGTGGCTTCGATGGAATGCCCTTCTTTCAATTTATCACTCATCTCTTTGTCAATAAAAAAGACACCTTGCTTCGAAAACTTGTTCCATTGTGGAACTGTTCTACCGGAGTTTTTAAATCCTTCAATGCCAGTTGATCGGACAATGGATTTGTTTGTTCCATATTGCCAGTCCATCCAGAAAACAATTACGTTGCAATCAGAGTTTTTTATTTTGATACTTTGACGACATTCTAACTCGCTTAGTTGTGTGTGCCCATCGATCTCCATCAAAACTTGAACATCTCCAGCAACAACACCGGAATACTCCCACAAAGGATGTGGTTCAACAATAGCCGTAGTTGCCTTTTTAGCAGGCTGAGTCACTTTATCGAATTCTCCCAAATCAAACCCACTAACAATTCCAACTGGTGCTCCGATTTTCCATAAATGTTCAGTAAAAAGAGGCACGCATTTAAGGTAAGCTTTCTAAAGTACGGACATATTATTAGTAACATCTTGAAAAACTTACCTTTAAAAAGGTCTCAGCCTTTGAATTTTGACAATACTTTTTTTTATCGAAGAAGTATCTAAGATTTTCCCAAGGAAGCATTGCTGACATGTAGAAAGGCTCAGTAAGGATAAAATCGAAATCCTGGGATTTAATTGAATCTACTAATTCCACATTTTTCAACTCTCGATCGCGAATGATGTCTGACAAAATGCGATGAAAATGTCTATTATTTTCCAATATTGTGACATTTTTGGCATCCTTCGCTGCAAAGATCCCAATCAAACTTCCTTCATTCAGACAAACAACATTTTTCCCTTTTACATCTTCAGAAAGTAAGTTGAGGAGTTGTACATCACTGGACAATTCATTCATCCTACAAATAGAGTTTCTCGAGAAAAGCATGTGCATTCCACATGTACATGCTGGTTTCGAAGAACTTTCGCCTACATTAAACCAAAAAGAGTACTCGTCATGTGAGCAACAAACTTTAAGTTCACTATTTTTTTTAATAACAATGTCCTGAGGTGGATAATATACAGCTGGCATCCAATGATCTCTCCAAATATGGCGTTCAGGGTCAATGAAATTTGGAACTGTGGAAACAATTACATCACCATTCCCAGTCATATCAGTGTCCCACCAAAAGATAAATCCGTCCAAACGGTGGTCTTGATTTGTTTCGTTCTTGATAACAGATACTGCCACCTCATCAAAGATAATACTGTCTGGATCTTCGAAATTAAAATGACTGACACGAATAGGATCAGATAACAACACCAAGTCAGGAAGATCCATTTCACTTAATTGGCAGTCAAATACACTATGCGAGCCAGGGCAGTTTTCGAATAGTGAGCAGTCCAAATTAATCGAATCAATTTTGTTAAAGCTTCTCAGAATAGCAGACTCAAAGGGCACAACAAAAACAGTTGCTCGAGCAGGTACAACGGAGCTTCCCTTTTCAACTAAGACTCCAAAAGCTTCCTTAAAAGTTCTAAGAGCTCCTTCGCCAATAAGTTCTGTGTCGAACACTTCGGCCACAATAATGTTTCCTTTCGTCCCTACATCCTTTCTATTGAGATCCGTTGACCTAGAGGTGATCAATTTGATTTTATCAGCATACTCGCACTCTTTAAAGATCTTCCTAGCGATATCCGCCATTGGTTTGAAAACTTCCACAGCTTTAACTGAATCGGCGCCGCCTCTTGCAGCCATTAGACTTAATAAACCTGTTCCCGTCCCAATATCAACCACATTTGCCTTCTCCCCATTTGCTTTCTTTTTCGAAATACATGAAATAAGACCAGCTTCATAGCCATCGTTTCTATCATAATCCAGAATCATGTCACCAAAGCCAGTAATAGCAATTTCCTTGGCCAAATCAAAATCATTGCCTTCTGTAACTCTCCATTCACGTTCACCAGTGATGTGATTGATTTCTTCCTTAAACATACTAGACATGAATAACAACTAAAGATTTGACCTGTCAAAACAAGCCAAAATTATAGTTACCAACTGACTTTTTGAATTTGCAAGTAACCTCGCTCCAATGTGGTATCTCTCGCCACGAAAACCAACCTCAACTTTCAAAATAAATTGTATTGAATCTAAATATTATTGCTCTAAACAAACGACGATGGAGTCTATGCCTCGCTCAAATCAACCTGCCGATTTAAATTTAGGAGACGCGCATAATTTCAACGGAATTTGTGATGATCTAGAGATGGCCAGAGCCGCTGTTTTGATGGAAGAAGCTGCTCCATTTCAACATGATAATATTGAAATTAAAGGGTATGACTTCAATAATGGAGTGGATTATTCGGCTATTTTGGACTCTTATATGACTGTTGGATTTCAAGCATCGCATCTCGGAAAGGCTATCAATCAAATTAATGAAATGATTAGGATAAGAGAGGAACCTGTAAATTTGGATGAGCATACTGATGCCTTTTTTCCTTATCCGGTTGGTAAGAAGCGCAAATCTTTGACGTTGTTTTTGGGATACACGTCAAACCTGATCTCGAGTGGTTTGAGAGACATCTTTAAATTCCTGGCTCAGCATGATATGATCGACTGTATTGTTACCTCTGCTGGGGGTGTGGAAGAAGACATCATCAAGGCCCTGTCGCCCTCCTTCCTCGGAGAATTCAGCATGGACGGCCAATCTCTGAGAGACTCCGGAATGAATCGTGCCGGCAACATCCTCATCCCAAATGGCAACTATTGTACATTCGAAGAATGGATCATGCCTGTTCTAGATGAATGTGCTGAAGAAAAGATTAACTGGACACCCTCGAAGCTAATCAACAGACTAGGCAAGAAAATCAACAATCCAAGTTCAATTTACTATTGGTGTTGGAGAAATAAAATTCCTGTCTTCTGTCCAGGTATTACAGATGGTTCGCTAGGAGACATGCTATACTTCCACTCCGTCACCCATCCAAACGGAGGTTTAAAAATTGATGTTGTTGAAGATATTAAGCACATCAACACCATGGCTATTCGCTCTCATAAGACAGGTTGTGTTATTTTGGGCGGTGGAATTGTTAAGCATCACATCAATAATGCTAATTTGTTTAGAAATGGAAGTGATTTTTCTGTCTACATCAACACTGGAATTGAGGATGACGGAAGTGATTCAGGAGCCAGGCCAGATGAAGCTATTTCTTGGGGCAAAATCAAAGGAAGTGCTAAGCCCGTTAAGGTTTTTAGCGATGCAACACTTGTCTTTCCTTTAGTTGTAGCTAAGACATTTGCGAAGGATTTCAAGGGAGAAAAAGAAGCTTACTTTGATGCTAAAGAAGGAGAAGAAGTTGCAGGTGAACCTGAAGACTTTTTGAATGATACTGCAATCCATCTTGGAACGGAGGACTACAAAGCGGAATGCATTCAGAACTTTGAGATAATGAAAATTGGAGAAACTATGAGTAGTGGAGTTACAAGCCCCGACATGTTGCGCCAAACTTATAATAGATCGGTCGAAGGGACTGGATATTGTAGCAGTGATATTACAAGTCCGGATCTCCTAGATACGAAAGAAAATGAAGGTGGCCCTAATTCCTTAGGTGATCCGAAACCCGGGAATAAGTTGTGATTGTGTCTACCTTAACCCTTTTTAATAAGAAATATATGTTTGATTGAATGTTCATTTAAAAGTTGAAGCTTAATATTATCTTTTCATCGTCTTTTTCATCTTAATCATCCCCCTTTTAGAACTCACCATGTCTGAAGAAATGATAACGATAGAATTTAAAAATGAGGCTGGTGACATCCTCAACGACGGTGCTTTAATCTTGCCCTTGTCAGCAACAGCCCAACAATTGACAGGTCTAGTAAATCAACTGCTTAATAATGAAGATGCCGTCCCGATTGACTTCAAGACAGAAGATGGAATCACAATAATTGACTCAATTTTGGAATCTATTCCTAGAGAATCTATTTCAACTGAAACAGGAATTAAATTGACCTACCTTCCACAGGCCGTCTTTAGAGTAAATCCTGTGACTAGGTGTACATCGACTTTACCTGGCCACGGAGAACCTGTCATTTCTGTCCAATTTTCACCCGACGGAAGACATTTAGCATCCGGCAGTGGAGACAAGACAGTTAGAATGTGGGATGTATTGACTGAATTGCCAAAATACACGCTCAAGACCCACAAACATTGGGTTCTTTGTATTTCCTGGTCACCTAATGGCAAAAAACTAGCTTCAGCCTGCAAGAACGGCCAACTCTGCATCTGGAATGCGGATTCAGGTGCTCAAATTGGACCAACCTTGAATGGACACAAACAGTGGATTACTTCTCTATCCTGGCAACCTGCCCACAAAGACCCTGAATCCAGAATGTTGGCTAGTTGTGGAAAAGATGGCTGCATCAGAATCTGGGATACCATCCTTCACCAAACAGTAAGAATCTTGTCTGGACATGCAGCTTGTGTGACTTGTGTCAAATGGGGTGGAGAAGGCCTCATCTATTCGTCTTCCCAAGATAGAACTGTCAAGGTTTGGAGAGCTGAAGATGGAGTTATGTGCAGAAATTTGACTGGGCATGCTCACTGGGTTAATACACTGGCCTTGAACACAGATTATGCCTTGAGAACTGGCGCTTTCGACCTAAAGAACGGATGCAATCAAGTTAACGAGGCAGATGTGCAGGTCAATGCTCTGAAAAGATACAATGCCGCGAAGGGATTGGATCATGAAAAGCTTGTTTCCGGATCAGATGACTTCACCATGTTCTTGTGGGAGCCTTTTGATAAGAATAAGTCAGTAGCTCGCATGACTGGTCATCAACAATTAGTAAACCAGGTTGTGTTTTCACCGGACGCCCGGTACATTGCCTCGGCCTCTTTCGATAAGTCAATCAAAATTTGGGATGGGAAGACAGGAAGATATATCACCAGTTTAAGAGGTCATGTCCAAGCAGTATATCAAATTAGTTGGTCGGCCGATTCAAGATTATTAGTTTCCGGAAGTGCTGACTCAACTTTGAAAGTTTGGAACATGAAGACTAAGGGACTGATGATTGATTTACCTGGCCATGCCGCAGATGTATTTGCCGTTGATTGGTCACCATGTGGAGAAAGAGTTGCTTCAGGCGGTAAAGATAAGGTCTTGAAGATGTGGAGACAATAAGTCCCAGTTTTTACATGTTGTTTTGTTATATCATATTTGTTTTGAATTGTTGTTTTTTGTTTGAATTAATAAATGTTTTCGACATCACATAAAATATTAATAAAGATTAGATCATTTATTTAATATCGAATTCATTTGGCAAACAATTAACACTTTGTTTTATCTGTATTGCTAGTTGTTGATTCAAAAATCGATGTATAATGTACATATGTTTGTTGTTATGGTCAACATAGATAATAATTTGACAACCTTGATCCCACTCCTTACTCCAATCTTTCAAACTATAATCTTTATGGGTACTACCAATGTATAATACATGCTAGCAACACCATAGCATTTGAAATAGCGGATCAAACTATCGGTTGTCAATTGTTATAGTTGTTTTCAATAGATTGAATTTTTAAAATGTCTGGTGAGCAAGATTCAGACGATTTGATACTACATGGTGAGTCCATTGTTGAAGATGGACAATCAGAATTGGGAGAGGATGACGGTTTATTCGATTTCGGATTTACTGAGGTAAATATTATTATTCAATTTGATTGATTTTACTTTTTAAGGCCCCTCTTAATACTATCGAAGTAAACAATGCTGATTGGGAGATGGATACATGCGATAAAGGATGGAAAGACCTTGTCTACACTGAGCCAGAAGCAACAATTGAAAATTTGTTTACCCTCAATACGGAAGTTGAAAGTTCCTCGTGTATCACTTTTGATGAAGAAGATATAGACCTCGTTGGTCCGACATGTTTCTTAACCGGTCAGTTAAAAACAATAAACCTTAAAAAGTGTTCGTTTGAATTTATATTTTAGAAGAACAGAGACGTCCACTGCAATGGACATTGGAAGATCTCCAAAAGCCAGGCTGCAGTTATTTGCAACTCTTAAGATTTGCCGAGGAACCAAGGACAAACTTTAAAATTTTGCAAAGGAGTACAATTAATGTATGTCCAAAACGTGGTAAAAACTTTATTAAAAACCATACTGTTAATCTGTATTTTGCTGGAAAAGAAGTTACTGTGACTCATGTTAACAAAAGTGTTGCCGTACAAATGGCTGCGCGTCACATCATCACTGAGCTTGTCAAAGCTGGGGATTATTTGAAATTTGGATTTCCTGGTAACACTCCTGAAGAAACATTTGACATTATGAAGTGTCTTGATACTGGAATCCCCCAACTAACAATCGAAGACGCTTCCGCTGCTAGTTTAACCTCGGTCAGAAGTCCACTCTCTGATTTACATGAACTTACCCAAAAGATGAAAGGTCACGCTGTTTACGATAAAGAAGATTGCGAATCGAAGGATGGCAAAACCATTCATGTCTTTAGGTTGAAATTTAACCATTACGAAGCTGTCGGGAAAGGATTTAGATCCCAGGAAGCCAAAGGAAATGCTGCTTCCCTAGTTCTTGCACAAATCCAACAAGATAAAATTATCGCAGCAGGTGGTTTAGATGAAACTATCGATGATTAATCTAATAATATGGATATTATATATCAAATTTTAGATACTTGCCTTAATATATATTTATATTTAAATTAATTTCTTTGACTATTTTTTTTGATTAATCAAGTTTCAATATTTAGGTAATCAAGTCTCAATATTTATCTGGTTATTTAGACTGATTAAGTTGGAACATTTATTTGGTCATTTAGATAAATTGAGTCCCAACATTTATTTATTTAGATAAATTAAATTCCTATGTTTACTTAGTTATTTTGGTTAATTACGTGGCAGTATTTATTTAGCCGATAAGACAAATGAAGCTAATTTGAATATTAATTGATATATAACGTGTCCTTAATAGCAGCTAGAGGTCGCCGGCCCTCCTTTTTTGTCTTTTTATCAGACATCCTAACGCGAATTTTGTTTTATTCTCTATACGTTGTTGAAACAAATTGTATCAAACAAGTTATCTTTTACATTATTCCATTTTTCCTTTTTAGGTGTTTTCACTTTAACTGGTAAGAAATGCTGGGTGAAACTTTACAACTAAATTTGTTTAATTTAACTTTCTCTAAAAGATACCTTGAGAACTGGACGACTACACGAAGACGCCGATCCAACACCTACACTTCTTTTTTATTTTGCGGCGTTGACGTGGCCCTAGTGCTTGCAATTTTAATTGCTTTCTATCATTTTGGGGTCAAGTCTGTGTTTGCTGTTAGACATTTGGACGTGGATTGCGGAGACATTTCTATAAGAGAAAAGTTCCACGAAAATACTGTTTCCAGTTTGCATTTGCTTGCAGTTACCTTAGGAGTTCCATTTTTGACGATTGGATTATGTTGTTTGGCAAACAACTTCAACAAAACTCATAAATATGGGTATGGCATTGTGTTGGCTCAAACTACCTTCCACTACATCAACTTTCTATTTATATTCTTCGTGATGACCGTCTTACTAGAAGCAGTGAAGTGTGGAGTTGGTCGTCATAGACCTCATTTCATCGATGTATGCAAAGCGGATTTAAGTGTCTGTGAAACAGATCCCAATGCGACTATTAAGAATATTGTCTGTGACACTACAGACAAACAAGCTCGAAACATAAGAACTTCGTTTCCCTCTGGACATAGTGCGGCAGCCGTCTTTTCTTTGTACTACGTTTTTTCATTCCTGGAATATCAATTTAAGGCAACTTCAAATACATCAAAGTCTATTAAAAGCTTTGTCCTAATTGTGCTGGCCGCATGGACAATATTCTGCTGTGGAACGAGAGTTACTGATAAATGGCATCATCAAACGGATGTTATAGCAGGTATTATCTTCGGATTCATTCTCTCTGTCGGGCTTACAAATTCATGTTCCAAGCAAGTCCCATTGTTAAAGGAGGAATAATTGTTATTTAAGTTCATTTATTATCGTTTTGGTATTTTTGAGTCTCATTTATGTACCGTATTAAATAAACATTTAGTTATGTTATCGTCTATACTAAAAATAACTATATATTAATTAATTTCACTTGCAAAAAGTAAGTCTTATGTGCAATTGATTCCTGCACATTTCATTTAAAACTGATGTGAAATAATTTGGAATATTTATAATAATTTTTCCAATTAAAACTGCAATTATGAGACTTCATTATTTCACTCACATTTAAGATTTACCCTTCATTTATTTATTAATTATATATATTTAATAAGAACGAGATATAATTTGAATAAATATTCATTTATTAAAGTCAAGTTTAGTCTATAGAAAGTCGAGTTACTTGACGGCATCGTCTTTTTGCATTTATTTAGACATAATTTAACATGCTTTCTACTAAATGTACTCTTTATGAATTGTCTTTTTCATACAGATATTATCAGTCAAATCAACATTCTGCACAATGGTTCAAAGCTTTCTTTTTTCTCTTGCTGGACATAATTTCAACGTTAACCATCTTTTGGGCCATGTATACTTATGCAGTTCAAAGTATACCTTTTACTATGAAACCCATTAAGTGCAATGACATGTCAATTCTTAAGAAATTTTACCCTTCAACGGTTTCCTCAAAACATTTGGTGGTTGGAACTTTAATTGCTCCACTATGCGTAATGGGTTTTGTTACGTTTGTCATGTTTCCAAGGAGAATGAGAGCAGAAACGAGAAGCAGGTGTTTTTCAAGATTTTCAACGGAATTGATATTTCACTACGTACCTTATGTTGTAGTATATGCTTTATTGGTAATATCCTTAGAATTTATTAAGTGTTATTCAGCTGTAAAAAGACCTCACTTCATTGAAGTTTGTAAGCCAGATATGTCGCATTGTAAGAATAATGAACATGGAATAATCACCAATTATGTGTGTAAGAATAGTAGCAGACACAAAAGCCGTCACGTACATATGTCATTTCCCTCTGGACATACAGCCCTGTCTACTTTTACCTTCTTGCATATGTATTTCTTATTAAGCAAAATAAGTGAAATTACAGGAAGAAGAAGTGTAGCCAAATTAGGTAAAATAATTATATACTTATTTGGAGTCTTTGCCTCATTCTGCACATTTTCAAGAGTTTTCAACCATCACCACTCGCCAGTTGACATCATATGTGGTGCCATCATTGGGTCATTTTATGCTATAGCTTTTCAAAATAATATTGGCAAACATTTTGAAAATAGACAAATTTAAAGAAGGGCAATTAGTTATTTTCATTGTACATCTATTTTAATATTTAAAGCATATTTTTGTATACTTATTTCAGTACAAACTTTTAAACCATCGCTCTAATATAAATATATTTCTGGACCATTTATCTATACATTCTGACAATTCCTTAACTGAACTTCCCATTTCTCTTAATCAAAAAGTATTCTAATTTGAAACAATTTAGTGCTCAAACTAAACCAATTTGAAATGTATTTTTGACGTGCAACTTGATACTTCATAAATTATCCAACAAATGACTGTAAGTATGTATTTAAATAATAATGAACGTGCTATATACTTTTTGGTTTGTTGTGATAAGGCATCATCGTCACATATAATATTATTTTCTATATACATACCACGACGACCATATAATTTGTGGTTAAGAGTTGTCTGTCAATTATAATTTTTTTATTAAAAATAGATTGTGTTAGTTGTAAAAAAATCGGATGGATAAATATACTAGCTTTTAGTTTAACCTTATAGTTGGAGTTATTTTTTATTATTGTTGATTATTATAAATCATTTAGTAATTTGTAGTTTTGCCATCCAATTAGCTAAAATTTTATTCCCACGAAAGGGACTCTATTTTAGCATGAGAAGACACATTTATTCTTATCTGTAAAAGATACGAAACAACTTTCAACTTTTTTTAAGCACCAATCTTAATTAGTTCTGATATAAAGTTGATGTGGCTGTAAATTAGATTACATCATATTAGTATCATTATTTAATTGACATCTGGTTGGCAAGTCAATTTTTATAAATAATTATTTTCCGTTCAATAAAATGGCGGACCACCGATGATCAAAACAATAAAAAAAGTAGTTAATGTCAATAGTAATGACACTATAAACCATCTGTGTTCAACTTACATTGGAATTGACAGCACTTTTTTCCGTATAGGACTGACTTGGCTTGATTGTGTATGGCCTGTACGTCTATGTGTTTTTTTACTCTAAATAGACCTTACTTTGCACGTATCTTTTGTCATCATATTTAAAATGGGTGATGATCGTAGTTTCATCATATATTTTATCAGTGATTTACTTATCAATTACCAAAAGCTCTTATCGTTTCGGAAAAATTTTGTCTCAACCATCATATTTAAATAGGACTGTAAAAGTTTTAACCCGTCGTGGTCTTTTTTGAATAATATGGAAGTATTTTTTATTTTTATTTAGTGAATGCTTGGTATTTCGAATTTAAATAATATTTTGCATGTCCGATGTCAATATTAATTTTATTTGTTTCAGGCATGACATCCTTACCATCTGACATCATCGAGAGTCAGGTAGGCGACCATTTGCTAGCTAAAAATGACCCGGGCAAAATGGATGCCGATATTGCTCAAAAGTCAAATGACGCGGATTGGGAAGATGAGAAAAGTGACTCAGACTACCTAAACAATGTCGACAAAGCCAATTGGCTGTCCTTTTCGACCTTTTCCTGGATATTGCCATATTTAATAAAAATCAAATCAAAAAAAGTTGAAACCAACTCAACCTTCTCTGTGCCTCTATTCGACACGACCAACGTGAACGTCCAATTATTGGAAAGAATATGGAAAAATGAACTTAAGAACAAACCGGAAAACCCTAGTTTTATGCGCTGTGTGATGAGAATGTTTCGGAGAAGATTAATAATATCCTGCTTCATCTTTGCCTTCTGTTTGATATTTGGGTTTATTGGACCTACCTGTTTCGTCCGGTCAATTATTCATTTTGCCGAGGAACCACCGAAGTTGCCTGATTCGAGTATAGATTACAGAATGGGATATTTCTTTGTTGGTGCATTGTTTATTGTTGAGTTTATGAGGGTAATTTCTTATGGAGCAACTTGGGCTGTTTCTTATAGGTCTGGATTGAGAATTAGAGGAGCTATTTTGGGGTTGCTGTATAAAAGTTTGTTGGGCGTTAGATCATTGAAAGGAAAGACTGCCTCGGAAATCGTGAATATTTATGCTAACGATGGACAACGAATCTTCGATGCTGTTACTTTTGCTCCACTTGTTATGATTGGGCCATTGGTTTTGGTTGGTGGTATTATTTACTTGTGGTACAAAATTGGATGGCTTTGCATACTTGGAATGATTGTTTTCCTAGCCTGTGATTTGTTACAAGCTTTTCTAGGAATCACCATGGTCAGATCTAGAGCGTCGGCTATCAAAACTACTGAAGAAAGAATGTCTTTGATGGGAGAGATTATCAGATGCATTCGAGTAATCAAAATGAATGCTTGGGAAGACTTGTTTATTGAAAAAGTTGAAGTCTTAAGAACAGAAGAACAAAAATGGTTAAAGAAGGCTGGATATGCTCAAAGTTTGGCGATTGCTTTTGGATCTATTGTACCTGTATTGGCTATGATCATCACGGTTCTGGGGGTAGTAATGAACGGAAAGGATTTGTCTGCCTCAGATGCCTTTTCAATGATTACTGTTTACTTTGTGATGTTGTTTGGAATTAGAATGATCCCCTATGGAGCCAGGTATTTGAGCGAAGCTATCGTGTCGATGCGTCGAATTCAAAGGATTCTGATGTTCCCCAAAGCTGAGGCTTTTGACCAATTGCAAAGAAATCCCGAAATTGCTGTCGTCATGAAGAATGCTTCATTTGAATACGATAAAGTCGACGTCGAACCGCCTCCCACAAAAAGAGGAGAAGAGAAGACAAGCGAAGAGACCGTTGAATTGACAACTAAAGATGAGGGCAATAGTTTCACATTAGCAGGGTTGACATTAAACATCCAGAAGCAAGAGCTAATTGGTGTCTGTGGTCCAGTAGGATGTGGAAAAAGTTCATTGCTAACAGCTATCCTCGGACATATGCAAGAATTGTCAGGAGATACCAGAATAAATGGAACATGCGTTCACGTCGGCCAAGAAACTTGTCTTCAAGCCACTAGTGTAAGGAAGAATATTTTATTCGGCTCTTTTGTGAATCAAACTTTGTACAAGAAAGCTCTTGAGGCCAGTGAATTAGTTCAAGATTTAGAAAGATTCCCTGCCAAAGATTTGACTGAAGTTGGTGAACGTGGGACAACTTTATCCGGGGGACAACAAATTCGCGTATGTTTGGCTAGAGCACTTTTCGCTAACAAAGATGTTTACTTGCTTGATGACATCTTCTCCGCTCTTGATAGGAAAGTGTGCGAAAAAATCTTTAATAATGCAGTGTTAGGAATGTTGAAATCTAAGACTGTTGTCTTGGTCTCATCGAACCCAGAGTACTTGGCTCAATGTGATAAAGTTGTGTATATGGATAGTGGCCGTATTGTCGATATCGCCTCACATGACGATTTGGTTGCCAAGAATGATTCGTACAAAAACTTCTTCAGTACCTTGACAGCCAGAAAAGATTTTGTTGATCAAGTAACCAGTGACTTGGTTGATGTTGAAAAGGAAGAAGAAACAACTATGCCTGCGCTACCAATCATCCCAACCGAAAACAATAAAATCATGTCCGAGGAAGAAGATTATGGCTTGGATGGAATTAGTGCAAAGGTTTACCACGAATATATAATTGCTGCTGGTGGTTATGTTCTGTTTGCACTACTGGTTTCAATTTTCATTATCAATGTTGCTGCAACTATCTTCTCAACATTGTGGCTGACCAAATGGATGAAAAGTTCACACGATCAATTTGGATTTGATTCAAATAACAATACGATCAAGAAATATGCTTCATTGTCTGAAAACCCTGACACCACGTACTATGCAACTATCTACTTTGTCTCACTGATCCTTCTTTTTGCATCTGCCTTAATCAAAGCTATGGCATTCGTCAAAATTTCTCTGAAAGCCTCTACAAATCTTCACAACAGAATGTTAAGTTCAATTCTACACGGAGTTGTTCGCTTTTTCGACCAAACACCTGTCGGACGTATCCTCAATAGATTCAGTAAAGACGTTGATGAAGTAGATGTCAAATTGCCATTCAGTTCTGAAGCTTTATTGCAAAATATGATTACATGCATTGGATTCCTTGCAACAATTGCATGGGTATTTCCTCTATTTATATTAGTCGTCATTCCTTTCATGGTTTTGTTTGCCATTTTCTTCAGGGTGTTCCAAGCAGGAATTCGATCATTGAAGAGAACTGAAAATTTGTCCAGATCGCCTTTGTTTGAACATATTACTGCTTCAATGGAAGGAATTTACACTATAAACGCATTCCATCAAAAAGAAAATTTCATTAATAAGTTTAATAAAAAAATGGATGAAAATTCTGGAGCAATGTTCATGTTTCAAGCTGCTACAAGGTGGCAAGCTGTTTGGCTAGATTTATTGGTTGTTTCAATAACTGCCATCGTTGCTGCATTTATCATTTTCCTAACAGGGACGGTTAATCCCGCTGAAGCTGGTATGGCATTGGCTTTTGCCATTCAAATGAGTGGAATTTTCCAGTTTGCAGTAAGAAGTCAAACAGAATTGGAAGCTAAGTTGACGTCAGTTGAAAGAATTTCTTACTATTACACCAATGTTGATCAAGAAACAAGAGAAAATCCTCGTTCTGTACCACCGCATTGGCCAACAGGTAAGTTATTAGATTTAAAAATGGCTATTAAAATTAAATGGTCAACTTGGTGTCGTTTGGTGATTGTACTGAGATTAGCTCTGCAACTAGATCCTTCTTTCAGGAAAAGTTTTATTAGCTATTTAAAAATAGACTTCTCAGAGTCCCTATGTACGGCTTTGTATCTAAAAGTAATAAATGAGTATATCCCAATGTTCATCGTATGATCATCTGGGTCATAAGTCTTTGTTAGACAAGAATTTATCATGCTGAAAGCCACTGAAATAGTGATATAATTACTTCTTTGAATATTTTATTGAATATGATTTAACGTATGGTATCAGATGCAGGACATCACACGTCATTTAGCAGAAATTTTTAAAAACATGAACATTTATTACATTAATACTAATTTGTCTTTTTAGCTGGAGCAATTAAATTCGAAAAACTCAGAATGCGATACAGAGTAAACATGAACTTAGCCTTGGATGACGTCTCATTGGAGATTGATTCGAAGGACAGAGTTGGTGTTGTTGGAAGAACCGGCGCTGGTAAATCATCAGTTTGCAACGCTTTGCTTCAATTGTATCCACTCCAAAACGGGCGCATCTTAATTGACAATGTAGATATCTCTGATATTGATTTGAAGAGATTAAGAAATGCCATTACAATCATTCCCCAAGAACCAGTATTATTCAATGGATCTGTCCGTTTTAACATTGATCCCAAAAAAGAACATAATGATCAAGAAGTATGGGACGCTCTTGAAAAAGCAAACATGAAGAAGACAATTAATAGTCTGACAGAGAAATTGGACCACAAAATCGAGGAAAATGGGTCTAACTTTTCAAGTGGTGAAAGGCAATTGCTGTGTTTGGCAAGATCTGTATTGAAGCAAACCAAAATAATCATCCTTGATGAACCATCAGCAAGTTTGGACGAATCTACAGATGCATTGGTATCACAATGTGTAAATAAGAATTTTAATGACTGTACATTGTTGTTAATTGCACACAGACTGGGTAAGTATATATTCTTAATTTACTTAACTAATTTTACTTTTATTCTAGTTAGTTTAAAAAAGAGTCAAAAATGTTAAAACAGACCAACAAACAATTTCAAAGAAGATTAGATAGTAAATTTAGGCAGGATGTTGCTTAATTTGCAAGCATTGAGACAGTTTAGTATATAGATTTGATAGTACACTTTCTATGATCACCATTCATTACTTTCCACTTGAACTTGTGATCAGATAAGAACTTCAGGCTTCCAGTGACTATCTTCGATAACTTAGAAGCTTTGCTTACAACAATTTTCCCGAGACTTACTTGGTATATTCTTTGTTCTTTTGATCAAAAAGACATTTTTGGGTGACATATTATTGAACTTCTGAAATAGGACTTCCTTTCTGATTCTCCAATATAATATATAAGGTTCTTGGAGGCTTTCAAATTATCCAGATTATTAATTTCATTTCCTAAGTCCACAAAGATGTAGAAGTAGTATCTGCAATGCTAAGAATGACTTTTGACGTTTCCTACTACTTTAAAGAAATCAGTAATAGTTGATGAAAGTTGTGATTAGAACTCAAATTATCACATCATTCTAGAATAAGATTAACATACTTTTGACAGCTTCTGTTGATAATTCATTTTTCCGATAGCTTTGCAGTATGCATTATGCTATTATTGGGACCAAATTGATTTTCTGTTCTTTTTTCACATCTTACCATTTAGTTAGGCTAATTCGCTTGAACAATTAAATAAAGAGATGAGTAGTAAATGACATTAAGATATATGGAAATGAATTACGATATACACTTGCGGGAGACGGCAAAAAATAAAAACGTATTTAATGAAGATTCGTAAATTTCAAATATTGTTATCTTGAAAAGATATGATTGGTCAACCTTTTATTTTAAATATATTGACACATCAAATGAATTCAATATACAAACTAATACGCGTTCATTTATACAGGGCAGTGTTCTTAAAATGGATAAGATTTTGTCTATGGGAGATGGAAAGGTAAATTTGATTAATTTAGATTAATAATAATTTGTTTAGATTCTTGAGTACGATTATACTCAAAAATTGGTTCAAGATAAAGAATCTCATTTTAGAGCAATGCTGACGGGTACAAATTTAATCGTCGAATCGGACAAGGATGAGACAAGTATTCACGAATTTGGTGACAAAGTCAATTCCACTGTTGGGAATGAAATAGCTTCTGAGATCGAGTTTGATTTAAATTTAGAAAAAGATTTGAAAATCCAAAAAGAAATAGACGAAGCCATAAGAGAAGAATTGGAGGGTGATGTCAAAGAAGCTAGTAGTCCTTCAATCAAGGACGTTTCTCTTTTAGGAGATGATTCAGGCGAAGAAGATCAAGCCAAGGGTAACAGTTCAACCGAGTCTTCATTGTTTGAGAAAGTCGGAGATAAGAAAAAAGAAAGTTCAAATGAATCTTTATCATTTGAAAAAGTAGATGATGAGGGCCATAAAAATGAACTTTAATTCCGAATTATTATGCAACCATTTAACACAAAACTTAATGATCTATTTAAATGTTGTAATTTAACCATGTAACGATTCTAATTGTTTTTATTTAATAAATTATTTTAATAAATGCATGCAATATTAGCCGTACTCTTTTTCGCCTCATATTTTAAGAACTTATTTTCTCATAAATACGATAACATATAAATATTTTTTGCGTTTTGTTTCAGCTATTTATTTTAAATGTGTTTTTAAATTCGATAAATATTTATTGTATTCGTTTTAATTAAAGTGGTATTATCAAATATTATTAATTTGTTGCTCTTAATTTTTGTTTGTGCTTTATTCATTTTCGTAAGCAGATTTGGTAAACAGTACTTTAATTATTGCGTGTATAATTCCAGGTATAACGCCACATAAACATAAGAAAATACTCAAGGGAACGTGAAAATTGCATCCTGAGTGTATTGCTATTGCTAATGGCTGTTCAAATAATAATTATTATACAAGAAGTGTTTAAATTTACCGGTAACAATACGCATAAAATAACCATACATAGCTTCTCCATTTTTAAAGATTAGATAAACTCCGCTTCAACTCCTTTAAATGGGAAAATAAGTTTTTGTGTAAATTGCAATGTGTATTATTTTAAATATATAATTCATATAATACGCCTTCGAAATTGCCAAACCTTGAAAACATATTTTGTTCTGAATTGCTGTAATTAAATAAACTTTTCACCGGTAAAAGCATTATGTCTAATTAAATTATTAAACTGCCATAGAATTAAAAAATATGCTTTCAAATAATGTTTAATAGTTTATAAAATATTAAACTTCTCGATTAATCTATTTCTTAGATTTAAAGATACTGTTTGAATCTTTGGTATGAATAATTTGAATGTATAGATGCTACTTTTATGAATTAATCTGTATGAAAGATTCCAATATAATATAACTCATTTTATGACTTGAAGAAATATTTAATTTATATATAGATTTGTACTTCACATAGGTAAGCAATAAAGTAAAACTAATATATAAACTCTCTATATCTCTATTAGCATTAATTAAGTGCATAGTTTAAAAAACAAAGTTCGCACAATTTTCATGATCGAAGACACGACTTACTAGATTAATACGCTAAAATTGAGAAACGAACATCCACAACTTATGTACTTCGAGTTTGAAATTACTTCTTGTGACGTTTGTAATGATTGAACTTTGGACAATATATTTATTCAACTCTAATTTAAATATAAATAATTTTAAATGTTGTCATGAAATATTTAAACATCAACTTTGAAAATGTGACAATATTGAAATGAATTTGTCAAAGTGTAGTAGTTAAATTAAAAAGGGGTACTTTTCAAACTCTCTAATTAATCCACAAAACTAATGCAATGCTTGAAATGCATGATTGGATACCTATTTGCATGTACCCACTAATCCAGTACACATTAAATTCAACAGAGCTAAAACTGAATTAATAAAAAATATCGTGATTAGTCATATTAATTGCTTTAATCTGTCATAGAAACTTTTTTATGCAGCACAAAGAATTTATACGGGATAATTAATGCATACAGTGAGGACAAATAATATAAAAGTTACCGCACTTTGACGATATTTCATTTAAAAATCACTGATACTTCTATCATGAGATTGTACTCTACTATCTGGATATTAATTGTTTGCTTAATTTTGGGAGCTTCATCATGGTCATTTCAAAACGCTTTTGCAGAATTTAAAAATACTACATCTAGAATGTTTGGTGAATTTAAAAATACTTCATCTAAGGCTTTTGTAAAGCTTGAAAACGAGGTTGGAAAAGGAGCCCAAACTATTAAGACAAAGGCAACTGAGCTAAAAAGCACATTATCCAGGATCGGATCAGTTGACAACTCAACTAATATCATTAATGCTACCACTGTTTACACCAATTAAAACATTTCATTGTAATGGTTAAATAAATATCAATTTTCAACTCTAGTTAATTAGCAGAAATTTAGTTTTAAACATTTTAATAATATAACACAACTTCATTATGATTATCTTTATTTTGTACATATTAAGGTTTGTCGAATGCGAGTGTAAATATACACGTACAATAAATAAGATTAAAAAGAATATTACAATTTTATATAATACTGCAATAGGACCGAAATTATATTGGCCCGTAATATAAGTAGAAAGATAATTTAACAAAATACTTATTGCATTTCATTGAGTTTCCTGTTGATTTCTGGAACTTGGGATTTGATGTACTCAATAGCAGTCTCGATTCCGACTGTAATTGCAGGAGTACCAAAACCATGAGTCAGCATACTATAATTAGACAAAGGTTCCTGCAATTCGGGTTTCAAAATTGGGGGTAGATTTTCTTCTGCAACAGGTGCACGATCAGATTTAAGAGTGTCTTTGAATTCGCTTAAAATTTCCATAGCCCAACCAAGTTTCTGTAGTCTGTCTTCCATGGCTGGCTTGGTTTGTTCAATTTTATGGTTGACACTATGCTCAGCGAGTAATCTAACAGGGAAGTTGGCTGTGGATACACTTTTCAAGTCACGAGCAAGTTCTAGGGACTCAGTTTCTAGTAAAGCAGACATGGTAGTCATAGTGCTGCAACGACGACGACCTCTTTCAATGGTAATGCCGACATCCTGTAATTCCTTGATAAGTTGTTCCGATTTGGAAGGCATCTTAGCTCGTCTCAATAATACGCCTAGGAGAGATAGGTTTATTGACTCGGGACCGGTTATGCGTCTTAATATCTCACCAACAGTCACTCTGTGTTTGCTAGAAACAGATAACAGTGACAATCTCCTAGGAACAGTTGTAAATAAGGTGTCGTGGGTTACAATAATGCTAGGGTCTTGAATAACACCATTGATACTACCGTTAGCTATTGACGGGCTTGGATTGGAACGCGACGGAGTTGGAATTGGACGTGATGACACAGGCAGCAATGTACGTGTTGGCGGTACTCGTGTTGGAGGAACATTAGGCAAATTTAAACTTGAACTATCGAATTGTGAAAACATATGGGCAATAAGACCTGATACATTTGTGTCTTCTGCTTTGTATGCCTCCTCTTTAATTTCAGGTATTTCTTCCTTAATTTGAGAAGCTGGACTTCCGGCGGAGGAATTTGAGACACTTTGATTTGAATGTTCTGAATCAACACCACTACTTTCAGTCCCGGAATTAGAGAGAGACATTATAAAATATTGGGTTAAAGGATCGACGGTGGTAGATGCGGTAGTAGTATTGATGGAAGTAACTTTGTTAAGGCGAGGTTTTTTGTCAGCAATAAGTTTTTGGATGGTGGCTGGACGTTTTCTGGATCTTTCAAAGTTCTCTTTAGGCAAAAGTTCACAGTCAACATTTTCTTCTTTCATCAATACATCATCATTTGTGTCATCTCTAATTGATTTTCTTAGAGAGGTGCCGCCTGCCTGAATGCCTTGCATCTTACAATCCAAGAGAGCTTGATTGTTTTTAGCCATTTCGAAAATATCGTTAATTCTTTGCAAGGCGGATGATAATATTGCAGGATTGACCATTCCATTCTTTTCCTGGCTGGAAGTTTTTTGAATTTCGTTGTTAACATTCACTTGATTGTTCATTATAGCAGCGTGTGAAGATCTAAAATTAAAAATATTGAATGTTCTGTACAAATATATAGCAATCGCGTTTGCTATTTATAGTCTAGGTTAATAAATACAAAAGGAATAAACTCAGCATCGAGACAAACTGTAAATGCCAAACTCGCAATAAGTTTTATTACAATGACTTTGTAGATTGTCAAAGTAATTCAATTGCTTCACGCAAAACACAAAGGGATGTGCAAAAGCTAAATGTGCCACAAACTACTAAGATCAGCAAACTACATATTAGATCAAGACATCTAAGACAATGCTCGACTCAAAAAAGGGGTCCAAATGTTTTTTATGGTAATGAATAGTTTGTAGCATAAAGTAGGTCAATGTCTCTCATATCTCTACCTAATAGAAAGTTTTTAGGCTGTGTGTAAAAAAGTACTGAAAGAACTTGCCGGTGCAAAAGTAGTAAACTGATCAGAAAAGAAATTGGTGCAAATTAATAAGAGTTTTAAATATATTAAGTTTGATACTTTTTGCTAATAACTATATCACATCATTTAGGCTTCAACCTCAGTTAATCAGTTCCTAAAATTATTCAAAATTTTATCTAGCAATAGGATATATCTTGATATTTAAAAAACCTTAATGAATCTTAAACGAAAAGATTTGTGAGTATGGTAATAAATAGAATACTTGTTAAAATACGAGATAACAAGTTAATTCCCCTGGTCAATCATTTAAAAAGCATTTTTTGGAAGGAGTAAAGGTTTTAATAAAATAATGGTTTGTAACAAGTGAAAACGACTTGGTAATGTGAATGAAATGAAACAATGTGGCCTCTATATATAGTGTCACTGTAGTATAGATATATTAGTTTGTACGCGGGGATATGTGGCGTACAAGTTTGAGAGATGGGTATTACCTATAGATGCCAAAGAATGATTTGAGATAGGGTCAAAATGAACGTGCACATATGTGGTCTATAAAAGTATACACCAGGACTTTTTTGGATGCTTATAGATTACGACATAGTGTTCCTGTCGCACACATAGATCAACGACGACTTCGGCATTCCTAAAAGTTTGGCGATTAATTGGCGGGGTTTTACCCTGGTGGATTATGGCACATCATAGATACATATGTAGATAGACTGTGTAGTGGTAAAGATGCAAATAATGTGCCACGTGAAAAGTTTTGACTTAATCTACAAAATGATTAGTTGCCAGGTAGTTAGGTATATCTTAGGAAGCGTAAATCCAAGTCTTTCTCACAACAAGTATTTTTAAAATAATAACATGGGATAATACATTAGTCCTGCAATTTAATTGATCATGATAACAAATTAATTTTACGTACTATTTTTAACAATAAATCTTCAAAGATGTTGGCAATTGTGGTAGTTACGACAACTCCAGATTTTGCTTATATGCGCCACCTCAAAAATCTTTTTCGAGCAAATCCACAATTCAAAAGCTGATATTGGAAGAAACTTGCCAATATCAAGAAAGCAATTAAGAAAATGTTAGAGGGAATTACAATGAATTGAGTAATGTTAAATATATGTCTTTTTTATAAGAAAATATGGACAATTTTTACACATTTGATTATGTACCGAACCATTATGTTGGACAAGATACAGAGAACTAACTTTATTACGCTATCAAATTACATGATGTTACATGTAAAGACGTCGTAAGACAACGTCAATGGAATAGAAATACAAGGGAAGAAGCATGACTTGGTGTGGGCATATCCGATGCATTATGTAATTTATATAAAGGATCAAATTATCCGTATCTGTTTCAAATTAATTATTCGGTACATGATTTTAGATCAAACTTTATTTCAACATATCAATCCACACATTTATAATAAAGAATGTATCGTATATTTCTCGTAATAAAAAGAATACCCATATATGTAATGATTTTAAGTTACATTTCACGATAATATTAATTCCATAATCGGAGATTTGGGGTAACCATGATTATGTTTCATGAATATTATAGTCTTCATCAAATATAATTGTCTTTTCTTTTCACCGTAATAAAAAATTAAATCAATCGCTAGGATAATATCAGCGTAACGCATAGCACCTTTTGCAGATCCTAAACTGATTTCAAGATAATCCATTAAAATTTTTGAATATAACGTTTTGGTTGCTGCGAGATATGCCAAACTCTTTGCAGAAATGTTTGTGGAAGTTGCTGTGCAAAAGATGATTGCCTTTAACAGACAATATTCCTCATTAGACAAATTTAATCTTGCAAGTGACTTAATTGAAGTTACGTACACATCTGTTTCCAGTTGAATAGGTTCATCATGCATTAGTGTTGGTTTGCTTCCATCGGGATATATAACATGCTTTTGTTTCAAGGAATTTGAATAAAACGCATTTATAACAATTAGCAAAGGTGCCTCTACTATTTTTACCAGATTAATTTGATCTATCAAAGGTATATAATTCCAGAAATCAAAAGTCTTGCCATAATCTATGATCAGAATCATGTCAATTATCATATAACACTTTTGCTGATTATTTTTATAGCACGACTTTTCTTTTATATTGTCTAAAGCATGTACAAACAAATATTAAAAAATTAGAAGCATGACTGACCATTAAAGCTATACTTTAGCAAACTCGAAGGTCTCGAGAATATTTTTTCAACATCATAATGATAGCTTGATGTATCAATAGAATCTTTTCCCCTTAATTGGTTAAATTTGTATTCTAAAAATAGTTGCGAAGAAAGAATATCACTCAATTTGTCTTTATGATAATCCACATCTTCTTTCCTATAATCACAAGGACACTTTCGTTCTTCTTCAGAATTAACACTTTCTATTCCACACATAACTATTTGATGCTCTCTCATTTTGACCGCACAGTCTATAACATCTTTGTTTATTCCTTCCGGAAATTGAATAGCTGAATATGAAGTTATAAAAAGTATCTATTTCTCAACTTACTTGTTGGATTCATTCCCATTCTCAGGCATTTGTAGAAACGACAGGCACGACATTTACTATTTTTAGTGATTTCGCAATTGTTACCCCATTTACATGCATAGACTTTACTAAGTACGATACTTCGTCTGAAAAAAGTCTTACTAAAAATAGATTAAAGTGAGATATAGAAAAGAAGTAAAGCCCATACCATCCCGAGCAAGATTCCGAATTGTAGTGATAATAGATTGACTTATTCATAATTCCACATATACTGCAACTGCTAGGTCCTTTTTTAGATTCTAAATTGGCTTTCTCGGAGTTAAATAAGTTATCGTTCATCTTTAGATTCAAATATTTAAAGACTTCCACTAAACTTGGAATGTCGGAAGTAATAAACCTTTACCTTATTCGTTCATGTTAAAAGCGGAACTTTTCATTATAGAAACTTTTTACAATTAAAAATTGTAGGTTATCACGGATAGTTTGGTGGTCATCGTGGATGTTAATTAAATGTGGGCCGTCGTTGAACTGTGCATGAAAACAGGGTTTTTCTTCCTTGGGAAGTGTGTTGGATGTGTGGATTAGGATACATGTCCTCTGACACCTACTATTCATGATATCTAAATTATATGTATCATTTGTCGACAAATATTTATTTTTTAATAATTTTTACTTGATTTATAGTTTTGGGAAGTCAAATAATTTGGATACCATACCATAAATTAGAATATTTGTCTGACCTATAATTTGAATCAAATTTTTTAAGAGTACAAAATAGTATATGCATCCATCATCAAGAATAAAGAGCAATTTAAAAAGAATTTCAATATGCTCTATATGTTACAAGTTACAAAGATTGTGACTAACTTTGACACGAAATTTTTGCCTTGTTTCTTTATTAGATAAAGGTCATTTTTGTAAACTTGATTTCGATGTTTAGAGGTTCATATTCAGTCCACTTTGACGACGTAACAAAAACGTGATCTTAAAATAACTGTGATATGGCTGATGTTGATAAATCATTTATGAAAGATACAAACAATTGAAAATATTTAAAAAAAATTAATGAACACCAAATAATAAAAGACAAATTGTCGGACAGTACTTGAGAATAATTTGGACATTTAAAGCATGCTGTTAAACTCTTGAATCTTTTGAATTGATGGAAATAAAATTTATTATGCAAAATATGAATATTACTAACATTGAAAATTTGTTACACACTGTTGAAAGGGACATCTACCGAAATTCTGTGTCTATAAATAAGTGAGTAAATACTATTACAGTAAATTACATCAGAGGTGTCAACATGCGAACCTAACAAATAATCGCGTGCTGAATTGAAAGAATACTTTATAATTACATAATTCTTAATTGTGTGTACTTGATGTTAGAATGTTTCATAATTTTTAGATATTTTGTAAGCACTCTACTTTTTTGTGTCCAACAGTTTCACACTTAATTAAAATGAATTAATAAATGATTATTACAAAAAACAAATCATAAAAGTGTACAAATTGCATTTAAAATCATAACTTTATCAAAGATCTTCATGTTATGAACTCTATCTTTCATTTTTTAGGTATTGCATTTAACAGAGACTATTTTGAAAAGGTAACTTGATTTAAAATGACTTATCATCCCATATTTAGCACATTAACTAGTCATATAAATTGTATATTTTGGGCGAAAGAACACAAATTATAAAACCAGAAAATAGAAAGAACGTTTTTTAAATAAATTTATTCATTAAGATTAGAGTTAAATAGAAAGACAATTTTCAAAAAATAAGTTGAGATTTGAAATAAGTGTAGTAATTTTTTGTTAATATAAAATTGTATTCAACTATTATGTCATATGTCAATCATATTAACATACTAAAAATTAATTGCTTTGGGAAACTATAAATTGAGTAACCTTATTTCACAAACTATGATGGATACAATATTTGAGTATGACTCTTTAAATAAGTAATATCTTTAGCTTTTCGTAATAATTCCATTATTCAAGCCGGATGCACAGAATTTATACGCAACTTCTGAAGTATGTTTGATTTTTGGTACATCTACAAAAATATTTTATATTTTTCAACTCATAACAAGAAATGCATTCAAATTCATTCCTTGCAATATTTATTTTCATTAGCTCATATTCGAACAATAATTAGATCATTTCATATTTCAAAGTGTGTCGAATTCATACCGCTGCAATACTTTTAGTGGTATTATTTAAAGATGGCATTGGTAAATATGTATAATTCTTTTTTTGCTTTATCCAGTTAGAAGCAAAACTAATACCTGAGATTAAAACTCACAGCCGAAATGATATAATTTCATAGGACATAAATATTAACTTCTAAATATATTACCGGCCGTTTGCTTTTTGATTCTACTGATACATATGATTGTTTTTACTTTATGTCAAATGAACAATTGATACAGTTATCTTTTACAAGAGTTTTTTATTTTATATAATTAGGATACTCTCATTCTTTAGTTTGTACCACTATTATAACGGAAGTTTAAAATTGTCAAAAGAGTAGGAAAGACAAATTGTCGACAAAATTGGTAAATTAATTTTGTACAGTCAGAATATTGTTATAAGATTTATATATATACCTCTATCACATAACATCGGGATAAGAATGCAGTAAAAAAGAAGGAGATACAATCTCTTTTCCTACAATATTTTACGCAGGCGTATATTTAATTTAATTATAGTTTCCAGAAAACAACTGCTAATTTATGTTAATTAGTTTAGCCATATATGTGTAAGAAAAGCTCAAACTGTGAGAATTTAGTTTGATAATTCCGTTTATTCGCAAAATGCAAGTTGAATTTGTTTATGTTATGAAGTATTTGGCTTATGCTGGAGTGTTTTTGAATATAGCTATTTTTGTAATAATGCATCTAATTAAACCTATCAAACAAGACATTTACACAACAATTACAAAATATTCAACTTTATCTCAATTTATATGTCCATTACTGATGGGGATAATGGGTGAAATGCATTTAGTTATTGATGTTGGTGGAATAGCATGTAGAGGTTTCTGTCATAAAATTAAAGTACCGTTTGTATGCAAACTAGTAGTCATTTTCAGCTATATAGGGGGCAATATATGTATTGGTATTATCTTACTGTCCTCTCTGTTAAGGTATAATGTCTTTTGTAGGATGAAACCTGCTTTAACATTTCACAAATTGGAAAAATTTATGTTCTTGCTGTTGTGGGTAGTCGCCCCTATTCTGATGTTAGCAACAGTTTCAGAATCACTAGTTGTTGGTGTTGATGATATTGGGCAAAGTGAAGAAGTAAGTCTGTAATTAGGAAAATACGTTTAAATATTTTAGGACAAGATTTACATAAATTCATTTAGAAGTAATGAATATACTCTTTTAATTTTACCTACTTATTATTGGAACTTATCAACGTTGACATCATCGTTCGATTTATGTGTACTATCTTCCTCTGTGCTTCTAATAATTTTCCATTACAATATTTCCTTGCACAAGAGTTTAAGAAAAGCAATGAAGGAATCAAGAATGGAAACTGCTAACACTATACGATCAAACTTATTTTACCTACATTTTATTGTTATATGCCCCATTGCATTAGGATTCTGTCCAACTGTAATTCCTATTGTAATTAGTATGCTACGCGTTTCCAATTTCACGAAAGAAATTGCTACAAATATTTTTTCATCTATTATGTTTTATTACATCATAATGCCCCTATTTAGCCTATATCATTATTACAAATCAAATGTCAAGGCATATTTTCTAAGAAAAAAAAACAATTATAAGACCGATAGAATATAAATTTTAGGTGTTATAATTTGAAATTTATGAAGCACAAAGACTTATTTGCCAAAGATTAGAGGAATTTGTAAACTTTTAACACATTACAACATTACTTACATAGAATCACATGTTGATTATAACAAGTAGACTAATTTGAAGCTAATTTAAGAGACAAGACAATGCTTATTGCGAAGATCTTTTTTTGCTTTGACAATACTAATTTTGACATCAAAATTTGCTATTGACCAGCTTAATGTCTTACATGAGGAGATTGAAGACTATAAACTATGAAATGATTACATAATTATTACATATATTTTACAAAAACTGCGTATATTGTTTTTATGATAATAGGATTGATATTTCAAATAAATATATTTACGGCAACATTAATATAACACACATTACTTGCTATTAATATGAATCTTCGCTGATAAATGCATTTATTGAAATAAAAATGAATTCAACAGATGGCATTTTGTTATATAAAACAAGACTTGTATGCCATTTGTTACAGTTTATTTGAGTATTGTTTCTTTGATCATGCATTTTATCGTTTCAGTAATCCATTACTTAATTTATATTTTAATAGCTATTACAGGCAGACTTAGAAACAACGAATTTAATAGTGCTTTTTTCAAGTCCATTGTGTTTGCTGGAATATGCGATATTTCTGATGTTATTCTTTTGACATTGCAAAATTTGAATTCATTTTATACAAGTTTCAATAGCCTAATAATTGTTTATTGTCCATTAACAGATGGTTATACAATATTTTACTCAATTTGGATTTTAAATCCACGGTCATTCAATATAAATTATTTGGTATTTTTAAATTAATGCAATATTGTACCTTGTATGATCAAAGTTACCAAAAATATATAATATATTTTCGGACCCAGATCAAATGTGAGTTTATTGACCAACAAATTGGTTTGATATGCTATTGTGTTTTCTTTTATTCTAATTTACAATGCCTGTGTGCGCCATTTTTAAACTTTCTTTACAAAGCTTTTATACTCACTACTTTGGATGATAATTTAATTTGTATTTTTTTAGACTAATAGGATACTGATGATGGATTCGTTTTCCATTTCTCTGGAAACTCAGCTAATTTCATGGAAACTTTCAATTGCAAGAAGATGACAAATCATCTTGGAAAGGTCATCAACGAATCCAAGTTGCGGAAAGCAATGCTAGCGACGATAGAAGATGGTTGGGATCCCCAAAGGCCCAACAAATGCGTTATTACATTGAAAATCTCAATGCTGTAAGATACGGGTTACATGTATCTCATCAAGTTGGTAATGGTATTAATGGGTAATATTATTTGGAAGTAGTACTTCGTAGAAGCGTTTATTGATGAAAAACCTATGTACATACCATAAAAATTAATTACTGCAACATACACAATTTATAAAACATATTCAAGGTGTTTGTGATACTTCGCTAAAATTTATAATAGTTGAAAATCTGCGCCGAATTTCTTGGTTAAAAACAATAAGTACAATAGCATTAACTCCAATATGCGTGTTTTCCATTAAACCTACTGTAAAATTTAACTCAAGAAATGTCAAATCATACGTATAAACTTGGTAATAAAAAAATATGTCAAGTAAAGAGGCGACACTCATAATTATACACTGTATTGCAAAGAGCTTCTCTTTCCTTGTAATACGAAAACTTCCGGGTGGAGTCTGTTCGACTGAAACAGTATTCTTTTTGGTTTTAACTTTTTTAGATGACGCAACAATTAACTTGAGTAAAAGTATAATGTCTGAAAGTATTGTGATTCCAACGATAACAAAACATAGATATACTCCGAGATACTGATTAATCCAAACAGTACATTCTGTCTCGAGGAACTCCCAGTCTAGGTGCTCCACTACGACATGAAAAACACATTTGTCACTGACGATATTAGGTGTGATCATAATAATTGAAAAAATCCAAATAAAGCCAGTTATTGAAAAGGACACTTTCTTCGTACATTTATGGTAATAAAGAACTGGGTTGGATAAGGCAAAAACTCTTGTAAGAGATAAAAATAAATTTCCTAAAGCCATATTGCTATAGAAAATGGAAACACAAATCCCAAAGTACCTATTGAAAAGTTCATAGTTTGTTAAATCAACTTTGCTAAACAAATTTTACTCATTAAATAGTAACTTTCAGAAACTTACAATGTTATTACTGGTTTGAAATAAAGCATTGAAATAAGCAAAATACATATTTGTGATATTACAGAGCTAGATGCAATGTATCCAAATGAATTTTTGAAATATTTTAAAGTTAACAAGCAGTACAAACAAAATAAATGAAGTATCAATACTATTATTTCAATAATATATACGATGATTAGGTTTCGAAAATATATTTCCATGTTTAGAAAAATGCAATAACTTAGCTATTTTCTAATATTTATGATTTGTTTTAGAAAACAGGGGAAGTTATAAGATGATTAATAAATGTAAAAAATGAAATTAAGGAGACTATATTCAATTATCTTTTATAAAGACTTCGAACATTAAATGTTGTAAATAAAAACAATTTTTATGTAATATAGTTAATTATTAAACGTAAATAATTAGTTAATCGGGAGCTTTAATTTTCATATTCATAATCAAACATGTAAAGTTTAGCAAATAATTAAATATTCACCGCAAATGTTAAACATCATTTTAACTAATTTTAAAAAAAATTAAAAGCGGAAATGCGGGTCTATATAGATTAGCAGGAACGTTGTTTTGACTGGTATCAAAATCTAATAGACAAATTAATGTAACTGTAATACTGGAACATGTGCTGCTTGATTATTGGTGATTTATTTAGTTGCTGAAACATTTGTAGTATTAGTTATCTTAAAGACTCTAAAAATTTGAATTAGTGGAAAAATGAAAACATGTTGACATTCAGGCTTTTTTGACGATTAATTCGGAAGATATTCATAGTGAATTTGAATATTTCTAAACAGTTTAAAAATAATTGGAAGTACATACTTGATAATTAAATATATGACAAATTGCTTTTTCCGACCGAATATTCTACTTATTACTTTTAAGAGTTGCCCATTAGATTAGTTAGCAAGTCTCATTGTAATTTGAACATGCTCTATGTAGACGAGCGTATTTTATCAATCACTACTTTTTATATTGTTCAAATTATTTTTTATCAAGTTGTATAACCATCAGATTTATAATTGACAGATCCCAGAATTTAGGTACTTCTTGTGTCTTTTGTATATTATTAATCACCTTTAAAACAGATAATAATTATATCAACACTTTGTTTCCTTCCTCACCAAAAGACTAATTATTAAAAGTCTATAACTAGTTGCAATTAAATCAACGGTTAAATAATATGAGTATATAGTGTGTTTTACATGCCATAACTCATTTCAGATATATCGAATTTAACTAGGTCTTTTTAAAAATTACTTCTTTCCATAATAAACATATATTCAATCTCACTGCATCAATAATGAATTTTTTTATTAAAAACTCAAACTTCAACATATTTTTTTGTAAAATTTGTTATACTTTATGTTTTTAGAAGTTAATTAAAGCCTATTTCAACTTAGTTTAAAATACATAAACCGGACGTCTTTTTTTAAATTTGAGCAGTCCATTTGAATTTAATTATATGTAAATTAGATTAATAATAACTTGAGCCTATACATTTAATTGTAACTAATAAATCGTTAGAGTATTTATTTATATAAAAGTGCCTTAAGATTAAATTTTTGAGCTTTATAATATGACTGAAAATACATTTGCTTATCCAATCCATGACTTCATAATGTTATATGGATCCATTCTTGGTTCTTTATTATGTTTTGGCAGTTTTATTCTAATGCAACTTGTCCCTTCAAATACACAAGATCCATTTAAATTTTTGATGAAATTCGGAAGATTGATTGACTGTTTAATACCTATATTTCTTGGATGTATGACACAGGCAAGATATTTGCCGGAGCATACTGCCCTCGTAACCCGAGGTATATGTAGCTCATTTAATAGTGCTTGGTGCAGCAAATTAAGTATTGTAATAACTTTATGTGTAGCTGATATAGTGCTAACGATTATAATTTTAACTGGACTAATGAGGTAAATTAAATGTTTATGATCCAATATTTTCTATTATTGTTAGATATAATATTTTTATTCGAAAGGCACAACTTTTCAAAACAAATATAATTGAGAAAATTATGCTAATTAACTTATCTGTATTAGCTCCTGTAATAATGCTAGCAACAACATTTAATTTTAATTCGGTGGATGAGTTTTATATTCCAGAAAATACTCATGTAAATTAAGTAATATAAATTATCTCCTTTAAAATAATTTTAGCAAAAGAATGAATATGATTATTATCGTGAAGAAAATTACACCGTGTTGATTACAAGAATGTTTCCAATGAATTCATATACCTACGCATTTTTGTTCAACATAATTTCTTTGGCGTTATCGTTTTTGTTTGGATGCATTTGCTTTTATTTTCCACTAGAAATATCATTATGGAAATCAATGAAAGCATCTCAGGAAGATACAGCAAAGAAAATCAAAGATAGCATTATATTTTTGCGATGGCAAAATATACTACCATCCATAGCATTTTTATTATTTCTAATTCCAGTGATTTGTAGTTTACTGAAAATAGATTCCTTTCTCAATTATGTCAATAATTATTCGTTTTCTATTATAATAACTTATTTTATTATAATGCCATTTTTTACAGTATTTCATTACTATCGAAGTGACATTGCTGCTTTACGTTTCCGCAACTTACTATTTGTACCTACCTCAAGTTTGTGAACATTAATAAATATTGATTGTGATGTCTAAATTGCTGTAATTTAAATTTTATAAAAAATAAATCACACAAGATTAACAGCAATATTTAGAAAGAATGTATATTATTGATTTACAAATTCCATAGTAATACAAAATAAGTTTTGTTTCTCAAAATATAACTTGAAAGGAAAAGTATCCGTTTTACGCATTTTTAAATCTTATAAAGTGACTTATAGCAAATTATAATTGATCTATATCCTCTTCATTTCCAATCTAAAGCCACATTTTTTCCATTGTAAACACAATTTGGAACAGTATTCTATTATATGGTTTAGCATTTCTTACTATAAAAGATTAATGCATTTATTATTCATTAGCTTTAATTAATTCACACCAACAAACATGTCTGATATCAACAACACTTTTGATGACATAGTGAACCAATCGCACTTTGAATCTATGAAAATTGCCATTATAGCAAAAGAAGAGTACAATACTTTATTTAATATCTATGTAAACTTATATACTAGTGGGGATGAAAAAGATGGTAAAACTGTTGTTGTAAGTAAAATGTTTCTGTTTTAGTTTTTAATATGTTATTTTCAGTTCAAAGAAAGCAATGATTTTTTCGAAATGTTTAGTAAAATTAAATTCCCCGAAAGAGGATCCAAAATTACAATTTATTTTAATGAGGATTCTTATGTACTGGTGCATTTGAGAACAATAATGGCAAAGTGGTCTAATGTTAAAGAAATCGGATTCAATTACAACGGACCTTGCATTAGATACAAAGAATTGAATATATGGAATGGAAAATGGGCAATTAGAATAGATGAGCTTGCTATATCGACAAACACGTCTTTTGATTCGGTAGTCACATGTGGCAATAAAAACGATTATATGCTACAAAATCCAAAACTTTTTAGTTTTTACACTTCCTCTGAATATGGCAACTTCAATGTAAATCTTTGGGATGAGTTCCTTAAAATGAATACATTCAACAAGTTCCGTTTTGAGTGTAAGGAAAGAATTAGTGGAGAGAAATTATTTTGTTTCATGAAGATGATTCGAAACAAAGTATTACTTGGAAAATTGAAAGGGTTTTCCTTATTTCTTGATGCAACGGAATTTAGTATAAGCGAATTTAACGAATTCAATAAGCAAATTGAAACCATAGGTTGCATGTATCAAACTGTTGCTGGTAAACAAGAATACAGCCTTTCAAGCTTATACTTTGTTAAAAAACAAATTAATGGAGAATGTGTTAAAAATATTCTCTTTCACATTACATTCAAAAATATCCGTTCTTTCTTTTAAATATATTTATTTAGTTAATTACGCTCTTTATTAGTACATAGTTAAATAGGTTTCTAGCTTTGAAAGCATAATATAATGAAAATATTTAATTGAGAAACTAAATTGTCATTGTATTACTATTATGGAGCGACTGTTATTTATCCATTAAAATATTTAACATTTTGTTACTTCACATTTTTCCTGCTTTATGATTTTACTTCTTTGAAAATGTCGATTAGTGATAATTTGACGGATCAAAAAGTATATTTACTAATATCATTATGCCAATTAATTGAAAATTCAAATCTTAACAGTTTTTAATTGAATAAATGTGGTAGTAAGTTCATTAACTGGTCATCGTGTGGAAATGCTGTTACTTGGAGGTTTTCTATTTTCCTTGGTAATTAATTTAGAAGGGAAATTTCTGAATGCGTCAAATTTATTCGGAAAAAACATTAACTCCCAGCCACTAATTCTATGTAACAACCATCCGCGACTAACCTGTGATGATTCTAAAAAATTGGCCTGGGCCTCTGATTACTGGAAGTTGAAGAATCTTCTTAAACAATTTACCTGTAAAACAAACAATTTTGCTTGTATGGAGAATGTGTAAGTTAATTAATATACAAATGTAATCTTTTTTGTAGTGCCGAAACTGAAAGGGAATTGAAAGACAAGTTGTGTTCTAATACACTGCAAGCTGTTTACTTAATGGATGAAAGATCTCTCAATTGGTCTGTTGCGTGTGTTTGGAGTGGATATGGAATGGAAAGTTACTGCTTACCTACGCCACCATTTGATGGAGAAATTAAAGTTATGGAAAGCTCTGAATGGAAGGTACAGATTGACACGTTTCTTCAATCACTAAATTGCCCTAGAAACGAAACAGCAACCCACTCAGCCATTTCTGAAGTCTATTTTTGTAAAGAAAACTGCACGCAAGCAGGCTATTCTTCCTTTCTACAATGCCTCATCATAATTACTCTAGTTTTTGCTATTGTAGATTATTCTATTCCAACTTAGTTTAGAAAGAAGCAAAAAAATTGAAACTTCTATTTGAGTAACTTTAAATTAACTGTGTAACTTTCAAATTAGTTTATCTAACCTGTATTCTTGTGTATTCTTACTATTCATGTAAGCATTTAACCAAATGATAAATTCGAATGATAACAAAAATGTGTGTTTTTCTTAATTGATGGATTCTATCATATATATGTAGTAGGTTCATCTGAATTTTTGACTTCACAACTCCCTTTCCTTGGCCAACTTATTCTACAACCTTTTCCATATATTCCGCAGAATATAATGCTTATCAATCTTCTTGCACACGCTGATCATACAGCCATGAATATGAATTGTGATGATCTCAATAAAGCTATCAATTGTACAGAAAATAACAATTGTACAAAGAATAGCTAGTGTGTTGAAAAGTCTGAGTAATGTATCTCTACAATTTTTCCAAAGTTGTGACTCCAATGGTTCTCTTTTGTTCTAATATTTGCATCTTCAGAAGTTGTTTGAAAGTAGCTCCTGCATTTACATATGTGTTTCTTGATAAATCTTGCATGAGTTTCTTTCCCGCATCATATTCAGTATGTGACAACATAAAATTGTTTATAATTGTAACATAATCTGCATATAGATATTACCTATATATTATTATATTCATGTTTTATTAGTATATATAACCCTTTTCATTTGATAATAAACTATCTATCTTGATGTCGTTCACTAAGTTTCATGCCGAACTCCGTATCACCTATGGTGGAGGTCTTAATAATAATCATTTGATATTTATTAATCTTCGTCAAACTCAGTGGTAAAAGCAAACAAAATATATATTTGATAACAATTTCGCAATGATCTTATGTGACTAAATCATGCGTTGCTAGGTGGTGGCTAAAGCAATGGTTGCTAGGCGTGGATAAAAGTGTTTTCATGGACATTTAAAACTTTATATGAGAAACCATTTGTCATCACAAATATACTCTATAAGTTCGCATGTAACTAAGCACAATCAAACGAACTATAAGACATCCAATTGATTGCAGGTATTGGATGCTAACTAAAGTCCATTAGTTTGTTTGAATAAAATCACCCTTTTATCAGCTCTGTAAAACACTTTTACCTTTCATTTTATTAAAATAGTATTTCTTATCATTAAAATAGCTCTTTTTAATTCGTGCTATCATTCTTACAAGGATTAATCTTGTGTAATTAATTTGTCTTTACATAGTTAACATAGATTTATATATTATCATCTACTACTTTATTGTTTTTATTACAATTATTCCGATACTTTAAATGAATAGAATCAACACATTTACAAAAAATACAATTTAATTACTATGAAAACTAAATTTAAGTATACCCTAGCATTAGTCCTATCAATTTTCATTACTTATTTGTTCCTTAGTTCCATTATAAAGGTGTATAAGTTGGACAGTACAGACACTTTCGTTATTCACCCAAGTTCAACTTCCCATCTCAATCTCAACAATTCTAAAACAAAAGATATCAAAATACATATCATTTCGGTTGTAGACAAACAAGATCTTTCAAATTATGATACGGCTTTAAATACGGTTCAATGTTATGCAATGCAGAGAGGATATACTTATCATTTACTAAATATAAAGGACTATTCAAGTATTTTGGCAAAATGCCCCTACAACGATTTCATGTTCCAGCGGCATTGTTTTCTTAGTTATTATCTATCTTTGGTATATGAAGATGATTATGTGATATTTATTGATACCGACTTAGGTATTATTAATCCAAACAAAAAGTTTGAAGATTACCTTCCTCGTGGCAATGAACAATTCCTCTTTGTTCAGCGAATGTTTAATTACGAAATAATGGCAGGAACGTTCATTTTCAAAAATACAAACTATTCCAGAAATTTCTTATTAAGTTGGGCGTTGTATGATTACAAAAAACCAGATAGTTTTAATGGGAGTGATAATGTCGCTCTACATGCTGTCTTGATGGATTTAATGCCATTGAATAAACAAATTAAAAGACCATTTTGTCAGGCTATTTGGGAAAGTAGTAAAAACTTTGGAGATTGTAGCAAATTCGTTGCTTGTATGCGGTATTTATTCTCTGATAAGGATGTGAATGGCTCAATTTTTGATAAAGATTTATCTTTTGATGATGGAAAGATTGTTGCCCTTTCAAAGCATTCAAAAAGAAGATGGATGCGTGATGTTTGGATCACCGATTCAGAGTTTTCAATGGATGATTTTATGTTCCATTCAATGAAGGAAGTCTCTCTACATTGGAATATCGTTCGTGTGCCTCATCATTTTGGAGATTGGATTAATCCAATTAATATGAAGTCATTTGATATCTTGAAATGCAACACAAATAATTATTACGAGAATTGGTCGTATTATTTTAGTTATTTTAAATCTGCTGCATTTATTGAAAACAAAATTAAAGCTTATAATAAGAAAATTGAAGAAGAATATATTATAGACTTGAAAACTTTGAAATTAATTTAATATATCACCAAGCATAATTCAGACTAAATAAACTTATCAGACATTTTTATATAGGTACCATTAAATATAATGTATTCTTCGAAACTATTTCATAATTTTCATTACTCTTGGTAAATATAATCATTCTCCATTTCATACCAATCGCAGTATCTTTATTTATATGGAGGTAAAAGTTGTAATGTCTATTCATTGGTGAAAGATGTTAAATGTGTTATTTCCACTACAAGTAAGAGTATAACTTATTATGATAAAGCATCAACAATGAATGAATTCGATTTATCCTACTATAGTGTGTTGAAGTAAAAAATGGCGTCTTTAAATTTAATTCATGTTGTCTATTTCAATCTTCTTATTAGTGATTTTGACTTTCTATTGTATGAATCTGTAACATAACCTGCTATAGATATTACCTAGATATTATATTGATGTTTATATCCTATTATCATATTTATATGACCCTCTTATTTCGTAATAAAACATCTATCTTCAAGTTGTTCACCAAGCCTCTTGCCAAACTCCGTACCAGCTATGGTGGAGATCTTAATATATTGCTGGTGGTAAGACCATATCATCGACATTAAGGTATGACTCACGCGAAGGATTGTAGCAAACATATGGGCCAAGATAAATACCTAACATATTTAATATTTTTTACTTTAAATAATTTCCATTTAAAGTTGATTGACATCATTGTTTTAATGTAAAATACACATATATTTTAAAGTACAATTACTTTCGTAAATTGTTTAACGTCAACTTGTCTTTGATTATTATTTTAGCAAAACTGAACTGTCTTTAACTATCAACCATACATTGCCTTTGGATTATTACCTCGAATCAATTATAATCTGTCTACCGAATATGCACAGGAACAATTTATTGAGATACAGCAGTTGACATAATTTTACAGAACCATCTAGATTAAATTAAATAATGGGTAAATCAGCTATTTTATGGAAGTTCATTAAGATTAGGATTAACATTAAATAAGGGCTCAAAGCAATAAAGAATATGCATGCCATTAAGTTCAAACTTTTTTTGTGCTTATGAAGTGCATTTATTATTTTCCATAAATGAAAAAATTAATAACAAGAATTCATGGTAGATGATAAGTTGTTAAGAAATTCAATTTTCCAACCTCTTTGTGTTTAAAAATAAAAGCTATATAATTTATTTCATTAACAAAAAGTGCCATAAAAGAGTTGGATTAACTTTTACAAAACTTCGAAGCTATTATTTGACAATTCTTCTTTAATCCGAATGAAAAAGTGAATCACACATTTCAAAGAACGAATTAACTAAAGTTCAATATAATTTTCTTTCATAACAAAAAACGTATAATTTACCACACGAATAAAAGAAGGAAGCTAAATACACGGGCTCCTATTAACAAACGGATGTGCGCATATCTATTTGTTGAGTTTATTTTGTTTTAAACTTATAATTGACTAATTTAGAGGAAGGTATTAAAACAAAATTTTCGTTTTTGTTAGTTGATTAAAGAGGAGCTTCAAGAATGATAAATATTATAATTATTCATGAAATAATACTTCTAACATGGAGTGTTGCTTCCGAATGCTTGCAAATTGTATTTTTTATTTTTGTATATCTTAAAATGAAGAAGAAGCATGAAACATACAATAATGGATTTTATGTCAATTTGATTTTCAGTTTTCATTTGTCAACTGTTTATTTTATTACCGACATTATTACGACAATAGTACCTAATTTGGGAATATTAACCGGAGAAATAATTAGTATTAAGTGGTTTCCTATAACTCTATTAACTATCGAAACTATAGTTATCGCCTATCATAGCCTTAATATTACCTTGTTGACCGCTAATCGTTTTTTCGCAATGTATTTTCCAATGACTTTTAAAATGGTAAAAATAGATTAAATCACATATCTTTAATTATTAATTGTTTAAGTACTTTCGTCCGAAATCAATGCTCATCTATTGCTCAACAGCTTTTGCTCTTTCTTTAATAACTGTCCCATTTCGAATTGTTTTAACAGCTTACTATGGATCAGTTAAAAATGATTCAAATTATTATCATGCTTATTATGAGGATCAAGAAGAATGGACAACAGCGAGAATTGTATCTATGACTTTTGTGTATAGCAATATATTCACCTCATTCATTTTAAATGTGTTCAATACTATAAAATATCGAAAACTCACTCGGCGTGTTTCAACAGGAGCTGTTTACAAAAACAGCGAAAGGATAATTTTCTATTTTGTGATCATTCAAAACATAACTTTGTTCATCTTTTCTTATTTCTACCTTTCAAAAATGCATTTCCTCGACAATTCAGCTGAAGAAAATTCATTTCAATTGTCTCAAAACATTTGGCCTTGGCTTATTTCGATTCTTTCATTTACGGATGTTTATTTTTTGTTAATATTTAAGTAAGTTAATGCAGACAAAAAAGTAAATCTTCTTCATTAATTTTTAGCAAATCTGTGAGAAAAGAGTTTCTTTACTTTATATTTCGACCAAATGTAGAACTTCATATTACAGAAGTTCAGCAATTTAATACATAACGACCTTCACTTTGATTCCAATAAATTTTTTATTATCTCAAAAGGTATAAACAATTTCAATTTATATACAAATTAATAATAAACTTTTGGCAGAAAAGTAACGGTCTGAGGCATTTGATACACTTCATTTAGTTACATTTGATACACTCCATATATCTACACAAAATATAAACAAAACAAGACTCAGAGATCACAGTAGCCGTTGGCGTCGGAATGACGGTATGATTGGTATTTTTTATATTGTTCGAAGTGAAATTGCCAATCCACAATATACTCATTCTCCCATTTTGACATTAAATTGCGCCAATGAATGACGGATTCGCCTATTTCGCCAGTTGCAGTTAGTAAGTTGGGAAGGAGGGCTTTCCAGAAAGAACACTCTTTACGGCGGGGACCAGAACCGATATGCTTGGCTCCTTTTTGATAGTCCGATTCAATGGTCAGGTTCATGTATTGCATAGTGGAAGGAGTGTATTGCGGCCATGTATCCGGTGTGTAAGTGCCATCAGGGTTTTTGTTTGGGTTTCTATAAGTAATGTTCGATTAAAACGTACACAAATACCATTTTCAAAAGCATTGGCAGAAGAGATATTTAAAAATGACTTACCCTGTTCTGGCAAAATTAGCCCAATACCTCATAAATCGACTGCTTAGTTCTTGTTCTTCTTTAGTATATTGAAATCTTTCAGTATTGTAAGGTTCGCCAAAAATGAAATTTATTTCATACCCATGAAGCACTCCCATCCATTCTGGCCAGGTTTGCTGACTAGCTCGGTGCGAAAAGTAATATGAATATGTTTCACCCCCATGCATAGAATGCGCTAAAGCAAACTCATTCACATTACAAGTAAAGTGAAGATCACCTAAAGCTCTAAATAAGTAATAACAATTAATATGAATGTAGACTAATGTTTTTTGAATATTTGCAAATTTTTCCCTTTATTAAGAAAACAATCATTTGTTAAGCTTAGGGTTAGAAATAGATTATTGCAATTTGTACCTAGCTATTACTTTACTTCTATGGCACATTTTAATAAAAACATATTAAGCAATGCTTTTCTGCCTATTATATATTTAATTCTTTGATAGTTTTCCGAAAGCACTTCTAAAAAATAACGAAGCTGTCTTCGGAGATTATTTTTGGGATGCACTCATAAGTATTGACTCGTTAAGTCTTTGGAAATTGTCATTAAATTATCTTGAAAAAAATAAAGAAAATCGATCAGTTGATCTTCATTGAAATATTAAATGCTAATAATAAAATATAAAGTCGACATGAGTATACATGTTTTAAGACTGCTTAATAACCAATTTGTTTAAAGCCTTTTTGATTTTTAATAAAATTTCTTGTCAAACAAACTTGCCGGTCTAAAGCAATTATCCAATCTTGTGGTTGAATAGGCAAATTGGAAGGTTCATATTCGTGAATAATAGAAGCCATTGCTAGGGAAGACTTTAAAAATTGTCTTGGCAATAACCTGTGTAAACTTTTAATCCACTTCTCTCTCGTAGTAATGAAATTTTTCTTCGTAAAAAACTGATCTACTGGGAAGATATCTTGCAGTTGATAAACAATAAAATATATTGCTTCATCGCTATTCGATCCTGCTAAAAGTTGCGTCTTTTTAAAACGACCTTCCTGAAAATATTTAGACAAATGTTATAGTGTTCGTTTAAGTGTAAATTTTAATGAAACTATATATCAAAGGTTTTTTTCAAAGAATAATTTTTTTAATTTGAATATTAGTTACTTTAAAATTTGTTGTCGTTTTAATGTATTTGTATTGTTACTATGTTGTAAGGCTTACTAATTGTTGTTTCTGTATTTGTAGTTGCCCACTCACTCAAATGGAGTTAACTATGGAGGAAAGCGATGTAAATAAAAGTCTTAAGAGAAATAGAGGTGAAATAGCTTTGCCTTTTGGAATGAGACAATTACATTATGAAGCCACTGGGAAGGAACACCTGTTGTTGAGGACGGATTGTTATCTGTCGGAAGAAAGGATGCGCCAGCTAAAGGTAAGTTAAGCATTTCAAACAATTAGTAATTGTTTTAGTTCCACATCAGCCACTACAACCAAGTCGTCTTTTTAATTTGTCAATGAAACGAAGAAATAAAGTGGTGCATTTTGACAAAATGGTAAAAATGTTCTATGACGTTTGATTTTTTAAAAATAATATATCAACGTTATTCTATGGATCCTTGCTCTAGAAAGAATCTATATCGCTACATGATTCACTTAACTTAAAAGCGGGAAATATCTCTCCCATATTTGTGAATAATTTGAAGCCTATCATTTGAGAGATGTGATTAGTGCCGAAGAAGTTGGCTACAAAATGGAAAAACCTGCTGCCCAAAATTGAAGTTTAATTGCAAGAAATATCCACTTAAATTTAGGTCTGAAACATTGTTCGAATCTCATTCTGAAGTAAGGGAATGCGCAGAAGAAATCTATTGTACACACTGCATATATCAATACCCTGAAAAGCACAATTGTGTTTTTAAAAACATGATTTATTCGACAGAAAAGAGTCGAGAATGGACAAGATCAAAAATCATTCCGACGAAACTCTCCATCTCAAGTTGCCAGTGCCTACGAAAGAACTAGCTGAGAATCTGGGTGTATCTTAATGGAAGAGACATATTACTAAGAGTGGTCACGGTGAATGCACCATGCCTAACGTCTACTTGTCTAATTCCGTCAATGCATGTGCAGTCGCTGACATTTTGACCGAAAAGTTGTTTAAATTCAAGATGTCTAGTTATGATTGATTTAATAATATTTTGATTGCCCGTTTAACCAGTTTTCTTTTAATAAATATTTTGCATAAATTAACCGTAAGCGATGTTGAAACTTTTTCAGTTAAGAAATCTCCATCTTCTATCACAACCCAGGGAAAGTCTGCGAATTCCATGACAGGCGACCATTCATTGTCTAGGATCTTCTTAGCACTAGCTTTCATGAGACATTCTAGAATTTGATCGGATGTAATTGTATCTAAAGCTGCAGTTTCATTTCCACATTTCATTGCTTCATACAAAATATAAGGCCTAGCCAGCGCAACTTTTCTGCTTTCAATAGCCCACGGAGACGTAGCACTTCCACTTTGAATAATAGCTCTATTGAAATATGGGGCAGACTTTTCACTTAGCATATGCATAGAAACAGAAGCAGCTCCTGCACTTTCTCCGAACAATGTAATGGAATTAGGATCTCCTCCAAAAACATCAATATTCTTGTGTATCCATCTCATTGCCGCTAGTTGATCAAACATTCCCGCATTCCCGGGAGCCTCTTCTCTTGCCAAATACAAAAAACCAAATACAGATACCCGATAATTTAAAGTTACTATAATTACGTTTTCTTCAGTTGCGAAGATTTTTCCGTCATAAACGTCTAAAAATTAAATAAATGTGATATTTGTCTTTTCCATTAATTCACTTACTTAATGACCCTGAGTATAAAAATTAGTTTCTATGTTAAGTTGTGTTAAATTAAAATAGTGTTTTAGTATATTTTAGAACGAACCGTACCAATTTATCGTTTTGAAAGTATAATATTTAAATTTATGTTCTTCAGTAGCTACGTTATTACTTTTTGGCATCACATGCAATTGAGTCACGTAATTAGCCTTATATATCCTAATCTTTAACTTTTTTACTAATTATCTCTTTATTTAGATTGCTCAAGCTGGATTACGCTAAATTAATGGAATAATAGAAAAACGAACACAAGATCAGTTCGGTTGGAATGATAGCGAATTGTCACACAATGCTGTTGACACGGAGTCTGTTGTCGAGGAGTCGCTTGCTGTTGGAAGAAAAGACGTGCCTAAAGAGGCTGTAAAAGGTAAGTTATTCTTATTTCACGAATGATGTAATAATTTGAATTTAGGAAAATCTGTTATCAACAAAAATACGAATTTCTTGAAGCCGGTAAAGAAGGTAATGTTCTACCATTAACTGAAGAGCAAGGAATGGAAAAAGGGATAATTTGAACCGCTCTCGAGTCAAACCTTTCTTGGATGAAATAGAAGGATTGTTTGTACAGAAGTCTGATGAAAAAGTATTCCAAAAGAAGTTCGGTAATGCTGATCAAGGAGAAGAGGCGCCTTTTGATCGATTTTATCTACTCTGGCTTAAGTACCAGCTCTGTTTTGGATAAAGCAACATCTAAAAAGTATTACGAAGCTTTTATCGAAGTTTTGGAAAATATTGGGTTTGATAGTACTGATTTTATTCCTATGTTCCTTAGGTATTCCAATGAGTCCAGTCATTGCAAGAGGAAATATCACATAGTTGCTATCAATGCGTTTACTAAGATTATCTTTCATCTATCTTTTTATTCCTCGGAGATGATCCTGAATCGTTGTTTATCTGCTGAAAAAAGCGACTGGGACTCTCCATATTAAGTGGAAACCAAAGGATAAGAATGTCAAGATTGTGGGGGGTTTCTTGCCAATTATGACTATTTTATTTATGGGATTTGCAAGGGCCTTCAAGGTAAAAGAATAAGAAATGAAACAGCCGCTATGAATGCTCGCGAGTTGTTGGGCTTTGTGGTTAAGAGAACCGGCAATAAGAAGAATTTAATGGGTCTCTATGCTTTGACATTCCTGGATGAATCAAAGTATTCTGGTGTTAGTTTATACAATTCAAGCGATTTATATAACAGATTCTATAAACACAACTATTGTGTTTTAAGAAAGGAATTAGGTAACGGGCTCTTGTCAAATAAAGAAAAAATGCACTTAAAGACTTGGGATAGTGGAAAAGCCGTAGAAGCGAGATTTTTGAAGATTGGCGGTGAGTTGTACTATCCTGCTGAAACAGCATTAAGTATGGTAAGGATCATCACAGCTGTCTGTCCAAGTTCATTAAACTTGTCTATGGGTTCTGTTTGCTTAGAAGTCCCTAATGGTTTGTATCCAAGTCAAGAAGCTAGGCAGTCACATAACGTCAATCATCCAAGAAAGTGAAATTGGTCATCGTCTAAATGGACCTACAAAAATGATGAGTGCCCTGATGTCGGATCTATGAGGAAGAAAATGAATCGAATAGCGAAGAAGAGGAAGATGAGTAAAATGACTTCACATTGCAAAAAGATATTGGATGAACGTGGTTTGTCATTACACATTGAAGACCGTTTATGCCAACAACTCCGTGACGCTGAACAGGAATTCAGCACCGATCTTGATGCTGAACTGTATTATCCCTGAAATCTACCTTCTCAACTCTTTCAATGCATGTAAAATAGTTGACATCTTGGTAAAAATTCTATTCGACCTCAAACTTATTGTCTAATCTTTTTAAATTATTTGTCTAAAAAATGTTTGTTAGGCAAAGTCGAACCTGTGCCACTCCAGAAGCCGCCTCCATAAACCCATATCAACACACTAAATTTTGATTCTGGTGCGATCCCACTAGTTGGAATATAAATATTCAGGTATAAACAATCCTCACTTAAGGGAGTATTCGCATTCCACATCTCAGCGCCATAGAAATCTCCAAAATATGTGTCTTTAGACTGAACGCAGGAATTAGGAAAGGTGGTGGCATTAAATAGATGGCGCCATGGTTTTTTAGGAACTGGTTTGCGGAAACGAAGATTGCCAATAGGAGGTTCGGCAAATGGGACTCCTAAATATTGTGTAAGAGTTTTACCATTTGGAGCAGTTAGGACTTGGCCCGCTATAGGGGAACCATCTTTTAAATGGACAATCGGTTGTGTTGATGATGTGATTGGGGAAAGCTAGAAAATTAATCCAGCTAATTAAATAAACACTTAATTTCAACTTACCAGCACCATCAAACATAACCAAAAATATTTTTGTTTCATAGTATAATGAAGCTGTCTTTCATTGTATATGTAAAAGAACTCCAGATATGAATATAAATTGTGTGTAGCTAGAAAATATTAGTTTGAAATGTATCTATAAAAGATTGAGGAGTATGTAGTTAGAAAAAATAATATTTTCCAATGACATTTACTGTCAATTTAAATTAACAAAACTTGTAGTTATTTAGTACACATCTATTTAAATTAAATAAAAAGAGGAGCTTAATGGTGAATGACATGAACTTTTATTTGTGATTTGTCAGGATTGATTATAATTCTTAAAGAAATGGTAACAAAAGTCGGCCATACTGGAAAGTAGTTTGATAAGAAAGACACAAGGAATTAAATTGTCATTTCCAGGCAATTGATATGTCTTTTAATAATATGAATATCTTCTTTAATACTTATAATATTCACTAGACAAACTGAACCGTGTGTATTAAAAAACACTTTTCTAGTGACAAACAAAAATCTTATGCTAAAATGGGTTTTAAGAATGTATGATTGTTGGTAACAAAAATATATAATAGGCATTTAAGCATTTAGAAGTTATTATCAAATAAGCAGTAGAGATTTTTAACAGCTGGAAAGTAGCTAGACTGCTGAACTCTTGAGGTATCTAATATATTTTTAAAGAAAGCAGCCCTAAAAAATGTGGTATCTGATAGGGATAGAATAAGTTTAAAGCTAATTAATACTTCTTTATATCCATTCCATTAAATTTAATGGGCTAAAAAATATAATGAAAAATATAATATAAAAAGAAAGGATATGAAAGGTTTTTACAAAAGTATTTAATGATAATGTCAAATATTCTTCTAAATGCAATATCAAAATTAAGCTCGAATTTAATCTGAAATACAATGTCATGATCGTAAGACTCTAACCAAAAAGAACCCCTCACTTAACTTCCATTAAATTGATCCACCTGACTTAACAATGCTAAGCAGTTAAATCAACTGAATCTAATTTTATGTAAGCACAACATTTCCTAAAAATATGAAAGCAGTAATAATAAAGTATAAATAGGTAAAAAAGAAAAAGGTTGTGATCTGCATATAAATACTTGTAATTCGATCATACTCCAAACTTTTATTATATCACCTTCAATACAATTATGCATAATAAACATATTAAATTACAAAAATAATGGAAACGTGATTTTTTTGTGCTTCAAAATAATAAACAAAATATGACAACAATAAAGTAGTAAGTAGAAATGTTTCTAAAGGTGACAAGTTATTGTTAATCTAAATTAATTTATGAAATGTTATCATTACAACCTCAAATTTGTTTAACACTGCCTACTACGTAACTTCAAGTACTATTTCATTTCAGTCTATCGCTTAAAAGAGTAAATACTACTGAAAATCCGATTATCCATTATAAATTTAAATGATCAAAAAGTGTGTATGTCTGTATTTAAATAAAGATGAAATTTATATCTTTAGGTTATTATCACAAACTTGAGACGTAGATGTAAAGGCAATAAATAAAATTTTGATTCTGTTTAGTTATAAATGAGAGAGAAATCGAGTATAGTAGTGTAAGGTTGATCGAACACGACAGGCTCAGGGTCTAACATTTTTTGCCTCAAAAATTAGAGTATTAAGGTTGGTTTAGGATATCAAAAAAGTCTTGTTGATTATTATTATTAGGCGGAAGTATGCTGGTGGTTGTACATATGTTCAAAAAATAACATCGGTGGCTTTATTCGTTTAAAAAGGCATATCAAACAATTACGGGTTTTTTGTATTATATTTTTTGCTTCGTAATTCTCCATCATCCTAAATACATGTATACAATTTATGGAGATTAGTATTAATCCTTGATTTTAGGCTTCTTTGTCAAATTTAAATAAATTGAATACACTGAAAAAAATTACATCCTCAAAAGCCAACACTTCTCCCGTAGCTTCGGCAGATATTAAAGAAAAGTGTCTACAATTTATCAATGTTTCTCATCATTATTTGTTGTCTTTGCCATCTATACACCTAATTTTTTGTTAAACATATTCTTTAATATATACATTTCCTAAATCATTAAAAGTAAATGGCCAAGTTGTCGTTGTCGACGTCGTCTTTCGCTTTGCAATGAATGATATGTATCACTCTAATAAAATCTTTTACACTTTATATATTTATCACAAATCTTTTAATGCATATCGGAAAGATGATGATAGCCAACAAACTATTATAAATAGATACAAAATTATATACTCAAGGTACTACTAATTTACTAATCTACATAATAAATTGAATTTGTTTTTAGTGGTCGGTATGACGTAGTCAATAGAAATAAGAAGCACAAACGTGTAGATATGATAGTAATAAATTCGAGGTGGCTTCTCCATCTAATGAGGTAAATTGAGGATAAAATGAATTATTAGGGAAGGATATTCTTCCTGATCTTCAAGCAGATGATACATTTTGATTGAAAAAAGATAGATAAAGAGATGTAAAAACGGCGATTTTTACAATCTTATCAATCAAAAATTGTTTTGATCATTGTTTTAACTAATTTTTTGCATATCGATACAGCTATTTATTATAATTCATTATATGTTGCAATTGAATTAAGAAGAAAAATGATACAATGGATACAAATAATACAAATGCAGAAAGATAAAATAGCTTTATTCAAAGTAATAGTAAATGAAGCTCTTCCATTTTTATTAAATAGTAAAACAATGTGTTTATTTGGTCCATTAAATAAATACAATTTAACCTGAGCTTGGAATAAAATTAAAAAGAGAGAATCCATTAAAGTAAGCATACATTCTTTGTTTCAAGCCACAATAATTAATAGACTTGACCGTAGTACAATTTTCTCACATCTTCCAATTTAAAATTTATTAAATTGAAGTTCTTGTGGACAGGAAGGCACTTAAGAGACTTTTCATTAAATTTAGAATTTATTTGATGTAATAAATAAAATTTTACTAACATTATTTTGAATATTGTTTAAAAAGTTGCCGTTTTTAATTAATTCAATTTATGTTCCAGATGTGGTAATTCATTTATATTTTATTATTTCCTTTATTGTCAAATCAAATTTAACTACCTTGTTATTTAAAAAAAATTACCTTTAAAGGTGTATGTCCTTGACAAAATAAAAGATATATATTTACAATAAACAAAAGGAAGGTAATTTGATATGTCAAGGTATAGACAATTTAAATACCACTTATTACTACTTTATTTAGTGTTGTTTTTAATGTGTTGAAAAAGATAATTCAAAAATCAGTTTGATAAGACTTTTTGCTATCACGAACTTTTCATTCTTATCGTGAAACCGGAAACAAAAACCTTCCACTTTCCATTGATGTTAATATAATTGTTAATATAGATGTTAATATATGCAGCATAGTATATCTATCTTTTTTAGATATATGTTTGAACTATAATCGAGTGCATTTGTATGTGCCCATAAACTTTGTCTAGGCTCTCTTTTACAATAGTTTAAAATAGTGCGTTGTTGTTTCGACATTTATCCAAAGCCATTAACTTGATCGTTTGATTAATTATATTTATACCAAACATATTTTTATTTTATAGTTGCTCAACTATCGTAAGTTTAGGATGTTTTTGTATTCAAAATCACCAACGCACCATCACCACTCATTCTTCCATCTCATAGTTTTAAGTAAACAAAAATATGTTTACCCCATTTCATTCGATGTTCAATTTTGCACCATTTTTTAAATAAACTTAAACAAAATAATTAATAAATATTATTTGATTTCAAACACTTCCTAAACTTTGCCTCAAACAATCTTAACAAGAAGATTCCCACCTTGGAGGAAAGTTGTTTGTTAATGTATAAGCTTCTACACATGCCTCACTATATCTTTTAAAGTATCACAAACATTATATTTTACATACATACAATCACAGCCTTTTTCATATTGCACATTATTTTATATTTTCATATAAATATTTTTTATGTTTTTAGTCGTGTGCGTAAACAAGTGTGTCATAATTATTATTTAAAGCTATAGATATACATATTATACACTTTTTGTCCTCCCTATAGAGAGAGATGTCTAAGGTATATTTTAATTTTTTTATTTATTCCTACTCTCAATAAAAGAAACACAGTTTACAAATAATTAACCAAATTAGATGGCCCGTCTATTTAAAGCTGCTTTTAGATTTAGAAGCTCTTCAAATCAACCGTCTACCTCCGGATCATGCCCTTCAACGCCAAAAGTTACCTTGTCTACCTTTAAAAAGTCTTCGAATGGCTACGGAGATAAAAGTTGCCTCGTAGACTATGGAATGTATCCATTTACAGATGTAAGTATGCATATTGTATAGTGTTTGTGTCTATGTTATTTAAAAGAAGGACAGCTGTCCTTTTTTATTATTGCAAAATAAATGTGCTCTTTCATCTTTTAACATGTCCAACTTATAGAAAAAGAATCGTTTCAAGGCATCTTTTATGATTGTGGTAAAAGATGAAATTTTTATTTTCAAGTCTATAAAAGAATTCCGCTCTGAAAAAGAACCTCGATCAGTGATCTCCCTAAAAAAAGGGTTCAATGTATCTATAGTGGTAAGTTATATGTTTTATTGACATGTTAAACGTCACCAAACTCATGACAATATAAATGAATATATGCATACAAATGTTTTTTATTTGTAGAAAGATCTCGTCAAACAAACTTCAAAAATTATACTTATGACACCGGTTGAGACACATTTGTTTAAGTTTATCAATAATTTGAACCCAGCAGACTGGTTCGAGTTGTTTTACCAGAGAATTAAAGAATTTCGGGGAGCTGAGTTGAGAAGGGATGTGTTGAATGAAGAGTTTTTTGACCTGGCTTTTGATTGCAGGATGATTGCGATGCCAAAACAAAAGAAAAACGTTAAAAATGTTGAGGAAAAAGAAGACATGTACCCGAAGTTGCATTTTCTGGGAGACCATGTCAGATTTTGTATGCGTTACAATGCCGTTACACTTGTGAAGTTAGGAACAACTGCTACAAATAACCAAATTCCCCCATTTGATCTCGAAACTTATTATCAATTTCCAACGAATGTGGTTAAGTATTTTGGTAAAAATGAAAAGTGCTTGTTTCTTAAGATTGGCAGATGCTCTATAACGGGCAGCGGGGAAATATGGTTTTTACTTGATTCAAAAGAAAATGCTACTGAAATGCATGAAAAAATTACGGAAGTATTTGAAATGGCAGCTGAAAGAAGGCGAAGTGATGGTCGAAAAGGATCTTCTCAAAACTTAAATATTAGATTAAATAATCAAGGGCATCGGGATAGATCCCACACAAATCCCATAATTGTAACGTCGACAGGCTCTTTTTCAAATTTAGAAACGAAAGAAGATAGGTCAAAAACGTGGGGAGATGACGGGAAAGCTGAAGAAAGAAGGATTTCACTAATTAGTGGAATAGGAAGTCCTAAACTAAATTTGAACAGGGGAAGTATTAGTTCTAATAGAAACCTTAGTCCGGTGATGGCGCAAAATGAGACAGGCCATCTATCGCAGTTAGATGCTTTGAAAATGGAAGAAAACAAGCCGGTCAAGAAAACTAGCATGGCGGGGTTGTTTCAAAGATTAATTTCAAATAAGGAAAAAGACAAAGATACGTTAAGCAATTGTGATAACAAATCTTTAAGTAATGTTTCTGTAGATCGTCTTCAAATCCAAGAAAAAGCTTTGTCGGCTATTAGAAAAGATGGCAGTGAAAATGACTTTATTTCGTCGGATGATATTAATCGCTACACACCTGATTCTATTCGAGTAAAATCTCCCAGACCTCAACTAACTCCACGCCAAGTATCTCTGTCCTCTACAAATTCTGTCCAAACAACATCTTCTAATCGACCAACTAAAAGTGACTACCTTTTAATGGATTCCAATGAAGCTATTATACCTCCCTACACAAACTACGATACGGGTGTAGAATATGTGTTGCCGGAAATCAAATCGTACGTCTCGGATAGCAGTAGTTTTAGTTCCATTAAATATTCAAATAATGCTTTGCCGAAAATTACCGAGGGCGTTGATTTAGTTCTGAAATCACTTAAATCAGCAGACGAGGCAGTTACAGGACCTAGAGCCTATTCATTGGGATCGAAACCAAAGCCTATAACGAATCAATTGGCTAGTCCGAAGAGTGAAACGCCACCTATTCCCATTCAAGTATCTCCTGATACTATGTTGAATGTTGACCAATTAAGAAAAAGAGCTCATTCCCTTGGTAAGTTAGCTTTTTTTGCAAATATTTGTTAAAACTAAATTTAAATAATCCTTTTATTCAAGAAGATCAGCTTTTTAAATATTATAAAGTTATGTATTTGTAGCCATTGTCTGATGGATTGCCATTATATTCTTTTTTCATCACTAATACAATCCTCTTTAAGATAATATAATATAATTTATCTGCATGTATTTGATTTGTGATTCCATTTCCAAGATGCTTCCAAATTAGGATATTTTCATAAGCTTTAGCATATAAATGCCCAATTTCAAAGATTTTTATTTGGAATATTGCTGATTCTGATTTGATTAAATCTTTGTATCTTTTTGAATGTGCTTGATGCAAAGATAAGACAAAATGATCAGCTACTAGGCAGAAAAATAAGCTAAGCTAGTTTGTATCAATTTATGTAGTACGTATATAATCATTTCCATTACGACCGGTTTATAAAAATGCCTAGCTAAGAGGAAATATGTTAAATTTAAATATTCAAATCTTAAATATGTTAAATTTAAATATTCAAATCTTAAATATGTTAAATTTAAATATTCAAATCTCAAATATGTCAAATTTAAACATTCAAATCTTAAATATTTTACATTTAATTTAAGGTAGTGGAGCCTGGCTTAAAAATCAATTTTTCCGTCGAAAACATGAACAAAATTGTCTCACTCCTAATTATAGTGAAGAATTCGCATTAGCAAGATCTCGAGCAAACTCCAACAGTATTAACAGCAAAAACACAAGTAAAAACACGTCAATCGAAAAATTGGGATCCGATGATCACATAGAAATAGACTTTAGTCATGGTGATTCACCAAAAATCAGACGCCTCTCTAACCCATCTCTTGAAAATTTATCTATAAATTCAAAACCATCGAGGACGTCATCTTTAGAGATAGCTAGCATGAGCACAATTCAACAAGCCCGTGAAATTGCAGTAAACAAAAAGATTATGGCAGAAAAAGATGCAGCTGACAAGAAGGTTCGTCAAAAGAATTTTTTATTCCTGAATGTGAATGCGTTGACGGATGAATTGATTAGGGTTAAGATTACAGAGAATGGTGAAAATGGAAGAATCAATTACAAGCCAGTAACTTTTGCTCAAACTACCCCAAGATCTCCTTTATTTGACGAAGTCTATCACGATAATACCTTTCATAATACTATTTATAATCAGAGAAAATTTACGGCAATCCCTGAGATTGATGACTCCACCACTAATACCCCTTCTTCAATGTCTCGAAATTCATCGCATCATGCAATGTTTGGATCCAAAAAACATACGCTTTCAGAAAATTCAAATGATCAGATGGAGGAACAACAATATACCATACTAGATCCGAAAACACTAGATATCATTAATAAAGCTAAATTTGAAATGAAAACATCTCCAACTCCTTCACTTCCTAGTTCATTTAAATCAGGAGATGGCGTTCTTGATTATGCTGCTTTTAGTTCACCTACGAAAAAATCAAATATGAAGTTGCATATGTCTTCTAATTTCAAATCAACTCCTCCAACCATTTCATACTCTGGATGCGAAGAAGTTGTTGATTATACCATATGCTCACGACCACCAGTCATTCAAGAAATACCATCACCGGAAATAGTTAATGCTTTTGTTGGTAGTTAAAAATGTAATAAATAATAAATATCCTTTGTACCCTCTTTTTGTTATTAAACGAACACTCATAATATTGAATCTATTTTGCAATCAAGTTATTTATCATTTGAAAATTGATATTCTTCATAAATACAAACAAACCATTCAACTTCTATAGTTTCATAAACAAAAGTTTGACAAAGAACGTTCTATTCCAACACCATGTTTACTTATTTCTGTTTAGGATTAAATTACAATTCTGTTGCTTATTTGAGTCTTTTATGCTTCTCTAATTTAGAGTTGAACTGCCTATTGGAGAGCGCTCTTTGCAACACTTAAAAAATGGAACCTTCTATCAATTATGAAATTCTCCTAAATCAGAAGCAAATTGATGTCAGTGCGGGTAAATTCACAACCTCCGTGACATATTTAGGGTATGTTATCAACGTTGACTGTCAAAGTTTGGGAGATAGCAAAGAAAAGACACGTTTTATCGTGACCACACATGCTGAAGGAGAAGATATATATGAATTGGTTATTCATTGGAGACTAAAGTGTGGAAGTTTTACTGAAGAGATTAAATTTGACTTTTGGGATGGACACCAAATTAAACTCTTGGAAGTAGTCATAGATGGGTTGCTGCATAATGATGTGACGTTTGGCATTGCAATGGTTGAAGTCAAAAATGGTGCAGATTTATGTTGCCAAGCAGATTCAAGAGAATTTAAACTTAAATGTGGAGAAAATGTATATTATGTGAATCTGGGTGAGTTCAAAGAAATTGCAGGAACTCTGTATCAAGAAATAGAAAAGGCTCAGAAGGAGGATAAATTTTTCGAAGTGAATCAGGTGATGCCAGATGATTTTAAGGTATTTATTGAGGGATGTTTGAAGTACGACTCAATTAATGTGAATAGAAGAAATTACCTGACTTTGATGAGAGTGGCAAAACGGTTAAAGGCCAACAATTTACTTAGGACCATCGAGACGTTTTTAATCAGCGACAAAGAAATTCATGCTATTAGGAAGTTAGAAATCAGTGTAATCTATAGAATGGCGCGCCTGTGCGATTCCGTCACTCGGTCATTTAGCGGCAATAGTTTAAAAATGATCGGCAGCCTCCACGAGTATATGGAAAAGAATGGAGAGAGTATGGAAAATCAACACCCCTTGGTTTTAAAGATATTCGATATTGGGCATGATTATGTGTTGATAGCATAAATTGCCCTCAAAATCTTTGTTTGTTTACAATTTCATTTATAAATAATAGTTTTGCGTAGGGACTGTGTCTTGGTATTAATAAATTTTCTTTTTGATTTCATTTTAAATGGTTCATTTTCGGTGCATGTTCACTTTATCTATTTTTATTGTTACCTATTTGACTTATTTTATTCAAGCTAGGGGGTTAGATAATGATTTTAAATGTCAATGCTCAGCTGTAACGTTTACTAAAGATGTACCAACTGCTTCGTTTAAAAGCAATGGATTCCCAAAAGAATATTGTAATCATCAAGATTGCGACTTCGAGGTAGTGTAGTCACTTATAATTATTATACTTATTGTTTTAGATTGAAGCAAAAGAAGGAACATACATAATCGTTCATGTTGAACACTTTGAATTAGAACCCACGCATGATTATGTTGAAGTCTATCAAACGCAATTCACAAATGGCCAGCATATTGAAATTAAAATTGAAATATTATCTGGAACTTCGCCAATTCATACCATAGTTTCAGCTAATGGCGGTGGCTTGAGACTCCACTTCCACACTGATTCAACTGAATCCGATTATGCAGGATTTCGGATGCTATATAATAGAGCACCAATACCAAATCAAACAGACGTTTATTTCCGGGGTTGCCCTCTACCTTTTATTAATGTTACGTCAGAACAAGTAACTCCACTTAGTATGCATTTGTCACATCTGAGAGTAAGTGATTATGCCTGTTCTTTTCAACTTAATTCAACGTCGGCTATTGAGTTGTCTGTGACTAGTTTGCCCTCAAATGTTGAAATGAAGGTATGGGAGACGGAGAGTTTTCAATCTACTAACCCTGAGAAGTCTAAAATGGCTACTATAACACATCACAAAGTTGAACAAGGACTGTATACAAATTTGAGGAGCAGAACTAATTCGGTGACAATTCGCTTTTACTTCAGAATAGCAGCACTTACAAACACAACTATGCCAATGTTAATTACTTACAAGAAAATTGTCAATCCTTGCCAATGTTTCCCGGATGTTTTCGAGATGAATTTAAACCAAGAAGTGTCATATACTTCTCCCGGATGGCCAGATAATTATTGCAATGAGTTAAATTGCAAGACTAACTTAAAGATCAAAAATGTCGATCCAAATGAGTGGCAATTTAAAATAAAAATTCACAAATTTGGAATGGAGAAGGACGTAGACTATTTGAATATTAATAATGGAGAATATAGGATAATACAATTATCTTCAGAAGAAGTAGAGGAAACAGCAGAAGAAGAGAATCTTGCCTTTTTTATTTTGCAATCGACAGAACCAAATTTATACTTCAGGTCTGATCATTCAATAACAAAAGCTGGTTTTAACATAACACTGATAGCTCAGAAAATCGAAGACAAATGTAGATGTCCTACTGGTCCAAGCAGAAAACAACTGGAATTCAAGGAAGCCTCTAGTTTGAACTTTAACTTTAGCTTTCCTAATTCATGCCAAAATATTGACTGCTTTGTGAATATTTCAAAGTTCGATACTGAGCTCGCACATCACTTTCACTTTGTTTTGAAGGAAAACATGAGTCCGATGGAGCATGTAATTGTCACCAAAGGAGAAATAGCTAAAAACAATGAGGGCAAAATTCGTTTTGGACATGCTGATAATACTATAACTCAAGATGAATTTGAAATTACTGATCCGCCATACACAATGATTTGGTATCATCGCGCAGAAGCTAAACTGGATATCTACAATGAAACAAAGATTGAAATTAATTATTTCCCAGTATTACACTGTGACTGCATAAATAATACATTTCACGCAACGGAAGGCGTTTGGAATAAATTGACCTCACCTGATTATCCGCAGAGTTATTGTAATGATCTTGATTGCCTGTACCACATTACTTCTGACGAAGGTTCGTTGAATAAGTGATTTTTTAATTTTTAATACTTTTTGTAGGTTATAATGTTGTGGTTAATGTCACGGAGGTCAAGACTGAAGCTCGTCACGACGTTTTAGCAATTTTCAATGGTCCATTCAATAATGGCACGCATATAGGAATGTTCTATGGAATTACTTACCCATCTGGAATGATTCAAAGTTCGGGTAATAACATAACAATTTCCTTCACAACAGACTCTTCGATTGTATCCAAGGGATGGTCATTGCAATTTTCTCAGGTTGAATCTGAAGAATTGAAGCTAGCTCGTCGCAACAAAAAGTCTGTGTTGGCAGTTTTTTTGTGGATTTTACTGATCGTCGCCATCTGTACGTTTGGCTATTTTGCCTATGACTATGTTAAAACCAAACACTGGTATCCCTACCAGAATCCTGTTTCATATCAAAATATTACTCAGAGAACAGGGTAACTTTCTTAAATAGTTTAATTAATTAAAAGTTTATAGAGCTCCAATCATGACATTCCGAAATGACAATCACGAGCAAGCGAGCCAAATCTTCTAATGTGATACAAGTTCTTATTATCATTTAATATCTTTCAAGTAAAGGAACTATTTAAATATTTTATTCTTTTACAACGATCGTTCTAATTGAAATTGGTTTTAATAAAATGTTCTCAAGTTAGCATAGATAAATACAATTTGTGTATGAGACCATGCAGTTATTTGTAATTTCCAAAATATAAATTAAAAAGGTAATTACAAAAATAAGTTTACGTTCGAATAAAGAGCATGTGAACGTTTTAAAAAACCAAACATGATATGATGTAAGCATTAATTTATTGTTAATATAACGTGCAATTATCAATTTAATCTGCTTAGATAAGATTGATAAAAGTCTTTACGGATCTAAATAATTACTATAAAGCAAGTGGAAATTATCAAGTACATCGTAGTCAAATATGAATAAACTAAACTTTATTGTTTTATTAGCTATTTCCCTTTTTGTCACTTTAGAAGGGTCAGCAGACACAGACGGAACCGATTTTGTGTTTTCATTTACTTCGAATTTTGCTTATAGCTTCGCTGGAAATACAAGTGTTATTGTAATTCCAACTAAAAGAGATGCTCATTGTACTTTCAAATATACACAAAAATCTAATAGCAAAGTCACTTCAATTCAAATGACAGCTCTTTATGGCAAGACAAACGAGGTAATTACATATTGAACAATTAATTAATACATTCTTGAAGTTCTTTTTTGATTCTCGTGAAATTGTTATGAATACAGATGTCTTTAGGGATCCATTCAGTGATACAGCTGTAAGTGATTTCCGTATCTTTGCCGCATGTAACCAAGAAGTAAAACTTATTGGAAAATTTTTCGATCAATACAGTTCTTCAGCCGACATTTTCTTGATTCAATCGACAAAAAATGCCGGAAATAAATTTAATTTTGGCGTACCACCTCAATTCAGCAGTTCAAAGGGATTTATTTCAATCTTACCCGTTCAACAATATCAAACTATTAGTATTGATGTCAGTTCTTACATTAATGGCACTTTCTTTGCAAAAAAAACTCTCAACTACGATGCTAGTATTGGTAAAAACCAGCATTACCTAAGTATAAGTCCAAACACTGAAGAAACTGATTTTGATGTGACAATTGTCGTTTCAGCTTCTGCCCCAATTTTCTTGTCATATGTTACTCCATGGGTTACATCAAGCAACTTCTTTGATGATTCGTGCGGCAAATCATGTTATATGAATTACGTTCAATTGACCCCAATGCCAGTTGTCACAAAACAATGTAACGTTCAATTGTTCCCGGCTGAGCAGAGAATTATCACAGATGATTACACATCAAAACTTTACGTTTCACCTCCAAATGTTGAAGGTGTCTGTTACGAAAACTTTGCTTTAATTTTATATAACAAAAATAATTTAAACGGAGAATACAAGCCAATTGAAAGTTTTGAAACAAACACAATTTCATTGGAAACAACTTCAGAAATTGGATCTTTAAGTAAAGCAGGCCAAATGCCGATGTATAGATTCGGATCTATTATGCAAAAACCAGATATGGTGACTTCAGTAGGACATTTTGCTCATTATGTTCCTAGTATCCAAGAATGGGTTACTGGAGAAACTCACTTTTATACCTTAGAAAATAACTGCGTAATTGAATTTTACGCAGATGCTATTGGCAGTATTCCTACATTTATCGAGCTTGACAAGAAACCTTTATCTACTTATGATTATGAAAGAAAGAATATGCATTACTTTGCAAATACATACTCACGTTTTTCAGTCAAAATTAGTGGAGAAGGTTTACATACTTTTGAGAATAATGGTAACTACGTTTTGTATGTCGTTTGTGATAAGCTTTTCTGGAAATATGGAGCCGTCGGATACGTGGGAGGTTTCAATAAAAGAAAATAATTCGTATATTTTAAAAAATTAATTTTAAACTCCTCAATAAATTTTAATTATGCATTTGGGTTATAGTTTTCTTGTCATTTACTTGCTCATTTATTAAATTTACATAACAATTATTTGGATATAAATTATAAACCATTAAAAGCTACATTTTTCTTCATTTGATAGACATGTAATCTAGCTCTATATCATCAAACATCTAGTAAGAAATAGTTATACAAGTTGTTTTTATCTTTCTTTATTTAATCTTATTTCAGTATGACACATATGTCTGCTGAATTGCTTAAAAACTAGATGAAATATAAATCTTACTCATCATTTAATTAATTCCTATGAATATACACACATAATACATATATCACTTCTTTTACTCAATAAATACTTCATTTAATTTACTTTCTTTTTACTTATTTTAAACAACATACAAACAAATATTTATACAATAAAATTACAATATTAATTAAGACCGAAAAGTTCTAAAAATCACCGACAACATTCTCAAGGAAGTTAGAATCGGTGTCTTCTATTAGTTTGCTTATAAATATGGATACTATGCACTGAAATAATTATAGTTGAAAATATTTTTTACATACAATATTAATTAAGTTGGGGGAAGACGATAGGCGCAATTAAGGGTTTATATGTGAATGTATTATATAATAAAGGATGTACAAAAATATTATAGGAATCGAAATGTAGATAGATAAAGATTAGGCAATTTTTGAAGACAATAAATTTAATTTGTTGAAAGTAGAGACATCTTTCCTTTGTTTCTTGCATGAGATCATTTAATTGTATTTTTGGACGGGATATCGTACACACACATTTCGATTAATACCGTAACCATGGAATCTTCTTATTTGGACATTTTTTATATCCCTCTTCTAATAAAGGCATCAAAAAACCTTCACCATAAATATATATATAAAACAATCTTCTTTCACTTTTGAATCATTATCTGAACACCGGGATACATATATTGTAAAGCAATAAATAAGGATATATTTTGAAAGATATTTAAAGAACCAATTTATCAGAATCCTTTCTATTTGAAATATATGACGTGCCTTTGTCCCATCATCTTGCTTCCTACCTCCATTACTTGTCTAATCTTGCCCGTTTAATGTTATCAAAAAAACGTAATGCTGGCAAAGAACCCCCACTTGTCGAGAAGATGCCAGAACATTGAGCAGGGAGTAATTTATCTACAAACAAATTATCTCCCTTTCTTTTTAGGCCGTGATGGTGTTCTTGAAGAAAGGTGTGATTGTTTAAAGGTGATTGAATAGGTCCATTAGACATCGATGCCATTTTTCTTTGCAAATCTTAAAAAACATTAATTATAATTGCATTCTTCAACATACCAATAAACTCATGATTACCTAGTAAATTATTTTCCAATGTAGTTTGAATGTATCTGGCATGAATTCTTTGCCCAAACATTTCTCCTAAATCGAGACTACTGGCAAGTTTAGATAACCGGATGGCTGCTAAAATAAATCAACATTATTCATGTACACATTTTTGATATTCAAATAGTTAAAGGGCAACAGATGTGTAACTTACCATACTCATCCGCAAACGAAGTTCCATTCAAATAAATTCTTTTTACATTCTCAACTGTCATAGAAAGGATATTAAGAAGATCTTCAATGATTCCTAGTCTCTTCATTTGAAGCCAAAACTCGGTTGGGGAAGATTCCATGACTTTCTTAATATGATCAAAATTAATTGTATTAGGGGGACGTTGTTGATTGTTGTTGGCAGCAAAATTAGATAATAAGGGATTTTGGTTGTTTGACATAGTTTGTGCCATTTGAAGTTGCTTTTGTTGTTCCAACAAAGCCGACAAAAACCCATTTATTTGTGGTCCATTATTAGTTAAATTGTTGTTATTGTGGTGGTTATTATTATTAGTATTATGAGTTGACAGACTTGCCCCAATCATCGAAGATGATGTCACCGATGCCTCAGATGAAGTTGAAGAATCGGTAATGATGGATGAAGAAGATTGATGGAGGACGGAGGAATTGGGCGATTCTGTTTTCATTTCATTTAGTGCCTTCTCCATTTCGTTTTCTTCGTTGTGGAGATTGTTGTTCATGCTTTTGGTTACAAAGTCTAGCAACAGTTGGCTAGGCTTTCGATCCATGAAAGATCCATCTAACCCAATGTCATCATCGTGAAATCCTAAATCTGATGTTGTTGGTTCACCATTTTGAAACATCTTTGTTGCATGCTCAAGACCATGTAACGAATCTGACAACATTTTCCTAGAATTCTTTATATAATTTCTAGAATGGCATAAATTGATTAATATATTTAAACGTGTTTTTTGAATAAATTTTTTTGTTAAAACCATATAAACTTTTGTTGCAAGGCTATCAAACGTCAGATAAACAATTTAATGTTAACAGTTCGACATTTAAGTAAAGCATGGACATCTTAGACGTTTCTTTATTATTTTGTTAGAATAAATTAATTTTTGTTGTTAGGAGGCGAATAGTTGCGGAATTTGATTCTAATTTTTAAACTTTTTAGAATGAATTCCAATATCAACTCTGCTAACTGGACACACTGATTCTAAGAATCTACAAATGTTCGCATTTCAACGCAAGTTTTGCTAGTAGATTTCACTTCACCAATCTTACATGTGACGACCTTCAAGTTTTGCATGATGCCTTTAGAACAAAGACCAACAAAATGACTTTAGCTGAGTTGGAGGAATTCTTTTTGGAGGAGGCAAAGGGTGGGGAAGAAGGAGAGAGTGTTTCTGAACTGAAAGGGGCCTATGAATTAAGGATTGGAAATACAAGTACATATCTGCGATGGAAAGAATTGGAAATCATGAACGTGAGTGTGCATATATCTCGCGTGGCAATGGTCTGAGTTCGAAGAAAGTGGAGAAGATCATCGCAAATCACCAACTGTGGCCACGGAAAGGCCAGCATGAAAGAAACTTACCTCCTAAACTCAGTCAATGCCTGTGCAATTGAGCTATCGTGACTAGAATGGTCTTCGAAGCAAAATCTATCGTTGAGACCCATTTTTAATTTGCGTCCTTTTTATTTTTGTTTTAATAAACTATTTCCTCCATACTTACCTAAAACAAAAAAAAGATTAGATTAGATTACTAAAGGGATCACTGACCTGGAATGACATTTTAATGAACATCGTAAGTCATGCTCGTAAAAGTCTATCACCTTCATTTCCATCAAAGTCCTTAAATTATATCTTCCAATTCTAATTGAACCTTTCCAATCTTTTTGCTTATCCTTCTGAGCTTGGACGGTAAAGTGACGTGGTGTAATTAAAGTTCCTGACAAATGAAAAAATGCATAATTGAATAAATTTATTCATGAACTTACCCTCATGCTCGATGCATTTACAATGAATTCCAGGACACAAAAATTTGTCCATATGCAAAGTTCCAAACAAAGTGCCACATCTGACTTCTAAAAACTTGTTGTCTTTAATGCCAAGTTCACTGGTTTTGATATCAGCTATTGTAGCAGTAAAAGCTGCACTGACATCGATTCCAGAACCAATGTCCGCAATTTCAGTTTTCATTTCTCACCGGAACTTGAAAAGCTAATAAAAATAGACAGGTAAATAGTACCAGAATGTTAAAAAGTATGCCTTAGCACCAAATTAAAGTTTGTTTTGCTCTAGTGGCGCCTACGAATCATTTAAAAAGTTAATTGAAGTTAATTTGATTGTTGACGAAGAAACACGCGACGCGCCTTTGATAAAAGTAAAAAACATCGAATTAGGTGGTTAGTACCTTCATAATAAGCTTTCTATGAATAATTTATTTTCGAAGAAATGCATGGCAAAAAAATTTGTCCGGAAAATAGCTACGGTGTGTTTGAGCAAACGTTATACATAAACCACAGATGTCTTAATACATGTAGCACATTTTCAACAATGCCAGGCTTATAGCTGTCAAATTACGTAACCCCTCCTTTAATGGATATGTATCTTAGATAAACCACGCCCCTGCTTCTTTAAGTAATAGATCTTTAAGACAAAATATGAAATTAAATGGAAAAGTCTTTTTTAATTGGCAAATTTGTTTAGTTAATTTGTAAAGGCTGTAATTTAAAAACAAAATACTACAGATCACACACGCACCACTTCTAAATAAGTATGGTGAGGATTTCATAAAAATGATCGGAAAAATAAATAAATTGTTATCAACAAAAATACATGCACAAAGCATACCATTCAACATTCAACAAACATGTATAATCTCTTATGCCGTCAAAATTATAGACATGGCAACTGAAAAGTAATTGTTTAGGCTTAGTACATTATTCCTAAAAAGGAGAAGAAATGATATGGAACAATTCAAAAGAAGTCTTAATCTTTTTGTTGTGTTGAACTAAATATATAATCTTGGAAAATGGAAATGATATATATTATGGAGTTACGGCAATAAAGACTCTAAAATTATTTTTGGCCTTGCTCGCATAAAGCAAAAAAATAAGGATATAATAATAGAAAATGATATTGAATTGGTGGCATTACCTTTTTTAAACAACAACCATCCTATTAAAAGCCATTTAAAAAAGACATTTGTCTGTCTGGTTAAGTGGAGATGTTAGTGGCACGAGCAAGGTTTGGTTGAAGGTAACGTTTAAAGTAATACCAAGGACCTGGTTTTATTTGGTGGCTAATCATTTGAATTCCAAAAAAAGAATTTATATTTGGCAAAAGTATTGAATGAGCCCACAAAACTCACTTAGCTCCATTAAAAATGAAAAATATCAAAAGTACACGCATCCAAGTCTACTTGATATCTACACGCATGCGTGTACAAACTCAATTCACTACCATGACCATCTTCAAATTTTTCATAACAACCAAGTAATAGCAAATGAGGAGAATAAAAAATAGAATAAAATAAAATTCGTACCATATAATAAATGAATGAGCCTTTTGGAATAAAGCGAGACTTTTTAGATAGGTGGGATGATTTTTGGGATTGGAAAAGGAGACACACGCAACGAGATGGTATATTTAATATTTTTGATGAATGATGAAATTTTTGTTTGTGTAATTAAGACGTCACGAAGCGTGTGGTAGTGAGGCTATTTTGGAGGATAAGGGTAGTTATATGTATTGGGAATATTTCAACAGGTGTGAACATGCCCCGAATCCATGAGTCCGTAAACAATCAAAAGTTAGGTACGTGTTTTGGTAGATAATAAATTGGAGATGAATTACCCACGAAACTTCGCAAAGACTCCTCACTTTTTGACCTCGAATTTGAAAGTTTGTAAGCACGCACGTTTCCAAACTTGTTATAACAATATATTGTCCTGTCCCTCGAGTCTCTCTTTCCATCAACAAAACAAGACTCAAAAAAGGTTTTAAAGACTAATTATTTTGGTACCTAAAAAGATCCTTCAATTCAAAATTGAACACAACCACCTACGGGATCAGACAAAAGGCAACTTGTTTCGAAAGATCAAAACAACGCTAGCAGCGAAGGTAAAAAGAGAATATACATTCCATAAAAAATGATGAATTCTTCAAAACACACACACCTCCAATCTAAAGTGTTCTACAATATTAGTGTAATAAAAAGTGTATCTACAGAAATTTATTTTTTGTTTATTTTTGTGATGTTGTTCGGGACCTTTTGTTAGTTTTCTGTATGCTCAAGGTTCGTTGACTTGTCAAGTGAGAAAGGTATATTTATATTATAGATGTATAACTAGACTACTCTATTTAATCAAAAAATGGAAAGATATGTGTCTTTATATTAAAATTTAATTTTAAATGAATGATCGCCACCAGCAAGGTGCTTTTTATTTGTTTATTCAAATAATATGTGATGATCAGATGTCTTGACCAATCAAAAAAAGGTTAACGCGTGCAGGAGACAATCTCTAAACAATTTGTTCTTTTTTAGATAGTTGAAAGCATAAATAAATACACTTTACGAGAGTGATCTGGTGCACTTTAGGTTTAAACGATAGTATAAATATTAACCAAAGCAAAAATGACAGTGTCCCGAAAAAACGCTTAAAAAGAAGATCGAGACTTTTAACAAAAATGAACTTATTATTATATAATCGTCCATTTTATATCTCTTTTAAGAACCTAGCATACACACATTTTTCACAATAATTTAGACTCTTCTAGCCAACGTGGTAGGTAATAAACAAAAAATGACATCTTACTCTGAGAAAATAATATTATAAACTGAACTAATTAAAATAATAAATTATACTATCTCATTTTCGATTCATATTTTCTCCATAAACAAAAAACATTTGTCTTTAACTGGTAGTAGATTGTTTACTATTAAAATCAAATGCACTGGCAAAAACTTATTTAAATGTACTGCAAAGATTTATTTTAAATATACGAGACAAGCCTGTCTGAAACAAATTCTCGCAAACATAAGTTTAAAAAATGGCTAGGCCGTAATCTATTAAATTATTTTTTTAAGATTGCGCAAAGTGGGTCTTATCAAAAATAAGGTTGCTTATTTATGAGAGAGATAAATGTAATTTATTATGCTTTACTCGAAATTCAAGATGGGTGGTCGGGATTTGTGGTTTAGGACTAGATTTGAGAAAAAGAATATTTTAGGGATTCACGTCTACAGAATAAGTTAAGTATAAAGTTTGGTTCCGCGTGAGGCAGACTTTTTTTAAGGTCCTGTTTTGGGTAAAGGAAAAATTGATTTGGTAAACCATTCAACTCTAAAATTCAAAGGAAAACAATAAATTAATCTTTTTCGTCTATTTTGTAACGCTAAAAAAGGTACATAAAATGATTATTATTTTTTAGAATCGTTTTTGTCCCTACACCTTTACCAAAATAATCACTACAATTGTCCACAAACAAATATATTATATCTAAATACATGTGTGTATAAATATCCATTTCAATTGTTTATGAAAAGCCGTGAGCTTTAACACTTTTAAATGTTATAATGTATATAAACTACTACAACGCAAATACCCTTTCACTTCTTCTAACATAATTGGTCTAGAATGATGTCGTTGCTGCCTGACAAAGATACCAATTATAAATATACTTTTCACGTTTGTGTGTTCCTCAAAGTCTTGACACCAATTCAATACCTAAGAGCTCATTTCTTAAGGTCACTGGTAAAAAAGATAATGTAGCATATGCTTTCTTTGCCACATAAACAAAGTTACTTCTTTTTTAGCTACGACTTCCATCAAAGTGTCTTGTCCCGTGGACAATACTACGTTAATATTTAGTTTTGAAAAAAATTAAAAATTCACAGAACCACAAAGCCAAGATATTATTATTGTTCAGGATAAGTAGTACTGCACAATGGTGGTATATTCATAATAAATTACTGCTTAAAAGCTACGTGGCAAATAACAAACAAAAGTATGATAGATTTTTAAGTAAAAGAAGAGTCAAATGAATTGTTACATTCAATAAAGATGCAATTATTATCATATAAAAGATCAAAGTTGAAAAAGACTGTGAAAAATCATAAAACTTACGCAAAACTTTTCTTTGAGGTCAAAAAATAATATTTTAAATTGTTACAATGGTGTATAATTGGCTTCGTGAATGAATGACCGAATGGAACGTGAAACTTAACAAACATAATAATTTGTCTCCTTTATAAAGACACATTTTTGTGCACAAAAGTGATAATAAAGAACAATAGACGCAAAAAAGTTATTTAGTAGGGAAAGATGTTGAAAATATGAAAATAATAAATATAATTTATTTAGTTAGAGGATGTTGCCTAAATCGAACCACCACGCAACAATCACGTCGCTTATAAAAAAGAGCCGTAACCTCATCTTTTGGAACGTGTACTTTCGTCAAATCCTAGTAGAGGTTATCACTCATCTTTTTCTGTTCTTCCAACTCAATGGCCTTTAGGGATCGAGGTCAGCGTGTGGCAAGTCATTTATTTTGGCTAACATGCATATCGAAGAGATTTGGGAGTATTTAAAAATATTTTATAATATACAACAACTACTAAATATTTCCTTAAAAACCAAGTTCGGCTATTGTCAACTTTTTAGGGGATAATGTTTGAACTGCAACGCGCGTTCACTTAATATATCATATTTAAGAGGAGATCCAACCCATAAAAATCACATCATTTGAAACAGATGCCTTTTCAAAGCCAATTTTATATCTTTTGAAATAAATAAAATATCAAGCAAAAACCTACTTTTACCAGACCTATTAATACCTCAAAACAAATGGGCCACATTACAATGAGTGTAGGGCCAGTTGATAGATGATTTGTTACACAATACACGCACTTACAAAACCTTTTTTAAAACAAGGCGTCTTACATTACCGTTTAAGCTACAAATCTGGCTAAAAAGGTTAAACGTTAAAAAAGATAATCATGCCCATTAAGTGGAAAGTTTCACCACCTCTAAATGTGTTTCTTTATTAGTTGCAATTAGAAAAGCTTGAAGGTTCAAGCCTATTTTAAAAGACCGAAGTGATTATTACTTGGGAAAGTGTTAAAAATTGTTATTTGTTATCCAAAAAGCAAATAGATATTTAAAAAATAGCCTCTAGCGTACGCAATGACCATCAACAATTATTTTAACATAGGTTACAACAATCTTTTTTTGTCTCGTCTAAATATATACTCTTATCGAAAAGAACGAAAATGATAGGTTCACGTCTTAGATCGAGACTCTTACTCAGACCCTAAAAAGTGTGTATGAGTAATAAAGGGTAAGATTACTAAAGAAGATCTTTTGTGAATAGACCTAAAATTAATTGTATATATTTATTGAAATATACAAAAAAAGGGAAAGCTAAGTCAAGAAAGAAAGGTATATGCTGGGCAACAACAGGTGTACATAATAAAAATAGATAAAAACGTGATGGGTCTATATTTAAAACAATTAAAGGGTCTTGTATGCACATCAATTTTTGAGAGTACGTTGAAGCTTACAAATAAATGACCATTACAACAAACAATAAAAAATTAAATTTAGTATTGCGAAATGAATGCAGATAAATACACCTTGAGTAAACAGAAAACGAATGATGGCACGTCCATTTGAACGATCAACAACTAAATTGCAAACTAAAATATCAAAAATTATGCAAAGAAGGTGCCACTAAAACTTCCCCTCACCAAAGCTTAAAGGGTCCGACCTATTAAAAGGTTAACCAAAGGCATACACGTAGCTTGTCGCCTCTTTATCTCCTCTGTCCACAACAACCCCCTCCCATCATTATGTAAATAGTATCTAAAACTGAGCATAAAAAATAGACAATAGAAATGGACATTGCACAAAATGAATATTATATTTATAAATAATTTTCTATTGTTATGTCAACTATTATGTGATGGTGGGCATGGCCAGCTGTTTTCTTGTAAGGCACTGCCAATTTTTAAATTTATGTTTTTTGATATTTATTATTTGCTCTAAAACAATTATGTTAGACTCATTTCAGAGTTATTTTAGCATCATCAAAGAGCCATTTTTTGGAAGAATAATTATGAATGGTGAAATGTAGACGAGTAAAAAGATTTTTTGTTGTTTACAATTAATGTTCATTTTATGAAAAGATTAAATGATATGTAATGAATATTTTTAAGTAACATTATCGAAAGCCCTCGAAACTCTATCATTAATTCGAATGGAAATATAATAATTTAGGGGAAGAGAACCATTAAATGTGTGGCTATACAGCAATAAATATTTGAGGAAGAAGGTAGTTTTTTGAAGTAGTGACCAGATGGACGTAATAAATTTTTATTTACTAGTAACGTTACGTCAAAAGAATGCGAATGAATATGTATTGCATTAGTTATTAATTATCAGATAGTAGCAAGATAAAAAGAGGCGAGATATAATATATTTTTTTAGCAAAATCAACAAACAATAAGCACGAATGGACTGAAATCGACAAAAAAAGAAATCGAAGAATTTATGTATATACTTTTGATTAAACTAAATCATCTAGTTCAAGAATTGCCTAGTAGTAGCAGTGTTGTGAAAACTAAAAATACCATTATTATAATAAAATAATATATTTATAACAACAATTGAAAGGTTCTTTTTGTTGTCTCGAGAGAACCAAACTTTTTGTCAAAAGAAAGAGACCTCAGGTTTGTTTGAATTAAATCAAAAAAGTTCATTCAAGGTGCGTGTGTTAATAAGTATGTATAGACACTTTTAGAACCTTAAAAATAGACTCAAAGTATTGTGGTGAATCTCAAAAAATAAGATGATGACTAGAAATGTGGACAACAACAACAAAATGGAATTTTTTAGTAACCAAAAATCTTGCTAGTCTCTCCAGCTGACTCGTTCAAGTCAATGCGATATTTGATCAGCTTGAAGGACAATCCTTCTTATTAAAAATTCGCCTAGTATGATTCATTTTTTTGTTTTTGTCAATATATTCAAAATGAAAAAGGGTCTAGTTGACACAAGATGAATACCAAGATTTCTTACTACTTGATTTGCAAAATAATGAGCTTGGACATATAAAAAAGAATGTTTTGCATGTTACGGTATAAGTTCTTTCTTCAAAAGATTATGTTTATGGGAGACTGCCTAAACTATTAACAATTCAAACAAACCATTATGCTAATATTAATGTAATCAAGTAAAAAATAAAATGTTATGGACAAGTGAACGTGTAAATATAAATTTTCCCTTTGATCATATCCCCAGCAATCGCAAAAGTACAGACACATGTACTTTCCATTTTATTGCGTCATTACATTAACAAATATAATAATAATATGTACAAATATACACACTCATCGTAGTATCAATGAAGTTTAAAGCTTGAAACTTCTTAACAATGCATGTAAAAGTAAATGTAATATTCATAGCTCGAGGGAAAAAATGGAGATATAACTGATTAGGGTTTGGCTGTTTGAAGTCTTCTTTTGTTGAGTCATCAAACGTTGCGTCCCGCTAAAAAATAATGTCCAAGTTCGGCGTGTTTTAGACAAGAGAACCTCAAGGGCACAAGTTTAGGGGACAAATGTGAGTATTAAAAATGGAGTCTATATGCACAATGACCGAAGCTTTCAGACATCTCCAAAATCCTTCCTGCAAAAGTCTTTCTTCACCATTGAATTAGAAATAGAAAAACAAATTGTCCGGCCAATTTATTGTTAAAGTTTAATTTTTAAACTTTCCACTAAATAGTTGCGCCTCATCATCTTTAAATATGTATGTGGATATGCATCTTCTCCTTAACAACATCAAAAAAATTGAGAAAGTAATGGGCAAAGTCTAAAATAAGATAAGGGTAACAAAAGGACAAAACATCATCATCAGTTGCGTGATAGTAAGCCTGCAAAACTAAAATATTTATTGTGTTCAATTTTTGATGAGTAAAAAAGTTAGGCTCAGATAGTTAACTTTTGACGTGGATGTTGGACATCTAGTAGTAACAAACTTTTTAATGATAAATGAGAAGTAGGTTTTTGGTGGTTGTGTTTAGAAATTGTCACAAATATCCGCTACAAATTAAGTTAAGTCCAACTTTTAGGGATTCATTTAATATGAGGACAACCAAAATAGATTGACTTCATTTTTTGGAACATAAAAAGTGACAATGCTATTTATTAGAACTTGGCCTTTTAAAGTATAGAAACATAAATGATCTAAATATTCTACAAAAAATTGCTTCAAATGTAATGAAACAACGTCAAATGATTCGCCCATTAACTATCCACAAAAGCCTTACATTTTACATTAATAATAAATACAAATAAAATGGTCCCTACATACACTCAGCAATTCCTTTACTGTGCCACCATACTAATTAACAATAGAAAACCACACACACAAATAGTAAAGACTTGTGCACTTAAAACAAAACAATGATACAAAAATTATTCCCTTTGTGGTAGAAAGACAAAAGTTTCCGAAGAAGGTGCAGAAACACGCAATGAATTGTCCTGTGGTCTACATCCTTAATTCGGTGATATTGTTACCATTATACATATTTAAGCAAGGTGTAGACTCAAAAAGAGCCTTCAAACGACTGTATTAACTGTGTGGCATGCGAGAATTAAGCTAAAAAATCAAATTTAACTTGAAAAGTTTAATGAATAAGTTTAGATATTATTTTAATAGTTTGAATGTTCTGAGAAATGGTGCGTGTGGGGTAGGTCCTCGCGTGAAGCCATGCATATTTGAGAAAGTTTGGGAAGTAAAAAATATGGAGGCTAAAAGTCGTAGTCTTAAGAAGTAACTGTGATAATAACAAAATCAAGAAAGATAGTCATATGGTTTGAAAGTTTACTTTCAGTACTGATTATAAAGTAATGATGTTACGTCTCTTGCTCTGACCAAAATAAACTTGATTATTTACAAAAACAGTTTAAGGCTAGAGGGATGTCGTAACCAAACAAAAAATAATATTCACTCACTCTATTTACTCTTGAACACAAAATTCAATAGCCATTACCTTTGCTCATATCTATTCCAAACAAAACCTTAAACTAATATCTCATCAAGGTGATTTTTGTAGAAATGAAGCATTCTTTTGACTTTTATTTTTTAGTCTACAGATGTTTTGGGTTGAAGTGAACTAGAACACCACATCATTTCTTCATTATTTAAAAGAAGATTCTTACTTGTGAACGCAACAAATAAGGTTTAGCGATAGCGGGATTGCTTCGTTAAAATCAGATGTTTTGTAAGTATGGAAAGATAAAAATAATTTAAATAAATAATATACAGAGACCTCTTCCAAAAGCACATAAACACAAATTTAAACGAGAAAGAGAGATTTCAGTTACGCAACTTAAATTCCAGTTTCCAGATCAGACTTACTTTTGATTAATCGCACAATGCTGATTCAAAAAAATTCAGCTAAATATCCATTTTCGTGACGAGTAGCCTTCACTTTTTTTACTTTTTTTGGTTCTCTTTTTGAAATCAAACCAACCCAGCCTGTGAAAGTTTTTCTATTTGTTTTACTCAAAAAAGAAGACACTTCTTTACGCATCTATGATTAAGCATAACCAACAAAGTGATGATAATATATATAAATTACGAGAGTTATGTCCAAAACCGTCCCTAGCAGTAAAAAAGTATTTGCTAAACAAAGAGAATCAAGTTAACAAAACAAAATATATGTCTGCTAAAACTTTTATACATTATTTTAAATACAACAAAAATTAATTTGCAGTTAATAAATAAACAACTCTCAGAAGTAACCAAAAATAACTAGACACATCATATTTTCACATAACCACCATGTATATATCCAATTAATTTTAATTAGTCTGGGGAATATTCCAAGAAAAGCAAAATTAATTGTAGTATCATAATAAGAATTAAGATCCTCTTTCTTAAAAATAGCTGTATTTTGAATTATATCTCCAAAGATGGTAGTTTCACGGCCAAGAAAGCTTTATAATATTTTCTAAATTAATATCTTTTTAGATAGTATAAATAAGGTGGGTTGGCAAGAATTAAATATCTTAGTATTTTACTATCTAACCACAATATTATCCCTCAGTACAGAAGGCTTGAAATCTTCTTTGAATGAAGGATAAATTAGAAAAATAATTTTAAATTTATTAAATGTCGTTATCCTCGGGACATCTTTTATCCAAAACGACACTTTCCAGGTATAGCTAAATATTAATTTTTTTATTAAGATAAGTTCTATTTATAGCTTCAAACTCTTTCTAACATTTAATTTTTTAGTTGATGACAAGAGAATTAGTCGCAATACTAAATGTGTCCATATTGGTCATTAACGACTTTGAGTTAAAATTCCGAAGATTATACTTTAAAAAAACATAACAATGTTAATGTCGAATCGAAGCTCAGATAACATTTATCTGTGAGTATTACATTTTTTACCATAATAAGATGAATGTACGTGCTTCGATGCAATTTTTAGTCTATACACAGATAGTCTACTTAAGCTCGGGAATACATCATTCCATTAATCTTTTCGTAGATACAACTTAATGTTGATTAAAAAGTAGCGAAAAATTTGTAATGACTTAGACTGTGAAATGAACAAGTCTTGTCAAAGATGATACATTTTAGTAAAAAATAGGATTCTGTCCTTAAATTGATCAGTCTTTGACCAAATATGCATATTTTCAGAAAGTTATAAAAGGTAAGACTGCATGATTCAATTTTTTTGTTTGCTTTCGGTATGAATCAAGTTAAATCTGTTCTTAAAGAATGATACAAAAAGGTATTAGAATGTGTGATGCGCAAATCTTAAGAAGTTTATCTTGTTGCATAGTCAAAAGCTGAAACGATGATGAAATAACAATATTTACAAATATGTGCATTTACTTTTATTGCTCAAAACAAATTAAAAAGAATGTTATTTTGGATAGTATTTTTAATTGAATCACCTCCAATTGTGGTCCATTCATTTTTCAACACTTTTTTATATTCTTCAAAAGATTTGTTAGCAAATAGAAGCGTACTCTTTTGACTGTTGCGTCTGTGGAAAAGAGAACAATTTGTATAAAAATTGTGTCGTGAAGCTAATCATATTGACAAAACAACCCGAAAAAGAGAAAAGTTCGAGGCATTAGAATATTTGTTTTTGGTTAAGTGATTAAAAAACATATGTGATCATCTTCACCAAACTGATCTATTATGTCATTGTCAAAGAAAATCTTTTACGGGGTTCTGATCAACAAAAGGTACATGTGTTGCTTATTCCATTTCATCTGAAATTAACTCGAAGATAAAGATTTATTGACACAAACCAACTGACCATTGCAATACCTATCAGCTGCTGCTCAAACAAACGACAGTGTAGTCAAAAAAAGCAAGCTTTAAATACATATTTTTTCTGTTTTTAGTCCAAAATAAACAATTGAAAGAAAGTGACGGTCAAGTGAAGGAATTAAAATACCAACTGAGATATATTTTCAAATGGAGGGCTCTAAAAAATAATAATTACAAATACTTTTTAATTGCTTCAAAATAGATTGCTAAAGTGTAATAATGGAAAAATGAAGGTGTATGTAAATAGTAATTTAGTCTCAAACTTAGGAATCCTTTTTTAGAAAAGAATCATCCAAGATAAGTGCAGGAATTACAATAGTTCGAAAGTGCAATAATAAAAAGATGTATCTTTGTCGAAACAAGGGTTCATGTTAGAAGAAATTTCGAACAAAGACTATTTGCACCGATAAAATATCCTAACTAAATGAGAGTGGACACGAAACAGTTGAAATGCCGCATTGCCCTCAATACACCCACCTAATATCACGTCAAGTTAAAATATTATTTCGTCATCTTCTAGCATTCTTTTTGCGATCAAAGTAGCAATGGTCAGTTGTGAGGTAATAAAGAGTAGTGGATCATAGTTACAATCACTCAAAAAAGTGTTAATATGTGTGTATGTTAAAGTACGAGGCAAATGCTGTAGTATAGATTTATTAGCCTCATTCCCTATAATAAATCTTTTCCGTTTTTTGTGTTCAATCAAAAGAAACGTGGACTTGGATATTGCTTAAACAAATGAAGGCGGCATTGATGGTGGCTGTTCAAAATCAACTACTATTCCTATTAATTCAAAGGAAGTCGGAGAGGGATCTTCGCTTTGCGTCGCATCCAAAAAACACACGAAACATTGCAAAACATATTACATCATTTTACATCTAATCAAGTTAATCTTTGTGCAACAAACTCTCTATCAAAGTTTGCCAGAAATCCAAGCAAAATTAATTAAAAAAAGATAAATGTACATGGCAAAATAAAAGCTAATCCTGGGATGGTATGTCTATCTAAGGCCATGGTATAATCTCCCTATAATTATGCTAAAGATTATCATTTCTTACCACAAAGTTTATGGCAAGGAGTTATGTTTTCAAGTTAAAAAACAATACCAGAACACTCAGCAGCCTCAGCAAAAAAGTTATTTTAATTGAGGGTTGATGAAATCTGTACTGTGATAATATAAAATATATTAAATTTGATGACATCAATTACAGGACAAGAAAGTGCCATCAACGTATGGTTGATGATGGGTGCCCGAGACGAGTTGTGTGTACACGTGTCTGTACCCAAATTGCTATTTTTAATAGACATGACTCACACCCAAACAATATGCTTTTTTATTTGTCCACTACGAAATATGTATAAAGATGTTTAGTTTAATTTGTTTGGAAGAGATAAAACATTTTTGTAAAGAAAAATGAATCATGGATAGGTCCAATGGTGCGTAGTTTCAACATTCCACTAAATTGAATAAGAACCCATCAAATTTATTTATTTCTATTTTTGTACAATTTCTTTACGTCAAATTAATATTTTGGAGAAACTTTATACATTTTAAAAAAGTAGTAGTAATGCAAAAAAAGAAATTTAGAATGTGATGACATTGACAGATTGTTTCTGAGAAAAAGTAGGAACCATTTATTTTTAAGAGCTTGACATGGTTCACGTCAAAGTGGTTCACCAGCAGAAGATTGAAATATAGTTATGAGGAGAATGTTTTATAGTTTGGATGAAGAAAGATGGGTTGTATTTATTTGTGGTAATTTTTAAATCTTACTCTTTTCGGAAGCGTAAAAATAGGGTCATTATGCGTGTTTGACCACCATGAAGGTTCTATTGTTTAGGATGAAAGTATTCATGTAACTTTTATAATACGATATTGTCCCCAGTGAAATGAAATAATTGAAAAACGTGGCAAAGTTTAAAATAGAATATAATAAATACACACGTTTAGCATGTAGTTCAGAACCAAAAATAAAAGTAAAAAGAAGCCATCAAATAAAAAATTTAAACATCATTTTAGGCATGACTTTCATTTTCCGTTTAGATGGTTTAACGTTATTACCAAGGACCCTAATTCTTTTTATTATCACGTTTACGAGAGAGTAAAGAAAGAGGCACCATAGAGATAGACCCATAATTTAGCTGGTATGAACAATTAATTTGATAAAAAAGGATAATTGATGCAAGTAATATATTTTTCCATATATCCAAATGTTGATTTTGTGATCTTTGCTACATATCCTATTTTTTTCAATTTTGAAAATGGCTAAAGCTTTGCCAGGGTTAATCATATCTGTTAGTGTCCTGAATATATATACATTATGGGTGCCAGAACTTTAATTTTTTGCGATTAAGAGGATTTGTCTGCAAAACAAAGTTGTTTTCTTTCGAATTGAAGATATACAAAACGGCATAATCTTATTTGAAAGAGATGTTTATAAATTTAATAAATTAATTGAAAATACTTAAAAAGCTGCTCTTAAATATGTATAAAAATAATAATTTCTTAGACAAGCGTAGAACACGATTTTTTTGCATAAAGAACGATTAAATATAATTGAAACCTTAAGATTAACAGGCTGGGAGTTAAAATTAAATAATTCTGAAAATATTTGCTTATTTCTTTTATTCATATACCTTATGTTGGATTAAATAATAGTATTACTTATTATTACATCAAAAAAAGTTTATTTGTTAAAGTTTGAACATAAATAATTGTTTCGTGTGTGCCACAGCACACCACCTATTTTTTTATTCCGAGAATTTTCAATTGATAAAATGCTAAATACCGTTTGATCCTATTTTTTATCTGATTATTGTATCTCTTTTTAGCTTTTCCATTACGACTATCCTAATAAAGATAAGATGTTTTTATTAAATTGCAATATTGCATTCAGAGCTACCATATTTAATATCATATGGTTTGGATAATTGATATGAACCAGCAATTTTAATAGTGACTTATAAGAAAACAATTTGGTTCTACATTTGTTTAAGCATGAACGTTTCAATTATAAATAGTAAAAAGATCATAAGTTGTTATCAACTAAATTTTAGTTTTTTTGTCATACTATAATTCAAAGAGATTATCATAAGGGTAATTAAGATACGCTCACGCTTAATTTTGTGATTCACTACATGAATGATGCAGTTATAATTTTAATTTATCATGGGGTACAAAGATGTCCCTAATTTTACTGATAATTCCTTTATTTAAAGAGCAGCAAATACTCATAAGTATTATCAACAAGTAATATACAACTGTTATTCTCTTATTAAAATGACTAACGCAAACTTGAAAAGTCCCGTAACAGCCACCCAAAATGGAGATGCAGTTCGAGCTCAACGTACTAGTTCTACGGCGTCTTGCAAACTTCACAGTCACAGAGCGAATGATCCAAAAAATGCTGCACTTCTAATTTTGGCTTCCGAAAGTTTTTCTAAAAAAGAAAGAAAGTCAAGAAACGAACATGTAAATGGCCGCTGTACAATCTCATAATTAGCCATCCTTGTAAATATTTAAATTGAATTATAATAAAGTTCACAATATCTAAAATATACTCGAACTAAAAATAGTTCAGAAGTCTTATCAAATAAACGTAGTAAATTCCCTGTCATTCCATCTCCGTTTATCTGAGATCGACTTCATATTATACTTAATCTTCGTATCAACGTACAATTTGTGCATATTAAATTTTGGATTGTGTTGTGATTTTGAAGTAGCATGTAGTTTAAGAATTAATAGTGGCTACGTAGGAGAAAGCGTCACTATCTTGGTTACAAAAATGAAACATAAATCATGTGTATATCAAATTTATTCATTAGTAAAGATAAAAAACAATAGATATAAATGCACTTATGTAGACAAACAAATGCAAATTCGTTTGAAAATAATTGACAAAACTATGGTATCTTCATTTTCCAACTTAAAGTCAAGTCTAGTAGATATTTCGGATGAAAATGTTGGTATTTCAACGTAGGTAAGCCAAGTTATGAGGCGACGTTTAATCTTTTCAACTTCATATAATGTGTATTTGGAATTGTAGCATTGAAGAGTAAAAGTTTTAATTTTTTGCTTAAAAATTAAGTGAATAAAAGCAAAGCAAAGTTCGGAAATTTTCGCAGTTACTAATTCTTGGTTTATTCCGATTTCGATGTTTTCAAATAGCTTTGTTTTTGCTAATTTATGGATTACATCTGCATTTATGTCAATTGTTTGGTAATGAGAAAAAATAGAAATTGATTTATTGCAATTTTTAAAAATTGGCAATTGCTCCAACGGTAATTCAATTAAATCTATTAGCCTTATATTCATTTGTAATTTTAAGCAATCGGTCATTGGGATATTCATCCTTAAGATATTTTCCAATTTTTCATTAGTCATCTCCGTGATGGGGGTGACATCATTTAATTGAACTCTTTTTGAGGCTGGCCAAATCTTTAAGCAATCAAAAATTTGCTGAAGAATTGGAGTAGGTGTTTTGAATAATACACGTATCAATCCAAAGTAGTGATCCTTGAAAGACATTACTTCCAACTTTTTGAAAAAATATTCGACAGATGGAAACTAAATGAAGTAATAAAAAAGAATTAAAAAAATTTACATATTTATCGACCATTCTTGATTTCTTGCCCTCCTCGTACATTTTAAATTGACAATAAATTTGATAACTATTTTCTGAAGCTTCTTGGGGATGAATAAATATTTCTTTAATCAAAATACTTTTCATCCTTCTAACATTGCTGACGACAATATCATTAAACTTCTTGCAAGTGAGTCTAACCTTGATAATATCAGGTACATCAGTCAAAAAGAGTATTTGCTCGATGAGTTCTATAGGTAAGTCCAGAAATTGGACGGATTCAGGTGATTGCATGGTATGAATAACTAATTAGGACGAACTAATGAATATGGCACACAGAGAGTAAAGTTATCGACTATGCTTCAATAGTAAACGGATATGTAATGTACAACTCAATTGTGGTAACCAGGCAACGTCTATTGTGGATATGTGTATATAATACCTTTAAAACTTAGTGTGGATAATATCTTTTGAGTCATAAGGAGATGTTGCTTTTCATAAGGCAAGCGTCTTTTTTATTATCATATAGTTTTTTAACTTCAAAGGAAGGCAAAGTTAAGATGTGTTAACAAAGCTAGACAGTTGCCAACTTTAATGAAAGTGCTATCACGATTATCAGTTAGCTTAATATTTGAGTTAAGTTTATTTATGGAAAAAACTGTTATTTTAACATATACATACAACACAAGGTGAAGATTACAAAACTTATGGACAATATCTTAAATATGTATATATCTCGAAACACCTCAGGGAACTCTATTTGCGAAAGAAGTAATATACACACCTGGTAGCCGTCGATACATATATAAAATTAGGGAAACACCTTTTTAAGAATTGCCAATTATGATGGTTTCTTGAGATAAAGGTATTGAATAAAATTTCGCTGCAATTTTCCAAAAATATATCACTGTCCCAAAATCAGCTGTAACTTTCGGATAGTCTGATAAATTTTTTAAACTTAAATTCCTATTCCAAAGCCCTAATTCTTTCGGTTATATAATGTTGATCATGTTAAAATTGACTTATTATCCCATACTCACTCACATCTTGTCTTGAGCAAATACTAATTTTTAAAGTGTTATCTTTAACTATATAAAGGGTTAAAGGAAGATTACAAATCCTCAAGAACTTTGAATTATCTGAAATTTGTTTCCCTAGACATTGTTTTGGTCAACACCATTGGATACTTGAAAAGTTATTTCAGTTTCGAAATATAAATGTAAAAGATTGTGATACATTCATTACCACATAAACAAAAATAACTTAAAGGAATATCAATGAATAAGAGCGACACAAATTCCTAAATGTTCTTATCAAAATCAGCACCACGACTAATGGAATCACCTTTTCATATGAATGTCAGAAATGAATTTTAGTTACTAGGAAAAAATTACATCAAAAGTTTAGAATTATTATTTCAATTTAAAACTTATGACAAATTGTAATTTTTATTTTGATATTCAATTTCCAAATAGGGGAGTAAGAAAAATGTACGATGCTAAATGTTTTCATCTTTCATTTTTAAAATGATGACTCAAATCTTTTCCTCAAATTAGTATAAAAATCAAAGACATTTTAGAAAGCCGCAATTTAGGCTTGTTTCATTTGAATCTATTCAAAAACCATGTTTACTCCTTCTAAGTTTAGTATTTTACTATTTGCTGCTTGTTTCGTAACTTCAGCCTATACATGCTCTAAGGCTTCTGATCAATTGCATTTTGCAGGTGAAATTATACAAACGCCTTTAACTGAAGGCTCCGTAATTTGCGATTCTGAAGTCACAGGTGGTGCAATTGATGGCAATGGGACTTTTACCAAAATTACTGAAATCATAGCTACTGGTGGTCAAAAAAAAGATTCAAACATTGAACCATTTAATTTTTCTGTTGGTAAGGAAGAAAATGTAACAGGAGCATTGAATGTTCAATGCAAATGTGCATCAACAATTGCAGGTGGAAAAAATGAGTCTGGTATTGTAAGCTTTGCTTTAAAGCCAAGAGATAATATCAAGTTTGAATATTCTTGCAGTGAAGATAATACTGAAGCTCCAACATTTAAAGACCTGACTCCTTTAACACTTGATGAAGAAAGAGCTAAACTAGAAGAAGGTAAAGTCAAAACAGCTATAGAAGCTAAAGCAATTAAAGACAACGCAAATAAGGATGCTAACATAGTCATAACTAATGCAAAAAAAGAAGCTAGAAGAATGAGAGACAGCGCACTTAAGGATGCTAAGATAATTATAATTAATGCAGAAAATGACGCTAACGTAACTAACGCCAATGCGGAAAATGAAGCTAGAAAAATTAGAGACGACGCACTTAAGAATGCTAAGATAATTATAATTAATGCAGAAAATGACGCTGACAAAACTAACGCCAATGCAGAAAATGAAGCTAAAAAAATTAGAGACGACGCACTTACGAATGCTAAGATAATTATAATTAATGCAGAAAATGACGCTAACACAACTAACGCCAATGCAGAAAATGAAGCTAAAAAATCTAACGGTGAGAATGCTGCAGAAAGTGAAACAACTACAGACAGAGTAATCACAAAAACTACGCCAATCCCAGTGAATAATGACACAGCTGATAACGATAATGAAAAAATCTAAACATCGCCGAATAGATCTGTCCAACCCCTCAAAAAAACTTAAAGTCGACTTTTTCAGCAAAATCGGCTTTGTAATAAAAACTTCTTACAAACTAACTTTTTCTTATTATTCGTAAAAAAATAAAAATAATCAAAAATGTAATTTAAAATATGCAATTAATATTCTTATAAATAATGTAACTTAGGAGATTTTACGAGATTCGATGGAATGATCATGAAGAAATAGTAAATTTGAAATATTTTCAGTTGTAAGTTTTTGTCTTCTAGCCGATATAATAAATCCAAGTCTTGAAAATCCAGACTCACTTTTAATTGAAGCAGATGGTACAAGTGAGTAATTTTAGTAAAGTTTTCAATTTGAGCAATCTTGAATCCGTTTTGTTTCAAATATTCTGGAATTGAAATAAATCTTCAGTAAGTAGGGACTTGTATTGTGTTACATAATTTGACTGGTTCATAACAGAATCAAAACATCGCCTATTAAATTTGCCTATACTTTGAAAAACAATTAAATTGTCAAAATTGAAATTTGCTTCAATTCATTCTATTGATTCGTATTGAATAAATCTAGATGATAAGTCATATTAGGATTGCAAAAAACGGCTTCTTAGAGAATTTTATTTTTGGAGCAAATTGAAATCGGGTTTTTGTGTCTTTAATTAAATGTTCTTTATATTTCTTCAATTCATTTTCATTATTTGCGTAATATAATCTATATACTTCTTGATCTTCTACTTCTGTCAAGTTTTAATCAGTACCTAAATCATTCCCATATGCCGCATCGACATTTTCATCATTCAAATCAGAAGTTAATGTCTTTGTTTCAATTTCTAAAGCATCAATTTGGAATTCTGGTATATTAGAGAGTTCTTTTATGCGATTATTGAACAATTCCAAATAGTGAATTATACTTTTAGTTTGAGGAGAAAGTATATACAGTGACATCTCTTTATAATAAAAAAGAAATTTTTGGTTGGCTTTGGAGTTAATTTACATATTTTAATCCGAGTATAATGAACAACTGTTTATAGTGAACAAAAATCTCAGTCCCGTCGGTGCTCACTATAGACACATTGTCAAATAGCCAAGTGTAGAAATGAGCTAATCATTTAGCACATAAAACTTGAAGTACTCCTATGCCCTAGGATCAATTTTTAGTCAAATCGGGCAAGTGATTAAAAGTTAGTAGCATTTACTTTTTGGCCATCATAAACAAAATACCCTTACATTAACATTTGCGGAAGAATATTTTTTTGCGAGCTAATATGTTCCCGAATTCAACTTTGGTAGCTTATAATTTTTTTCTCTGTCAAAGAATGAATCGCTTTTGGTAGTGTCATCGTGATAAATAGTATAAAAAATAAATGTTGTTATGCGTTTTTTTAATGACCACAAACCCCACCACGAATATCATTCTTCCAACTTGTTCCAAGTACAAATTTATTACTTTGATAGGTGAAGTTTTTGATGAAAGTTTTATCGACAAATAAAACTTACTTTGATTTATCTTTTTATTCATTGGTGACAAATTCTGATCACACCTAAAATTTTATCTTATTTTTAGAATGTTTATTGTTATTCCTTTTTGTTATCTTAAAATACGTGGTCTTTGTTGGGTGTAGTATTTAATCGTGTATTTTTTATCTATCATTGATGTCATCTTTTAGATATAAAAGACTTTATGGTAACAGACCGCAGCCACATCCAAATGCCAGAATCCAGCGATACAAGTTAGTTTTTTGACATCATTTTTTAAATTACACTTAATTATTGATATTAATTAATTATTTCAGCCTTATTTGACTCAAATATACTCTTAAAGCATGTTACTAAAGAACTTCCAGATGGTTTTTTGATGAGACCACTGCAATTTAATGATTATGAGAAAGGATACCTCTCTTTGCTGGGTGAACTTACGTCAGTAGGCAAAATTTCAAGGGGGAAATGGAACGAACGCTTCAATTCTATGAGAGAAGCGAATGGAGGTGAGCAATCTTATTACGTTGTTGTAATCGAAGATCTAGCAAAAAACCAAGTTGTTGCCTCTGCTACCTTGGTCATTGAATTCAAATTTATTCACGGAGCTGGATCTCGCGGAAGGGTAGAAGATGTTGTTTGTGACACGGCTTATAGAGGAAGGAGATTTGCTCAAGGCCTTAACACTACTCTCGTTTCACTGGCCAAAAGTTTAGGTGTTTACAAAATATCATTAGAGTGCAAAGATTCTTTAATTTCATATTATGAATTGTTTGGATTTGTAAAAGATTGTGGCAACAACTTTTTGGTTCAGAGATTTGATTAAATATATATAAATACATTCAAGCCTTAATTTGAAAATAAAATAATTATTTATATTTATATTTTACATGTGTTCTTAAACAAAAACAATCTTCGTTTGCTTATGTTATGAGCATCAAACAACATACGAAAATTCAAAATCTGTTTACATTTTCCGTAGAGATATTTATAAATGTACAAAACCAATTAACTATTCTCAAATATAAGTTTATGCCGTATCGTTAATACTTTCAATTTTTAAAAAACGTTACATTTATTAAGCTAACTTAAGCATGCAGTAATATGTCTAATTACTTGTTTCAATTCAAATTCATATATTATTAGAATTGAAACACAACGTCACATTCTAAACCTCTTTTTTGAATGCCGAAATTATTTTTCCTTGTTTTGGCAGAAGTATGAATCATGAGTACTTTAAATGTACGTGTCACATTCGCCGTTTATTATTATATTCAAACGATGAATAAACCCATTAATTAATCTTCGTCGAAACCCCCATAACATACACTTACTCCTACATACACACCTTGAGACTTTTAAAATACCATGTGCCATTTGAATTAAATTCATTATATATAAAGTTTACAAAAACAATGCCTTTTACTCATTAACCATATATTTTGTGTCTTCGTCAAATAAACATATCCAAAAAGTCTTCCACACATACCTATTTGCTTCGCATAAAATATTATTTTCAGCTTCCCAAGAAACTCTCATTACTTCCTTTTTCATTTTTTTAACAACCATAATTACATTCAGTTAAATAAGCATGTTAGGCATCATTTTGTTTTTGTGATGGAAGGCTTTGTTTAATACAAATATTTTTTAATCAAAAAACGATAATATTGAGGTTTCTAAGTTTAGAAAGTACAACATTAATAATTTCTTTTAAGAAGTATGTTGAAGGTATTATTTGCTTTAGTTATTCTCTTAATTTGTATTTGTTGTCCAATTAATGGTACCCTACAAGATGATTGTAACATCTATGGGCAAACGACAAATTCATCCATCATAGATGTAACTTTCTACAAAGATACCTGCTATCTAAAAATCAACTTAGCTATGAGTTCATATTCTGGCATCACGCCGCAGTGTAATACAGCAATGTCTAAGATTGGAGCTGTTTGCGGAATAGTTAATGTAGAGTCTCCAGCCGTGGTTACGGCTATGATAGGAGCTGGTATTTTTAAGGTAATTTGACATCAAACTACGTTTAACTTATTTCATTAGTCGAATGACACATTCTTTACGTCATACTTTCGAGGAAATTGTACCGTGGACTGGAAAAACAAACTTCCTACTTCAGACATTACTCCCTACAATGGAACCTGGAGTCTGCCTGCTCAAAATGTAGGCTGTGACAACAAAGTTACAGCTTTTACGGTAAATCCAGACTATATAGGTACAATTTTTAATTTTAATCTTTTAGAATAACAATGTCATCGCAACTACAATTGCTCAAAACACAACCTCGTTTGTTTGTCAATGCGTTAAGAGTTCGTTTATTCTAAATTCAGAGGGTATTTTTTAAATTTAAAAATGTTTAACAATTAACAACATCAAATAATTTCACAAATTAACTGGTACTTATCATTTGACTGAATTTTAGGTGCAGCTGTTTCATCGACAACCGTTGGAGCTACGGCAACCACTATAGGAAGTATGAGTACGGCAACTAGTAGTGTAACAGCTATCCCAGCCATAACCACGACAAAAACGGTAATTGCCAGCAGTAGTGTACCTTCAATAACAACGATCAGTCCACTTTCTACAGCAACCATGACAACCTTACCTAGTTTGAGTACGATTTTGTCGGGAGTATCAACGACAATGGCTCCATCCGCTACTACTGTTGTCGGGGGATCAAGCCCTCCTCCATCCGGTTCTGTTGCACCCGGAGTTACTACACTCGCACCCACAACCACAACAAAAGGTGCGAGGAAAAAAAATATTTTTTCCCTTGAACTAGTTTTTGTAATTTCATTTTTGTCGCTTGTTATCAAATATTATTTTGATGATTTGAATCGCTAATGATGTAATTTTATATAAAGCTTTATTTGTAAATAAAACCCACATTAAATGACATCACTTAATGGGAGCTTACAAAACTAAAAATAACGCTTTGTAAGAAAACACTCAAAGTCTCCACTTTGCAAGAATGTTTTTTAAAAAATAACAACAAAAAGCATCTTTATGCAAATGGATAAATTGGAAACCTAAAAAACTCAGTAATTCGCATGTTTCAAACAATCATTTGTGTAAATTACATTTTTAACAATTTTTGCATGCATTTTTCAACGTTTATTTTCACTGGTTGTGATCCTCGTTTCTTTAATTTTAAATCATAACGAAGATGCGATAATTGTAAAACAAAATATATTATGCAAAAAGATCATTTTCTTTATTTTTGACCAGTGATCGTCGAATGCTTAGTCCAATCGGGCTCACGAAACATTTTCGCTTCCACATTCTTAATGCTCTTTTCGATGAGTCTAACTTTATGACATAAATTCTTATATTTTCTAACAAATTACATTTTTATGCACCCAAATCTACATATCATCCCGTGGTTACGGAAGGACTCGTCCAAATCGCCTAAACAAAAAATGTCTCTCAGAATACTTCGTATGACTCATTTGGACTTCCATAGGAAAAGTTTTCAACGTGACTTACATGACACCTTCGCTAAAACGACTATTCTCGACGGTTACTCGGCCGGGAATGAGTCAAATAAAAATGTTTTATACCATTCTTCCTAGTTTTCGATCCTCTTTCGAATGGGTATAATATCGAGATTGTATGTCAACTTCTAATTGTTGATCCTACCTTTAACCCCTCGCCTACACTTTATAATGAAAAAAAATCAGAAACCAAAAAAGTAGGTATTTTAGAATTTTTCTTCTTTCAAATGCCACTAATTTTAAAAAATTTGATGCGCCCATTAAGAAGCTGAGAATGTATGCTTACTTTAATTTATAATAGATATGTCAATGAATTTTTAATAATGTAAAGGGTTCTCCTAAAATATACATTTTATTATATGCATATTACTGTTACACATCATTCTATATATACTAATAACATGCTCATAATAAACTGATTGGATATTATCTATGATGCTATTTATTGTGTTAATGAACCTATCGTTGTGGTTCCTCTTAGGGGTCTTTTATGAACCACTGAACAAATAAATGGTCTGTATCTTTACAATCGACGCTGAAAAGTGGATTTTTAAAATACTCTCTATTTTGAGAATGAAATCACAACTATATTTAGAGCATTAATTTTGTTTCTAAATGCTCTCAAATTCTTTTGAACAGTTCAAAATAACCACAATACATCAGTAAATTCATTACATATTATTCCACAAACAAATAATGTGTTAACTTTTGCCCACTTACTCATTTAGGCTGTCAGTGTATTATTAAATGTATTTATATTATGGTTAACAATTCAAAATTTATCTTATAAAGAAAATTGGAAAAAGGTCATTCCTTTGATTCAAAAACTTATTACTGCACCATCTTGCGTTAAGTCTTTTTTTTGATAAAAAAGATGCACAAGTACAATGATTTAGCTGATTTTGACAATAAAAGTTCAATTGATCATGAAGGTAATATTATTTTGGGAAGCATTGGTGGTTTAAAATAACTTTTTAGATAGACTACAAGCTCAGTTAGCAAACCATACGCCTGTCAAAAAAGAAAGTATCTTGATTGAAAGGTTTGCGTTTAATAGAACAAGACACGACATCATCCCTACCAGCAATATTGTTGAATTAAAGCACGCAACTGTGCCTAGGACTCATCTCGACAACTTTGGAATAGAAGGTGGTAGACTCTATTTAGAAGGGAAAATTTACCTCTATGGAATAAGGAAAACGACAAAGTACCTCGATTTGGGTATAGCTGAATTTATTCAGAATGCATCACCTGACTGTGTCTTACTCGAATTATGCAATGAACGAAAATATATAATCAACTCGGCTGATCCTGATGCAGAAATCAAGAAAAAGGGCTACGTTCGTGGCAAACTAGGAAGGTTAATATCAAGTCACGGAGTCTTGCATGCTTTTCTTCACGTTATTTTTGAAATTCATGAATACAGAACTGCTCAGGATCGTTCAATTGCTCCAAACTCTATTTTAAGAGAAGCTTCATTAGAGGGCAGGAAAATGATGGGAACAAAAGTGTACTTTGTGGATCGAGATTACAATATCAGCATCGAAAGATTAATTCGATCGTTATCGTGTTGGGCAAAGATAAAGTTGTTGTATCAGGCTATTTTTTGGTTCAATTATGATTTGACAGCAAAAGTAAGACTAGACAATAGCCCTTTGCTTGTTCTAAGCACAAATTCAATTTTTCAAAAAGTATGGGGAAATGAAAGGGATCAGTACATGGCTAAGGGAATTTATGAAATTTACAATGAAATGTTTACCAAAAAGATTAACGCGGCTAGGACAGGAAAGGTTCCAATGGAAGGTGTTAATATGATTGTTATTACAGATATAACTCATCTTAAAGGAATCCAAACTTATTACGGCACGAATATTGACATTTTAAAGTTAATTCAATTGCCTCAAACCAATTTTGGGAAATATGTCATGGGTACCATCATTGTCGGGAGTCTTCTTTGGATAGGATTTAATAAGCATTCTTCCTAGTTTCTGATGCAAGTATTTTAAAATTATTTAGAGACAGTTTGTTGTTATAAACTAAGTATAGTATTGTTTAGTGGGCAAATAAATTTATTTTTACAAAAATTGTTCGTAAATATCACTTATTATTCCGTCAAATAAAGATTAGAATAGTTTGATCTTTAACACTGGTGTTATGCTACAGCAACATCTATAAAATATGCCAACTGTTGTGTAGAATTATAATATCGACTATTCACTTAGCTTTGTTTATAACAATTATGATTTTACATTTTATTTTAATTCCTCTTTTTGTTAATCTAATTAACGCAAATCCAGAACCATGCAATTATTTTCATTTTGCTGTAAGTGTGTTTTTGCTATTTATCATCTTTACTTTTATATTTTCTAGGAGATTACAAAGTGTCTTGAAGAATATTTTAAATTAGGCGGATATATTCTAAACACACACAAACCTTTGCCAAATCACTATCAGTTGGAAAAAATGATATCAACATTACAAGATAAGGTTGAAATTAATGCTAACGGGACAAATGAATTGTGCAATGTTGTTAATAATTTGAGCAACTGCTTAAAACCGATCAACCATTGTCGTACTAAAGCATACTATGAAACAGTTAAATATAATACCTCGGCAGTTATTAATGCCGTAGATGGATTCATTGATTATTCTCTTAAATTATGTAAGAATGTCAACATTCAATTTGATGTTCCCCGTCAAATTAATTGTTTTGCAATGATTGTAACAGAAGATTTTATGAGAAATAAGGAATGCATTGACGTCACAACTTTTTATTCAATGTTCGAAGGAAAGAATAAGCGTATTAGAAGAATTACTGATTGCATGTTTTCAGAATCTATTAGTAAATGTGGACCTCAAACATCTAAGACTATTCAATTTTTGTATGATGCCGGTCAAATAAAAATAAGAATTCCTTTGGCATTTCCTTAATTTGTTCTAAACCTTTTCAATAATAAAATTCATCCTAACGCTTATATAAATCCGAGTTGGTACGGTGTTTACGTTGCATGATATTGCATCAACAACTTATCATTACTTTAAATTAACAACTAAGTAATCAAGATATGAAGTCAGTTGCAGTTCTAGGTCCAAATGGAAAGCGTGTAAACATTGAATTAAGCGCAAACAAGTTACTACAAGAGGTATGTTATAAATTTAGAGATCTAAAGTAATTACATTTTAGGTATTCGTCGAAAGTTGCTTAAGACTAGGTTTTGTGTGTCTCCTTAGTGACCTTAACTAATTTTGTTTTTGTTTTAGGTAATTTTTAAAACAGTCTAAAAGAAAATAAATATCAAAAGGGCAAAAAGATTAAAAATAGACACAATATTATTCAATGTTCCTTGAACATAACATTGTTTGATTGACTAGAGGAGTCTATTTTTATAAGACATTCTGATGACCCATTCGAATAGCATACTCGATTGCAAGAGCACATTGACTTCGCATCTGCCTACAGCTTCTCTCTAGATTAATATTCTAATAAACATAAAATGAAATTTTCATGGGCGACATAAATACTTTACAACATAAATATACTTAAAATCAAAGATGGTTACATTTAATTAATCTCAATACTAGGTTATGAAACGGATGATTATGATTTAGTTCATAATAACGAATCTTTGGCATTATATTTGCCTTTTAGATTAGCTTCAATCACTCAAGGAACAAGTTTAGAGTTGCAAAAACGTAATTTCAAAAGAATTAATGGGAATTGTACGATACGTTTAAGCAGTGGAAAGATGATGCAAAAAGCATTCCTTTCTAATACTTCCTTATACGACATGTTGATCCAATTTCAAATTGATTTAAGTAAGGAAGGTACAACTCCGGCAATTCTCACTTTTGGCAAAGAAATAGTTGGGGAAACAGCTTTAAAGGAAACAACTCTTAGTGACATTGGAATTCACTGTGAAGGTTCAAATTTGAAGTACTTAGAGAAAGTTATTAGCGATGAGCAGATGAATTTATTGGAAACTAGACGAAATAATTGTTTAGAAACAACTAGGAAACTTCGTGATAATTTTGATAACCTGGTTAAATCTAATTTGGGTAGAGAAATCCAATTTAAAACAGAAAGTGACAAAACTGAAGAAGTGGCGAAGGAGGAAAGTGTTGAAAAAGAGAGTCAACCAAACAAAAAGCCGTCTTTAGAAAGTGTAATTTCAAATCTAAGCAATCATTTAGAGAAAGAATTAATTGAGGACACAAAATTATATTTTAAGCAAGTTAAGCTCACTGAAAAGGTGTATTATGGAATCCAGAAAAACATATACCCTTTTAATGGTCACAAAACAACAGGTTTTTTCAAAATTGCCCATCCATCAAAGGCCGCAATAGTATCGAGAATTTTGAAAGGAATGCTAATTGGAAAATATCTTAGCATGGATCTGCCAAGCCATATGATTAGCGAACAATTGGAACCATACATCAAAGAAGTTCTGATGGTTAATACTTTCTTGGATCATTTTATTGAGGCGACAAAGAATACGGATGATTTTAAGGGATTTGAAAACAAAAATGAACAATTTAATGATCTATGCTTTTTGTTTAAAGATCAAATTACAAATAAGAAAGAGATGGAAGCTTTAGGTAAATTAAACATGAGTTCAAGTTAAAATTAATATTTTTTAGACGATTTTATGAGCTTATTTGTGAATGAATTGAAAATCAAGAAAGTTGAAATCAAAACAATCCCTAGTGATGTGACTCTTTTCATGGAAAAATATTTTGAAACTAAAACGGCTTGGCAAGGAGTATTTTTCAAGAAAGACACACATACACCCATGGAAGTTGATGATGAAGCATTTGAGCTAGGTGCAAATGAAATCGCCAAACTTCAGAAAGACTTGTCAAATGAGGTAAAGAAATTTAGTGAAAGGAGTTTAGTTTCAAACACGTACATTGCTGAACGAAACAATATGTCTCGTCTAAATGCTTACAAGCATTCTGTTTTTAGAATTCAAGTCAATTCAGATACATTTATTCAAGGTTGCTTTAAAAGCACTGATAATACAAAGCGTCTTTATGAATTCGTGGATTCCATTTTGATTAACAAGGATATCAAGTATGATTTAGCTTTGGTACCAAATATAGTTGTCGAAAAAAGCAATACAAATAATTTCATCCATTATGATTTGGCTCCCAAAACAACTTTCCATCTTCGGGCTGGTATCACTATTAATGTTGAAAATTTTGGGACAATCTTTGATATTGAAAATCTTAGAAATGTTAGCAACACTGAAGCTGACCATTTAAGTTCTAATTGGTTAAAAGAAAATACTTTATATAAGCCCTTTGATCCTTCTAATCCAAATGGAGTTGATCAAGTGTCTGAAAAGGTTTCAACAAGCTCAAATAACAAGAAGGAACTAATGTTTAAAAAGTTTCTCGGTAAAAAATGATTCGATGATTAAATAAAATAATTTATTATGCGCTTCATGTAATTATTAATTGTTGTATTTATGTAATATTTAAATTAGTGTGGGGATAATTCGCCTTTTAAGCATTGCAAAACAGCCCACATAATGTCTTCACTCTCATTTTTGTTGACATTCGATTCCAATTGAAAGTTCTCAGCAATAGCATTTTTGAGGCACGACATTGCATTATTGTATTTAGCATCAGTTAAGCTATTTAAAACTAAAAACATGGCTTCACCAAAGTGTGCCAAGATAATGGCGATTGAGTTTCTGTCTTTGAAGTTGCTGGAAAAATTGCTGGCATTCGTAGACAAATACTTATGGAAGATGTTAACAAGCTCTTCTTGTTTCGATCTGTCTCTTAAATCAAAGGTATTGTAGGACATGTTGAAGAGAGATCTAAATCCAAACTGCAAATAGCCCTTTTCAACTAAACTCTTAGCAATTTTTTGTCTCATATACGTAATTTGGAAGGACACATTAAAAATGTTAAAGCTTGACCCACTCAAATAATTTAACCATTGTGATACATTATATTTGTTTGTGCATTTCTGAATTTTGGCCAACGTCGTATCCAATAAAAGATCGCCCGTTTTTTGTGATGAAATAAAAATAACTTTTCTTGTCAAAATACTTGAATTACGAGGAGTTCTTTGTTCTAAAGTAATCATTCCCAATAATGCCAATTCAATTAACAGACCTCCACGTAAGACCAAACTTAATGACGTTCGAACCAAATTTACACTAATTGTGGATGCCTAAAACAGTTAAAATAACAAAATAAACATGGTGACTTACTCCGGAATTATTGAGAGACAATAAATAAATAATTTCCATTAAATTTAGTTCAGTAGAATCATTTTTAAACGACGGAACATGATCATTTAATATTTTATCACGAAAAGCAACATTACAACGACGTGTCATTTTAAACAATCTTTAATAGAAAACATTTATTTAAACACATCTAAAAACAGAAATAGTCATCGTTTTGTAAATTCAAATTTCATCCAATTCGTTAACGCTATTTCGACTGTAAAATGATTGCACTTCGAATGATCTTCTGTCTTCTTTCATGCTTGCATGTTTACGCAAACTATTTTTTGCTTTTCCCTTCTGATTAGATCTTCTAAAAGACCGTCTTGCGATCACTGCATTCCGCATTATATATGCTTTTGAAGCTTCCATGTTAGCTTCAATTGAACATTTTTCGAAGAAATCTTTTAGTCTGTGTACATTAGGCATGATATGTTCTTGAATTTCTGTCATTTGAGCACCAGTAAGTCTCAGAGCATTTTCCAGATGCTCCAAAGCACGTTCAGCAGCTCTTAATTCTCTTTCTGCTGCAATTCTTGCTAAAACTTCATCTTTTAGCTCTGCCTCAGTCATTTCTTTTTGTTCATAAATCATTTTTAAATTTGACATCAACTCCTGTGTTTTATAGTTATAGTGATGTCGTTCTCTTTCCAAGTCCACTGTTTTTTGTTCATTTAATCGCATAAGAGCTTCGATATTTTCCTTTTCTGTATTTATCATCGACGTTTTTGATTCAATTTCAAGCATTCGATTCTTCAATTGACTAGTTACACAAGATAAACTTTGATTTTCAAGCAAGAACTTTTCTCTTTCTTGCAGAATTTGACTCATATGTTCTTCAATTTTATTCTTTTCCATATTCAAACTTTCCATGTTTGTAACTAAATGCTCGGTCTTTGTTAGCAGTCCAATCTTTTCACGTTCTAGATTTAATTTTTCCTTATTAGTTTCTTTTAAATCTCCCTTTACTCTTATCATATCTTCTTTCATTTTTCTAGTTAATCTCAACAACTTCTCCCTTTCGTTCTCTAGTTCTTCTTTAGTTCTTTCCAATTCCAAATTCTTGATTTTCTCTTCCTTTCTTTTGCTAGCTTCCTTTTCTAATCTTTCTTCGTAATTTTTCTTCTCTTCGTTAAGCATTACCTCTTTTGATTCTAATTCCCTTATCATGTTTTCACCATAGATAGTGTTTTTATTAGCCCTAAAATAATATCATTACTTACTAGTGCTAATTAATTTTTTCTTATCAACTTACGCTTCTCGAAGAGCTTTTAGCCAAATTTCTTGAGACCTTATATCACTTGTACAAACAATTAAAGGAGTTTCAAATTGACAGTGTGTGATGATAAGACAATAATTTCTACCAACATCACCTCCTGAGATGATGGAACAATTGATCAAAGGAAATATTCCCTTGGGATTTAAATTAATTTTCTTGGTGGATTCAAATTCATGTCTGACATTGCATGAGTAATAAAGTAAGAAACATTCTTTAAGGATGAAGAAGCGTTTCTTCCATTTGGCAGGGCGGTTTTTCTTTTTGAACTTCTTCATCAAGTTTCCGTAAGCTTGAACACCTAGTAAAGGTCCAACTTCTGTCTTCCCTCTTTGGTCAGGAACGTAAGCAGGTCTTTGTGTCACATTATTAACAGCATCGCTTGAATTGACAACTTTAGCGGATCGAAATGGACTGAACTGCAATGTACCTAAATAAAAAGATTCTAAATAAATGGATTCCTTTACCTGAAAAGATAAACTTCTCAAAATTCCATTTTTATCTTTAACATCCTGCTGCCTAATAATAATCGGATGAGTATTGTTACCCTCCTTAATATATATGTTTCTGGCAGATGGTGGTGGCAAAATGTCTGATTTACTTTTCTTAGTAAAGTAATTTTTGAGCATACTCATCGTTAGTATAATAAAAATACTTCCAAATGTTTGGATGTTTAAACGTTAATAACAATTGGATGGTAAAAACAATCTTAATCTCAGACAATTCCCAAGGCCTACTTTGTCAGTTACAACCTACCGCAGAATTTTAATAATTTGCCGTTATACAAAGACTTACTTAGACATATTTAGACACACTTACTTGGAATATGTATATGTATGTTAACCTAACAATAACAAATAAAGTTACAAGAAAGTACACATTATTAAGTGTCGGTTAAACGATTAAACACACTGAATAACCCAAATTAATTTAAATATTTGAATCCTTACCTCCACTATTGTAGTCTGAATAAACTGATGGGGCAACGCGTTTCTTAAAATTATCAACTGATGAGATGGAAGAACATTTAGGCAGAAGAGACATATTTATCAAATAAAATGCGATAAGTAAAAGTTTATTTTATTTATTAACGAAAAGATCTATGTCAAATTGTTAAATAATATTACAATCAAACTATACACTATTAAGCCAGTTAGAAATTGATCCTCCATTGGTCTCATAAAATTGGATATTTGAGTTGATGTATGTGACAGTGGAATTCACAAAAGCTTGTTGTCCATCAGACAATACTTGTCCTCCCCAAGATAATCCTGTCAATTTAGTTAGCAAATCGGCTGAATTCCAGCCATATGTCATTGCTTTGACAAAGTTCGAGAAGAAATAGGAATTTGCTATCATTTTACCGTTTGTAATCGCCCAATTATATAATACTAAGCCAGAGTCGTCGTTTTTAGCAATTCTTTCAAATAGTCTAACATCAATCACCCCTTGAATAGTCAATTTAAACATATTATCTAATTGCGTAGCATCAGTTACGCATCCAAGTCCATGTAGAAGATTGGAAACATCTCTGTCGAAGTAGAAACTAGTACTTTGTACCATTAGATAAGTATTTAAAAGTTGAAGAGAAGCTGCACTGTTTTGAGCAACTCCATAACAATATTGTACTTTTCTGAAGTCCATTGGGACAGAATTACATTCACTAGTTGTTGAAATTTCTCCAGCACAGGCACTTATGAATGCATTAAAGCTTGTACTAGCAGAAGCTAAGCAATCTTTGTCTTGATGGAAACAAGCTAATTCTGTGATATAACTATTTCCAGTTGTTTGCACCCAATTATTGCTATAGATCCATCCATAGTGAATATAAATATTTTCGATTGAGCTTAAAATTTGAGTTCTATATTTGCTGTAAATTGGAGACATCTTCAATTGTTCTTGTAATAAATCAAATCCTTGTTTGTAAGCATCGAAAACAATGTGGCTTGTTTCGAAATTCAAAGTAGTTGTAAGGTCAAAGAATCTAGCCCATGTAACTTGCTGTCTTCTAATTTGGTCCAGAGTATCATAAATAATGGAAGCCTTGGTAATTGGGGTAATGAAAGCAGATTTATTTCCTAGCATCAATGTAAGAAGCTTCCATGATTGGTCATCGTACTTGACACGCATGTATGAATTTCCTCCGTAGTTTTGAATTTTTCCGTTGACATTGTCTTGGGTATTCCAGTACTGGTTGTAAAAGTAAGTTGGGTCAAACCAGTTCTGGGCGATGCTTCCGTCTTGAGCGAAAGTAGTTACGGGTACAGTCCAGAGATATTTAGATGGAGTGATAGGTGCTTTTGAAACATCAAGAGATGGAGTTTCAGAAAATGGGAAATATCTATCCGTCGAATCAATGTTCAGAATCGGATATCCGATTTGAGTTGTAAATGGAACCATAACTGAATTGACATCTAAGAAGGAGTTAGGTGTATTATGAATATCTGGGATGTTTTTTTGTTGTGCTCCAGTATTCAATCGCTGCCAAAGATCCGTAGGGCCAGCATTTTCAAATTCAAATAATGTCAAATACTCAGTTATTCCTATTTTGAAAGCGTCTTCCCCCATTACATTATTAAGCATGTGTAACAATGAGGCGGCCTTGGAAAAAGATTGATATCCGAAGATATTTGTAGTATTTACATTTCCAATGACGGGTTGAGCAATAGCCATATTATCATCATTAGCTAAAGATTGTTGTTGTCTACGAATATGTATATAATCATAGATATCAGGCTGGTCAAGACGCATAGAGGCTAAACTTTTAGTTGAAAAGTGTGCAGCTAATCCTCTGTTTAAGAAGATGTCATTCCAATTGTCCATAGTTACTAAATTTCCAAAGAATTGGAAGCTGCAAGCTGCGGCAACTACATTCACTACATCGAGCCTTTGTTTAGCAGTTGCAAAAGTTTCGTCTAAGAAAAGAGCATTAATATCCCCAATAATAAGCCCCCAATTTTCCATTGCGGAGGCTTGCTGAGTGTATTGTGGTAAAGCCAGAATATCCAACTTGTTGATTGGGTAGTTAAGGTTAGTCCATTGTTCAAGATAATTAATAGTATCGATGGCAGTACGTAAGGCTAATTTTCCATAGATTTCCATTCCATTGAATGTCCACACTCTAACAGGAATTTGACTCATACTCGTTGAACCTTGCATTGAGGAAAATTGTCCAACGGCAACCGCTACCAAATATGAACTCATAACAGGTGTTTCTCCGAAAGTTGTTGTAGAATAGCCAGAATAACCAGGTTGTTGATCAATTAAGAATGAATCCGTAGGCATAGATTGTGTGTTGGATAAAGCTACCAAACTAGATGGGTGAATAATGGTGGTAGACCACGTTGCTTTCAATTCAGGAGTATCGAAGGAAGGGATAAAACTTCTACATGAAGGACCACCCTCTAAATCGGTAAAAAGAAGAGTAGAACGCAATTTGCTATATTCTATAACCCCATTGTTAGTAGTAACTCCCTCCGAAAAAGATGGTGCAACAAACCCTTGCCAAGAAATATCCATTGAATAAGATGCTTGGTTACCGAAATCATCCGCCAAAACTGGAATATAAAGAACTCCTTTTTGATAGTCAAAGTTTAAATTAACATAATCAATTGGAAGTAAACTTTGATCAGCACGGAAAACATCTATATTTGTAATTAGCATTCTATGAACATTTATAGCAATATTCTGTAAAGGCATATCAGCAGTTGTGAATTGGATTGTAACACGGCCACTTGTTGTGTATTCAGCATACCATGGGTAAACAGCATTGTCGGCAGGAATATTAATTTGAATGGTTGGGGCATATGAAGTAGGCATAATTGTTCCGTCTAATGTTGATGGCCACGGAGTTTTTCCAAATGGAACATACAAATCATAGATAACTCTAGCCATTTGTGGAAAATATGCGGTACTTTGAGCTACTTGAAGAACACAGTTATCATAAACTCTTTTAAGGGCTGCATATTGAGTATTTGATAGTCCGCCTACATTATCATTCATAGTAATTAAAAGAGAAGTAACTAGAGCGTCGGTATTGTAAAAATCACTAAACAATGTTAAATAATAGTTGAATTGATCATCTGTGGGAGTTTGAGATAAAGTATCGGCAAAGAACGTATTGATGTACTCGATTCCATTTTTATTCAAGAGTAATCCTTTCGCTGCTTTTTTGAATAGAATTGGATAATTCATAAAAGCAACAAAAACGTTGTGAATTCGGACTGGATCTTCAGCACACATTAAGCCTAGAAAATATGTTTAGTATACTTCTCAAATAAGAAATTGGGTTGTGTCTTTTTTACTATAGTATTAATTGCTTCACTACTACACCAATGATCTCCACATAAACCAAGCTCTTGGTTTGGAGTATGCTATAATGTTTGATATGCGACGTGAACTAACTAATGTCGACGATTCAGGACAATCCAATCAAGTGATGTATCTTAAACATCCTGACATTGTTACAAGAATGAGTGAATTAACTCTCGAACAACTTTTTACCAAAGTGTCTTCTAATGTTGTGTCTTTTTAATTTTTGCTTAATAAACTTACCCTCGGCAAATGACAAAACTTCATTATCATCGTAATAATTTGAATTAGCGAAAGAAGTGAAGTAGGATAATAATGTTGTGAATTGAGGGTCAGTTCCTTGTTTTGCAATGGCGCAATAAATGGAGCTTCTAACATCTGGAGGGTAAGGATTACATCCTGATGTGTATATGTGTTGACATGTAGTTGTAATTTGACGGAAATAATTTAATCCATTTTGAATATTGACCTGATCGTTCATTTTTACTGATAACCAAATGAGATCCTTACGAAGAGTATCTAAATCATAAGAACCTTGATCGAGCCAAGACATTTGATCAGCCATATTCGAAACAATATCCTTGACATACGAAACAACTAAATTTTTAGAGAACGTTGTCGAACCCCAATTAAGCATGGAACGAATAACGGCGCTAACACTTCCATAAATATTGACATTTGGTGCTGTGTTCTGAAGAATTGTTCTTGAAATTGAGAAAACTCTGAACATATCAACTGGCTTATTATTGTACATTTTAAGTTGAACTGGCCTCCATTCGTCGTTCATAATTCTTATTTTGGAATTTATCGAAAATGAGTTGGGTGAAGCAGTGACAGCGTCTGATAATTTATAGAAGGAAGCGTCGTCATAATTGATTCTTACAAATGATTTTGAGTCGGCATTAGCCATGACATATTTGGCAGTTGGTGGAATCACGACCTTAGTTGGAGCTTGGCAATTGTTATCCGGAGGAGCAAGCCAATAAAGAGTTGGTTTGGCAGTATCAGTTTGAATCATCAGAGGGACTGGCCATGTATAATTAAATGGCGATGGGACAGCTTGAGTATAATTAGCATAAGGAGTTTGAGAAATGGTGTATCCTTTAGTACTATCAAAAACAACATCGATTCTAGGGAATCCCATTTGAGTAGTCCACGGAAGCATAAGTTCCGAAATATTCAAAGGTTGTCCGCACCAATCTGTTAGAGTTGTCGCGTTAGATAAAGCAGTCCATAAGTCTTCTGAGGTGACGGCGGTAAACTTATGAGCAGACAAATAATTTTGCAATCCTTTTTGGAAGTTATTTGGCCCTACAACTCCTTGAATCATGTAAAGCAAACTGGCTCCTTTTGAATAAGTAATTGTGTCGAAAGAAGCGCCATTTGGGACAATCAAGGGATGGGAGTTGGCATCTTCGTCAGCCATTAAAGCACCTTCTTGACTTTCTTGAATAATTGATGAGTCAAAGAAAGCAGCTTCACTTGGAGTTGCTTTTGTTTGGATGAAATTTTCAAAGAATTCAGCAAATCCTTCATTTAAGAAGATGTCGTTCCACCAGGCTGTTGTTACTGTATCTCCATAGAATTGGTGAGCTATAATAAAATTAGTATATTTGTTATATTAAAATCAGTGTAAATGTGTAAAAGTATCAATCACTAAATTACCTGTCTCGTGGCAAATAACCTTGCTGTTCTCCAATTTAACGCTAGTATAATCAGTCAATGGGTTGAAAAGCATCAATGGTTGAAGGTAAGTCATTAACCCTATGTTCTCCATAGCTCCAGCATTAAATCCGGTCAAAGCTACATTATCAAGCTTTGAGTAAGCGTACTTTTCGTTAACAAAAGCTTCCATTGCTGTCAGACAATTTGAAGTTGTTTGAACGCTGAAATCAAGTCTATCTTCCATTCCTGGGAATGCCCATGATCTAATTTGGACTCCATTGGCACTAATGGCTCTCCTGCTAGTGTATTTTCCGATTGTAAACGCTACCAAATAAGTGGACATTTTCAAAGTACGAGGAAAAGTTATAGTTTGGTAAAATCCATCGATGTAAGTTGGATAAACTTCAGCAGTATTAGACAAAGCAACCATATTTACTGGATAAATAAGTGTGACTGTGAAAACACTCTTAAAGTACGGTTCATCAAAGCATGGAAACACCTGAATTTGGAATGTAATTTGTAATCGAATAAATTATTTTTACCTGACGTGCGCTAGTAGCTTCAAACTGTGTACTGATTTGATAGTGAGTACCACCAGCGGGATCCAACCAACTAGTTCTAAAAAGACCCATCCCTTGAACGTCGTCAATTAAACCTGTGTATACAAAGTTGATGGTGTATGTTTGATTGAATTGAAATCCTAGTATAGGAGCAATTCTGATTGTTTGGAGAGTATTGTCAGAATGAATATAATTAAGGTACTGAGGGATTCCATTTGAGTCAGTAATAGATACTTGATTCATTTTTAAATTCAATTGATGCATATCTAGGTAACTGACCGTCTGTAGAAGAGTTAAAGTGCATGTCGATGAGCCATCGAATGTGAATTCTCTTTCGATTGGATATGGAGCTGCTCCATCATTGGGGTAGTATGGTTTAATGGACAAAGTGTAGTCAAGGACTTCTACATTGCGAGGCAATTGAGCTGTGTAGATAGAATCATCGAAACTGAATAAGTCTTTAGTGAGAGAATGTTTTTTAGCAAACGCTTCTGCCTTTAGGGTACGGAGTTTTGGCTGACTTGCTTGTACAGAATAAAGTAAGTAAACCGCATATAGAACCGCAGTTAATAGCTTCATTGTCCTCATGCAATGATCAAAATGTCAAATTCTATAGTCTTAATGGACTTGGTAAAATGATAAGGATACACGAATACATTTTCTGCTTGCATGGGAGGACCAAATTAATGTACTGGCATAATACTAATTGAAGCTAATTATGCTTATCACTGATAACATTTTGACATGTACTTGAATCAACGATGTAATATTAGATTACACTTTATAATCAATTACCAATAATATAATTTATTTTTAATCTTTTACCTTTTAAAAATGATGAGGTATCAAAATTTAAATAGTTAACTGAATATTCAAAAAAGAAAAGTAAAATAAACGTAAAAGGAATGAGGAAATAAGGTTTGTCAAGTAACACTTCTTTCATCCAACTAACAGCTTGATCTTGATTTATGGAATTAATACACGCAATTGCTCCTTTTACTAAAAATTGGTCTGACTCAGGGTCGCTTATTGCATTTCTTTTTGGTCTTGGATTTATAATCTTTTTTATGTACGTTTGCTTCTTCATGTGCTGCATAGTAATTTGTACCACGTCGCCAAGTGATGGTGATCTCAGCCAATTAGGAAAAAAAGCGACTAGAATACCACGACGTCATTCAAACACACTGGTAACAAGAGATATCGCTATTGAAGTTCCTGTTCATTATGATGGCACCACGTCAACTCAACCAATCCCATGTAACTCAACAAATCATGCTTATGAAAGCGATAACACAAAGTATATTAACCTTCACACAAACGATGACTACCACTTACATTCTAGATCTTATGAAGCGCCAGTTCCTTTGTTAGAAAATACTCTACATAGTCCATTCAATGATGTCGTCTACAATTCTCCGGGATCATACGCTCGAACTCTACAAAATAAAGCACATTCAAAAATTTAGATATATTCCAAAATTTTACGAGAAAAACACCCCATCTATTGATATTTAATTTTGGGTTTTAGGTTATTATATACATGCTTTAAACAACCAACTTATGTGTATTCAATCACCTAATAAAATTTGTTTTCCTAACTGCTGTTGCATTCATATAACGTCCTATTCAAATTATTGACAATGTTCTATTCAAAATAACGTTTTATGTAGACAAAAACCTTCAATTAAAATTTGCATCTATTTTCATTAGATAAGACACGTATCATAAAAGTAAATAAAGTACAATATGAATAGCTCACAAAAAGTGCTAAGATAGTTAAAATAATAAAGAGATTATAATTTGTTTAATAATAGTCATACTTTATTTATTTTACTTTTTAAGTACGAATAAAATGTTAAAAAGTAGATATGAAGGAATATTTTATTGAGCCTTTACCTTCAAGATAACTTCTCCTTCTTGAGCACCACTAGCAAAAGGAGCTTTTGGCTCGGTTTCTTCAGCAGGAACGGTGGCGTATTGAACTACAATCTTGTCTTCCTTTGGAGGTCCAGCCAATCTTTCGATGATAAATTGAATGGCAGCGCTAGCTTCAATAAAACCGAAGACGGGTTTGACGCGATAACATTCATTGCTGGATGTTTTGACTTTGAAGGCAAGACGGTTGGTAGTGGTGTTTGAAATGTTGTGAATACTCTTTCCTCCAGCAGCTGGGAAGTTTCCAATGGCAGGTTCAATATTAAGGGACATTTTGAAGGAGGTTGGTGAGTGTTTGTGGTGAAGGAGAAGTCGGGACGGATCTGAAATCTTTTGGGCTTTTTCGAGTTTTTTAAAGACGTGTAATTTGGATAGTAATTTGTTTAATATTCTAAATTCGTCTAACATTCAATTTTCATATGTCCAACGTTGAAAATGAACACAAATTCAAGCGAATTATAGTAAGTTAAATTGAATTAAAGAACATTTCATTTGCAAAATAAATGCTTAAAAATAAGCTAATTTAAAATCACAACCAAATTTAATAACTCACCCAAAGTTTATTTAAGTCCTAACATAATGGTGACTTAAAATTTGAACAAGATGAACACATTTTCTCACTCAGACTTTATTAAAAAGAAACTGTAGGGGAAATTCAATTTTCTCAGAAGTTCTCACAAGCAGTTTCAGTTAAAGATACTCTTGAGGATATGGAAATAGATGATGATAGTCCAGTTGATGGTAAGTTTCATAAATTAAAATAAATGTATTTAACATTACGTGACTAAAAAGTACGCCTAAATATTTGTCACCAAGCTTGATAACATTTGAAAAGGTTTAGTTTTATCTAGACTTTAAAATGGTCCTTTGAGGGATAACTGCAAATTTGTATGTGTATGACAATTATAATATTTATTATTTTCAAAGCAACAATCGTCTGTGGACAATTCAACGGATGATGAAGACGTCGGTATTGACATGGAAGTATCTGATGAATATTGCGTCTTTTTTGCACGTAGAATAAGTTAAAGGAAATAATATTATTTAATCGTATAGAATCTTTATTGTATAACGTGAGAACAAAAGCTGCAAATAGTTCGTCTATGCTGATCGGTTGAATATAAGTGTTTTGACAATAACCAATGTGTATCAGTCCCAGTTGCTGCGTGCCTGCATTATACGCATACGAATTCATTGTTTTTCCCAGAAGGAGTGAACCCTGTACAGCACGATGTTGGTCTTGGATATTTACAAATAGCTGAATTGCAATATTGCTTTTGATATTGGTTTCCGGCACATTTACATGTATCTATTATTTTATCGCATACTCTGAAACGTTGTTGGGTTCCGCACATTCCGCAACTATCAGTACAGGTAGACCAATCCATCCATGTCTCCCATGCGGTGCCAGCACATGCAGGATCTGGACTAGTTGTCACTCCTCCAGCAGTAGTGGTAAGTATTGCTCCTAGAGTTGTAGTTATTACTGGAGCTAATGTTGGGCCTATGGTACTTGTTGTTGGAGCAGCAGTAGAAAGAAGTGTTGTTGTTCGGGTAATTGTTGTGGTAGTTGGAATCATTGTTGTAGTTTGGACAGGGGAAATTGTAGATGTTATAGGAGGAATTGTTTGTGGAATTATAGTGGCCGTGGTCGGACTTCTCGTCGTTGTTGGTACCAGTGTGGAGGTTGTCGTCGGTACCAGTGTGGAGGTTGTCGTCGGTGCCAGAGTCGAAGTTGTTGTCGGTGCCAGAGTGGAGGTTGTTGTCGGTGCCAGAGTCGAAGTTGTCGATGCCAAAGTGGAAGTTGTTGGTGCCAGAGTCGTGGAGGTTGTTGGTGCCAGAGTCGTGGAGGTTATCGTAGGTGCTGTAGGTGTTGTATTTGGAGCTGAAGTTGTGGTCGCCAAAATGGTGGTTGTTGAAGAAGCAATAGTTGTCGTTGTAGTCTGAGTACTTGTGACAGGAGCTGACGTTGTCGTCGTTAACGCTTAAAAAGAGAATTTAAAAGTAATGATAATAGTTAACTCACTGGCTATTGTAGTTGTCGCAATTGTACATTCTTGTGTTTGAGCATAATTACCTTCACATGTAAAAGTGGTATTTAATTGACATCCATTTGGAACTGCGTTACATGTTCTCATTCGATGGCTTATCATTAATCCTGGAATTTGAAGGAGTGACCCACACTAAAGAAAGGATTAACTATGTAATACAGAAATATAGACTTACTTGTGTCCAGGACGACCATTCATTCCATTCGCCGACTGCCTGGCAAACAGTCTGACCTTTGACAATATTTGCGTTTAATATTATTAGAAAGACACAAAATTTATACTTTAGAAAACTTTTAAGTGAAAATTCATATAAATAATGGAAATAGGGCCATTTCCGCCGCATAATATAAAACAATATTCAGAAGGATTGATATCCAAAACTGACAAATAAAAGGAGTAATGCTCACAAATGTGTGTATCAATATTGCTCGTTCGAACGATAAATGAGTTAATCGAAAATATTTTAATGATGAGTTATGTAAAAGTGTATAACATATCACACTTTTAAAATATTGATATACTTTATCCCTTTTGTACCTTTTTATTAACTATCAACTTGTTTCGTATAGAAAAGATTATCAGATTTAAAATAATAGTTATACCGATTCCTCAAAAATGAGTTATTTTTGGTTTGAAAGATCGAATTGTGAACAATTTTAACCAATTCTGCAACATTTAAACTAATCTTTTTTGTGTTCACAACAATAACCATGCTACCAATTAAATGCAATCAAAAATAAACTACAACATTCTTATCTCAAAAATGTGATTAAAGGAATAAAAATTGGTTGAGATGTTTTTTATAAATGTGATTTTTAAAAATGAAAAAGAACAAACAGTTTAAAATCTTCAAACTACCTATTGCTTTTAACTTGTCTTCTGGTGTGTAAGGTGATTAATTATTTTAGCGGTGAAAAAATAATCTACATTTTTGTTCTTCAACGTGCTCAAAATTTATTATCTGTCAGAAATTGCTTTATCATTTACACTTCATAAAAAGTCAGGTTCTTATCTCTTAACGAAGCCAGTAGCAATAGGCACTAAATTAATTATATCGACTATTTGATAAAACATATCAAAATTATTCTTTGTTATTATTAAGCTTCTTAAAATTGTGGTATCAGCACATTACACCGGATTACATATTTAAGTAGTACCTACTATATTCTAATTGTGTATTTTTGGTCATTAAGGATAGCTCAAATATCAGGTAATTATTTTACTGTACAATTGGAGAGATATACATAGACAATTAAGCTTTTTGCATCTTTGATCAATCCACTTTATTATAGATTGTAAAGGCTGATGCAATTATAATGAAATACCACAATTTTCTTTTGTTATTTATCGCTTCAGCATCAACAAATGCTAAATTAATTCTTCAGCTAACAGATTTTCATTATGACGCTGATTACTCTATGAATGGAGACACCACCAAACTATGCCATATTTCAAACAAAGTGTCCGCCGTTCATTTAGGAAAATTTGGAGATTATATGTGCGATTCACCATATTCTTTAGTAAAAAACGCAGTTCAAAATGCTGCTAAAACAATTCCGAATCCTGATTACATTTTCTGGACTGGGGATAATGTGCCGCACATTGACGATTACGATTTTAATTATGTTATTAATTCAATCAATGTCACAACAACTGAAATAAGGAGAGCTTTTCCATTTACAGAGAAAATACTGCCACTTTTTGGCAATCATGATTACGCACCTAGCAATGCTTTTCCAGACAAAAATAATACGATCTATTCGAGTGTTTATGGAATTTGGAAAGATTGGATTGGCCTTGACAATGAAGATACGTTTTTAAGGGGAGGATATTACAAAATAGTGATTGATGACAATACAACTGTCCTTGGATTAAATACAAATTTATACTACCAATTCAACACTGCCAAAATGGATGATGTAGTTGATCCAGCAGGGCAATTTAAATTTATGGAAGATGAATTCATAAAAGCTAGAAACAGCCACAAATTTGTTCATGTACTAGCTCATATTCCCCCTGGAGCTTTTGAAAGGACCCCGAATTTTACTTGGATGACTCCTGATTACAATCAGCACTTTATTGATATCACTGTCAAGTACAGTGATGTAATTAAATGGATGATTTTTGGTATGAATCATTCAGTACATCTCTCTGCTAATTTATTCTTTTAAGGCCATCACCACACAGACACTTTTAGACTTCTAAAAGATGCTAACGGTATAACCAGGCAGGCAATGTTTATGGCCCCGGCAGTCACGCCGTGGTTCAGTGACCTTGCTGGAGCCGGAAGTAACAATCCAGCTTTCCGTGTCTTCAATGCTTCTGAATCCTGGGAAATAAATGACATTGAAACTTATTCTGTCAATCTAGAGGAATTGAATAAAAATAAAGAAACTGCATGGAGTCTTGAGTATTCATTCGTTAAGGACTACAATTTACCAAGCCCAATAACAATAAAAAGTGTAAATGATTTGTATGAAAAAATTAAATCCAACGATGATTTCTTTAAAAAATATTTGGAATACAATTCGGTTGGATGGAATGTAACCACTCCCAAACCTTCTTTCAGATGTGGGCAATTATGTTCTATAGAGTTTGCTGATTACGACAGATACTACAAGTGCCTAAGTAACAAAGAATGCATAGACAAAAGTAGTTCAAATATTCTGCAAATAGACCTATTACTTTCCATTTTGTCCATACTTTATTTGGTTGTGTAATTTGTTGTTAATAAAAGCATTGTAAAAATAGTTTCATAATAAACATTTCCAAATCTTATGTTGTTTTTGTTATAGATTAAATTTTTGTTATTTGAGACGAATATCAATTCCAAGCATAATCAAGGATTACATAAAAAATATTTATTCATAATGATGTATTTGGCATTATTTTTGAAGAGTCATCACAACTGTTAAATTGTGCTTCCTTCTACCGAGTGTTATGTTTGGGTATAAAGATATCGTCTATTCACATTTATTTTTATCAATTCTTTATAAACTCAAATCAAGTTCTCTTAACAATCAAGGGTAATGAACATTGATAAAAGTGAGTAAAATGTTTGACGATCAAGCAATTTATTAATACAATTCAACTAGTTTTACCAAAATAATTTGGTTTATATTTCCTTTCTTACTGATACTCGGCTCATATTAAATATAATAAATTGTCCTAATTCTAAAAGCTTAAAGATGTTGTTCAGTACCAATTAAAAATTTATAAATAGATAAAAAGTTTATCAGAAACGAAGTGTTTTAACTACGTATTTCCTGGCGTTACTTCCTTCTTGGCGTATAAATCTAATTATGCCTAGAATCATTTATCTTTCTTATCTATTCCAACGCATTTCTCTTAATATTGAGGAATTGGCCATAAACGATGTAAATAAATAATTTTTGCAAATAACTTTAAGTGTTCATTGTTTATTCAAACTATATTTTAAAACTTTAAGTCCCAATTTAACATTCTAAGTTATCAAATAAATAAATATATAGGGTATTTAAATAAATACATGCACTTTAAATTCCTTTGTTCTTAGTAAACAATGTATTAAATAATATTATGTCCAGAGCTATTAACTAATTTATTGTATTAGTACTAATAGTACATAAGCAAATTCACTTATTTTTAGTGAGTATTATTGTAATTTATATTGTTCTAAATATGTATTATTAATTATTAAATAAAATGAATCCCTTGAGTTACTATGAGCTGAGCAAATTATATCTGCTACGAGGTTATTAAAATATAATTGCAATAATTTTAAATTATTTGGCAATAACAACTGTAAGCTTGTTGAATATATGTACGCGTGTATCATGTTTAAATCATGCGATAATAGTGAATTTTTAACTATTACAAAGTTTTACATTTTAAAAAAAGCTTGTTTTATCCCCTGAAAACATGATTACATTATATATTTGCAATGATTTGGTTAAGGAAGAGATTATCTATATTTTTAATACCTTTAATCAAATATTAATGTTTGTTACGTCAAAAACAGCTTATTCTCACTACTTAATCATTTATTGGGGATTATTTTTTAAGAGCCACTTTCCCTCATTTATTCATCAATGAAAGGTGTATATTTAGAATAATTAATGCAATTTCATGCTGAAAAAACAAAAAGACCTTACCCCAGCTTTATACCAAAGACATACTAAATAATTCAAATTTGTTTACGTTTTTAAACACAAAAATATACTTAGTTGCCTATTTGTATTCATAGATTTGATTGTTTGTTGCCAACATTGCTACATTTATTTTTCCGATTTGTTCTGGTATGAATTGTATGCATTTGTCTAGTTAAAAAAGGTGCTAACAAACAAGGAATTTAATTTTGAATAAATACTCCCCGCAAAGTCCGTTTTGTTTTTACAAACCTTGAATGATTAATTTTATTAGTATTACAAAAAACATTCGGAAGCCACATAACAATAAAATTACATTTATATTTCAAACCGAAATGTTAAGACTTTTATCATCGTACTGCTATTCTGTTATGTATTTGAGGAAATGTGCGTTTAATCTATGTATCATTTTTGAATCTGTCATTAAAATTGTTTTCTGACCATTTACTATAAAATGGAAGATTTATTATTGTATATTCCAATATTTACTACTTCCTTTTAATTTTGTGGAATTGTAATTTTTTAAAGAATTTAATAGCTCCTCATAAATAAGCAATCCTTTTTAATAAAAGACTGAATCAAAGAGTAAGGAAAAACATCTTTGTCTGTTTACAACACGTCTTCCAAAGAACATTAAAGATTATAAGAAAACAAGGAAAAGGTCTCGTTGTTTCTTAGTTGGTTAATGATCGAAAAATATCATTGAATCAAGATAATTTGCTTCCCGTACAAACAAGTGTTACTGATATATGATTACTAAGCTGAAGGTTATGTTTCCTCATGTTCATTTCTCGAATTAAAGTGTTAAGTCTTCTATACAACATTAAACCTACTATAATAGCTATTATTAAATCAGCCCTGATAGTTACTACTAAATCTACTCTAATATTTATTATTATTACAATTCATCATACAATATGCTAATAAGTAAGTTAACCTTCTGAAGGAGTATGCATAAATGTTTGTGTATACAAATAATATAGAATAAAAGATCAAACGATTATGTTGTTTAGTGAATTTATTTATTGTCTATGAATAGGACCGAATAAGTCTGTATAATTGAAACTCCCATTGAAGCAATCATTTATTTAAACTAGATTGATGGCATCCAGTCATTCATTTTAAGGCTGTGTTTCATTTAAATTTTTTCTGCATTTAGTTGAGCTTTTTACACTCCTTTGAACATTTTTCACCACCTCTCAACCTGTTTTTTAAAAATGCTTTAAACTTCAATTCTTTAGTGTAATTCTATTGAATACCAGCCCATGATCTTTAATTAATTAATTTCGATGAGCGTGTCCGTTGTTTATATAAGTTTCAAAAAGTTTCAGTTCTTTATCACATTTAAGTGACCTTGTAAAAAATTGTGTTTAAATATAGTATTTTTCTATTTATTGTGTCAGAGAAAAGTTATTTTAAATAATTCAACGTTGTTTGTTGATTGCCGTGATCGGTCTCATAATAATTATTTGATATTTTTCACATAAAATAACATGTACCTAGCAATGTTAATTCTTTTTTTACAACAATTAAATATTAAACAACAAGTATCACCTGGTTGATGCATAAAACTTTCCATTTAACAGACTAGCATTGCGCAACCGTTGCCTAAATATATCAAATATATGTGTATATAATTTAAAAGATATATATGTGATGATGTTTAAATCACCATTTATGTGCTCAACTATTTGTTTATCATAGGTAACATAGATACAGCTTTTTCGAGGTCGTTTTATCTAGGCAAAGTTCACTCTCTTTTTTACTTTATACCCCAAGGACATTCGACAAAGTTAGCAACAGCTTTTCTTGTGATTTGCTTAATACATATGTCTATCTTTTTAGTTACGATTTATTGGTTAAATATTTATTTGCTAATAATTAGTATCCTAATAATTACAATTACGGCACAATTAACAACCACTACTGAAGGTTCCTGGAAAATCGTTAAAGATATCCGAATAGTGCAACAACGTAAACTGCTACCAAATAAAAGTTCAATGTCTATTCCCTGTCCATGGTGTAACCGTGAAAGTGCCACTCCCAGCCAAAATATATTTTTTGATTCAGCAGCAATTGCGGGCGCTTCTTCTGGCATAAGCACTGTGATCTCTAATAACAATAATCAGCCTTCGTCGAGTGACACGGTCGGGCCAGCCGGCAGTAATCAGTGGCACAATTATCCAAATTACAAGCCGATTTCTTGGGATCGCTATGTGAGTGAGATAAATGAAAGTAAGTATCGATAACATTTTGGCTTTGCCTCTTATTAATCCTACTAATTGTGCAGAGCCCTCAAATGTAAGTAGCGGAGTTGCTGCCAGTATTACTATATTTGTATTTTTCGCTGTATTCATTCTAACATTCGGATGTAGACTTTATTCATCACGAATCGAAGAATCTCAGCAGCAGCAGGCCAATGCCACCAGAACTTCAATTGGATCCACTAGTGGATTAGCACCATTTGAACAAGCTTGGATTCATCCAGATAAGAGGGAACTTCCTCCGTGTTATGAAGTCGCTATCACCATGCCCACGCAAATTCCTCATTTGGAAACATCAAATAGCAATTGTGATGCAATAAATTGTGCAGCTGATCGAGATGCATTAGCGTTAAGGTTGACGTATAGTTTAGGGCGACCTCCGCCAGCATCACCGACAGGATCAAATTCTGATCTATCAAACAACTCTACTAACAACAACAATAGTCAATAATTGTCAAAATCGTATTGAATAGTAAACATGCTCAACTTAAAAGACATTAAAGCGTGTTTGTAACCATTCCAAATGCTGACGACTAATGTGCTTAATCAAAAACGGTTTTTGTTGTCTATTTTATTGAAATATTACGCCTTTCGTCTTTGTTGTATTCATTCTAGGAAAATCATTACTCTCGGGTATAAATTGTCATGGACTATTTCATTAATAAATTTTTGGTTTCCACAACTTAAATCTTATTATTTTGTATCAAATTGCATTAGGCTGTGAAGTTTTTTTTATTTTTTTTGACAACAGCTTTGTGATCAGTTACCCCAGTCTGTTGATGATATCAAGGTAGCTTCACTGCTGCCTTTTACCGTCATCTCCCGGTTACGTGCATTTTTAATTTTTCCCCATAGTTCTTAGCCGATGCGTTTAGCTTATTTTGCTTTTTCATAGTTTTTCAACTTTAGTCTAATCTTCCTTAGGCTCCAATTTAGCTGCGTTTGCTACGACTATACTTTTTTAGCCTGATATACTTTCTTTGTTATTTTGATAGTAAGCACCATCCACAATTATTCGAGTATACAACCTTTTCAAACCCTTATTCTGACCTTCAGTTAACTCGACGTCTGAATCCAACGCATCAGTTTCCTTCCGCGTGCTGTTATTTCATGACTTCTTAGTTTAACCTGGCTTCTTATCATAATTGTATGAATGAGTTGTCAACTACAAACAAAAGAAAATATATCATTGTTATTTTACTCAATTATACTAGATTGAACTTTTCGACATTCGTTCAAAAACATGACGGAATTATAAAAGAATTGATTGTGATTGATGATGATATTTCATTTGAAAATGAAGATTTAAGAGCCGGTACAAGGGAATTTGCTGGATCATCTAGTAATAAAAATGGCTGGCATAATGTCACAAAGATGCTATGCATTCGAAGATAGCGAGACAGGAGTTGATAAACAAGAAACATTAAATTGTTCTGTTTTGATTTATGATATGATTGATATGCTTTTGTCTTCTATTCGAATTAAAAAAAGATTATAATTCAAAGATATTTTGTTTAAATTAGATGGCTTAAGTTAGTTTGAAACTGGCAAGTCTGCTTTGGGTAAAGTAAACATTAAAAGGTGGAATATTTTATGGACTATTAATGACGACTTTGAATGCAAATGATTTCAGTGTTTCTGTTCTTGCATTAGAAGATCCGCTTGGTTGAGTTTTTTAAATGAATGCTCTGAAATCATTCCCTTGAAGAGTGCAATTTATAGAGACTTGGACGTGATTAAAAGACAAAAGTACAAAGTCATTTAAAATTGAATGAATGTTGTAATGGGAAGTTGAAGACAGTGATTAAAAATGTCTGCATAAAAAAGGTTGAGAACTGTGATGTTTTGAATAAATTAGGTATGCATTGTGGAGATGGTGATACCGGAAACACTATTAACATTGGTGCAATGCAAATTAGAAGACGGCAAGCTGAATTTATAAAGTTTGAAAAATTTATTGCGGAAATATTTGAAGATTACGTTGGTGGAACGTCGGGTGTATTGTGTTTAATTTCGTTAACAAGCGCATGAGATCAAATTAATGACGATATTATGAAGGCTTTTCAAAAAAGTATTGACAATTATGTAAATACTCTCAAGCGAGAAAGGTAACAAAACCATAGCAGACCCGTTAAGTAGGGGTACAGATGGAGCTAAAGAGTTGATTGAAAATGGTAAAAATGCTGATTCGAAAGAAATTTGGATACAGGTTAAAGAATCAATTGATGATGCAATTAAAAACACATCAAGCGTGAGAGCAAAAGTTGGAACAGCATTATGTACATCAAAATGAATCTGACTCAGGGCATTAGTCGTTGGAATATAGTTCGAAGGAATTATAAACATTTATTTTAAATAAAATTAATATGAATTAGTTTAATTTAAATGGTAATTACAAATATTAACTTTAGGTTCCTTACTAAATTCGAGTTTCATTGGAAATAAATTAAGCAAACTGTTATTCTTATATTTATCAGAATATCCCGATAACACATCTTAATGATTTTTTTACTTTTAAAAAACAGTTTATATTCTTGACGGCAATGCGATTGAGAAAATCATTTGTACAGTCGAATGTCAAAATTGGACCAGGAAAATCTTAATTTTTGAAAGGATTGGGTACAACAAAAGTTTTTATTCTCAGAACATATACATTGATGTCTCATTTTTCAAAAACCATTCATAAACAACAGTACATCCATTCTTAGTTGTTGTTCCAGAACAATATGTGCATCCATCGAGTTTGTTAGTTGAATGTTTTAATAGACTCTGCTTAATTCTCATCTGTTCAGTAAAAATGAAATTAGTCGGTAAGGCACTGTCACTGTTTTCATTAAGAAAATGTTATGTTTGTTAATAATTTTAGGTGCACGGCACCATGTTAAATTAAAACTTTGTTCTAAATGATATGTGTTGCTATGACAATTTCTGTAGTTAGAAAAATCGCTTTGTAAAGTATTTTCTTTCGATGCAAGAAGTATTATTGTTCGATGAAATTATTCTCCAGATCTAAGTTCCTCTGATCAACATAATAGACACATTAAGCGATTGGTTATTATTGCTAACAATTATGTAAAGATTATACAAAAATATAATGATGTTGATGGTGCTAAAATGAAAGTACTTTGATATCCAATTAAAATGTATCCTTCTACAAATACATTAATCTCGTCGTTGAGGATTTAATAAAAGTATTGCCATAGCAACTTGTAAAATAATTATACCAATCGTCGAGAGGTTTGCACATTGAATTTCTAAAAGTTATGTGTGCCAATACACTCTGTAATTAATATACTATGGCTTGATTAATCGAAAGTAATGCATTTTTTAAACAAGTATATAGTACACTTTATTCTAATGATGGTTCAAAAACTTGATTATCAGGTTCAAGTTTTAAAAGAATAAGTTACGGAATGATAGTATATGGTACTCATAGACAATTTGAATAATTAATTCTAATTTATTAATGGTTAATAATTTTTAAAATTAAAAATCTTATAGATAAGAATTGACTGGCATGGCAAGAACTAATATAAAATAGACTGACTTGAAAAAAATGAAAGAAAGTTTTTAACATACTTGAACTAAGTCTATTGTAAAGATATTATAGCATGGGATTAACTCGGGTAGAGAATGTACTCAAGGGACAATTTGTGTTTATGAAAAACATAATTTTTATCAATTTAGAAATGTGGTTACTACATTTTATGCAATGTTTCTAAACCAACTTCATCTGTGTTTTAATATTTTAAAATTGAAGTTTTTCAGGAGTTTCATGGCATTTGAAACATACTAAGAACATTTGTGCATATATTCATTCTTTATGTGTATTCACGTTCTTTGAAAACTGCTCGGTAAATGTTCAAAAACTTCATCCGTCTATTTCCTTTAAAACCAAATTACATGAGTGTTGTTTTATCTTTCTTATACTCAAAAAGTTGTCGACAATTTTAAGAATATAGGAAGTGTTAAGATAAACATCAATGACATTGTAAATATTAATTGTTACAACCTTTTAAATCATCATAAATACACAATATGCCACTTGAGTCTTATTTATCAAGTTCATACAAAATAATATCTTACAAATATAAAGAGGTCACCCGATGCATCATAACATTCAATTATATCCATATCATTTAAATAAATATTTGACGAAATGTACAATTTACTTTTAATCCTTATTACATTCACTTTATTAGCTGGCGTTAATTCATTGCCAAATACACCTTGCTACGATAGAATTCAAAAATGTGGACTGGAAATTCAGGATCTGGAAAGGCAAATCGTAGAAACAAAGAATAAAGCCTTTAAAAAATGTGTCAGAAAATTAACGTATGTCAACATACTTTGATAGTGTTTACTCGCCAATTAACTTTTAAATATAATTATTTTTAGATGCTTACAAGAAAGAGCTATTTTCGAAGATTGTTGTATGTTTTTAAATTAAACAAATACTTTCAATTGTTGAACCTATTTTTAGATTCTAGATCAATTAAAGCTGTTAGAGCGGATTATTCAAATTATGAAACCATAGATCCTTTGTTCACTGACATTTCAGACAAGTACAAGCTGCAAACAGAAAGTTGCTTTGCCTCCAATCCTTTTCTAGACTTATTTAAGTCTCATAATGAAGAATATGTCCAAGATGAAGATGCGATTTATGCTAGAATTATTTTTTCTACTGAATTCGATGACAAACTGTGGGGATTACCAGAAGCATCGTATTCTCGTTTATACTTAGAAGCTTATGGATCCTGTTTGATTAAAGAATTCCCAATTAGAATTTTTGGTGGAGGTGTTAGCAGAATTGTTGACAGTTCAAGTCCATTAATGTAATAATATTGATACTTAATTGACTTTTTTTGATTTATTTTACAGAAACAATGCGACCACATCTTGTTTATTAACAATAGAAGAAGTTTCTTGCTACAAAAATACACTGTCGCACGATCGGGTTTTTCAACAAATGATTCATGATAGAGAAGCTACTTTAAGAGTTTGTATAAGAAGGTAAGATATACTGAAGCAAAAAATTAAGTATTTATATAATATTCATATAATTTAGTGTTCGTTTACAATCTGAATGCCGATCTAGTGATGGATCAAGAATGAGAGGATGTGTATGTTCTTCAAGGGAAACATTTGAAGAATTATTGTCCACAAATTTACTAGAATGTGTTAGAAAAAGTGATATGAGTAATGTCTATAGATTACTAAGCAATAACCGACAGCCACAAGGATTAAATTACCCTCTAAGAGATTCTTCAGGTAATGGTAAATTTAATAATACAGTTCAAATTGTTATTGATATTTCACGTTATGTTCTAAGTACTCTTATATAATGTCAATTTAAATGATGTAAAACATTCCCTAGATTCCTGTTAACAATTATTGACATCTCTCATTTCAATTACTTTTAACTTACTTTCTTTTAAGTGTGTTAACGATCAAATACCTCATCAAGCATACTCTTTTTAAAATAATTACCCTTAAATCTTCTTATCTTTATCAATCTACTTTTTAGCCTATGACAATAATAATCAAAGAGGAATGCAACCGATCACTTCTAATCCTTACACCCAACACCAATTCTCTTCTTCACGTCAAATTAACACTGAAAATAATCAAGCCCCATTTATCACCCAAGGTTCGTTGATAAACGGCCAATGTTTGTGTGCTTGTAATGGATCCCCTCGACCATCAACCAATTCAAACTCGAATTATAATCAAAATTTGTACACCCCTACAACTAATTCAGAAAATGTATATCAAAGACAGAATAATGGATGGAATTCTCCTCAATTATCACATTCGTTAAGAAGCGGTCGAATTTATAAATAAAACGATAATTCGTTAATAAAAAATAATAAGAGAACATTTTTTTATTTTTATTTGTATTGGAAGACTAATAAAACTTAGTCAACAACATTTATACTATATACAACAATGCTATATAAATATAAATTGTCTAGATGTATTATTTATGTTCAAAACAAATAAGTATCTATTGTTTATTTCAAATACGTACAACTTAAAAAAGAAAGATTGGGATCATTATGATAGATTAGAAAAATAAAATAAGTAATGTTGATAAATTAATATCCAAATTATACATGAAATAATGGCGGGAAAGAATTGCACACTTTAAGTTAACATAATATAAGTTTCTTCGGATAGAGTTTTGTGTAGGTTTATTAAAGTTTCTCCTATTGAGTTAGATCCAATCTGACTAAATTATTCATCGGTTTAGCAAGCTGTTGAGACACAATCCGCAGATTCACTTATTGTTATTGGTCCCGTTCTCGATTGAATTCCACTGTCTGATATTGAGCGAGTATCAATCATATGATTATTAGTAGTAGAGATATCCTTATTACTTTCATCTAGAGGCGGAATATGAATACTGGTAACGTGCGTGGAGTTATTGTCGGCGGCATCGCATTTCTCGAATCTTTCCAACTCTTGGCATTCTTCATTTATTGAGGCAATGCTACTGCGATTTCCATTTGGATCAATCGAACCGTCTTCACAACTAACACGACTAGATGATGTTGATTCAGTGGAAGCTGTTGATGTCCACGATTGAGGTCTTTTGTTCCGTTGAATTACATTTACATCGAAATAATCTGTCTTAACTGCCAACTCTGGTACCTTGTCATTATTTGGATCTTTTTCCAGTGTGCTCGCAATGTGTCTTCTTAGTTTTTGAATCCATTTCATTCGGGCAGTATCTTCAGCTATAAATACGGCAAATCCATCAGCCTTGCTTTCATCCCAGATTTCAAATTTATCCGAACCAGCTTTACTCAATTCAGAAAAGCCTAAACAATTGATAGGCAAACAAACTTTGTGTTCATAATATTCGGGAGTAATGGGCATTGGTTGAGATCGTTTCTTACACAGTAATACAGCATTATCAAAAAGAAAGATGTTTCTCTTTTGCGATTTATTGTAACGTTTGGTTTTTTTCTTGAAGTTCATAACTTCACATTCCGCTTGCAGTCTCAAATTTCCGAGCAATGAAATATCCCCGTTGAAACTGCTAATTCTCAATTGCCGCATATCTGCATTTAATTGTCCCAACAAATCTAACATTGAAGCCAAGGCAGCCTGCAAATCAGGCCTAAACTCTTCTGCACTGTGCCGATGTAATTCTTTTAGCATCAATTGATATTTAGTTATACGTTGAATTGGTTTAAGTAAATATGCACTCAGTGGCAATGGATGGCCGGCTCTTTTTTGACATTCAACAAAGAATTTCTTTCCTTCAACATACTCTTTGCGAAATGATTCACTGTGTGATTTGTTTTGGCAATAAGGTCTATACAATGAAAGCAAATGATGTCTTTCGCGTACAAAAATATGGCAGATACTAGTTACATCATCTGCGGCAGCTAATAATTCTGACAAAAATACATTATTGTGATATTCTAGTAGACCTCGTAAATTTCCAAAGATGATGTGAGATTTTCCACGAACGGCAGGTGCCAGAGTATTAGTATTTTCAAGATTTTCAAAAGGGACCATGTAATTTTCTACAAGTGATGCTAATTCACGAACATACGACTGCTCTGTATTCATCTAAATAATGCAAATATAAAATAACAATAACAACATTATAAACATACTAATTCAGCAAGAACGAAATTAGCGATACAATTGCTTTCCTGTTTCATATTCGTTTCCATTGGGAATGCAGCTGTTGATGGCATATCTTCGACAACAGTACACTGTTGAAAGTCGTGGATAATCTCTATTTGTTTCTAAAATAAATACTATTGTAAAAAATGAATCACACTCAAATAACTTTTAGTTTGAAATTTTATAAACTTTTCAAATAAAAGTCCAGTCATATTAAGCTGGTACTTGTATTGGACACTGACTAAATGAATCTTTGTACATAAGTAAACATTCTGAGCAATCAAAATATCATCAACAGCATTAATAAAGCAATATTAAGGAAATATTAGGGAACACTGTCTTTTCGTAGTTTCAAAACAACTTCACAATATACTAACCTTTAAACGAGTAAAAGAAACAGATCTAGACATTAGGCGTATTCCTTTAGATGAAACTTCCTTCTTAGGATGAACAGACAAAAACGAATTACACTTCTTGAGAGAAGTACTTTTTGTTGGCATAATTAGGTATGCCGGAAATTAGCATATATCGAAGTTTGTATAGACACTAAATACAAAAAATATACTATTACAAATGTTAAAATGCGATGAAAATATTAGTTATTGGGAAAATAATATTTGTAGGTAAAAATGTCTGTACTTAAGATGACTTTATTGCGCAAAAAAGTCGATTGGCATTGACTAAATAAGACATATATCTTAATAATAGACGGGCAAAGTTACATCTTTCGCGCCATATCTATCATGTCAGATACCTAATAGCCGTGTAATCGCAAGCAAAGAAAGTCGATTTTTAAGACAGCTGTAATCTAATTCAAGAATTAGTTCAATTTTTGAATGTTGTATATGTGATTGTGGGTGCTTTAAGAGCTACTACTAATTACATTGTACAAGAGGTAATATAGATAAGTATCTGCATTCTTATTACAAAAAAACGAGTTTGTGATCAACACATAACGTATAAAGCATGGGTCGTAAAGGTCGGCATATAATAAAAAGATGCGTATATAATAATGATGATATTATATTGGATGCTTTGTACCGTTTGTAATGCGTAATTATTATGTACACATACATACATCAAAAACATTTAGATGAATTTTGTTTAAAACGATGAATGATAAAATTTAGTTACCATATAATCCTGCGACACTCTTTTTTCGTAATCAGAACTGTAAATTTTCCCATTTTTTAGCTGATGGTTTGTATAATCAAGAACCTGATCATCTTCATCCCCAAACTCGATGCAAACATCTTTGCTGTCCTTTCTTTGGACTTGTTCTTTGTTAATATTCATTAGGGATCGTAAGGAACGAGAAGAATTTCGACGCAACAAATACCCCTGAATAGATTGTGGTATTATTTCAGAAGTCATAAAAGCAGACACAGCTTTAATATTCCTCCTCGTGCGAGATTCCTTAGGATTGGTGTTATTACTTTTTTGACGTAAGCGAATAGGCACATCATCCAAACAGTTAGGCTGCACGTCACTATTATTGTTTGCAGATGTTGGCCAGGTTATATAATCCCCGTCAGGACTAATGGTAGACAATGAGTTCAAAGAATTTACAGAACTCATAGAATTGGTGCATTCCACGGAACTTGTACAATCCATGGAACTCGTACAATCTACTGAACTTAAGCAATTTACTGAACTCGAGCAATTTACAGAACTTGTACTATTTCCTTCACTTAATTTACTTTTTTCATTATCAAAGTGATCAGTGGAAGTTGATTGTGTGGAGCGATCATTATAAATTTTGTTTAAAATAAAAGAACGTTTGCTTCTAAACGAATTAAATAAGTTCGGGAGCCGTCTTTTCATCGAAAAGTCTTAAATAATTCCAAATAGACAAAATAGTAGTAAAAAGATATAACTGTAAAAATGAAAACAATAAATGAAGAGGAAACGCTATTATTATCGAAACATATAAATACTAAAAGTTGTAACAAAAAAGTTGGGAATAATTAAGATTTTAAGCTTTTGAACGAACCGATTACTACATAGTACGTAACAATTTATGCTCATTAAAATACTAGTCTTTAGAACCAATTTTTTGTACTTCTTAAGAGAATGCGAAGAAGTACATAGGATTGTTCTTTTAAAAACAAAGTGAAGCAAAATAGACAAAAACAATCATAACTAAGATTATATAGATTAATGGGTACGGAAACTTGTAAAGTGGGTAATTAAAAATTATTAAAAAAGTGGTAATATAAGGCTGGACAACAGATTTAAATTTGTTTAGTTATACCACAACAATACTATATATCTATCATAATTTAGGAAATGCTATTAACAACTGTAAAATTATATAACCCAATGTCTCAGGTAGTAGTTGTATACTTGTATTTACAATGATACAATCTTGAGTATATGGTCATAGAACAAAATGAGTAAAAGCAACCATCAAACTATACATCAAAGCGATGATTTCTAGGTGTAAAAAGTAAAGTATGATAATAAATAGTAATAAATGGTATTCCTAGGGCGATACAATAAATCCAAAAGAGCTTGTTAAAATGCATAGTATAAGTATTATTTTAAAATAAATCATGCAAGTAAAACCACATCCAATAAAATAAACAGCAAATAGAAGTAATAACAAATAAAAGTAAGAATGTTTTAAATTTTTCAAAAATAAACGAAGTAATGCAAGTAAATGCCAAAATACATTTGAATTATTTGCATTATTTGAATTGGATGGGTAAAGGAACGTATGTATTACCTATGATGATGATATTAACCTTGACTATAAATTTAAAAAAAGGATGTGTGTGTGATTTGTTTGAAAATATGATTTACAACATTGGACAAGTAAAATGTATATATTACATCTTAATGAAGATTAAAAATTGATTTAATTAAGCTACAATGTCAGGCTTTAGTTAAATATTAAATTTATTTATAAATGTAGATCGTGAGTAAAAAAGTTTAATGTTTATTTTATACTACAAAAGACATCTTTATTAAGCCATTCTTTGAATAAAGGAAAGTGACAGGTCTTAAAGGTATGCAAAACATTCAAATATATTTTACCTAAAATTTATTGTGTCCTGCAAAATGAAACAATAAATAAAGCGAGGTCATGAAGATTATCTTTCCATTATTTATGACAACTTTCTTATGTAAAACTCAAAACTGGGAAAAAAGATGTTATATACGCGCCAAATGTTTGCTGACAAACAAAGTGGAAGTGTTTTATAGCTACTGATTAAATAATTTGAAAGAAAATAATAATAAAAGCAATCTGTGTTGCTCAAAGATTCATCCTTTCACATGTAAATTAAGACATTTGCAAAAAGATAGATATAAAAGAATGATTACTCAAATAGGGGTTTGTTAGTGTATGGCAATATTTTTATCGTCTTGTATGGTAGTATAATAATGAGAGAGATCTGAAATTATTCACAAAAAATGGCGTCTTTAATGAGTGTAGACCATTTTTATGTCAAAATATTAATGAATTTTGGTTTCTATTTACTTATACGATTTAGATGGATAGTTCTAGATAGAATTTTTGTTAAGGTAAAAAGATAGATCTATGAAAAGGAAAACGTATAAAGCAATAACATTAATCTGTCTTCTTTTTTGAAAAAGTTTTGATTGAAGATATAATTTGTTTAAGGGTGAAAATTGTCATTACATGGATATGAGTATTAAAATAATAATATGGGAATAAGGGCAAATGTCAAAGACGATGTTCTTGTAATAAGAATGAACATTAAATCATATTAACACCATCCGAATTAAATTTCCTTATAGGGATATTTAACGATAATGATCATTGAGTTTGATTGAACATCTAACATATCTAATTTTGTTTACCGTCCACGAATAATAAACACAGATAAAATGAAACAATGAGATTTGCGGAGGCTTTAAAAGAGTGATAAATGTCTTTGAGTTATTTAGAAACATTACTGATAAAAGAGTCATAAATAACAATTTAAATTGAATTGAAAATTATCCAATTGTTCAAAAAAAGGGTGCAGAAAATGTTTTGTTCAAGATGATTATTCAGAAGATAAGACATTTAGTTTTAAACATTTTGTGAGGTGTGATTATAAATATGTGGTGCTATAACAAAATGTTACAATTAATCGTACAATAAAAGTTGACAATACATTTACGATAAATGTCAGAAGAATAAATGATAGTATGGTGCATTATTTGGGGTGGCACAAAAAGCGTCAAAGTCATAAATTATTATTTAATGTTATATATGTTAAAAATTGAACCATTAAAACAAATACGCATATTTTGTATATATGATATGTATTATTTTTATTTATATGTGTCGATGATATAATTTAAAAGAGTACAGTTTCTTACGGCTTTGCGGATAAAACAAAGTCAAGTAGATTTTGGTAATTGAAAGACATCGTAAAAGGAGTTATATCCAAAAAATAAATTTTGATACTATCTTTGGAATAAATCAACTTAGATAGTTTCACAACAATTGAGACATTCTGAAGTTGCCTGCAATCTCAATCTACGTTTAATTTGAATCATAAAGATGGTAATTAAGCCTTTTGAATTCACAAACTTTAAGTAATGGTTTTTTAAATTTAGAAATTCTAGTTGACAGTTCTGTTTGATTGAACACACAACATTATAGATGAAGCATAAATCTATGGGTTTTAATAAAATGTGAACAGTAAACAAGTGTGCTGCAATATCCTATTTAAAGAAATAAGTTGTCGAGGACACTATATTAAACAGATTACTTTGCAAATTGTACAAAATATATTAAAAGTATAATAAACTTTGGTGGAAGAATTGATAAGCTGACTAAAGTTAGTATTATGATTGTATTTGAGCTTACATTAATCAAAATAATACAACCAATAATTGAAATGATTGAACAATTTAATCACAACCATAAAGCAGATTAATGTAAACAGTAATAAATACAAATGGTTTGTCTTACCAAAAGTAATCAACTAAAATAAACATTGAAATGATAGCTTTAAAGTTGCGCATCCGAAATAGTGAGTACTGCTAATGAGACTTAATTATTAAGTCCTGATAGAGTGCATGATGTCGAGATCCTTATGAAGTATGGGAAACAAAAGTCATGTCATGAGCCGGAAGGGTCTCATCTCATTTAATAAGATATAAATGGGAAATTAGTTGAAGGACAAAAGAAATGGTGACAAAGGGCTGTTTTAGGGATTCAAGGAGAAAGGATATTAAACGAAAGTAGGCACATTATCATGAATGCATTATCAAAGAAGAATAGTAATATAATGAGCAATAAAAAGAACATCAAAAATCTACAAAATGGTTTACTACTAAAATAAAGAACTAAATTCAGTTTTAAAGCTCTTATTTGTCTATTTCAATCATTTTAACACATTTTAATTATTAATATGAACACTTAACAGTGACAATTTGTAATTAAGAACGGCCATACTTGAAGACATTTTAAGCTATTACTGATGCGAGAAAGAAACATCTCGCAAATGTATCAATATAGAATAAATAAGTTGTGAGACTTTCCACCTTCACACCCCTAATCAGTGAATGATTTCAAAGCTAGCATATAGAAAAGCCTTAGATTAATATGTGGAAAAGACGTTATTATATGCACGATGGGTGTAAAAACTTTTTTCAGTGCAAGTTAATGCTTTTTGATCACCACTCGTTATTTTAAAAGTTAGCACAAATGGCGTAATTAAGAGGATATTTTATATATATTTTAATTTTATAGATAATAAAAAATTAAACTGACCTCGATAGTAGTAGATTTTGATTCGTCTTCAATTGATATCGCAGAATAAAGTGATTGTTTTTTGGGTGGTATTGGTGGTGTTGACTTTTCTGGAGACACTATTTGAACGGGTTTCTTGGCTTCACGCTCTGTGGTGAATTTTAACAATGATGTTCGTTTTGCGACGCCAAGTCTTCTTAAATCGTCGATCCTTTCAGCCACCTACAAAAGAACATTTAGAACATTCAGTGAATGGGTTATTAATGATTACACCATATATAAAATTAGTCGTATCCTTGTTTGGAAAATATAATACAAATTCAAATAATGAATAAAATACACATATCTGTGAAAAATGAAAATGATTTTTTAAATTAGAACGCCGTCCTTCACTATCAAGATACTTATTTTTTGTCTATTAATATTAACAACCTATTCTTTAATTTATATTGGATTTAAAAGACATTCATTAACTTATTTCACTTTTGTTAAAAGTGCAACACATTATTTTGCAAAAAGATTGTCTTTTCGACTAAATGAGGATACAATTAGTATTATAGTTTAAAGAATGTTTGTAAAATGTAAAAGATAAATTGGGAGTTGTAAGATGTAAATGTATAATGTTTTTGAATTAAATTAAGAACATAAGTAAAGGAACAACACTTTTTTGTTTACACCCCGTTTGACAATTTTAAAGATCTCTCGTTTGTTATTTATAAATTTACCTGTGCTAAGAGCGTGCTAGTATCCGTTGTTGTCAATAATATTAAACTATTGATAGTTTGTTTTGCATTGAATGGTTCTAATTGAAGTCGAGCTGAAACAGATAAATATATTAGTTGTAAATCGGATTTCAATTTTGTTTTTTATGAATAAATAAAGATGTTACATTTACACTTCAATCTTTGTATTTTAGCTTCAAGCTAATTATTTAAAGGTCATGGTATTGGGATCAAATCCAATAAACTGCGGACCAACAGTTTGTTAAAACTTTTTTACTTGGAAGTTTAGTTATTCTAAAAGGGAAGATGATAAGAAGGGCGCGGAAACAATATAAGTGTTATGGAGATATTTGAAAGAATCATAATAGCTAAAAAGGAACCGATTAGAATCTGAACATGTTAAAAGAAGTCGTTATGATAGTAGGGCTCTGCCTCTAACTAGATGCTGAAACCATGTTGTTGGACAGCTGAAACATTGAATTTATCCTTATTGATGCTCTTTGTGGCCAACCTTCATGGATTTTATACCAAAATGAACTCGTCAACTATTGGAACTAGCTAAATAGATCCCAAATGATTTGTTAGAACGTGGATATAAAAGTACACTCGTAAGCTTTAATGTGTTCTTTCGATTTGAATATTTTAAATAAATGAAAAAGTTTACTTTTACCCCCTTTTAATAAATACCTCCATTATTCAAAAATTCATCCATACGCTTGATGGCCGTTGAAGCAGATGTGGTTGTCATTTCAAGTGGTATATTCGATAATAATTCAACTCCGTTTTTACACCATATATTTGCCTGCAATAAACATAGATTAATAAGATTAAAAGAATTGTGGCAAAAAAAGTAAATGAATAAACAATCTCAGTATGTTTGGCACACATTAGCAAAAAACATTTGAACAATGATGGCCAAGTGAAAGACAATGTGTCGATATAGGGTCAAGGAGTTTTGTGGTCTGTCATATGGTGGAAAAGATTGATATAAGTGTCAGAGGACATGCCATTTTACATCGGCGGTCTTTTATAAAATCACCATGATTAGGCAACATTTTGTTATTTAAGAGTCAATTGAATGTAAAATATTAAGTTGTTAAAAATACGTTTGACAGCTGGTAAGAATGTCAAAACCTGCTAAAAAAAGCCGCCTTGTAAATTAAACGATACCAGAGCTAGAGATATTTTCTAAATGAATTTGTTAAAAAATCTTTGACAATGTCACATCTTAAATACATCAAGGATAAAGAAACACAATCAGCCATAATTTTTTTAGTGAAAACGACACTAAGTAAACTGCTTAATTAGACAGATTTCTTCAATTTGTGATTGCTATTTTTACCTAACACCAATATAATAATGAAAGAATAAAGAAGTAAGATGTCACATGGTTTGTTGATATATAATACTAATTAAATTTGTAAATTTGAAAATATAATTTATTATATATTTATTTACCTACACCTGTAAACATTTAATAAATTGCAAAAGAATAAATATTTGCAGGAGCAGTAAAAATGCACAATGAATAACATTGAACTATTTACCATAAGTAACGGACACATTCGAATTTTGTATGAAAGCTTTACATGTTAAAAGGGTCGTATTTATATTTTTGATTTGAATGTTATATTCCCTCATTTAATTAATTTAGCAAACTTTGCCAAGTAAGTTAAAGGAGTGTGGTAGTTCTCAAGATAGATGAATTCAGTTTTGAGTATTTTATCAAAAAGATAGGGTCAATTGAGTTTTGGATTTGTTTATAAATAAGTAAAAGATGTAAATATAAATAGTTAATAAAAAAAGATTTAGCTGGATTTTCTAATAGTGAATATTTGTGTGGGTCTCTCGAGATGGTCAGCCAATGAATAAGCAAGTATAAGTTGTGGGACATTATAATATTTACTCATAAATATTTTTGTATTCAAAAAAATGTAAAACTATTTAGTTAGTGATAAATTATTCCTTTGTTGGCGGTGATATAGTGAATGAATAATCACACCTTGGGGATTTCGAATTAGGGGATGTAAAATGGACTACACAAGAAATCAGGCTTTTTATATTTTGAAGGTAAAAAAGGAATTGTAGCAATTTGTATCAAGTCATCAATTGAACCAAGCAATTGTGAATGAAATAACTTTGACGTTGATCAATCAAGACAATAGAAGAGAGTTAAGTGAGTTTTTAATAAAAGCGTCATAAACCAAGGCTTTTCCGCTTATTAATAGTAGAGAATTATTGTTGTTAAGAAAAGATTTGTATATAGAATAATAAAAACAATCACCTCTCCGATTAGTTGTAAACGCGGTCCTTATAACTAGCTAAAAGACGGAGTGTTAAAGTACAAATGAGAGTTGTCAAAAACAAGTCTCATAAAAGTTAAAAGAAACTGTAAGATTAATGATAACACAAAAATAATAAAATAGAGATGTTAAGTTTAATAAATTACCTCAGAAATTTGCTCATGCATGGTTTTTGAAAGTTTTAATACTTCAGTTCGTCGGGTAAAAGCGGAATTTAAGGCATCCGACATTCTTGTTAATTCATCACATTTGGGTAAAAGACTGCCGCTAAGTTCATTGTCTTGATGTTTTGATATAAGTTCATCTCCTTCCTTTCGTAACTCTTCCGTTAAATCGACATCTTCCTAAAAATAAAGATAAGACTTTAATTGGAAAAAATGTCACTAACCTTTGCTGTCTTGATATATTCGTCATGTTCTTTTGCTAACTCCACGGCTCTTTCAACACAATCGCCAACCTCGCGATGTTCTTCCAAATAAATCATGTTTCTGGCGAAATTGGCTTGGAGCTAGAACAATTATTTATATTAGTATAATTATTGAGTATTTATCAATCTGTGTTCAAAATGAACTTCGGTCGTCATAAATAGTTGTAAATGCTAAAATAAATTAGCTGAACAAATTTTTTATTCTAAGCTAAAGAGCAAATCAAAATGTGTGAAAAAATGAAGGGCAGTGGTCGAATGTTTGGTAGTTACAAATCTAAAGGTCCAAGTTCTGGTTTGTGACAGTTATTTTTTGTCAACAGACATTAAAAGTAATTGCATTCAAACGTATCAATTTGATGATGTGAAGGGACAAATCATTTTTCGTTATTTCGGAATTAAGTTGAAAGAGGCAATAGTACATATAATTTTGAAATGCGATATTTTCTGATAAAGTAATAACCATGAATAAAAGGAACATTTTTATGCATAAAAAGTGTCAGCTTTGATTTAATATAAAAGCTTAATGGATAAAATTATTTATTTGATCGGTGGCAAATATGTCTGTCTTTAAGTATTTAAATTTGCTCCACTTTAAAGGTCATATACTCTATATACTCTTTTTTGGGCAATTATTAATAGAAATAAATAGATTTATATCTGTGTTTAATTCGAATGAAATAAATAGTAATATGATACCGAATAATGGGATCATTTTGAGCATATGGCCCTTTTTGTAGTAAAGTTTTATGCTTAATAATTTAATCTTCTTAAGTTAATTAAAAGTAGCAGTAAATATATTATAAAATACTAAGATATGTGTGATATTAAAGCAAATTATTTGTGGTCATTCAAATTATTAGACCAATAATTTATGTAATTAAGAACTAAAACATATTCGCTCCCACTTTTTTATTTAGTTATATCATTGTTATTATGTGGCAACAAAGTGACTTTATGATCGAAAATATGTGTGCTGTTATTTTTAAAAAAATTTAGTCAAATTATCGAGGGTGGTTGATTGAGAAGGTAAAGAAATTATTTACTAGTCTATATAAATTCAATCAACAGCAGGTAATAAAAGAAGAAGATTCTCTATTTAACGGAAATTTGTAACTATGTTTGAAATATAAATATTACTACATAAATTTTCCCGATCTTTCTTAATTATACTTTAAGTTCTTTAACAAAGTTGGCAAAGAAAGGAAGGTTATGTAATCTTTTTTGTAAATAATTATTATAGTTAAAATAACAACAAGTAAGGATGGAAAAATTTAACTTACTTTCCGAAATCGTTCTTCGAATATTCTTAAATGCAAACAATTTGATAAGCGGAGACGGTGTTTTTCCCAAAATGTATCGAAACTAATCTCGGTTTCTTCAAGTTGGATTAGCATGCGCTCCACAGCAGTTACGTTATGATATCTGGTTGGTGATAATTCATCTGCAAAAGGTTTTTCTTCTGCTTGCCGAATGTGTCTCAATAAAGATAGTCCTTTTCTAATAGCTATTCTAAAGTCTTCCTGCAATTACAAAATAAGTAAATCATGGACTGAGCAAAATAACTATATTTCTTGTCATTTTTTGGTGTATACAAACAACTATATAACGATTAAAATCATTAAACAACGATTTAAAAAAGATCGTCAGATGTCTTATCGTTTTTACACATCTTTAAGATAAGAAACTGTTTCCCTTTTAAAAAACAATTGAAACCAATGAGTGACTTACTTTAATAGCATCCCTATCATTTGTCTGCACATTTAATATTCGTTCAGTCGTTTCAACATCATTAGGCAGTTCGGTTTCACGTAAACATTTTGCAAAATTATTTAAAGATTCAGCAATTGCTGAGGCAGAGGATTTCATTCGCTCAATGTCCTGAAATAAAATAGAGTACAGAAATTAAAAGTAATCTAGTAAAGAAATCTTGATCATCATTTAAAAATACAAAATAAAAATACTTTTATTCGAGGACATCCCGTGTTGATTCTCGAATTAAAGATATGTTTATTCAATTTGGATAATATTTTGGTAAATAGACAATAATTCAATTGAAAAACAAAAGTTCATCAACTAAATTAGTAAAAAAATCAAACTTTGCTTCAATCTTCTTCCTTCCTCTATCTCAAAAATCAAATCCAGTTTTTTAATACCATCAAAATCAAATAATCAATTAAGCGAGATGATAATGCACTTAATAATTAAAGCTTTTGAGCTTTTTAACTTAGACACTCAAACAATATCAATATCAATTAATTTACTTACCATAGCATCGTCGATCCAATTCTTGTGATCATACTTCACTTTTCCTCCGACATCTACTGTCAATCTATCGGCTCCAAGATATTCCGCCATTTCAGTCGTACTTTGGCATATAACAACCTATAAGTAGAATAATTAACAAATATACGATTATGGAGAAATATACAATTGTGAAAAATATTCATTTAATTAGCTTCTATTAAACACTTTCACGCAAAAATGACTAATCATTATTAAAAAAAACGATAAGAACCTTTATGTGCAAAAAGAAAAAGATTAAAAAACACATTATGAAATTTTTTGTTAAAATTACCTTGTATTTGGTTGAGTCGAAAAAGTTTCTGTATCCAACTTCTAAAGCTCTTTGAAAGACGCCCTCTGGTTTAAGAAGACAGATTAATGAAATGGGTTCAGGAAAATGATTCTGAAATAATAAAATAGATAAAGATGGAAATGGAAATATTTTTAATTAAAATAATGATGGAGTACAACAATATCACACGAACAATCTTTTGGACTTCAGTGTGTTAATTGAATGTAATTTGATAGTTAATGTGTAGCTGATAAAATATATGAAAGTTGAGTCACTTAAGTTGTCAATGTACAAATACATTTTAGACCCTTTTCGAAACTCATTTTAACTTATTCAAATTATTATATGCGAAGTAAAAAGGATTGTGAATGTATATTATATTTATTCGCAAATAATATGATAACTTTAAAAAAGAACTCTATTATTTTATGCGATTCCGGTGGAACAGAAAAATAAAGTTGTATAGAATCTTGATAGAAACTTTTTAACCATGATATAGATTAATGGGCAAAAGTAAAAAATGAGTTATCTAGTGTTTCAAGGTATTATCTTCTTGATAAAATTGTTTAGTCATAGATGCTTATGGAAAACCAAAAATAATAGAAGTATATGTATATGATTGTAATGTAAACAATCATGGGTCGAAGAAAGCTTGTTATAGCACATTTCTTTGCAAAAAAGATAGAATGAAAAATTGTATTGAATAAGCTGGAAAGAATGTTTTGATTATTGTATGGTCAATTATAATATTAAAACAGCAATATTGTTTTGTATAGAAGATGTGATAAAATGCATAAAGTGACAATCAAAAGTTAAATAAAAGTTTAATAAAAGTTGAGGTTAAGGTTAGTTGTTTTTAATGCGTCAACTTACCATAATGTAGGAGAATAATATTCGTAGAGAACTCCATTTGTCATTTCTTCTATCTATAACTAAAACAAATCCTTTTTGGCAATCTTTAGTCAAAGGAATGAGGTATGTGATGAGTAAATGATATTGTTCAAAAGTGATTTGGCTTTTCGAATCGGGAAAAGTCATAATCGGATGACCTTCTCTAGTTACGGCACCAGATATAAATGCAAAGTTTGTATGCAAAATATCACGCACTTCATTGACTTTTAATTTCTCACCACCAACCGTCATTTGAGCTTCTGAAATAAAAAAAATAATAAGTAAAAACACTGGTTTGTTTGTGCTTTGTTTGCGTGTATGTAGTTGTGGAAAGTAAGGGTAGTTTTCGTGTAATAACAGTTAAGTAAAAAGAAAAGTTTAAGGATAGATCACATTGTGAGTAATAAAGTAATAATAAGTAAAAGTTATCATTTGATACAGGTCTGCAGTTGATGAACTAGTTTATTTATTTTTGGGACATTTAAAATAGCTGTTTATTATAAGAGGAGTCGGTAAATGGGATGTTTTGTGATCCCGCCACACTGTTACCATGGCCTTATTTGATGGTTTAATAGAAGTAGTGGGTCCGTTGCTATTGATTATTGACAGTTTGCGGAAACACCTGGACTTAATAAAGGCCATATTAATCAACTGTCCTCGCAACAATATCATGAGTAAATATCAGTCAGAGTTAAATTTACAAAAAAGCAATTACAATACAGGGAATGACTAAAAAGGTCTTGCCTATATGTAATAATTTAATAAAATAACGATCTATATCAAAGTTATTAAATAAATTTTTAATAACTAAACAATATGATTGGGGCAGTAGTTTTTGTTTTACACTTTCATTCATCTTTTAAAGTAAATGTAGCATTCAAAGTTTTTGAAAAGAACAGATCCGACAATCAAATCTCATTATAATAACGCGGATACTTTATACAATAAAAATATGAATAAAAGGGGTCGTATATTTCTAAAAAAACTCACCCCATTCTAGACAATTTGTTTCATCTTCTGGAGTTAAATTTTCTGCCATCAACCATCCTGTACCATAATAGGATGAAGTTAACAATACATTGCGATTTCTAGAGGAAGACCCCGCTGGTGAGGAAATCGACTTATCCATTGCAGCACTTTTGTAGCCCGAATCGTCTAAAAAGGTTCCCTGTTTTAAAGTATTTTTGAAAAATGCTAAATCGAATGACAGATCATAGGGATTTTTTGTATTTTTATACACTTCTTTGACAGCTCCCCTCTTCTTGGACAATTTTTTTGAACTAAATTAAATACATATGTTAAATAGATGATAATACATTTTAAAAATGTATCAAAAATACGTACTCAATATCTATTCTTGAAGGTCTTGTAGTTTGATGTTCTTTTGTGCAACTATAACTAGTTTCATACTCTTCACACATTCTTGAAGTTGATGGCATTTGGTAAATTGATGTATCATTCTCCCGACTATATTCAGAAGATTCATCTTCAGCTGTCCGATAATAAGACGAAGGAGACGGCATTTTGTAGGTGTTTATAAAGGGCTTTAATATTGGATTAAAATGATTAATAAAAGAAATGCAAACCTGAAAACAGTGATTTTTAGCCGCCAAAAATGTATTATCTGCACACGTTTCTTCTGTATCTTGTTTGACAAATCGTTTATTGTTTGAGTAAAAGCCAGATGACATTCTATGTACAATAAAAGCAGCTAAAATATTGTGACTAAATAGTCGGGCTGTGTTTAATTCAAGCTAATACGAAATGGGTCAGCAAACAAATTTGAATCTGAAAGAATACGTATATAAAACATTAATGAGTTAAATAATGAGAAAAAACGATTAAAAGGTTTAAATAACGATAAGCAGAAAAAACAACCCTTTAAAAGTAACGATAAAACGATTTTTGTCGTAAATTAAAGGAAGACTAAAAAAGCATAGTTTAGGAAATAAGCCTTGATAAAGTAAATTAATTTTATTGCGTCATTTTGGGTATCATACATAGTTTTTGAGAGAATTGATTTTGTTCTATTCAGAAAATAATTATGCCTTTCTTAGATAAAAGGGCAGTTGTACTGACAAAACTGTAAATGGTAGCATCAGGACAATTTTAATAACACCACTCAATAACGATGTGACAAAAGGAGCTTTAGCTACTCTTTTAACCGCAACACTATTTTATGCATGTTAATACAATAAATGTTTGAAGATAGATTTAATTTGCCGTTCTCTAATCAAAGTTGATTGTATAATCTAAGCAATCAGCACTATCAAAAACGTACAAGCATGCCAATTCTACATAATTATGAGGCATGTTTCATGAATTTTATAATACATTGTTCACTCAGTTGACTTCACCTTAAAATATCCGCAAGTCAGTTGACTGGACCTCATAATATTTTTACCAAGTTAGTCAATTTTGCGTCTAAAAACTTTCGTCAAGTAAGTTCTTTTCAAGTAAACAACTTTTACATGAGAATAAAAAGAAATTTACCCCCCCGTCTATCACTTGGTTGTTATATTGCTCTGTTGATCATGTAGTCGTAATTGTTGACATATTATGATGCCAAAGTTTGCTATACGGTTCCAGCTATTCTAAAACTCTTAAGGGATATTCCCAAATATTTAACTAAAAATAAATTTAGTATTAAAACTTTCCAACATAAGAATGATTACTCTGTTGTCTTTCCAAAAACATTCTCGTGGTAAACAAAATTATGAATTGACGATGCGCGTAAATAGGGGACTCTTTCAAATATTTTTAATTCCATCCAAATTATGCCCCCTGCTTAGGGTTTGATAGGATGCCATGAGTAATGTTATATGCCAAAACTAAAGTAAAACAAATGACCACTACTCAAAATATTATTCCTTATTCATACAAATTTGACGGATACTAAAGATTATAAATACGAAAAGATAATACATTTTTGGAGATGAAAATAATACTACCAAAAATATATGCCGTTGAAAATGTTTCCGTAACATTATTAAAAAACTGTTGTTTTCTTTAAATACAACTTTTATTGTTTTTTACCCACCATCATGAGTTTAATTTTCAAAACAAAGTTGTAAAAATGAAAGAAAAAATTAATTTTAAAGAGGAAATGTAGCGAGTATCTTTTTTTACTATCTCAACAAAATTAACTAACAAGTAATTGGAAGAAAACACATATTATAAATTCTTCCATATCACTTATTGAGTGCAAGAAGAAGATAATACATATGTTTGAATGAGTGTAATAATGAGTAAGTAGAGTGAATATGCAAGTCCAATGTTTCTACAATTCAGATAATTTTGTATAAAAAAGGTTATCTGCCCTAAACACAACTACTCCATAAAATTAGAAATAGGCATTGTATTGGGGTTTTAATTATTTAAAGTTTTTTCTTCTACATAGCAAAGGCCTATCAGATTACCATTCGTAAAAGTAATACCTAACAAGTAAAGTATTGCCATTATAGCAAAAAATATTTGTAAATAGAATAAAAAATAATTGGTTGTAAATACGAAAAAGTATGGCATCAAAGATTTTTACATTTAATTGAAGAAAAATCTAAATATATCAATAAATAATCTGTATTTAATTTTTCCCCCAATTTTTCATTTTTATTTGCGATTTTGTCATGACATCTCGCCCACATAAGTTATATCAAAAGCTTGATGTTGATAATGGCAAGAAGGATCTTGAAAAATATTTTTGATATTTGGGGAATTACATAAACAATGCCCTAACAACTGAAAAATAAATTTTTTTGTCCTTATTTGAAACGATCTTGATAAATAGATCTTAGCGTTTATTTCAAAAAAGAAAGCCAACATATTTTTTATTAAAAAAGGTTAAAAGAGTGCTTAAAAGTTTATCCATAAATAACATATGTCTATTTTTGACATAATAACATCCATTTTTAACGCTTTTGACAACAGAACAATTAATGAATAATTTTAAAGAATTTGAACTCTACATATTCATTAGTAGTTCATATGTAGATAAAGTCTGAAGCGAGACAAAACGATTTAGCGTGTAATAATGCAATTGGGACAAATTTTAATATGTCGAATTTGCGTACTCGAGAGACGTTTAAGGCGTCTTGTAAATAATGATAGAAGAGAAAATGATATAGTTTTATTTGATGCTATAAAAGAGAAAGTCATAAAATATTGCGGGGTGCAAAAAATGAATTTGAGTTAAAAAAAGAATTTTAATTTATTAATGTAAAAAATGGTGCATATTGACGGGTTTAAACAAAAACTATAAACAACTCCATTTACATACGTACAGGAATATTTATTTACGCATATGTATTATTGAGAGACAAGGCAACAAAAAATCTTCGTTTATGGTCATTCTATAAATAAATTGGACAACTCATTTTAATTGAATAGAAGATTTGACAGTCCTTTAAATATTTCATAGTAGATGTTATTTCAAAGATTGTTAATGTATTTTAAAGTCAAACAAACAAAATAGCTTGTTGGTAACAAAAGTGTGTCAAAAATACATCTATAGCCAAAGTATACACTGATAAAATGCCTATTTTTCTAGTCTCCATCCCGTATTTTGAACAAAAAAGAATGGGACTTTAAAAGATACATTTAAATTCGTTTGGTCTTGTATACTTAAAAATCGATGACTTTCTAAAGAATAAAATAATTTGCTTGAAACTTTTTGTTATTGAATTTAAATTTTATACTTTTTTGAATTAAAGAATGTGTTTGAAAGATGTTTTAATGATGTCATTACCATTTACTAATATAACCATTCAACTTTTTCAAACCCAATTAAGCTATTTAATAAATTAAAAGTTTATGGAATATAAAATTTAATATTTTATAACTTCCTTATGTGGAAGATGTAAAAAACAATTCCCTATTGCATGAATATTTTTGTTTTGTGTGAAAATTAAAGTCTATGATAACTATGCTATATTAGGAATGAAATATTATTATTATTAAGTGTTGGTATGTTATTTACTTCCAATGTCTGTTTCTTTGGTTAGTTGAATTGGTTGTTTCAAGATATTAATCATTGCCAAAGGTCTGATTTTGGTGCTTCACGACGGAAATCTTCTCTGACTAAAAATGGAGTTGGCCGGTAAGGAACATCTTGACTCTCTTGTTCTGGAATTTTCATTTTGTAATATTTCGCTTCCTTTTTCATATTTGAGCCACTTACTAAAGTTGGGGGTGCGGCTAATAATAACTTCCGTAGCGTATTTTTGTCATTAATATTGTTCTTATCGAAAATTTCTTTCAATTGAGTGTCTACTTCTTCAAAATTTTTATTTGATGCTTCAATTTGTTTTTGAGCCGTGGACGATATTGGAACTAATTCAGTGTTGGCTAATGGTTCAGTTATTGGTTCGGCAATGGGTTGAAGAGGTGCTCCGTGCATCAAGCTTTGCTTTAAGAATGGATTTTGAGCTAATAAGGGTAATAAAAATGGAAGCATTCCATCAACCATTGTACTTACTGGAACAAGATTAGCATTATTCTCTGGTTTAGAGTCAGCATTAGCATTCGTCTAAATAAGTTCAAAAACAATTTAAACATGTAAAGATAGGATGTATTTTTATTTATTAAACAAATAATATAACAGTAAGATATTAAGCTTTACTTACATTAAAGTTGTACACATTTTGAGGGACGGAAGAGACGGTGGATTTATCAGTAGTATTAACGGCATTGGGGGTTTCATCCATTTGTGCAGCATATTTATGATGTGGTAACAAAAAATCTTCCTCTTCCTCGGCTTCAGGGATCACTTTCTTCTTTGGAGCTTTCTTGGAAGGATCTTTTTTAGGGGTAACTTTAGTTGTAGTAGTAACTTCAATTGTTGTCGTTTCTGGAATTACTTTTGCCGACTCTTCAGCATCTTCATTGCTATCCATATCAACTTCGTGGCTGTCAGATACTGTTGTAGTCTCTATGACATCTTCAGTTGATGATGTTTCTTTGACTTCTTCGATTTCTCCATCATCCTCATTATTTGAATCACCTCCTTCAGTTGATGAGGTTGTATTAGTTTCATTCTTTAGGTATAATTCTAAATTATCCTCTTCACCATCTTCTTTGATTTTCAAATCAGTATGATCAGAAATTTCATCCGCTTCGACAATAGTTCCATTAGTTGAAATTTTATCATCATGTGAAGTATTTCTAATGAGCGGATTTTCTTCCTCTGAGTCAGCTGCAACAGATTCAGTCGTGTTATTTTCAGTTACATATTCTACTTCCTCAGTGCTAACTTCGTCACTTGTTTTTAGATCTGCCACTGGCTTATTTGAATTTTCAACAACACTTTCCTTATCTTTGTTCTCTAAATTAGCTTTCGTATTTTCAGAATCAACGACATCATTGTCGTTTTCTGAAGACTCCTCTTCGATTTCAGGATACTCTGTAGTGAAACTTTGTTCAATTGCTTTCTGCGTTGTCGAAATGACTTCTTCTTCAACTTTGTCAACTGTTTCTACAATTTCTTCAGATGATCCGTCAACCTCAGTTACCTTATTCATAGCAGAACTTTTTTCTGTAGTCGAAACCGGGATTAATTCGTCAACAAATAATTCTTTAGCTACTGTTTCTTTGGCAAGTTGAACATTCTTATCATTTTTTTTAGTGGCATTTGATTTTTTCTCTGCAACAATTTTTTCTTCTTCGATTCCACTACCTTCTTCAACCTCATTAACTGCCTTCAAATTGGCTGATTCAAGTTTAGCTGTTGTTAATTCAATTTTGTCATTTGTTGATTTAATTTTAACCGTTGTTGCATCAACTTTTGATGTTGTACCAATTTTAGCAGTTGTTGATTCAAGTTTAACCGTTATTGATTCAATTTTAGCAGTTGTTGATTCATTTTTTGTTGTACTAGCTGGTCCAACTCTAATTTTAGCAGAATATGTTTCTCCACTTCGATCTTTCTTAGACTTCTTTTTCGGAATCTTTTTGGTGGTTGTTGTCACAAGTTCTGTCGTGGTTTCTATTTCTTCGCTTGAAGTGGTTTCCTCAGACGATTCCTCTGCTTCGGGTGTAATTTGAGGTTGTGGAGTTGTTGTAGTTGTTGTAATTGTCTTTTTGGACTTTTTCTTGTTGTGCCTTTTAATAGGTTTGATGGTAGTTGTTATTTCATTTTCTGGAGCGTTCGTTAGAATGGATTCATGATCTTCAGAAATATTTGCAGGAGCAGTTTCATTATGTTGTGGTTTGTGAGACTTACTCTTTATTTTCTTCGCCTTTAAAGTAGTTGTTTCAATTTCTTGAGTAGTACTAGGTACCTCAGTCGTAGTAGTTGTAATAAACGCATAATTGTCACCCTTTATGCGGGGCAGCAATTTGTGCAGTAACTTTTCATTAATGATATCACCTTGCTCACTTGGATTATAGTGACTTCCACCAGAATTACTATTTAACTGATTGTTGTAAAGATTCAAATTACGATCAAGACCTTGTTCATAGTTTCCCCCTTTGACTCTACCATCAAGTCCCATACTGTTTTGGATTGTATTTAAAAGATTTTCGAATGGTGCGGGTGTATTTAATTTTAGTGCCGATTGTTGTGCCAAATAATTACTATTAGGAGTTCCCGACCCACTATTGGCTACATTTCTGAGAATTCCACTCCACAACTTTAGATACCTTTGAAATGGATCATTGGCATAGTCTATTTGTGGTGGATAATAATCTGGATCACTTTGTTGTTGTTGCTGCTGTTGGTGTTGAAATTGATATTGATATTGCTGTGCACTCACAATATTTATTATAGCAAATAAAGAAATGGCACGTATGAAATAATAAGACATGATGCTCTTTTTAGAGAACAAAAAGGGAAATAGAGATTATTTTGTATCCTTAACAAATATAAAATTAAAAGGAGAGAAAGAAGTTAATAATCACAGACGAATTACAAAATAATACCAACAAAGAGATTTAGAAAAGTGATTAAAAAAGTAGAAGGAGTAGGAGTAAGTTGAACCTTGTAAATAAGATATCTTAGATGTCGGATAATAAGTTTTTGTATTATTACGACTATAAACAGTCTTCGGGACGAACGGAGAATGTGAGATATACAATAAAAAAAGGGTTGGAGAGTTTTTAATGAATTGGGTCGTTTGATGATTAACTGACAAAGAGTTGCGCATATTATTGCTACAAGATTGACGACATTTTAAGATTTTAATCTAAGATGAACATTTTGAGGGAATTTATGATGGAAAAAAATTAATAAATCTAATTTAACGTAAATTGTTTGATTTTTTGAAGTTGATTAATTCAAAAAATAAACAAAAAACCAAATAACATATAAACTACATGAACTTAATAAGTTTTTAACATTGAAACTAGTTTAAAAATTGCTCGAGACGTTAATATCCGATACTTATGAAATGCGATGACGCAAAGGTTACTAAATGATTTTTTGATAAAACACCTTCATGACCTGGATATCCTTATTACTTATTTAAATGGATCTTTTTATAAAACGAAAAAGTAATTGTCCAGTATTTTAATTGTTAAGTTAAAATTTAGATTAAATAAATATCAACTTATTTACAAATTCAAAAAGAATAACGGGTCTATCGAAGATAAAATATTCGTAGCTTATCTCAAAACTGATTAATTATCTTTATTATCTTTTACTATCAGAATATTTCTAAAACTTTGCTGATAAATTTTTTATTAATCCTGATTAAACTTTTTTAACATGGAAATTAAAAAATGATTCTTTAATTGTTTTCAATTTTGTGAGTGAAATTCATTTTCATGCAATATTTCATAATATCTCGGATATCCTTGCAATTTAGTTCTGGAAAGTAAGTTCGAATTAGGTTACAATTTTTATCAGCGACTGTGTCAACATCTGCGATCTTGTACATTGAAATGTAATCGTCGATTCGGATGCAGGTGCTTCTAGCGAATTCTTTTAGTTCATCAGATGATGGTTGTTTGGTTACTACACTTCTTTCAGTCGTTGTTGTGGTAGTTATTGGATCAATGATTTCATTTTTGGGAAAAGCTTCGGCATACAACTTTTCCATATAACTCATCGGAACCATTTCTTCGTGTCTTTGTTGAGCAATTCCAATTGCCGGTTCATCATCTGTTCCAAACAAAATGTCTCTTACGGTTAATGACTAAATTACGTTTAATTAGTTACTAAAAAGTAAAACTTACGTTTATTTCAACAATTCGACAAATACAAAAGAAAAAAACCAGCTTCGGGAAACAGTACATCATAAAAGAGAATAATCAAATCTGTTACCCAATATAAATTAATCTTTAAATGCACATTTACATCCCATTATATCCTTTTAACAAAACACTAAAATACCACCTCTCAACTTATATAAACAAAACATGAATATTAATAGGTCAAATTGTGTACATTCACCGAAAACAATTGTTAACAAACATTCTATCCAAGCTTAAGAAGTTCTCTCACTCTATAATCATTACTTGTGAATACTTGGGGTAATTTACAATTATCTTGGACCTTTTGAATATCAATGAATAAGGCTATAATTTTATAATGAATGTCTACTTAAATAAATTTAAATGCCACACAACTTATATAGTATGATTAAAAAATGTCATTAACAAATTCAGAAAATCTTCAACTATGAATGAATTAAATAGATTGCTTGATATCATTTAGAAGTTTCTGGAACAGATTTTGGACCATTACTGGAAGTTGAAATAAATTCATTGATTGATGGCAATTTACTTTCACTACCACTTCGATGAATCGAAATTACTTGTGCTTCAGTTTTAACTTCAACCTCAGACTCATACTTCTTCTCTTCCAAGAATTCACTTTTAATTTGTTGTTGTTGTAGTTTAGTTGCAGGAGATGTATCCACAAACTCTGTAGTATTTTCCGTTTCTTCTTGTTTGATTTCATCTTCGTTACTAATCAACATAATGGGACGTTCGGTCATATAAGTAGGGTTGGATTCTGATATTCCTTCAGCATTTATGACATTAGGATGTTTATATTGCTGATCAAATTGGCTATGTTGCTCAATAATCTCATATTCTACAGTAGTCCCATAAGGGTAGGTAGGGTGCAGGTCAGGTGACACATCAATTTGGCCGTAACGAGGAACGTGCATCATTTCGTTTTGCTGAATGTAATGCGTGTTGGTTTGTTGGAAATTACTATGGTCATTACTAATTTGTTCTCCCCGGATTTCTTGTTTACGAGTCTTTTGAGGTTCAGTTGTATTGTTTTTATTGCTCTTTCTTTTTCTTTTTTGAGGAGATGATGCTTTAAGCATAGACAAAGGTCTTGAAATCTGTAAATATATTAAACTAAATATTGAACAAATTTAAAAATTACATTATGAAGCTTGAAATAAAGTCCACATGCATTGCAAACTGGCAAGCCTTCACTATTTCTACGCCAGAGTGTTGTATTGCTTCCATTACAATTTGAACATTTCATGTCTTGTCTCTTTTGACTTGCTTGAACATTTTTCTTTGGAGCAGCTCTTCTTGGCATTTCACCGTTATCCTCAGAATGAGTGTTATTATGCTGAGGAGTGATAATATTGGATACGTGATGTTGAGCAGTTCCTTGATTTTGTCCAGCACAGTCCTTGCAAAATTGATCAGAAGAATTGTCGTCGTTTCCCGAAATTAAGTGATCAACAGGCTTTCCACAGCTAACACACTCTGCGAAATTGGTTTGATAAATTGTTTGTGATGGAGGGTAAGGAGAAGTAATTTCGTTTTGATGGTTTAACTGTGCAAATTGGTAATTTTGCCCGTGATTTGAAACATGCGAAATTGGGAAGTTGTCCAAATAATATTGAGAAACAGGTCTAAATTATTATTTTTTATAAAATGGAATTCACTAATATTATTGTAAACATACTGATGATATGGCCCTTGAAGTGTACTTGGGGCATAATTGGTCATAGCAGTTCCATATGTCATTAAATTATTATTTGTTTGAAATAAGACGTTTGGTGGATAGACATCTGAAAATCCGTGATCCGTTCTTATTTGACTGGCTAAGTTGGAAGCTGGGAACATTTGGTTTTGATGGATGTTTTGAATGGATTGGTTAACATTCATTGAATTATTCCAAATTTCATTTGTAAAAGGTCCGTTTTGAAATTGATTAATTAATGAGCCTGAACTGTTTATGTATTGATTGTCAAGTAGTATTTGAGAACTTAGTCCATTGCTAATTAAGATCGAGTCATTAGCTTGATCCACAGCCGAACTTTCCTCCATTGCCCTTATTAGTCTGGGTAAAGGTGTTGCAAAATTATTTAAATTTGAAAAAGCACCTTTATTTGTTGAGTTATTGTGTTCCATTCGAATAGAAGCCACTGAAATTTAAGATTAGAAAACAAAACCTTGATATCAATAAATTAACTTTATCTTACCTAAATAAATTATGAATAAATTCGCTTTTGATAAATATCTGGGGTAAGATAACAAGCTAAAAGAAAAAGGTACTTTAGAAGAATAGTGATGGATGGGAAAAGTTAACAAAATAGTAGATTATTAAGGTGTACGCCCAAATTTTTTGCGGCCAAAATTTGAAATGGATTTTATGGCCACATCGCAAAGATAATGTTGTCTATAGGTAACTGAATCATGGAATACCTAACCATAGATGTCAGAGATAGAAGCGCTCGTCAAAGCACCAACAATCTAATCATAGCGCCACAATAATTACTGATAAGGATGTTTGCTTGCCCTGACATTTTGATCGTTTTTGTTCATATAGATTGTAGAAGGTATTTAATTTGAAAGGGTACAGTAAATTGATTTGTGTTGGCGGTAGATAATAACAATTTTATAAACATTTCCACAACTCCTTAAATTACTTCTAATAATCAACTCAAATCACATCCGAAAATGATTTACACGCATCAGACTGACCGAAATAATAACAATTTGTGGCAATTATCTTTTATTGATAATGAGAAGGAAAGCGATTAAATGGCATCTTTATCAACAAATATACGTATCTAATAGATAAACGAATGATAAACTTTTTTCATAATCTTTCCCATAGCCATTTTATCGTCATTAATTTAACTTCACATACGATGTCGTACAGATAATCTACTTCGATGACCAAAAAACCTACGAATTCCATTATCAAATTCTATTTATGAGCATTTCATTGTATTAATTAATTCTTTAAAATTTAAATTCAAAGGCAGGAGGTTATTTTTGATGACAGATAATAAATTTTACTGATAATTTTCCTATTTATACGCTAATTTCAGTGAATTGACATCATATTTTTTGTAAGACTACTACTATGGATGATACAAATTGTACTGCTGCTTTAAGAAAAGTTGAAAAGATCGCTGATTCATCTTGAATTTACAAGATCACAAAAAACACCTTAACACAGGACACCTTACCGCCATATTAAAAATATATTCTAAACTTTGTAAGAACGTTCGCTGTTGCATCACTTTTAGTTGCTGATGCACAGACAAATTACTACGTCTCTCATCCCAATTCTACACTATCACATGAAGAATTAGTATCCAGTCTTACATTTACAGTTCGATTAATTTTATTGGTATTTTGAGTGTCTTCAATTGCACGTGTTAATGACTTATTCATCCGATGCTTTGATATCCGGCTTCACTGTAGGATGTGTTTGTCACGTATTTATTTCCGTACTACCAAAGATGTTCGGGGTAAGTATTGTTTCAAATCGACAATTGACTTTTTCGAGAAGCTTCCAGACACCAATATTGCAGACTTGATCATTTCTGTCATCGCTGTAGTATTTTTATACGTTGGAAAGGAAATGATAAATCCATGGTTGAGGAGAACGAACAAACTACCTGTACCTATCCCATTTGAACTAATTCTAGTCTTTTTCAATACATTATTCTCCTACTTATTCAACTTCAGACAATTTGGGGTAAGCGTAGTAGGGATTATTCCGACTGGATTCCCTACACCGAGAATGATAAGATTCGAGACAATTCCTGACCTACTGGTGGCCGGAGACGCTATCAGCATCGCTGTTGTTATTTATGTAATAACATTTAGTGTAGCCAAATTATTTGCTAAGAAGCATAATTACAAAGCCAATGCAAAACAGGATCTAAGAGCTCTAGTGATTTGTGAATTGATAGTATCTTTTTTGGATGTCTTCCTTGCAGTGGATCTTTAAGCCGCTCTACTATAAACTCCAACATGGGAGCCCGATCACAGGTGAGTTCCTGGTTCACAATAAAATCATAAAGTATAAACAAAGAATTTGAGTTGAAAATACACTTGCTATCATTAAACTGATATCTTATTCTAATACATTTTTGGGAAAAGCTCGTACATCAGACTATTCGCCCCCAAATAATTATGGGCATAATGGACTTGATCTTTGAGTAGCTAAGTAGTTGTTGTCAAATGATAACAATTATTTATATCCTATCAATCAAGCATCCTTATTTTTTAATGATAAATTAGCGTATTTTTATCTATTCATTTTAATCGCAAAATTAATATTTTATGATTTTGATTTATTCTAGGTATCAGCTTTGGTCTCAGCAACAATGATTTTTGTAGTGATAATGTTTGCCGTTAGCAATCCTCTCCTCAATTGTTCTCGTGGCTTTAATTGGAATCTTCAGGCAAGTATACGAGGTTCCTGGATTATATAAAACGAGTAGTGTAGATTTCATCATTTGAACGACAACCCGTACCTTTGTTGTGATATGGGACGTTAGTCAGGCGTTATTACTAGCAGTTATATTTGAACTATTGACAGTTATAGTACGCACTCAATATCCAAAGTTTAGTTTGCTTGTACAGGTTGGAGAAACAGACATGTACAAAAATTTGAACCGATACAAATATGAAGAATCACCATATATAATTATTTACCGATTCAATGTACCCCTGCTGTTTTTGAACTGTGAAACTTTCACAAATTCTGCTCTATCTCATATTAAAAAATCACCAATGAATTTTAATCCAGATTTGGAAAAAACTGATAAGCCGTCAGAGAAATTTAAAAAATACCTAATTATTGGTGCTTCGGGAATTACAGCAATAGATAGTATGGGAGTAAAGTGCATTCATGAATTAGCAGAAGAATTAAAGAAACACGATGTCAGATTGCTTATTTCAAACTGTAAAGGAAATGTAAGACAGATGTGTGAAAGTTGCGGCTTATATAAAAAAGTATCAAAGTGTGACTTTTCCCATCTAATCATGATGCCATGTTGAATGCTCGATTTTATTATTCTTTAGCACAAAGTAAAGATGAAGCAACTTTGAATGAATAAGAATTTACCTTAATAATACTATTTTAATTTACTTTTTTTCTATAAAAAACGATATAAACGAAACTAATACACAATCATTTTTCGTCGAAAACGGTCTTTTGTGTGTTAAATCATTTTTTTTAAATTAAACTTTTTTGTGAAATACCATTACTCACACACTCTTATCCCTACTTCCGAATTGTTAGCCTTTGTTCCACTTATCAATTTACACTTCTCGTTTTTTTGTAAAATAAAGTTATCTAAATCCAAACCAATGTCCTAACTTTTCATAACTTTTGTTAGCCACTTTGAAAGAAGGTACTAACAGTCACTTCTTCTTTAACATTGACTTTAAATTCTTTACAATTTAGAGAGCAACTAAGGTTGGATTGCAAAGGAAAACCAAATAAAATCAAATAAAGTGGGCAACGTCCGGTTGAAGGATGGGAAATAAATCCCGTGATAAGTAAACCTTCAAACGTTTTAACTCTACCTCAACCTTCTTAATTTCGCATGTCCGTGCTAGTCGATTAGTCGTCTAACTCTTAGATCCTTCACAGAATCAACAAAATGACTTTGTTAAGCAGGCAAATTCAGATAGGGCGGTCAGTGACAATAAGTATTTGGTATGTATTTACTTAACAAAAATAAACTTTCTCTTTAAATTACACAATAACTGATTAAATATGTCAGTTCCGCTAATATATTTATTATCATTTGTTCTTTCAAAATTAACTTTTTAATTTATAGTTTATTTCGAACATGCGTTCGTACTTTCCGATCTCCTGTTTACAGTTATTACTAATATTCTTTACTATTGTACAAATTGCTGCTCAGGTTTACTATGTTAATCTAAAAACTAACAACAATAATAGGCAAAATAATAACAATAATAATAATCAGGTTCGTTATCAAAATCAACGTAGAGTTAACAGTTATCCTGTAAGAACCAATTGTGTTAATAAATGTACAAATCAAAATAGATATAGGTTCAACCAAAGAATCACACAGCCTATTAATACTAGACCTATTCAGACCTACAATAAAGTTATTTCTAAGCCATATGTCACTCAATCTAAGCCTTATGTTTCCGTCATTCAACCACCACTTCCTGTAATCCAACCGGCACTTCCAGATATTGCCCTAGTAACTCCAATTTCTACTAGATCAAACATTGTTACTACAACTCCAATGACGACAACTTCACAAATTACAACTACAATCTCAACTACAACTGAGATAATCAACAAACCTATAATTACCCAAAAGATTACTGACCCAACAACAACCACTGAGCTTCCTAAAACAACAACCGAATCACCAACATCATTTAAATTCGTAACTCCCGTCACAGATAGACCACTTCCCGATGGAACTACTGAAGCAACGTATATGATGAGTACTGATAAGTTTAGTTCATCTGAGATTCCCGAGAGTACGATTATCGTCAATGAATTAGAAAAATCACACCCAACTGATATGTCTCAATTAACTACAGGGGACTTCATTTTTACGGAAACAGTTCCTCCAACTACAATTAAACCATTCATCCAACAAAGAACAACCGCCGAACAGAAAACAACTACTGAAGAAAGAACAACTACAGAAGAAAGTACAACTACCGAAGAAAGAACAACCGCTGAACAAAAAACGACTGCTGAAGAAAGAACAACTACAGACAAAAGTACAACTACCGAAGAAAGAACAACTACTGAAGAAAGTACAACTACAGAAGAAAAAACTCGTCCAACGCCTAGAGAATTAATTCAAAAGACGACTTATGTTCCAACAACTGCTGAAAGGGTTATTGAGGAGAAAGTCGTTGATGAAAATACTTCGATACCTAAAATGAATAAAGTTTCGCCATTAAGACCAACGACTGAAGAACCTGTTGATTTAACATTTGCACCATGGACTACAGCAACGGTAATTGATAGAATTGCAAAATTACTTGAAATTAGTACCGCAGAACCTAGTACTACACAAAAATTAGTTGAAACCACGACTGAAGAAAAGGCTACAACAGAAGAAAAAACTACAACTGAAGAGAAAACAACAGAGGAGGTAATTGAAACTACAACCGAAAAAATATCCAGAACTAATGAGCCAGAAACACCAGAAATTACAACAGAATTGTATGAAGTAAAAACTCAGGCTCCAACTACTTCTAGAAATGAAATGACGACAACAACATCCACTCCAGACTTGACAGTTGAGGATCTTATGGCCACAACTACTTATTACAGAGCCCCTAATCGCAAAATCAAAAACAAAGTCGAAGAAACAGATGAAACAGATGAAACCATTCTCATTCCTGAAACAGTCACAAAAATAAATCCATGCGCTATTGGGAAACCATATAGCCTCTTTAAAAACGACACCTATGCTTCATGTAGTTATCTTCTTCCAGAAAATGGAGGTTGCCCCAACCAATTTTTCTGTCACAGTGGAGTAAGCTTTGAATCAAGTGTTTGTTGTCCAAATATGGAAGGAATCCCATCTTGCGCTTTTCCACGAAAAAGTGGAGAAGGGGACTATTTTTTGCCAAGATGGTATTTCGATACTTTGACTATTTCTTGCAAACGCTTTATTTATAAAGGACTTCGTGGTAATCCTAATAATTGGATGAGTTTAAAAGCTTGTCAGGATGCTTGTATTAAAGAAGTACCACAAGTTAAAAGTATTAAAAATCCCTGCAGCAAAGGAACTCCAGCTTTGTCTTCTGAAAAGAAAGTTATTCAATGTTCGTCATTAAATGACCTCAAGTGTCCAGTTGATTATTATTGCCAACTTGGATTACCATCAGATTCTGCTTGTTGTCCGAAGTTGGAACTTGAAGCATGTCAACAACCTTTATTATTCGGATCAGGAAATGCAGCCTTTGAAAGATTCTACTACAATGTAAGTTAAATAGTTTTAAATTTATTTAATCATTAAAGGTTGAATTACAACGATGCGAGAAGTTCATCTTTACCGGCGTAGGTTCCAATGAAAATAACTTTCTTACAAAGGAGCAATGTGATCGTGTTTGTAAGAACAAATTAACCATTGAAACGACTAAAGGTAATTCAGATATTTAAATACTAATTCTTATCTAAATAGAAATCAAAAAAGAAGAATTAGAACTAAAGGCGAAGGTATTTGTAAGCCCGTGTTCCTCAGGAATTATGCTTACAACTCCCCACGGAACACCAAGAACTTGCAGCCCAGCAACCCCATGTCCATCTTCAGCATGGTGCCACGTATCAGCTCCAGAAACGGCTAATAACACCGTCTGTTGTAGCTCGGTTGAAAATGCGTGTGAATTAAAGCCATTTGTGGAAGGATACGGAAAGTTTAAACTTCTACGTTTCTCATATGACGTTGATATCGGCAAATGCATGCCTTATTATTATAAGTCAGCAGGTGGAAATCAAAATATGTACTTGTCTGAAAGTGATTGCTTATTAGGTAAATAGATATTCTTTAAAACCACATATTTTAACTATTTTTAGTATGTGGAAACACTTATCAAAACCCTTGTGCTATTGATATGCCCTTACAAAGTAAGTTAACCAGAAGACCAAGAGTATGCAGTCCATCCTCAAGTTGTCCAAATAATTATTATTGCCACATCGGAGGTGCTGGCACAGATAATGTTTGCTGTAGGCAGATAGGAAATCCATGTCAATTGGAAAAGGAAGTTGGAGTAGGGGAGTTCTCAATTGACAGATTCTATTATGGTAAAAAACAACCAAATATTTGTTAATTAGTAATTTTAGATTTGACCACTCAAAATTGTTTACCGTTTAAGTATTCTGGTGCTAAAGGAAATTCAAATAACTTCCTAACAAGAAAACAATGCGAATTCTGCATTGAAACACCTAACCCTTGTATCTCCGGTGAACCACTTAAAGATGTGAATGGAGATGATTTAGTTTGTGGGGGAGCAGATAGTTGTACTGAAAAGTATTTCTGCCATATTGGTTCAAGTCCCGATACCACAAAATGCTGTCCCAAGCCAAGTGAATCACCATGTGATGAAGATGTTGCAAATGCAGGACAAGGAAATGAAAAATTAGTTCGGTATTACTATAATTCAAGAAAAATGAAATGCGAGACATTTAATTACAAAGGTAAGCTATTCTGATATATTTTGCTTAATTTATCTAGTTTTATCGAATTTGACTAATTTTATCTGCTTTTATTTGATTTATCTCATTTTTATTGTAGGAATGAAAGGGTCGCAGAATAATTATTTAACTTACAGTGAATGTAAAGATACATGCCAAGAAGCTAATCCATGCCTAGTCGGAGTACCTTTGAAAAGTCCAATGGGAGAAAGATTAACATGTTCTTCATACAATGGAGTTGACACGTGTGAATCGTCTTATTTCTGCCACATTGGAAGCAGCACATTTAATACAGTTTGCTGCCCACGTCTTGGACAGAATAAATGTGAACAACCATTGAATGAGGGCGACGGAGATAGGATGCTTAGCAGATGGTACATGGATACTGCAAATAACAAATGTATGCCCTTTTACTATAAATCCCTACGAGGAAATGAAAATAGCTTCAAATCAGAATCGGGTAAGCAAAAGCATTTATTGTATTAATTATTTTTTAAGAATGTCGTGCTGCATGTCCTTCTTACAAGCACTATTGCCCTCATGCAGACCCACTCCTCCATTCCAACTCTTCAGATCCCATTTTATGCAGCTTCGATCAACCTTGCCCAATGGGAAGTGTGTGCCACAATGTTGAAAAGAGCTTGAATGTTTGCTGTTTGGACCCTTTGCATTTTTGCAACGAACCGAGAGATCCAGGTTATGGTGTTGAAAGTGAAACCGTTTACGGGTACGATCCAGAAAGGGATATTTGCATCCCATATGTTTATTCCGGCCTCGGCGGTGGCTTAAATAGATTCAAAACACTAAAAGAATGCTCGACTATTTGTTGCCATCGGATCGAATAGTTTGCAATTAACATTTTGTTAATATCCATCTCAGTGAAAATTTTTAATCGCTAAATTACTTATAATAATAATAAACAACTTTTTTTACACGTGTCCGGTACTCGTTAGGCTTCTTTCTTTCACTTTATATTTATTAGCCCCTTCTGAGGAAAACATGCCAGATATCAAAAGCTACTTGTGTCGTATTTGAAAGTGACTATGTTCTTAATTAGCATTTATTTGTTTTAGTCGATTCAAAAGAATTAATCTTATATTATCTTAAATTGTTTTTCGTTTGGATTGAAGCCTAAAAATGCTTTTTTCGTTTCATAAATTCGATATTTGAATAGGTGGTTGATTGATGCCAATTTGTGTTTTTATAATAAATTAGCTTTCTATTCAATTTACCTTTATTGATAATTTTTAGTTTACATTTTTTATATTATTTTTGTTTGGACCTAGAATACCCTTTAACGTATAAGTTCTACTGTCATCAAAATCCCTTTGTAAAATGAAAATTAGCACGAAATGATGTTAACTTAATTTTCCGGCAATATCTTATCTTTAGAGAAAGTTTTAACAAAACCAAATACTCTGACCAGAAACCGAATAGAACGCAAATTCACTTATAATAACAATCATCCCAACTTCTTTTCTCCTCATAACCACAAATCTCAAGTTTTGTGGAAATAAAATTTAACAGATTAATCCTACATAGACACATACACTAACTCTTAACACTCATAATCGAATCAAGACAATTTGAGCATTTTGTAAACAAGCTGACAAACTACTCGATTGGATAATCATTGCCCTACAATAACATTCCCGGGTTAATCTATCATAATTACCAGATTTAATGAGTCAAGAGGTTTAAGTTAGAGTAAGGGTCATTCGACTACCAAGATTTGGTTGCTTTTAATTGCAACGTCTCATTATATAAGGACATTATTATGTCAGCTGGTTTTACTTAATTACATGTTGGAAGGTGTTTAACAAATAAAATCATGCACTTAGTTATATTATTTTAAATAACATAATCTTTTTATTAATAGACAATTTTGAATGAATATATGTATAAATGCAGTGCATTATTATTTATTTAATGCATTTTATTTATTTAATAATAGTGAGGAGTTCATTTTATAAGACAAATTTGCATCATTTTATCCATTTTGTATCATATTCTCAAGTTAACATTTGGTTGTAATCAAAAACGTCAGGGGAACAGAGTTCAAAACGTCAATTAGCTTAAAAACCACTTGCCAACTAATTATTGCCAATTTTAAGATCCGTCTGTCGTTGGATCTATAGAAGGGAATAAGTTTTGTTTGAAAGCGGCAACAACTACAAACCTGGAGTCTACCCTACTTAAAGATATCAACTAGCTTTTCACAAAAAGACAATTGACTCTTGAATAATATTATCTTGACGGCGATTTAAGAGCATCTTTACCAACTTCCGACGTGTCTTTTGTTGCGATTATTACAGGCACATACACAACAATTGATAAAAGAGCTTCTCTTTCCTTTAACATTCCCAATTGCTTCAAAATAAAGCAACACTAATTTAATTGTATATATAGATATAAGGAAATATGTATACCCCCTCAGATATAAACTGTCTAAAAAGTTAAAAAACAAAATCCCTCCTACAGTATCATGATATGGTTGGTTCTTTTGACTGTTTGGATATGAATAAGGATGAAGAGGAATAAAACAAAGCTCCACCCTTTGTCATTTATATTGAGGCATCCTAGGGTCGTTAGCTTCCTATTCATACAGATAACTGGCACGCACAAATATTATTTTGTTGAGTGTCAGAAAGCGGTGTTTGAATACAACTTTTAAAGTTAACATTATATAATGGAAATCCAACATCAGCTTCATTATCCACTCTATTCAAAGGATACATCTGATTCTATATATTCCCACTATACTTATAATTCAATCCAAACTTCGCTTCAAAATTCTATTAACGGTATGCCGGTTAATTCGATTCCGGAATATAGCAGCAATCTCAATAATACTAATATAAAATGTGAAACTTCTGGTGCGATCAAGCGTAGACATCCAAATGACGAACAGTTGGAAGATGTGAGAGGTATTGTTGATGTTCCGCGTCAAAATCACTCATTCCTATGCAGTAATATCGTACCTACTGATTACACAGCCATTCTACCTACTCTCAATCACGTAAGTTGTTTTAATCACAAAGTTTATAAAAAATATGTATAACAGTATGTAGTTTATCTTAGTTATGTCTTATCGTAAAAATAAAATAGTTGTAACTTCTGTTTGGAGCCATATCTATTCATATATTTACATTTATGTGTTGACATCTATGGGATGAACTAGCCCTTCTTTGGAGCAAGCGCCACATATTTACTAGCTGACTTTTCTTATGATTCTTTTGTGTACATTTATTCATCGTAGCTTTCTTATCGATGTCCCTGGAAGATAAAGTAGGGAAAACGCGGCTTAAATGTAGAAGTATTAGATGTATCAATCTTTGGTGTACGCCTTTTGACCCCATTTTGTTGATACCTAAATCGTTCTCACTTAAATAAGAAATGATTTCACATTTTTTGGGCTTTAAACATCTCTCTTTTAGTTGTATTAGATGGAAGAGTTTTCCTTTTCTCCTATGAGTGACGATACTTCCCTAAGTGACGACCTATACCTGCAGAGAATTAAAATTTATGGACTAAATGTCATTAATGATTCTTTTCTATCCCCCTCAAATACTTTACTTCAGACACCTTCAACATTATCTTCCCCTCCGTCGGATTACAATAGTTCCAGTGAGGGAAACAATTGTCAACTATGCTTTGGATGCAGTACTCAACTAAATTGCCAGTATATGCTCTTAGTTGATGGAAATCATTGGCATCCTGGGTGTCTGAAGTGTGCTATTTGCACAACTTCACTTGATCATTCGGACAACTGCTTCGTAAGAGATAAAGTGATTCATTGCTCATCCTGCTATAATAGGTAATTTGGTTGGTCTTATAAAAAGTATCAAAAATCATTTTAGTCATGTATTTCCACAATGCACTTCTTGCGCCAGAACCATAACTTCTTCTGATTGGGTTAGAAAAGCTAAAAGTTTGACTTATCATCTTGCTTGTTTTTCTTGTGCTCAATGCAAAAGACAATTGAGTACTGGTGAAGAATATTGTGTCCAAGACAACAAATTACTATGTAAACAACATTACACCGAATTAAATGAAGGCGAATCCAGTCAAAGCAAATCCAAGTCAAAAAGAGTCAGAACAACTTTTTCAGAAGAACAAATTGGTATTTTGCAAACTCATTTTGACATCGACTCAAATCCTGACGGAGGAGATTTGGAAAGAATGTCAGTACTGACAGGACTAAGTAAAAGAGTTGTCCAGGTGTATTTCCAGGTAAATGATTCTTTCAAAAAATATAAAATTGAATGCTTTCATTTTAAATAATCAACAAATATTTAGTTTACTAACAACAAGAACTAAATAATTCAGAGTTTGATTCGTTTTTGCAATAACAAATTCTTTATATTTGATTGAGATTATTGATATGAAATTTTAAGATCAATAAATATGATAGAATTATGTGACTTTTTCGAACACAGGTAGAATAGATTTTAACACGTGAACAACTTAAGTAATTTGAAAGAAGGATTAAAACGCTTACATTTCTTAGAACTGTTTATAGCATATTTTATCATAAACATGATTAAAAGAAGTGTTTCTGCAAAAATGGAATGTGATCTCTAGATAACCATTCGTGGTATCAAACTTAATATTTGCAATAGTCTCTCCTGATATCTTTTAAGATCTTTAAAATGAAGTGTTATATACTTAAGTACATTAGGTTTAAAGATTAATTAAGTGATGAATTTATGTGTGGTGTGTGTTTGTATTTTTTACAGATGAATGATGTAAGATTGAAAAGATAAATTGTTTTGGGTAATGATAAGAAGAATTTAGTTTGATTTTACTGTTCATGTATTAACGTGATTTTCGGCCCTAAATTATTATCACGCACTTTTTGTTCTGAAACAAGGAACTAGGACACCAAAATACAATAAAAGTTGGTCAAATATTAATAACGATTTGATAGACAAATTGGTAATCTTTTATTTTTTAGAATAGCAGAGCACGATCAAAGAAAAATTCAGCAATCGGTAAAGGAAGATGTTCAAGTGACAATAACGATGATTTATCATTGAATAGTGCTAGATCTATGCTTAGTCAGACCATTAGTTCTGAATCAGGTCGTTCTTCTCCTGGATCAATTTGTTCCCCAAAAAGTTTACAAGATTATAACATGGATACGTCTGGACCAATTTTAAATAGTGTCCAAAGAATGATTGACAACTGTCATAATATCGGAGTTTATCATAACCAATCCAATCACCATTGATCTCTTTCTCAAGCCCAGATCTCGAAGGAGTCAACTTAATTCTTTATAAATAATGTAAAAAATCTTCCACCATCTAATTCGATGAAAACATTTGACATGTTTGTTAATTAAATATAAGTATCAAATTTAAACTGTTTGACAAGGAATGAAAGTGTTTAAATTAAGTTAAACGACTTTTATAGTTGCATCATCGTCAAACATTATCACATAATTTTCCTTGACACGTATCGGTGATAAGGTTATTTTACAAGTATATATATTATACGACACTATTAAAATGGCGTTGATCATCGGAAGTATACTTTTTCAAGATAATCTTGTACGTAAGCAAATGAAAGATAAACAACTAGGCGACAACTTAAAATGATAACAAAAATATGGAAGGTATCTGGTGGGTAAAAAGTATTTACAAGAATCAATCTCGAGTTTAGATTAGATTTCAAAAATTATAGGGAAATATGTGCTTTAATAAATCACAATTATGGCCAGTTAATGTCTCTTTTTAGAATGTTTTGTAAATTTTACTAACTATTATTAAAAGCAAAGTTAATTCTCAAAACAAAGCTAATTTTGAAAACAAATTTAATTTTGAAAACAGAGTTAATTTTGAAAACAAAGTTGATATACAAAACAATTCTTCATTTTATACATTTAAAAAATATAATTGTGGCAAGAAGATAATTATAAAGATGGTAAGACTAGTTTATTAATAAAAATTACTCCGCAATTGGTTGTGGAGGGAATGTTTTCATGGCCAAGTCATTTGCTTCATCAGTTTCCTCAGTCCCTTTTACTTCTTCGAGAATATTTATGTGTTTAGAGTAATATATCACCCAAATATCTGTCATCATTGATATCAAACGAATACAACAGTATAACAGATGGAGCCTCACTCTTAATTTAGTAGGATCGTAGATTGAGCAATGCCCGTCGCCATCGCCACAAGTTCTATCCCAAACTAAGCATGCACTGTCTATTACTGCTCCATAAAGTATAGGAGAAGGTAATGTTCCGATTAGGGAAACAACAAATCCTTGCAAACCTAGTGAAATTGACCTGGTTTCTGGTGGAACTGATCTAATTAGCAATAACATTCCTGGAACGACCCCAGTTCCTGCCACAAATCCACCCAAAATAACAGTTACGAAGAAAATCTTGGTCATCCATTCGCAATCATCTTTGCAAAATTCTTTCTTCACAATTGAGCCAGGCGCACACTCGCAATTTGAAAATTCTAATTGGATAGGATTTTGGCTTATGACATTAACTCCACGGCAGCCGGCATGACAAGGACTATAAAATGGAACTCCCGTCTCTGTACAAACAGGGTAAATAGTCGATGATTCACAACTACAGTCAACATTACACGATTCGGTGAAGTTGAAATGAGTTTGTAATCCCTTTGCTCCAACTGAATTGACTATGGAATGACATCCGAGGAATGTTTTACCCAAGAAAAATGAACAATTGATAGCAGAAATAATAAAAACCAAAATTGCTGCTTGTCTACCTAACAAATTTTACAAATGTTAGTATTAATGTAATATTTAAGTGTTCAATATGAGGTGACTGTATATCAATTGCTCTTTACTTTTCGTTCATTCAAAATATGATTATTAGCTAAAAGGCATTTACGTGTCATCATGTTTAGCAATCCTGTCATCACTAAAGCTGAATTTAAAGTGTCTGACAAATGTTTCCAGAAAAGAAAGACCAAGTAGCTAAATTAATTGTTAAGAGTTTTTAGACACCAAGCTATCAGTTGATTTAGGAAATAATTTAGGTGAAAACAAACGGATTGATTCAAGAAAGCCTTCCTAGTTTATCTAATTATCTATATTTCCACCTTTTTTAGTTTAGTAAATTTAATAAATAATTCCCTTATTTCTATATATTGCCCCGCTTTAAAGAGCTCTGATACTTACCTGTCAGTTTATACAGTTTCGTCAAAATACCTCCATTGATCTGTAATGTAAAATTAATGTAAAAGTTAAAAAATACAAATTATGATGTAGAGACAGTTGAAAAAAATAAACTGTTGGTTCGAGGATTCAACAAAAACACTATTAATGTTATTATTAAAGACATTACCAGATACAAGCTTAAATTTACTAGTGTTAGGTAGTTATTAATATTTTTGGAAAATTTTCTTGACTGTCTATCAACTTAATTTAAATTTATTTAAGGTTCTTCCTTAACTTAAAGTAATTAAGTAACTTTAGACTTTTAAATTTACATTAAAAATGCATTTAGAATAGCGAAAGTTGTGAAAACACACTCATAGTTCACATATTTTGACGTTGAAACTGCTTTGCTAAACTCAGGAGTGTACAAGAATATGATGAATGTCAATATCGCCCAGAAATATGTAAGAATTGTATCTAATATCAATGCGATTGCTGATCAATTTCACAAACAGTATTTGCTTCAATATCACAGTATTTATGTTGAACCATCATGAATTATTATTTTATTACCCGTATTAATTTGTTCAAATAAACGTTTTACTTTTAAAAAAATTTACTTACAGTACCGGAAGCGAATCCGAACACACCGAAGCCTGCGATAGCTAAATGGACTTTGTATTGTGGGATTCCATAATGATTTTCGAGATATTTTGGTAAAAATACCATGTAACCTTTGAACGTAAAATGTTAGTATCAATGTAATATTTAAGTGTTTAATGTTTTTAAGTGACTGTATATCAATTGCTTTTTAGTTTTTGTTCATTCAAAATATGAATATTAGCTAAAGGACATTTACGTGTCATCATGTTTAGCAATAATGTAATTACTCATTCATTTCAGTTCACAACACCGCACTCAATATTTGGTGTTATTCATTTAAAATGGCCGAGAATTCAAGAAAAAGAGATAAAGAAACAGATTGTGCATTGAGCGATCATTTAGTACGACAAGTAGTTCGGAGGAGAAACCTATTGTCAAGAGTATCCCTTTTGGGAAAAGTAAGCCGTTTGTTGATAGAGGTATGCTAAATAGTCTATTAATTTATTAATCATTTCCTTTAGTAAATTTAAATGCGGATAGGGAAAAATGTGCAGAAAATAAGGATGTCTCGGTGTCAGTTAGTAAGCTAATATAATTGTTAAATTATATATTTGCATTAGATCCTAAACAAGAACATGAAGAAGAGAATCTTGCTGTTGTTGCCGTCAAAATAGCTCTTATGTCTGACACGGATATTCCCGTTGTCAAGAACAGTACTAAGACTGGTGTGAATAGTATTCTCTTCAATAACTTTGGACTAACACTCCCTATCAGAGCTCAATTCTTTGGTGGCGTACTTCCTGGGAGACTCCAAGTTACACCTTCTGGAACAGATAAAAGAGATTTATGGAAGCAATTTATCGGATCTTTGAAGGACAATGGACGTGAATTGGTCCAATTGTGGGAAACCTTATTGAAAGAAATCACGGCATGTAATGGTTTTGTCAAATACTTGACAAGAATAGAAAGTGGAGACAATGTCATTGGAATTGAAGGAGCATATGTGAAGATGGCATGCCAAGCAAGAATAAACAGCTCTGGAATCTTTTCAACACAAAAAGAATCAATTGCAGTGAGAAGGTCCCAAATTGTGGTTACATCTTTATCAATCCGGATATTACTGAAGCTGAGTTAAAAGATCCAGAACTCGTTAAGAAATACATTCTGTATGTAGGTGAGAGTGTAGACATGATACGTCGTATGAGCCAACACACGTATGATTACACAAAAAGGTTCAATGTCAAAGAAAAGGCGATGCACAAAGTTTTCCCCGCTGGTAAGGAAAAGGTCGTCTGGAAAAAGACTTATGGCTCGGAAGATCATGCCTTGAACATCGAGGATATCTTGACTGACCACTGCCACAAAACTACAAATTCCGACTCCGGAAAGCCAACTTACGACATTGTGAAGCAAATGTTCCTAGAGAAGAACAACCAAGTAGCTAGATTGATCCTTCAAGAGTTTCTAGATGTCAAGCTACCAGTTGAATTAAGAAAGCCTTTGGATGAAGAAAAACGGGCTGGTTCAAGAAAGTCTTTTAAATCTAGATAATTAACTATATTTCCCACCCTTTTTTTGTTGAATAAATTTAATTAATAATCCGCTTATTTGTATATATTCCAACCTTTGAACGCTAAAATATCACAAGTTCTTCCCAGCACAACTCCTAAATAAACCTTGCTTTGAATAACAGGTTTGTAGGAAACTACAAATTCCTTTGCCTTTTCAGATAACGTTTTTGTGATTTGATTCTCCTCGGTATCTTTTACAGTTGGCTTATCAGATAATACTAAGCCTTTTTTTTCTTTCTTTTTCATATCATCTTCCAACTCTTTCGTTTTATCAACACTTTTTGCAGTCGGATTTGGGAAGAAAAATAAAGCTAAAGAAGGAATTAATGTGACGATTCCAATAAGTAAAAATCCAAGCCACCACCGACCTATCCAAGTCTAAAATGACGAACATTAATATGTTTGTTTGTTGAATGTAATTATTCCATAAATGGATGCTTGATGTAGTGAAGTTTTTTGACTTACCGGATCTTTGGGCGTCAAACCAGTTGGAACGAATGATGTGTAATACTAAAATAAACAAACATGAGATGACTCAAAGTACAAACAACATACAATCTTGTTCATCATTGATCCTAAAACGAATCCGCAAATTGGACCTAAAATTCTAATAAAAGAAACTCCCGCAAAATAAATTGGCATAAGAGACTTTTTCTTGATAGTGTCATCAATTAGAGGAATTCCTAAACACCATGGGGTTGAGCGTCCTAATCCTAAGACTAGCAAAGAGCCAAATATAATTAACAAAGCTCCTACATTTGAATTTGCATTTTCACATTTGTATTTAAACAAAACATCTCGTAGATCATTTACTAAATTAATAGAACATTTAAAAATAGAAATTATGATGTTAAGAAAGTTGAAAATGAGGTAATAAGTGATAGATGTCTTAATTTTGTTGCAAAATCTTATGATTAATGGTATTAATAAAAAGAGTAATAAATAGATCAAAGTGATTACTGACCAATTTGTCAACATTATTTGAAGGAACATCATCTTCTTTACGTTGAATTATCGTTAACTATTTATCTTAAGCCATTTTAATAATTTTTTTAACTTACCCAATTTTCCACAAAAAGCAAATGGGGCAATTGCGGCCTTTCTTAATGTCTTGATATCTTGTTTCATATTTTGTTTTCTATTATTGGCATACTTCTGAAGTTTATTCAACATCGTTTTGTCAGTAATTTTTCCATCTAACCATTTTGGAAAAGAAGTAAATATATCAGTTATTAAGTCACTGTCAACGGAATAAGTGGTTTCACCTCCCTGATTTTCCTCTCCCACATTGTCATTTTCACTAATACTTTGATTGTGAATTTGATCGTGATCTTTTGAATACTTTAATAGCCTACTTTTGTCAATGTTTTTATGGGTTCTTATTTTTTCCTCAATTAAATGCTTTAAATCATCTGGTATCCTTTCCATAATAGGAATATAAGTCATGAAATCAATGATGGATGCTTCTGTTGATATCAACAAATTTGAAGGCATTAATTGAATTTCTATCTTTGTTAAATTTAGCTTAGGTTGTTGGACGGGAAATATGAAGTTGGGCATTGCAATTGAGATGTGTGCCAGTGCAATCAAAATAGTCCCGAATCCAATCCATTTCGCACGGTTTGATAATCCACCATAATATGAGACAAAAATAACGCTAGGAATATAACCCATGTCACTTGCTGAAACAAGAAAACCTGACACTTTTGAAGGTATTTGAAATTGTCTTTCAATGGCTTGAACTGCCGATACCAAATATGAACCACCGATGGATTCTAAAAAATAAACTAGGACAAAGATCCCAATAAAGAGATATAGCCTTGCGTCCGCCATAGTATTCTAAAATATTATAAATTTAAAAAATACAGAATTCAATCATTAGTGATTTTTGAAATGATATTTTGATTCATCTAATAAACACAACACAATTCTATTTATAGATAAAGTACATATGCATAATAAGTTAATATTTTATTTTTGCAGTATGGTCATTCAAAAGGTCTATTTTGTATAAGTATTACGTAAAATATAATAAACAAACACGTATGAAAACAATCAATTGGTCAAACAAAAATAGCTTGATTTGAATCAAAATAATATACACTAAATACACTGAAGTTATCGAAGAACAACGTGAGATTCACATCATTTGTAGATTTGTTTTGACATCAACCAAATATTTAAAAAAACTGCACGCTTGCTAAACCATCCTATTATTTAAATTATAAAGTATGCTATTATCTAAATTATATAATATGTTTTTAGCAATACCTTGAATATTGAAAGACCTTGTTTTAAGTGGTTTAAACTCTTAGATCAAAAAGAATATTTACTTTTAAAATGTCTTACAAAATTACGGAAACATTGTCGTTTGCTAAATAAGTTTACTTTGTATAAATAAATTACAAAAGTGCATTTCGTTTTTCCATCTCAAAAATAAAGTCATTTTTTGGAAAATACAGAACAAAAACTTTTTAACTGATCCAAATAGATGTATGACTGTTTTGTATTTTGATGATCTACTAACGCCACAAAAATTCTCTCATATTTAATTATAGTCGATTTATACAAAGGAAAGACATAGGTATTAAGATTATGGTGGATTTAATGTTAATTCATTTATGCAAATCTGGATAGGTACAAAAAACAATTGGAATATAAATGTGTAATACTGTTTTTAGTACATAGAAGCGCATATTATGTGAAATCAAAAAGAGAGTCTGGATAGAAATATCAGCATAACAAATAAAATAGCAATAATTGATACAAATAACCACGCCATCATCAAAAGGAATTGTCTTGTCAATACGTTAACACTTCGCGCAAAGGTTAAAATGGTGATGGTATTGAGAAAGGATCTTGATTAAATGACGTCTCCTGCAGAGTGTATGTCGACAAGTTACGGCAAAAGATTACACGGATAAAATGGGGCAAAGGATTAATCTTACTTTACAACCTTCTATTGTAAATATAAAGTTATCATTCAGTATTAAAGATGGTTTTTCTTTTACTAAGATGCACGGCCCTAAAAAGTTCTCCTTAAACAAAAACAAAAATAAATGTATATGATAATCAATTAAAAGGCTTTAAAAGATTCATATTTTTGTGAAATGACAAATAATATATTTGAAGAGTATCTGTGAACAGTACAGACCAATTTTATCAATGCAAAATTAGTTACCTCTTGCCAACTAAACACTGACACAAACCGATTTACACAAAAATAAAGATAAACGACTAAAGCTTTACTGACTTTAGTAATGTAATATAATGTCATATACTTTTGTAAACAAAAGAAAACTGTTTGTAGGAAAAGAGTAGACAGAAAAATTAAAAAGAGATAAAAAAGAATTAAATAATAAATTTGAATTAGATTGTAACTATTAAAGAATTACGAAAGGCAGAAAATGTAAAATCAATGAAGATAGAGTGTATTTATGTCAAGTTCATGGAGCAAAACAAAAGACTTCTGATTACCAAATTCAATATGTGTCTATTAACTATAATTTAGCGAAGAGTTGCTCACATTTTTGGTATTTCTCCAACCTAGTGTAATACCGCCTAAATAAGTACTAGCGTGTAGATCTATTTAAGTTATTTAATTATATTTTAAATTAATTTAAGTTATTTAAATATTTTTATCGTTTTTGTAGAATAGTTGTTCATCCTAATTATTCAATTATTAACAAATTCATCAATTAAAAATAAATTTCTCATATAAGTGGTTGATCGTTGAGAAGTGAACTGAAAATGTGAAGAAAATTACATGTTACTAAGTTCATCAAATATTATTGCTAACTTTTTTACGATATTCAAACTTGATAAGATACATACTTGTGATGAAGTGGCAATAGTTTGTGTTATTGTATTTAATGATGACATAAATATATTGTCGAATGCTTTTTCATAAGTAAAAGGGAAATAATAATTATTGTGCATACTTGATGATGCATTTATTTCAATTGAATTAAAGTTTTGACACATAAATGTGGATATCACTTTTTGTCTATTTATGAAAAGTGAGCAATTGGGAGTACAAATGTTTTACACATATTTTTTGCCAATTGTTTATTGAATGATCAGCGTGTGTGAATGTATGTGTATGAATTGTAGTAGGTATGAACTAAATTTGAATTGTTTGAGTGTCAACTTCCGTACATCTTTCAAAAGTTAATTATAAATTAAATATAAAGGCAACAATTTTGAACCTGATCATATATTTAGTGTTCAAATTTTTGATCATAAATTGTTTGTCGAATTCGGAAAATAATTGTCAGTTTGTGTATAAATAACCCTTATCTTTTTCGACACACCTTACTTTAATAAAACACAAAATAAAGACAAAATATAAACAAACAATTGTATAAAGGAAATGGAGTAATATGTATTGATCATAAAGCTATATTCTTGTAATCAGTTGCTTTTAACATGGTGAAACCAAATTATCTAATTACTGGAGCTAGTCGCGGTATAGGATTTGAATTAGTAAAGCAATTGAGTGCTTCTGACAATGCTAATCATATTTTTGCAACCTGCAGAAATCCTGAAAGTTCTAATGCTCTTTCTAAACTAGCTCAGACTCACAAGAATGTTATAATCATTAAACTTGATGTTACTTGCGACAAGGAAATTGATTCTGCTACCAAAATTGTTACTGATATAGTTAAGGAACAAGGTCTTAATGTTTTAATTAATAATGCTGGAATTTATGACAAATTTGGAGATGGATTTTTGAAGGATCCAAGATCTGAAATAACGAAAATTTATGATACTAATGCCATTGGCCCATACATGGTTATGAAAGTATGTTCAAGGTTAATAAAATTAATAATTTAATTTAGGGTTTTATTCACTTGCTTAAACAAGCCGCTTCTGAAACCTATCCATCAATTATTCTAAACATCAGTTCCGGGTTAGGTTCAAGTACATCCGCCGAAAGATTTGTTACTTTGATGCCACGGGATTCAATTAATATCCATTATGGAGCAACTAAAGCCGCATTAAATCATTATGTTAAAACATCATCTCTTATTTTAAAAGAAGATCATGTAAGTGTTTTTGCTATGTGCCCTGGATGGGTTAGAACTGACCTTGGAGGAGAAGATGCTGATTTAACTCCTGAAGAATCTATTTCATCCATTTTGGATACTTTAAAGAATAAGCTTACTCTTGAAAGATCCGGAGAATATGTTGACAATAAAGGAATTATTATTCCATATTAATTTGCAAGCACATCATTAAAATGACTAATAACTGTACCTGCTTATGCCAATTCAAATGATGAATTACTTTATGACAAATAGTAAACATATTAAGCATTTATTTTGATGAAATCATTTTAAATATATATTTTGTTATGATATAAATTAATTTAATCACTATAATCCTTGGTTTTTTATATTATTTTTTCGGCAAGTGCAATAAGGCTTTACATACGGTAAAGTTCTATCCGCCAAAAATATTCAATACATTTATGTTAAAAATATTTTCTACGTAACGGATGTTCTACAACTAAACGATATTTGAAAGGTAACTAGGCGGATTTTGTGATTTGGCATGTGATAAAAACAGTTTATGATGATATATTTCTTGAGTAGGAGAGAGGAAAGAATACATCTGATAAACATCATCCCCTCATTTTCAAGAACGAATTGCGTGGACAGGAAAAGTATTGTCTTTTGATGTCTGAAATAACATATTTAAGCGAATGAATTCTTCAAATATCAGCACAAAATGAATAAATCTGAAATTATTAACTACTATTGGGCCCCGATAAACAAAATGTTCTTGCCAGCTTCGCTACAAGTTCAAATATGTTTACCGTTTTTTTTGATTCCTAACTTTTACTTTCTTATGGTCGCTATGACTAATGAAAGTATTAAAAAAAGAACTTGGCTTAGAAATGCAATGTTATATTTTCCGATAATTATTTTGACTACTGGATTTGTAACACTCGCAATTCAGTTTCTATATTTGTCTACATATTTTTCTGGCGGTTTAATGAATGTTGAATTGTGCTCCGTCTTAAGAACAACTCAAGCCTTTTTGAGAGCTTTGGTTGCTAGTTCTCCATTTATATTCAGCGTATTCAGGTATAAAAATGTTCCATTTACTCATATTTTTAATTTTTAAGGTACATGAGAGTCTTCTACAAAATAAGATACGATACGTTGATAGCAGTTATATTAATGCTGTTTTTGAATGGAATAACTTTAGTTTCTGTCATTGTAAATTTCTTTAGTCCTATGTCCGCCTCAATCCACTTAAACGATGAAGTGTGTACGTACATGCGCATTTTCAAAAGTAATGCCATTGCAACAAGTGTTGAAGTTTTGGCCTTTTCAGTACCAATAGTATGTCCTATTTTGGGCGTTTTAATAAATATCTTATTTTTACACAAACTTCGCATGCAAACTTGCGATTCGGGATCTGCAAATACATCAAGAGTTAACCGAAGTGTTGCTATCAATCTTATGTGCAACAGTATCGAGCCGTTCCTAGCACAATTCCCCAGTACACTATATTTTATACTAACCGATCAAAGTAAGTTAAATCAATTAAAGGTAAATAATTTTCTTTACAGATACGAAAAGTTCGTTTATCGTATGGAGATTAATTGATGGATTAACTTGCTTTAGCTACGCATTTAGCACAATTGCGTCAATTATTCTTATTAAGGATATTCGTCAAATTTATGTAGAACATAAACGTTATGCCTTGGCATCCGTGTCCAAAATGTTCCATTCTGATTAATTATATACTTTCTAAAGAAATGTCTATGCACTTTAATGGTACTTTGAGAATTTTAGCAAATGAGCACTTATATTATTTTTATCTTACATATAAATAAATTTATTTTTTATTTCCCCATTATTCAAAAGGTTAGCCCTGAGGATTAATAAATATATTAAAAGAATTATAAAAATAAAGTAAAATGTGTTAACGGAAAGACGGATTATGTATTGATTAAAAATAAAATTTATTTAAGCCATTTTTCTAAATTAAGAAACTGAAATAGCACTATTTAGGTAATTGAATAGTTTATTTTAAACTACATAATATCATCTTTATCGAGACAGAACTCGTCGTTTATAGAGCTTTACGATTTTATCTCACAATTCTTGTTGAACGTACTAATTTTCGAATATCTTAAAAAATATATTTTCTCTTGTACCATTGTTCCCACAAGACAAATGTAAGTTATCTATTTATTATTTCCTTTTGCGTCACTTTAGATCATTCAATAGACTACAATTTAGCCAATAATAATAAATAATGCCACACTAAGATATAAAGGATTAATTGTGTTGTAACAAATTGGAAATTTCATAAAACTCCCATTAAATTGTTGTATGGATGAAGAAAGCGAATCTGGAACATTTATTTTGGTACTTTCAGTTTTTCTAACAAATCGTCCAATATTGCTTGTTATTTTTTTTAATAACTTTTTATATTCCATGGAATTAGTTCTTTATAAACCATCTTTTAAATTTTATAAACAAGATAATGTTTAACGGTGGAAAAGTTTCAGAAATGACATTTAATTTGTATATAAGTAAAAAATTTTAAAAGTTACAATCTGTCTTTTTAAAATTAACCGGAGAATCAGATGGTATGAAGTCAAATGTTCATATATAGTTATTCTACTTTGAATAGTCAATTGCCATACCTTTGAATGATTTGGTACATTGCCAATTGGTGTTAATTTTTGACTTTTGCTATAATAGTGAGTAAAAGTTGCAGAATCTTCGGTAAAATTGCAATGTCATCTTGTCAATACTAATATTTTACAAGTTTTTGTTTGTAACTTGAAAAGCTAATTCTTACGAATAATCCAAGAATGATAAAAAAGTATAAGAGTTAAATTGACAAAAATCTTCCAGAGGCAAACGAAGTTTTAAAGTGATATTCATTATCCATAAAAATATATAAATTATTTACTGCTGGTTTCTGATTGAACTTGCAAAATCATCCATTTTGATGTATGAAATTAAGAATTGAAGGCTGATAAACAAGATTCAATTTAGGAAAACCATATACAGTCTTAATCGAAAGTAAGTATTTATTTGAATATATGCTTATATGTGAAATTTCACTATGAAAATTTAAATTCTCAATAATTACACTGGTCATAGCGTCTTTAATTAAATTTTCGTCGATTCTTGAAATAATGAATTTATGTCCTCTTTCAAAATTAAAATACGAAAAGTTTGTTTCTTTTTCGAACGGTTCCCAGTATTTTCCTCCATTAAGGTAACAACATAAATAATGGCACCATACAGATTTGAATTTACTGATTGAATAGATAGGAAAATCAAATAAGCAATTTGGGCATTTTATTAAATTATTGATAAAGAATGAGTTGATGTCTCATTTATTAACTATGAACCAAATTTGATTGTTATTAAAAAAGAAATTACAGATTCAAGCAGGTATTTGATATTCAAATTATTAAGTATTTAGAAAAGTCTCGAATAGTCACAGTTAGTTATTTATTTACAATGCCAATTAAACAACTTTGTCACTAAAATTAATTGCTTTTCGAATTGATAATTATTTGGTAAAAATGCATTATACATTTCCGATCTAATCTGTATATATGCAAAAATATTTTGAAATACATCAAAAAGGCATTAACGAAAACACTCTCACTAGCACCTTTATAAACAACACACATCCATTTGCAATTAAATTTCCCTTTCTTTGTTCAATATTGAAGATGAACTTTAGAAAAACGCAATCTCAGCCAACCTGATAATTACTATAAAAATAAAAAAAATTATTGTGGACATTTTAAAATAACTCTTTATTATAAAACGGTCAAAAATTACGTTTATTAAACTAACTCTACATGATATCTGACTTATTAAATTGTAATAAATGCGTAATGTAATATTTTTTTCATAAACTTCAATTAAACGTTTAAAACGCACAAATTGTAATCATATTTCAAATAACAAGACGTCTTTTTTAGCTCATATATCAGTACTTGCTTGTAATAAATTTTTACATATTTTTAATGGTGTAAACATTAATAAATTTTATAATAAAAAACATTTATTTTTTTAAATAATTGTAACAATTAGTATCTATGTCACCTGCATAATATTTTAAAATAAAATCCTGACTAAGCTTATGAATTAATAATGTATTTAAGTATAGATTCTCATTTAATTTGTAATAATTACTTAATGCTAATAAGTTCTTACATATGACTTAATACATGCGTTTTGTATATACTTTTAAAGCATCAAATGACATATGCCAGTTTTGGCAAATTACTACCAATCTTTTAATCCTTTGCCAAATAGTACTTTTAATCTTACGGCGGTGAATTAAGTTCCAAATTTAATTACATGAGATTAGAAGTTTTTGTCTTTCAATTATTTTAAATCCAACAACTAATCATTTTCATTTTTAGATTAGCACAAATAAGACATCTTTTGAAGATAAAAAACTAATTAACATGACATATTTTAGAAAGTACCTTCATCATAATCTCTTAACTTATTATCTCAAAGATTAATCCTTGTATAAGCTTAGAATAATTTATTCCTTTTATATTAAAAAATATCAAAGGTACCTATTATGTGTTTATCCGGGTATTATTAAACCATTTCCATAAATACACATTTATTGCCACCTGCTAGAATATGGCTTTCCCTATAGAAGATACCGCTGCATAAAAGTATAATAATACATGTTATTGTGCCGTAACTTAAGTTGCACATAAATAGTAGATAATAATTTGCTTCGGTTTTAGGTAAAAAGCTATATATTGCAGGTAACCATGCCATTCATGTTGCAATTTAAATTCATAAGAAAAATTACTGATGTCGATCATACACTTTTTACTTTTGGTTATACATTACATTTAATATTATTTCAAATTATTGTTTCCCTTTAATCACAGTTAAGATGCCATAAATTAATGTGTTTAATATGTTTTTATAAATATCTGCGTTATACAAAATTATCTTCAACACCACACTTCACAACTTTTGGCTAAGATTCTACATCCTATACGTAATTTTAAATAAATGCATGCCCTACAGATTAAGAAGATTACTTTTTGTATTGATTATGTTAAATTGAACAATAAGCTAAATTTATTATTTAAACTTACGTGGCTTGTTATTTAGGTGTAATTATTAGTTTCAAGAAATATTTGTTTATTTCAAATTTATGCGCTATCAAACATATAAACTTGGACTTAGAATTCCCAGACCTTTAAAGTTATTTAATTTTTTAGTAAACATGGAATTTTACCTTTAGCTAGGATTAACAATAAACTTTAAAAAGAATTAACTTATTAGAAGCCTTTTGATTATTTTATAACAATTTCCAAAGCCATAAGTTATAAAATAATATCTTTTAGTCATAGAGATTCACTTTTTATTATACGCAATTGTTGTTCGATGTTATTTTAATATTAAGAAGCGTTTTAGATCTTTTGCTATTTTATTTACTTCTAAGAAACAAGTAAAATGAAAAATCAACCACCGTTTTTGCATAATCCTTTGCATGATTTTTATCAACAGAATATATCTGCTTACCACCAACTAATAAATTCTAGGGGTGGAATGGAACATTTAAGAAATGACTTTATGAGACAACAACAATTGAATCACAACATTAGTCTTATGAACAATAACCAGTTTATGCCGAATAGAGTATTTGAAATTCCTACTTCTAATAATTCCCACGGTAATTTGTTAAATTATAAATAGCATTTATAAATAATGTTTAGTATCCGTCATAGCACCACCGCCATTAGAAAAGAAAAAAAATAGTAGCGAAAGTAGCAAAGGCATCAAAAAAGGTAAACTTAAGCCCAAACTAGAAAAATTACAAACTCAACCATCATTATGTCCTCCCAAATCTCAAGGCTTGCAAAATTTCCCCCCAAACGATGCCAATTTGGAAATACTTATGCGGTATCAGCGCATCAATGAAGAACATACTAATGGAATGGATGGCCGTTTAAATAACCAAAACAACATGCCAAGCAATTTCAACGGAACAAGTCCAGTCAATTGTTATTTTAGAAACACGGAGAACCTAATCAATGCGCCGATCCATATACAACATCGAATAAAATCAAGAACAGATGAAATTCATAATTTATTAGATTTCCGTTTCAATCACTCAATTGATTTTGCGCAGAAGTTTTCATTTTTTGATTGCTTGTCTCTTCAAGATAAGATAATTTTGATGGAAAATGTTGACCGTGTCCTTGTTTTAATTGATGATGTTAACTCCTTTTACAACCACAACAATTTAGCAAAAATTATCAATATCAATATGCAAGCTGGAAATGTATTAAAGTTTCCAAGTCTTCGCAATCCATATGCATCCTTCGATATATTTACATTCTACAACGAATTCCAACCTAGTCCAACTGAATATTGCATAATAAAGGGCTTAATTATGTGTTCGTTTGAAACCAAACAACTTTCAGCCACAGGACAAGCAATTATTCAGGAAAACAAGACACAAACATTGAATGTTGTTTATATTTATATGTGTAAAAGTTATGGCAGTCAAAAAGGACTTGAAAGATTCCAAAAAGTTACTAATGCTGTGTCGGAAATCTTTAAGTATTGGGAAGCTATCCATGAATTATATGAGTCTCTTAAAAGTCGTATGGGGAAGTCGTATTAACTTAATTATTTATCCAATTTGCAATTTCCTTATATCATTTTTTTCGTTATTAAAACACAAAAAGTTAATTTAATTGTTTTTCTACATTTCGCAATCAAAATAAAATGGACAATAAAGGTATTTATGGTTGAATATATTTGCCTAATTACCCATATAAGTAATATTAATATACTGTATGCATTTATTAATAAAAATTGTGTGTACTGATCTTTCTTTGCATTAATTGGTATACAATAAATCACCGAAATTCAATGTCGGGCATAAGGAGTAGCTAATTAAGAAACATCATCATTTAAAATAGCCAAATAAGCTCACAATGAGTTACAATAAGTCTAAAAATTCTGATCATAAACTTTTACAATACTGATCCGAATAAAATTTATTTCTTTAACGCTTAGGAAATATAAAATAACATTAGTTAGCTTTTCTCATTCTCATAATTTGATCTTTTTACACTAACTACAATTATTCGAGAATGTCTTTGATGTGTATTTACATGAACACTTTGAAAATAGTGCATCTTTACATCATTATATACACATTTTGTTTGGATGCAATTAAAAATTACACTTGTGCATTTTTGAGTAAGTAACTTTGTGATGTCATTATTAACCTTCCGTGAACAAACAAGATATACATACTTTTGTATCAAGTTTAGTGTTTCAATTCTGCACGTAGCAATTGGATTATTAAACTATTAATTATTTTAAAAGATAAAAAGCTTCAAATTGGCCATGCTTTGAACACGTTATATTGCTTACAAATATATGTTTTTGAGTAAATTCCCGATGTCTAATTAATGTTGTAATAACTCAGAATAAATATTCAAAGAGGACTATACATTTTCAAGCCAGAAATAGTGCTTAAAAGTGATAGAGCACTATTTGAAATGTGTAAACTCACGCAATCCATAATTTTAATACTCTAATATTTTAAAACTAAAGGCATTCTAAACAAATTATTGGTTGCATAAAACGTTAATTCAGTTTGTTTTGAATAAACATCATTCCTAAACTTATCAGGAAGTCCGATATGGGTTTCTGTGTTTATTTGTAAATGTTTAGTCATGTAAAAAAATGGTATTCCTAAAAGTATTATTAAGTAGATAGCAGGAAAAGCAACAGATATATTTTCTATAAACCTATCATTAAGCCTGTTATTTAAATAATAAGGTGTCACGTGCTTAGTACCTACAAACTTAGTTGATTCGATTCATTATTTACAAACATTGTAGTATTGAGTGATTAATTCCACAGCAACATTTATCAATCCTTGATAAGAAGAATGTGATTTTACATATACATACCCATCTCGTTTATGACTGTTACTTTTTAATAAGTTTGTTGTTATTGACCTTAAATTTGTCAGAGCAAGAAGTGTAAGTACATCAATTGCAAATTAAAATTGACCTCCATATAAAATGTATATTTGCATTAATTTATGTTTATTTAGTGAGAACAATGCATTTCAATGGCTACTTTAACTTCCTTGTTCTGAACATTTTTGTCACGTGTAATTCATCAAAGTTCGCATTACTAATTAGTTCGATGTATATTTATTTTATCCATTCTAGTTTATTCTCATTTTTGATGGCTTTTGAAGGCTTTTTGCGGGATCATTTAGATAGCTGGAATTCATCATCTTCGTCTAGCAGCGAGAATACCGAGATTGTAACGCCGACACCAAGATGCATTGTTTGTGATCATCGAGCAAGTGAGCAAAAATTATATTGTCAGGAAAATACATGCAAAAGCTGTCAGAATTTCTTTAAGAATCAAGTGTCGTTTGATAGAAATTTAAAATGCCAGTTTAATAACAATTGTTCGATGGGCAAAAGTCCTCGATGTAAGAAATGCAGACTAGATCGATGCTTAAAAGTAATGAATCCAAAGCGTATGTTTATCTTAAAATAATATTATTATTTATTTATTTAGAAATGGAATTTTCAGATAGCTTAGTAAGAAAAACTATGAAAAACTTAGCTCAGTTTGAAGCATTAAGTGTAGCTAGCAATGAAGAAAGTGACAAGCAAATTGTTTGTGGACGCAATTGTACAAATAGCATTCCTACATCTTTTAACCATTTTAATCGAGTTGAAATCATACTCCGCAATTTGGGATTTATTGAAGAGAAAAATAAAAGCCAGCGTAATAATTTGTATCCTCCTGCATCCTTCTTCCATAAAGATCTCAACGAAATTTTCCTGAAACCTACTGATCTCTCAAAAGTTATGGACAACAATCAAATAACATGGCCGGAAGAACTGAATAATTTACATAATCGTCGTCTCTTCACAAGTGTCTTTCAAACCCTGTCTTATGTCAAAGCATTTCCTTATTTTGTTTCACTAAGCTTAGATGATCAGAAAGAAGTAATGTATATAACAGGCCCTGTTGTAACTATTATGACAGATGCTTTTTATTCGTATATAATGAATTTGAAGTACATGCAATTTCCTGATGGAATGGTGCCAATTAAAAGTCGAGTAGCGCCTAAAACTCTCGATGTTGAAATTTTTGTAAAGAGCGTTGAAGTTATGATTCGCTTAAAACTAACTAATGAAGAGTTTTGGCTGCTCAAAGGTATAATTTTTTGTTCTGCTGTATCTTCGCGTATCTCAAGTTGTGGTCGAAAAATTCTAAGCCATCAAAAGGATAATTACTCAGGTATTCTTTTGGAACATTTAAGAATTAGGTACGGTGACACACATGGACCCATAAAATTTGGAGAAATAGTTTTATCATTGGATTTCTTATTCAAATATGCCGACAAATTACGGTCATGGTATTTATGTGAAACTATGACTGATAAATTGTGTTTAAATGATACTCAAAAAGATATTTCACCTCTTGTTAATTTAATTACGAAGTAATCTATCTACCTACATTTTAGTCATATTGAGCATTTTTTTTAATATAGTCTACAATATGTGTAAAATCTGTTACTTTGTAAGAAGATAATGCACATTAAAAATGAAGTAGAATGTAATAAAGGATACCCTTAAACTCGCAATTACAAACTATAAATATCTGTTTAATTTAACACGGAAGAAAAAGATAAAAATATTATATGCCGTCATTTTAAATTATTTGCGTATGGTCAAGAATTCATTAACGCAGCGAAAATATTTACATAATGTTTCCTGAGGCTTTGACGATTGCAGTTTGAATTGTTTGAAAAGTTCGTTTTAGCTTTACTTGAAGAATCTTGTACATGATGCTATTGCATTTCTTGCATGAGTTATGTAAGCTTTTACAAATTTAATTGATAGAAACACTTCGATTGTTTCTTAAAGTATTGATAGTTTCAAGAAGACTTGTTTCTTTATTTAATTTGCATAAGAAGAAAATATTAATTAAAAACGTTAAGATTGGAGTTGAAAGTGCTAAAATTTCAACACATCTAGTAAACAAATTATTTTCAAATATACGAATATACGTACATATTTCGTCAAAAATAATAACTGATTTCACAATTTAAAGAAATCGGAAACAACTCCCAAAAGTGATTCCGTTCAAAAATAACACAAGCATAATAGGTATTAAAATATCAAATTTAAAATTGTAGAAAACCCTTATACATTTATACACTAAAGATAAATGGTGGACTAGCAATTAAAGCTCTTAAAAAAGCTTGAAATGTTTTCAAAGTACAACATAATTCAGCATTCATTAAGTTATTAGCGTAATATGTAGATAAATATAGAATTTGAATTGCAATTGTTACGAATCCAGTAGTTAAAGTTACAAAATATACTAATGAAATTCGTTGGCATAATCTCTGCTTAATCTTTCTATTAAAAGGGACAATATAAAGAATGTAGTATAATTGTAATCTGAGTTGATGCAGTTTTGAAATTTCGATTTACAGGAGCTCATTTGTAGTCTGCAATTTCAGAAGTATTCATTCTATGAAAATTATAAATATAGTGCTTATAATAATATGCTATAGTTTGAAAGATATTACGCATCAACATCTTTTGTGCCGTAACAACGAGTAATTGTTCTGTTGTTTTGTGAAGTTTCCTGAACTTATTGTTTTTTAATATAATAAGCTCACCGGATACTCACACGCAAAAGCGTTACACACATCAAAATTTTGCACTAACTACAAAGTGACAATGAGCATACATAAAAGAGTTTAAAGATTAGCTGCAAAAGGCTTTTTGATTTTTCACCTACAGTTCTTATGAACATTTTATAATTTATTCGGAAAAAAATAATTTGTATTTACGTTAAAATACCACTTTTAAAAAGAACAACTGATTAAATATAATCTGCAATAAACTGTTATATCCTTGATGAATTTTATTTGTTATAAATAAACTTGAGCAAATATGTGTAGGTTGGTAAATTCATTATAAAAAGTGGCAATTTCGAGACTTGATCAACAATTCAAAACTTCCAATCAAGTTTAATAATGCAATTCTTAACTGTCGCCGTTTTATTCATTACTATTACTGCAATTCATTCCCAAACATGCGTTGATACAATTTCTAATTGCAATGCATATATTCCTCAATGTAGAGTGAGCTCTTATATATCTTTGATGAAAGAAAAATGCTGCAAAACGTGTGGTTTCGGAGTACCAACTACTACTAAGCCGATTACACCTAAAAATCCTGAACTTTGTCTTTCTCCTAGCAAAGATTTGATATTCTGTGCATTGGATGAAACTTGCAATGTGACTACCGGAACATGCAATAAAGCTACTGGACCTGTTGTTCCTCCAAAAACGTGCAGAGATACAGCCACAAATGTAAGCAAAATACTCTATTTTATTATATTTATTATTTTTATCTTTCAGTGTACTTCTATGAAATCAAATGGTTATTGCACAAATGCAGCTTATTCCAAAATTATGCGGGAGCAGTGTACTCTTACTTGCGGATTTTGTTAGACTATTTACTAAAATTCACTATGCCCATTTAACAATAAAAAATAAATGATTCATTCACCTCTTTGCAATATCTTCATCTGATGACAATGAATATGCGATAATATCTGAAAATAGGTGTTAATTTATCATAATTCAACGATCTGTACTCAATTGACAGATTATCCATCAAATCAGCATTATCCTAAAAACTCAAATATTTCACCAATTAAAGTACGCATTTAACATCCGTGTTAATGTATTTTTTAAACATTTGGTATTTTTAAGTTATTATATGAATAAATTTATATAGATTATGAATTTGGTTGTTTTTAGTTTTACATTATTTATTTTACACGTAAATTGTAATAACGATTATTTAAAGGAGACAACTTTACGATATCAAAGAGATATTGCTACTGCTAAATCCAATTGCTTCAAATGTCCACTAATGAAATGTACAGACCAAATTAAAGCAAGCTGCATAAATAACAAATGCCATTGCCCAAAAGACCCTGTATCCGAACCTGCTTGTTTTTCATTATATTGTGAAGATGGGAGTGAAGCTGAGAGAATAAATGGAGCTTGCAAATGCAAAAACCAAGAGCTTCCACCCAAAATTGACAAAAGTTGCGATAAATGCAAAGCAGGATTAAATCTGTGCCAAAGGAATACATTGCACTATAAATGGGGAATGTTTTTGCAAATAATAACTTTATTAATAAGGCATTAATACACGTTTTAATAACTACTAAATGTCACTAAATATATGGTATGAATAAATGGAGTATTTGGCAAATATATTTGTTTAATATAATTCTAATAAAATAAGACGCTGATTAAAAAAGATTTGGATCTTTTTAAAAGAGACGGGCACTCATTTGTAAATGCTTTTCGTTTCATCAATTTGTTTATAGAATTAGAACATCTAAGTAAGGGCGCCTTTCTTTGGCAATCACTGGGAGCAATATTTTTTGATTTTCTTAAACAACCCGTTTCAATTATTTTTCTATTTCTTTCTATTTTAGAATTCTTTACTAATACTCTTTCTGAATCAAGTAATTTCTTAACTGCTAAAAATGATTTTGATTTTAATGTTTTTATAATTTCGTTACTTTTATTAAATTTATTCTCTTCCTTCTTTACAAAAACTTCTTCAATTTCAAAATCATCATACCCATCCATATCCGGAATTTCTGTACAAATTAAATCGTCTGAATAAGTTGTGTTTAATCCCGAAGTATGTTCTAAAAATATATGTTCTTCCAGGAGTAATTTGGATGAACAAGTTTGTGTACAGTTCGGCATACAACATGGATATAAATGAGCGTTACTAAAATAATCAACTTATTAAAATTAGTTCAAAACGTTGACGTTTATTTAATTTTCCCGCTCTTTCAAGATGACCCTTTGACCTGTTTAAATAGGTTCAATCAGCATGTCGTCTACTTGGCCAAGACAAAGTCCCGCGTAAACTTTTAAATTAACTTACATATTACACTCGGAAAAATAATTGGATATGGGTGAAATAGATTCTATTTGTGAACTAGCCATTTTGAACACATTAATTGAATTCTTTGCTAAGGGAGACATTTTTGAGACAAATGATACTTTTCTAATCATTTAGCCCAATTAAAAGGAATATTATACCTGCAAACAAACAATTAATTAAATATCAATCAACGTTATTTTTATCATTAAAAGCACCCAATTAATGAAGTTAATATATGTCGGACAAATTGTAATAAACACTAACTGATCAATTAATTGTGGAGTTGGTTCACCATACAAGTTATAGAATGGCATAAACAAAAAATGACGAACTACTTGACTACTTTGTAGAGAACATTTTTGAGTTGATAAGAACCCTTATAAATTAGCGCCAAAACTAGTAATACTATCAAATCTTGAACACATATACTACCTGTTCGTATTCTTATCAAAGAACACTACTACGCCCAAGATAGTAACGAAAGACGTGTTCGAACGTTTGTACATTAAAGCTATTATAATTTATTCAAAAATTATAGTGTAAGCCATTAAATGAATGTGATATTTTATTATAGAGAATCGAAGATTATAAATTGAGAACTGATTTGGATTTAGTAGCAAGGCGCATATACCATAACAAATTTTCAACTCTAAACGAAGGTAAGGCGTGTGTAAAAGATCGCGCTTTTTTATGCGAGGTTACTTATAGGACAACACGACAACAATGAGCATAGCTTAAACTTTACGGAAAAGCCGAATTGGATGTTATGACCTGGGATATATGAAGAGCACACTTTATAGGAGTTGCAATTTATTGTTAAAAGTATGTAATTGAAATGCTTGAATCATCTGAACAAACCCACACATCTTAAACTTTTATGATAAAACAATTATTATTTAAAAAGTGCAATTACAGTAAACAAGCGGGAAAGATAAGGTATGTTTTCCCTATTCCAAGGAACGACATCAAATTATGTGGATCGCTAAGCACTTTTACTTTTTATGTGAATATATTTGAGTTTTTGAAACAATAGTTAGTAACTTTATTTATGGGCATCTTATCAATGGATGCATAATAAAAAGTACTATAAGCATTACTATCAGATAAGAATAAATGTTTTAATCTCAGACAATTACTTATATTTGAATCAATTTGTCGCTCCTCCATCATATTCATCACTATATTCATGCAATTTTGGGCGGTGTTTAATGGCAATAATATGATGATAAGAGTAAACCTTTTAATTACTAGTATATGTAATATTATAAGCGATAGAAGCGCCAAAACAGGTTTTGATAAGAGCCGTCAAAGTGATTTCATAAATTAGCGGCAAAATTCAACTATTTCCGTAGTTGTGTATAGTAAAAATAAGTGATTAAGAGAGGTTTAATAAATCAAAAGTATGAAAATAAGAATGTCATGAAAGATGACGGAAAAGGCTAATTATAAAAATGTTTTTGAATTAGGTTTGATTGAAGAATTGGCGGTAAAAGTTTGAATACATTCAAATGTTAAGTGATCAAGAGTGATCTTTATCATAAAAAATCTCTTCCAATCTCTTCAAATTAGATACAACGAGATTTAAAACTAATTTTTAAAGTTAATTAATTTGATTGTTTCAAAGTTTGCCACTAAACAGCAAGGATGAACACCATAATGCAGACAATAGTTGTTACATTTAAGTAGCGCCTATTCTACGTCTGGCGGGAGTCCAAACCCTTGCATGATGGGGGAGCACAGGGAGGTAAATATAATAAAAAATGTTCACTGGCAACAATTGTTAACATCTACATAAGTTCATACTTTCAAACGATTTATCATCTCATGTTCGTCTTTGTTATGAATATTTGAATAGTAAGAAAGAAAGGTTTTTACAAAAACATCTTCTTGTACTTTTGATCGGTATCAAATTTTCAATTCAAAAAGTAATTCTTTTACCCGCCGTTTTTACTTCCTCACATCAAAACAAAGCAAATATTTTTTGTTAAATAACAACAATTCAATTACTCATAAATACTCATACAAATAAAAAAATTTAAAGATCGTAGCTTTTTTTGAATATCATGCAAATACATTAGTAATGAATGATAATAAAAAAAGGTTTTTGAATCATATTAAAGTTAGTAATAATATAATAATCACATACATAATAGTAAAACGTGTTCTAATTAAGCTGAGATATTATTAAACAAATGTGTCTGGCTGATGTCCCGCCATTTTTCCAATGTCCCAACTCGTTCACGTAGTTTTTTGTCAAGGTACAGTTTAATATGGATTTGCTTTAGAATAAAATGAGATAGAGAGGAAGAAGACGAAACGTAATTATGACAGGAATATACAAATCCGCTTAGTCTTGTAATCCTTTATTTCCGCTTCCTCATAGTTATGGCAGCTGGCTTATTGTGGCATGTTCCTTGTAGTTAATATATCATATATATTTACCTTATGCTAGTTTGAAAAGATGCTCCCATATTTATAAATTCAAATAATGCTTTCGCTATTAAATGTACAAAAGTTAGTGTATTATTAAAATGATATTGCCCATAAAAAGTTAATTGAATGTGATTGTTGGCAAAGTCAATATTTAAGGAAACTTTTCTAACAATTCTACTTGCCGCTTTTTAAGTAAACCATTTTGCCTTTCTCATACGTAACCTTCAAAAAATAAGCTTCGTATGTTCAAATTTGGCGGTAATTTTTGTAGATACATGCCATTTAGTATTAAAGTACGTATTAAGATAAATTGTGTGCTATATTGGCGCATTTAAAATTAAGAGATGATCTAAAAGAATGGTCCGAACTAAGAGGTGATCTAAATTAATATTTACATATTATTTATTACCTACTGCCAGATTAGATCAGGAGAGCTATATTTATATGTATTGTCACCCCATAATTGATGGCAATTTAATTTATAAGGTAATAAATTATACAGTTTAAGTTACTACTTTAATTAAATCATCCCAATGTAATCAAGTTAATTTAATGGCAATATAAATTGGACACTTTATGATATGACACCTTAAATAGTTTGTGAAAGTAAGAAGATGCATTTATTCAATTAGATATGTCAATTAGTATTTTATGGTATCGTAAATTATGTAACTAATTTAATGAACTGACGTAAACAGGTACAAAATAGTTACCTTGAATATAATTAAATTTGATTGAGTGAACTTTTATTATGTGTCATTTGTACTTTTTTGTAAAGGTTCATGACCATGCCATTAATGCAGTTGACCCTCACTGACCGTAAAATTATGAAAGTAGTGAAGGTACATTTACCGTAAATTTTATATATCTTACACTTAGTAAAAACACATGTTTCACGAGCTTATCCGGATTTAAAGATGGAATTTCAGTCTGAAAATGTTTCGTGACGCATATTGTGTGTTGTTTTGTAGTAATGGATATGAATTACACACTTTATTATTAATTAAATGCTCCTCTTTTTACTAGCAAATGTGGTTTGTGTAATAAGTTGTTTTTATAAAAAGTGTATTCTCACATAATTACAGTTTTAAATGGATTATTGTGAAGATAACGGAACAAACAGTTTTTGATTGGCTTTATTTATATGCTTAGAAAGACTTTTATTAAAATTTGTTTTTCAGATTTCAGTTTTCTTCTATTTATAAGCAAATCAGACATTGTTTGATTACATTACCTATTGATGGAAAAATTATTAGTATCCAAGTAAATATATGGGTTATTGCATGCATAAATGACGTAAATAGCTAAGAACGTAATTATATATTTTGTAAATTCGGTAGAATGTGATATCAGTTCCTAAATCTCGTTTAACTTTGTCGCCACTATGTAAAGCTTTCAAAGTAATACTTTTGAGTTGCGACTATTTACGCCGACTAAAGGAAAATAGTTTGTTTGGTCAATCGAAAGTTATCTAAAATCATATTTCCATATATCAGAAAACAGTCAACTAATTATATAGTTGAAGAAAAGTGAATTATATTGTGCAATTAGCGTCTTTATCTGATTGTTAACACAAATCTGTCGTTCATATTTTATTCAGTTCGGCACTCTCTTTATTATCTTAAAGAAAAGACGAATAGATGCGAATGACACGACAAAAGTTACATTTAATGAAGCTTGTTGTATAATTAATTGAAGCAATTTGGTCACATTTTGTACAATTGCATACAATTATGTGTCTAGGGGTTTGATTTACAATCTGGAGTGCTTATTTAAGTGATATCCATGTATTTATGATGTATAAATTTGGCAACATGTGATAGTACGTAATAATCAGCTAAATTTAAGGTTGAGAGCATTTTTTGCGCAAGGCTTTATTTAATCAGTGATTATCAAAGAATTGGCGTTTATCTTCTTTTTGTAAACACAATTCTTGCTTAAGCTTGTTGTAAGAAGAAACTGATGCAAAATATTATATAGTGTGATAAGGGAAATATTATTAAGGCGATTGTTCCTTTTTAAAAGTTTTAAAAAGAGCTTCTATATATTTATTTATCTTTTTAAAGGAAATGGGTCGGATGTATGATAATTTGTATCAATGACACGTTTGCACTTATCCGACTTATAATTTTGACACACTGCCAACAAATCTCAATTTTAAAAGCTTTAATGGTTGTTTGAGATTAGGAAACGTTTATTTTTTATTAGATATAAATCTCTAAACAATTTGAAGTTAGCCAATATTCAAAAAATAATTTGTTTTTAATTTTAGAATTATTTAAACTACAGATTAACATCGTTTAAATGGAAAATCAGATATCTAGTGTAAATGTAAGTATTGCGCATATTTATTTTGATTAATTGTTTTGAATAACCATGTAGTACTCGGCAAATTTAGCCTTTCCGGCTCATTCATCAAAAAACAACATCAATCCTTTAACAGCTGAGGAATCAATCGCTCTTCGCAAACAATCAGACACAACATTAAACAGACTTATACTGGTTGCACAGTTATTAGAACATGAAGTTGAGTTTAGACATCGTTCCGAAATTAATGCGGCACGGATTGTCAAAACTATAAGAATAGCTAACACTGTACGTTTTTTATACGTAATAATAACACATTACTCAAATACAATATTATATAATTGCATGTTGATTTAAAGCTTATGAATTGCGGTCATTCACTATAATTGTCATATTTTAGGTTCTTTTACTTGTTATAAATGTATTAATAGGAACTGGAGTTGGAAGCATTTCGTATGACAATATGTATGAAAGCAAAGAAATATGGATCTCAGTAAATAAGTGGCATCTAAAAAATCACACAACGTTACCCTTAATTTTCGGAAATATGAATTTATATGGACAATATATTTGCCTAATTTTAACTGTAACACTTTTTTTTATAACAATTGTTGTGCAGTTTTTACATTGTTGCAACATTCTTCATACCAAAAGCGCTTGCTTGGGATATTCAATCGGAGCGACTTTGTATTTGATTGTGTTATTTGTCGTACAAGTTCATTATAGTTCTTGTCCCTTTTTAGAGACATATGCTAACAAAGAGCAATATTATGAGTCAATGCCAGAGGAAGATTATGTTAAAATTCCAGAATGTTCAATTAATGGATGGGCAATTGCTGCAATTTTAAGTCTCTTTTCATGTGGATTATTTGTTAGTGAAGCATTCATAACTGCATTCTTTAGGTTAGTTTGGCATTCGAAAAGCGTGAAGTTAGTTTAACTTAATTTGACTTTAGAACTGGTGAAATCTACAATCATGACAAGAGAGAAACTGCGAATGTTTGAAGGATTCTTATAGAGAACAGTGATGAACAAGAAGTGACATAATTGACGTGTATTAAAAAGATCTCTATATCGAATAAATAATATTTGTGTTAAAACACTTCATAATTCTTTTCCCAGTAATTGTAATAACAATGATTATATGTGTGAATAAATGGAGTATGTTTATTTTAACAAATTCAAAATAATAAATAATGTTATTCAATCGTAAAAAATCTAATAGCGGCAGCAAGTCTAGATCTACCATTTTCAGATGAATATTCAGTCCCAACAATCGCTTCAATGATACGCTCTCCGAAATGAGAGCGAACTGAATTTTTCATTTCACAAATTGCATTGAATATTGTCCTATCATAACAATAAACGCATCCTGAAGCAAGTGGTAAACAATTCACTTCTCCAACGCATAGAACATTTCTTGACGAAATTTCAGTTTTGGTTAACCATGGAATTACCTCATTGTCTTGATTAGTAACATGTCACCGGTTTATTCTAAAGTAGAAGCAAATTCAGATCCAGTTCTGTTTGTCCTAGTTCAAATCCGAAAATGAGAGCTTGTAGAAACAAACTCTCTTATATTGTCTTAAAATTAACCTCATTATTGTTTATAAAAATCGACAATTGAATCGTTAAAAAGTTATATGCTCTTAAAAAATTTAACAGATCTTATGGCACTTTAGAAATAGTTTCTATTTATGACTTAATACAAATATAAGTTATAAGATTTTTCGTGATCTTTTATAAACATTAATCAGTATCGTTAAATTCTAAGTCATACTTACTCCTGTTACAAGAGTCACAAAAAAGTTGACTTTATCTTGGAAGTGCAATACTATTTTTAAAGTCAATTTTAGGGTGAATGTAAATAAGTAAGGAACCTAATTCTATTAATTAAAGGGGTAAAATAGTTTACAACCATTAATTGCATTCATATTTGTGAAAGTTTAAAACTGTCCAACGCCATACCTTCCCACTTCTTGCTTACCCTACGAATATTTAGCTAGAGTAGTTAGTGTACCATAATTGACATTAATAAAGTCTTTTAGCACTTTGGTTAAACCAAAAGTAATATATAGCATGTATAATAGGCATCAATGTAATGATTTATGGCATGAGAAAAATAATTTGATTGTAATTAATATTACATGATATCAAACTTTTTTGTTCCTCATCTGAAAATATTTATATTAAATGCACTTTTCAAAATGAAATATTACTTTCTTTGACTTTTGATAGTGTATATTTGTGTAGATAATTGAATTTAGAGTAATGTCTTTGAAACTAATTGTGTTCTATGTATTGGACTATATTAAAATTACCATCCTCATTATTAAGTGTGACTTTTTATTTTAAACAACTTGCACACTTTTCTCACCCAATCATCACATTATATATAGATATGAAGCCGATGAAAACAAACATTTTAACTCCAAACATCTGCTGCTTCCATTTCTTAAATCTATAGCTATTAGTTAAATAAATCTCATATTTGACTTTTGAATATCTTAGTGTCAAAGTCGCCTAACTCATGTTTATTTTTGTAATAAAATAATTATTGTGTAGGTGGTGCGCAATGTCTTAGTCGCCTCTAATGATCTTTATTATAAGTCAATACATTTGCCTCCCTTAAATATCACCAAATAAATCTAACATGAGTGTGTTAATTAATTTTTCAAAACCTCATATTATTCAATGCCCAATTTTGCCTTAATTCTAGCTACTTTATTACGATTAAATATTATATTTCAAACAATTATCTAAAAAGAAAATGAGTGATTACTTATAAATTTGTATTATTTTGACTTACAAATTTTTTTTGGAAAGTACCATAACTAGGTATGATGTTATTACAAGCGTGTTCCGCACCATCGAAGCTTAATTTGTGTCTTAATATCAAGAAACAGGAGTCTCCGTACTTGACCCAGCTATCTGGTAGCAAGAATTCGAGCCATACGATTCGACTTGAAAGAGTAAGCCCCCAAAAGAAAGACGCCTTGAATTAAATATTTAATCTTACAAGTATTAGTTTATATTAAAATTGCATATAGCACTGCATAAGAAATGTGGTGTAGAAAATGATAGGCTTATTAAAAGTTAATGTAAGATTAATGAACTAAAGCCACGTCTCTATTCGATCTATTTCAGTCAATTTGTAATTATTTGCCAAAAAGGTATTTTGGAAAACAAATTTATTTTCGACTTAATATAAAATATTCTTAGTTAAGATTTCATGATGATAAGAAATAGCATTGGACGAAATGATAATATTTGTTGCAAAGCTATTTAATACGCTAAACTTCCAGTTCAATTAATTTCATATTTCATTTATGGAGTAACTTAATTTGACAATTCTTTTTGAGAAACAATCAAAAACCACCTAACCATTCGAAATAGCCTTTCTTTATTGTTAGCGTCTGCTGTTTTATTTTTGTTATGCTATAATACTATTTTAGCAAGTAGCTAAATATATTCGTAGTAAGTAAATAAAAATGAAACGCTTCAATTGTCATTATCATCACCTCATCAACCTATTCTTATAAAATAATTTCTTTTAAGGATTTAAATGTATAAGTTTTTTACTGTGTTGCGCAGTCCTAATAATGTCTATGAAATGGAGTCTATGCTTAAAAGGTATACGAGCAAACCATTTATTCAATGTAATTCCATATTAGCAATTCGAATTATGATACCCTCTCCTTGAAAATGTTTGTATAAAAAGACTTCTAATCTTGAATTGAAATAATGTTATATCTAAAGTGTTTAAACTCTCTTTATTTAAAGCATTTTGCATATAGAAATATCAATTTTTTTAACCTTGTCATTATTAATATACGCTCTTTGTGAATAGAAATATGTTTTAATCAAATAAATGTTATTTCAGAATATATTTCCTGCCTGCTTTATTTGGCGTATAAATTATTCTAAACAGTAATTTATTAATACAAAACAAGCAAGAAAATTATTGGAGAAAATAAGAAGCTACACATGTGATAATCATAATTAAAAATGAAGAAGGGACTATTGCAGGTAAATATAGTGAAATAAGGAAGATTATTCGCATATTTGTTTTCAAATATAAACTTTTTATGAAAACATACGTATTTTGGGATATGTTGTTTATGTATGGTTGTAGTTGACGAGAATGTGATATTTCCAACTAGATACTTTATCAATTTTTAATTAAGACTTCTATAAGAATGCTTTTATGAAGATTCGCTAATATTAAGGTGTTTTATTCTAAATAACATTTTCGTAACATTCCATTTTGCTTTAAATAAATAAATGGTACATATTTATGGCAAGCATATCAATCATCTGAATAATCTTAATATTAAGCTAATTAGAAGATTCAAGACTAATTAAAACATTCAAAGCTAATTTTAAGATATAGAGATAATTTGTGTAAACTTTCATTAAAAATTGTTTAATATAGTTTCTAGTTTATCAATTTTTTAATGAAAACAACACTCCCTGCTATTTTCGTTTATTAATCAAAATATTGTGATTAATACATATTTATTTTCCGATTTTAATTGTTTTCATTTACCCCCGACCTCGACTATTTAAGTTTTTAAAATCAATCTTTAACTAAGTATTTTATAATTCATATTGTTTGCACAAAGTTTGGTATCCTTAAAAATGAATTTAGGCCCTTTAAACTTCAAAAACAATTAAAGCATTCAAAATCTTTTTTGAATAAATAAGAGGTAAATATAATTGCCTCAATTATACGGCGCTGCTTGCTAATTAGGATAATACAATTATTTTGAATATTCCCCATTCATTAACGTTTCTTTTTCGCTTAAGTACAAGTTCGAATGGCAAGAATTATTAATTAAAAATGTGTAAATGTATAAAAACATTTATTTCAGAATTGTATTATTTAAGTGCGCAATTTCTTTACAAAAAACATAAGATGAGGAATTAAAAATTCATGACCTAAACTACTAAACATATAAGGAGTTGGGAATATTATATTTTGTAATAGTACTTGAGAAAGCCAATACAATTATATTTTAACAACATAAATGATTAGAGCTGAAACAATATTGTGGCAAAAGTAGAGATAAGAATATTAGATGATGATATCACACCACATATTAGGACTGTGATGGTTTGATAAATAATTTCTTAGGAATTATTAGATGGTTTGGTTATAATGATATAATTAGAAATTTTCCTCATTATAGCATCAATATTTACTATAAAGGGATGTGACATAATTAGTATCTTGATTTAAAAAAGATAAATTTAGATATTATTTATCGTAACTGCGTTTAGTCTGAACTAAAAATAAAAAGCATGGCAAATTTCAGCAGTTTCCTGTAATTAGCTACCACCCTTCGTTTTTTATACAGATTGACAGGATATTATGCCAAGCTTGAGGAACAAAATTAATCAAAATCAAAACAATTATTTTTTGACAGAGATATGAAAATAATAAACTTATGTTTGTTACATATCCTTAAAAACAAACACACCAATGTGCTTGATTTCATTATTAAACGTAGTTATCGTAATAGTCAACAAAGATTTATATTAATATCGCTAAATATAGTTCCTATAATTGATATAATTCATTGGTGATTTATCAACCTTAAACCGTTCCTAAGAATCTTCTTTAATTCTAACCATCTTATGACAAATGAAAAGCATATTTTTTAGTACTCTCTAGTAATGTTTTTAGTAATGTTTTAGTATTCTTGAAATTGAGATATATCTAAAATATTTAAAATGTATTCACAATATACTTTATTTATTTGTCTTTACTAATCAAACTCACATTTTTTTGTAAACTTTAAATAAGTAACAAATAGTTGATATTTGGCGACAGTGTTCCCATTTTTACGATTGTTGCTATTATAAAAAGTATAAATAAGATAAATTCATTGTTATATTGCAAATGCTGCATCTTCTTACTTTCGTATCCTTATTAAACGTATATTTAGTGTCCTTTATCAAATGACGAATCATTAATTAAAGGTCTTCAAGAGAGGGTAAATTGAATTTTTGTTCACACTCATGCAAATCCTTTATTTTTTAAACTAATTTTAGAACAAACTCTTGATATACTGAGTATAAAAAGAAAAGTTAAAACATATGTCGTTTGATAGTTTTGTTTTTAGCTAGAATGTAAACATATTGTCTGTATTTAAAATAATTGTCGCCAAAAGTTATGAGACAACTTTTATCAAGTAACACTTTCAATGGATGATTTCAAATAAATTGAAAAGGAATGCCATTTCTGCAAGATTAATATTAGAACCACTCTTTTACGTCATCATTTGCCCATCTTTGAATGTAATGCGTCACTGCATTAGCTTAAGGTTCGAGGAAAAGTTTGTTCTTTAAAACAATGAACATACCATTTCATAGGTGTTTTTTAAATTAAGTTGAATATTTTAGCATGCTAAAGATTATTTTAAATATTCCAGCATATTTATTTTAAATGTGATAAACGCATAAATAATGGGAAAATAATACGAGAGATTAGTTCATTTTTCGTCAAATACTTCCTACGATGCACAGCTATAACATTTTTATGAATTATTAATTTTGTCTTTCAATTATTTCAGAATTCAAAATCTGTGCCTATTTCCGGTGGAGACGATCATCCGTCCGCAATAAATTTAAATGAATCAAAATCGAGCGAAGGAAATAATTTATTAAGCTTATCCCTTTTAAACACTACTTATAATTCAGGTAGAAGTACTGAAAAGCGAGTATTTTTTAAAACTTCAGATGATTGTAAGTTAATGAATACTAAATTGGCTAATAATTTTAAAAAATGTATATTTAAACTAATCCAAATGAGGGTTAAAGGCTTTCAAAGTCTCGCCAGGGTATCATTATTTTAATAATAAACTCCACTTTAGCACATTTTAACGAGTACACCTTGTTTAAGTCTCTAATTACAGCAATAATCATATATTTTAATATCCTTCCATGTAAAATAACATTCCCATCAAATTTTTGTAATCTCAAAAAGCATATCTGCTATCGTATTGCCCATTTTCATTTTTTAAGCTCATTTGTCAAATAAGTTACAAAGGGAGAATTCAATTATTCCAGACAAAAAGGAGATATTCATAAATAGCTCACTATCTATCGTTAACTAAAATTACACCTCTCATACCTTCTTGCGTTTAAACATAATGAAGGTAGAGTGTGTGAAAGTATTAGCAAATTCGGAGTAAACGTATAAAATATCAAATTAACCTGCCATTTCGGTTTTAAATAAAGAAATAACGTTTAAAATATTTAATTTTTAAAGCTCTACATTTATTAGTAGAAACATATTTCAATTGTTTAGTAAGTTGATAAAACCTTGCGTGCCATTTAAATTTGGATAACTACAACTTCATACATAAATTTAAATATATTTGATTATATTTGTGGGAAAAACAATTGTAAAGTTGTCTTGCACTTTTCAAAGTATATTTTTAATTAACAATTGCCATATCTCTGATTGTTTTTATTACAGTGTCACTAGAATCTATAAACGCTGAAGCTCAAAACGAATTTGGAAATTGTGATAAATCTCACACATCAATTTTTTCTTTTCGCTCCACCTCTCCAGCTGATGTAAGTTCATGATGTAAACTCATACAGTTCTCATAAATACACATCAACTCACTTAATTCACATCAATTATGCCCCCTGTAGTTGCATGTGCCACTTTATAGGAGCTAATAAAAAATATTGAGAAAAGACTTGTTGAAGTATAAGGATAATAAGAGTCATTTAATACGCTCTTTAAGCACATACCTCATTAAAGTGGGGGGAGATAAATTAAGATTAAAAGATATTTTAACCAAAACACATATAGTGCTTCATTTAATAAAAAAATTGTAACGCTATTTGTTCTCACATTACTAAAAATTGTAAAGGAGGCACTGTTTGGTGTCCTTTTATTTGGATTATTTGAAACTACTAAGAGGTTGTCAACACTAAAGACTATTGAATCAAATATTACAACCAAATCTGTATTTTCATCATGATATGTTTTGACTTCCAGTGCACAGAAGTAAGAAAAATGTCGTTAGTAGGTAAACCACTGGTTTACAAAAACTACCAGTCAGATGTCAGATTCCGAAAGAAACAAACTGACATAAACAATTTTTTGGAGCGACCAAGAGGCACTCTCGCCGTCACATATCATCTTGCAGTACTAATAATGGTTTTATTTTGTCTTATTCTAAGTGTATTTTCAACTATTCCTGATTATGAAGTTATTGCCTCAAAGATTTTATATTATACAGAGCTCGGTTTTATAAATTGGCTTATCATTGAATATGTGTTTCGAATATGGGCATCTGGCTGCCGCTCTAGATACAGAGGGTTTTTTGGAAGACTGAAGTTTATGATGAGCACATACTGCGTTATTGGTAAAGTAGGATGATTATGCATCTCATATTTATACAGCTTTTTATAGATATTATCGTCATAATGGCTTCCGTAACCGTATTAATTCTTGGTGCTTCTGGCCAAGTATTTTTGGCGTCAACAGTACGAGGCCTACGATTTTTTCAGATATTAAGGATGTTGAGAATTGATCGCAGAGCGGGGAGCTTTCGACTGTTATGGACGGTCGTGACAGCACACAAACAGGTAATAAAGCTTAGTATAATCTAACTATTCGTTTAGGAGTTGTTGACAGCTGCATATATAGGCTTTTTAGGCCTTATCTTTTCCTCGTTCCTTGTATACTTACTAGAAAAGGATTCAAATGAACGTTTTTCAAGTTTCGCAGATGCCTTATATTTTGGATTGGTAAGTCGAAGGGCATTTACATTGAGTAAGATATCGTCACACTACCAGCTTAGTTCTTAATTTGGAATTCCACATTTATTTAGTTAGTCGTGTTACTTTATGATTCCATAAATAGTTCACAATAAGTAAACAAAATTCGAAAATGTGAACACTTTTATAACTGAATTTCGTTTTATGTGAAGAAAGTATTTATTTTAATTAAAATAATATGTCGGAGGAAGATAATAAAATATTTATCATATTATCCATCATTAATTGTTATCTCATTATAGGTTACACTGTAAGTCTAATGTTGAATTTATATTTTCTGATTGACAAATATGATTAGGTCAGGAGTTGGGTACGGAGATGTGATTGTGGAAACGCCTGGCGGTAAATTCGTCAGCAGTTTTATATGCTTGCTGGGTGTGAGTTTCTTTGCACTGCCAGCAGGAATATTAGGGTCAGGATTTGCTTTAAAAGTACAACAGCACCAACGTCAAAAGCATATCATCCGACGCAGAGTTCCAGCCGCGACTTTAATCCAATGTCTGTGGAGGCATTATTCTGCAGCTCCGGAATCAAGATCTCTTGCGACTTGGAAAATATATTTGCAACCGGTATCAATTCCTCAAATGTTAGTTTGCTTTTAGTTTAATTTGAAGAGTTTATGGGCGTAGTTTAAATATAATTAGTTTAATCTGGGAAAAACACAAGAATTGCACTGCCACTTACCCACGCTAATATTCATTATTTCAGCCTAGTTGACGGCGTTCATAAAAAGGAAAAATTAAAGGTTCGTTCTATTTCGTGCAGAATTCAACGGACAATCTTGAATTCCTTAAAGCGTCGTAGATATTCCGATACTTCTAACGAAGCTATTGAAGGTTCTAAGTGTAAAGATGATAAATATCCGGCAAATTATGATGATAGGTTTGTGGTAGACGTGCTTTTTTGATGGTCACAAACCTTTAGCCTTTTTCTTTCTATTATTTTCGTTACTGTTAAGGTGCAAACTATTTGGCATGTCAATACTTACTAAAATCCTTTTTATATATCGTACAAATGAAATGATTGTCAATTTATTAAACCTAATGCTTCGTTTCAGTGTTAAACCAAATAATGGAATGACCATGCAAAACTCAATCTTGAATAAATTTAGATCTTCTAAAAAAGTAAATCGAAATGAAAACTCAACAGGAAACGGGCGTTCTACTTCCTCGGATAAATGCAATCAACCTACCATTAGAAATTTACTCGTTCCCAAAGCACATGACAACATTTCAATGATGTCCGAGTCAGAATTATCAGAAATGGGAGCATTAGGATTTAGTTTAGGATCTTGGAAATCTAAAACTCGTACTAATCCATCGCACAAACGGCAACACGAGGAGACATTAATGAATCATAAAATGATAACAACTACGCAGTCGATGGCTGCCGATGGTAAGTTGATTAGTTGTTTAGTGTTAATGGTCCTTGTTTTAACCTAATTATGAATTGATGTAATTAACAGCATTTTTTGTTTAAACCACATTAGTCAATTGCTTTTGAATATCTAATTGTTGTTGGAGATTTAAGTTAATAAGATTGAGTTTTGGATATTGAACCGCTGTTGTAAAGTGCTTTTAAATTAATAATTATTTCAAAAATTGACATTTCTTCAGGTAATTATGTAAATAACACACGTCCTCATCGCTCAAAATCTATTACTGATAATGATTCTAACATTGCATCTACTTCAGATGCTTTTCAGCGTCGTTCATTTTCGTGTGAAGATCCATCGGCTGAACCTTTGGAAAAGCCAAGAATAGAAAATGTTCTCAACGACTATACTTTTATGATTGCTCCTATGTATAACTGGTTAGAATCTTTAAAGGATAAACAACGAAACATTGATAATAGTGTGTATAATGGTCCGGGTAATAATGAAGATCCGTTAGCATCTTTATGGGGTCAGTTCAATGCTTGTACATCTCAGCCTCGACAATCAGTTGAATACAATATCGGTATATCTACTAGCCTATCTGTTTTTAAGTTAGGTGTAATCAGTTTATTACACCATTTATTTTCACTTTCCTAAATTTTGTATTTTTTTGTGATTTCTGTTGGTAATTTAAGTAATTAAATGTGGTATATATTTTTTTCATACTACTTTACCTATTTTTTACTCCTATAAAGTTTTAAATTAAGGATGCTTCATGCATTTGTTTTGCACCAGTTTATATGACATCACAATCTCCTAAACAAAAACTATAACTTTTCCTAGCTTTTACAGATGATGAAGTACCTTCTATAAGACCAAAAACGATGGAAGAATTTACTCCTGCTTTGAAGAATGCCATTCGTGCCATAAGGCGAATTCAATTACTTGTAGCTAGGAGAAAAATCAGACAATGCTTGCAGCCATATGATCTAAAAGTAAGTCCATTATAATGTTAATAATATCCATAAATTGATATAGGACGTTATTGAACAACAAACAGCAAGTCATGTAGAGTTACAAGCAAGAGTAAAGCAAGTACAACTTAGGTTGGATTGTATCGTGGGGAAACAAGTGAGCAAGGAAGATTTAAAAATGAGTATCGCGTCAAGAGTATTAAAAGTCGAGAAGACTGTTGAAAAGATTGACAAAAAGGTTGATTTGCTGGTTGAAATGTTTTTGGAAGATAGACGAATCCAATTGGGAGGAGTTACTAATAGACAAGAAGGAAGAAGTCCGCCGCATAGTGCTCTCGCAAGGTTCAGTGGGTCGCCAAAACCAAACTATGGTAGAAATTTATCTCACGATTTCAGTCTTGATCAATCTTACAGTTCAAAAGTAAAACAAGAAAGATCTGTAAGTCCAGGGTCCAAAATTTCTCTTCCAACCAGAACTGTAAACTTAAACAAATCAGAGTCATTAAATAAGCCAAATACATATGATTTTTCAAAGAACAATAGCACAAACAAAGTTACAAATTCATCCCCCCTGCACCAATATCATCAGAAAGCTCAAATTCTAATTTGAATTCAGCCAATATAAATCGCGTTACTAGAATTGATCTAGACAATATAAATGCTGATGAAGCTGAAACGCTTTTAAACTAATTTATTAATTGGCAATAACTATTTAACTTTATATAAAATGTAATATGATTATTAAGTCTTTTATTTGCATCTTCTCTTTAAAACTAACTTATATAAAATTGTTGGGAAAGAGCTGAAAGTGAGTCCAGATAAATAAATGCAAAACTTTTATTTAAACAAGTAAATTAAGACTGATTTTGTTACCAAATCAAAGCATAATAAATGAAAATAGTAAAGGATAATTTAAATATAATTAAATCTTAATAAATAAATTTACACTAATAATCAAATTATCCAAGCTATACAACAAAAATAAACATAATGGAATATAAATAAACAATTACAATTTAGAATATTTTGATAGTTGAGTTTTGATTTGCAAGCGTCTTTTAAACACATCCCCTTTGTTCCATGTTCCGTCTTTATTTGAATCTTTTACTCTAATTGAATTTATGCTTGTTAAGTTTTCTGGATCATTTCTTGAAGATGTCATTACAGATTCAGAGAATTGTTTTTTAACTTCTATTAGTTGAGCAATCATCTTATTGGCAGGGTCATTTGCAGGGTTGATTACACCTAAACTACTGCGAGTACCATGAATTGATTGGAAGTTAGTAAAATTGGTTTCTAAGAGTCTAAAACTATCCTCGACATTGATAAACGGACCAGAAAATTGCGATGACTTAACAATACTTTGTAGCAATCGAATAATAGAATTGGGTGGCTGATACTCACCTCTTTCAAAATATTGAATCTGTTTTAGAGGTTCAGGCTTAAATGGCGCCCAAGCTTTTAATAGTGGCATAATTAATCCTTCTGTTCTGTCGATATTTACAACTTTCTTAGTTTCTTTGGCAAGAGCTACAACTGCCGCTGTAGATGGGTTGAAAATCACAACATTCTTTGTATTTAAATATGCTTGCTTCTTCTTATGTCTAAATTTTCGAATTGAAGGATCTAAAACCACTTTCACAGCTAATTCGCTGACTTGTTCTTCAGTATCTCTACCTTTCTTGACAATTGGTCTAACCAAAGTATGGTAAGAACCAAGTTTACACTGCTCTGGTGTTAAAGGCATCAAACCATCATATGAATATCTGTCTGTGTAATTTTGAACCGTCTTGTATTTGTAAACTTTTGACACCGATTCCCTCCTCTTTTCTTCAATTTCTTTTATAGAATTACCTTTTTCATGGTTTAGAACATATTTATACAACATTTCCCACGCCTCAATTTTGTCATTCCCACTTATTGAAGGCAAATTGATGTAATTGAAAAATTGTTCCTTAATTAATTCTTTGTTAGACTGTTTAAAGGTTAAATTCAACCACTCTTTTTCTAACAAACTCAATTTTCCAAACTTGTCTTGAGAATGTTTAAAAATATTAAAAGCAACGTTCTTATTCTTCAGCGATCGGAATTCAATATTAGCCGCAGCAATGTATGGCAAACAGGAGCACCTTTCATCTGAACGCATTTGTCTAAACACGATCCGATACTTTTCAGCTCCAAGACATCTTCTGGTGAATTGCATGTAATTTATGTAGATAAGATTAACATCAAATTTGTTTTCATTATCTTTATTCAAAAGAAGCTTGTAATATTCTTGGACCATCTTATAATGCTTCCTTTCTTCTAAGTAATAAACAAAGCAAAAATGGAACATTAAGCAGTGTTTCATGGTTCCTGCAATAATTTTTTGATAGATGCTGTCTACAATTATCTCCACTTCTGAATTCGCTAGTAGATCACAGCGAGACTCCATCTTCTCGAATGAATCAAGATGAAACATTATTACCTGATAGCATAGAGAGGGATGTCTGCCGAAACGGAGCAAGTATTGTTCATAGACAAAGGAAATTCTTTTAAAACGTTCAACAGGTTCTTCGATCTTCATGCTTGATTTTTTTTCGAAATTAATAATTCTTTGCCATAGCGCACGCTGCTTTTTTTCATCCGGAAGTTGAGCGCGTCTGGGAACAGAATATCTTTCTAAATCAACGCCTTTATACAATTTTTGATAGTCTTTCATGTACTTTTTGATCTTGTTGTAGTCTTTCATCCTTTCAGCAATAGCTCTTTCGCTTCTATCCGTGGCATGTCCGTTAATCTTCTTTTCATATTGTTGATATTCTACAAATAATCCATCAATTCCATTCATTGGCACTTGGAATGCTTTTGTGAATTGCTTGCGAATCGCTGAAACTTTTTGATTTTCTGCATATGGCCCGTTTGCTTCTACATTCTCCAGGAATTGAATGTAATTCTTGTACAAAGGCAAGGCATTGTAATCATTTCCAATATTTGAAATAGCATGTTCATATGCGTTTGCTAATATTTCTCTAAATTCAGGCAATGTTTTTTTAGTGGTTTTAATATATTCAACGTAAAAAGTGTAATAAGAAATGTTTCGAATACTTGGCAAACTTTCTTGGAAAGCCTTTTCTGCTAATTCTGAATTTCCCAACCTCAACTAAAAGAATATTAAGTTATTGTGGTTGGTTGCTATGTAACTTACCTCATGTTCAATATAAGATTTCCAACATTCAGCGTTGTTTGGGAATTGCTTTAATAAGCATGCATAGAATCCTCTTTCCCTCTCTGTCATTTCATTTTCTTGAATTTCACTCACCAATTGCTTCCAAGAAGCAACGTCCCACAAGTTGGATTTAATTCTCTTTTCTAATGACATACTATTAGCTTTTGCCAAACTTTGAGTTGGTCGAATTTTCATTCTGAATCGTCTGCTCTTATTCATCAAAGCTTTTTTGACTAATTTCTCCTCATGCTGTTCATTTAACTTTACGGACAGAATACTTCTGATCTTTTGAAGCAATCTTTTTTTGAGAGTTAAATTATGTGTTTTTTTTTCAGATGATGTCAATTTGACATGAACAGGTATTAAGTTCAAAATGATATCGGAATTATTTTGAACCCTATGATGATTATCTTGTATTTCCATTCTTCTCTTCACCATCTTTTCTCGCAGTAAGGATTTGATTTGATTTTCAAAGTTAAGGTTCTTTACTTTATTGGAATCTTTTACACATTCCTCGATAAATTGATCATATCTTACCCTATAGTACTTTGGAGCACATAGGAAGTAAACTGAGTTCATCCATATTTCATTTGAAACAGCTTTATGGAGACGACCAAGTCCTAATTTGCCATTCCATTTCCAAGCATAATCTTCATCTTTCGAGGGTGGTGTTATTTCTCTGTCATCCTGTAACTTCCTATTAAGATTAAACTTTCGCTTCATCTGAATTAAGGCAGTCACAAGCCCCTTGATTTCATGGTGACTTTTTCCCTTGTGCCGAATTAGTGGTCCAAGTCTGGGTTTTCTTAAATCAACAGTAAAATCAACTCCATCTTTACTTAGTGATTTTTGGGGTCCAAATCCATTGTTAATAAATTTGCCATTTTGCCCTAGTTTTCTTTTTCTTGAATCATTAGCACCGATTCGTTTGTTTTGCAAAGTGTTATTTTGATAGTTCGAAACATTACCGAAATTGTTGAAGAAACGGTTATTATAGCCAGGTTGCATGCCATTGTAATGATTTGTTCTGGGCTGGTTATTAAAGTTGTTACGAAGACTGCTAGAATCGTTTTTTATGGCGGCAGCTCGATGCCATGTAGAATTTGAGTCTTTCCTAACAAAATGTGCACCATAATTTGGTTGATATGGTCTTTTTACAATATCATTTGTTTTATTTCTTGTGGCAAAAGAAGCTGGCTGACCGTAAGATCCCCTTCTGTTACTGAAAGATGGACTCGATTGATTCCAACCACCTCTCGAATTTGGCGGATATCGTTGATTCGGTGGGAAACGCTGCTGGCCATCGTTAGAATACATTATTAGAGCGAAAAATCAAAAGTAATAATTGTATGATGGCTCCTTCAGGTAGAGATCAGGACCCGGATTCAGGTGACAAACAGATTGAAATAACAATTTTATTTAGGTACTACAAGAACTATAAAAGGATATTGATATAACAACTGATTACAATAAACCTACCCCAACACTTTTACTAGCTTCTGTGGGCTTCTTTAGTTCTTAACGATAAACGAGGTCTAAGAGGACCAACTCGGTTTCTAAAATTAGACGATAATATTAGTTATAAGATAAGCAAGTTATAACAAAAAGGGTTAGCAAGCCCATTACACAACAATCGTTTCGTAATGAAAACATCAGAATGAGAAGCGGGAGTTAAGAGGAATTTGGTGTTGCGCATCTTCATAAAACAACTTTATGTTTTACTCAAGTGAATAAATTATAAGATGTAAAACAAACTTGCATGGAATATTCTCCAGAGTTAATATGCGTTTTTACAATACCAATGCTGAGGCACCAACTTAATCTATTAGAATGCGTGTTTCTCCAATAACATTGCTGAGATACAAACTGTAATCTAATGGATGTGCGTTCCCCAATAACTTGGTTAAGACAACAACTTTAACATTTACATATTATTGCCTAAGTTAAACTATAAGTAATTTAAAGAAAATGAAGGTAAAATTGCCAGACTTTAAATACTTCCAACGTAAAATCATTTGACTTGAAATAATTTTAGCGCAAACACACTATCTTTAGGGGAATTAATTGTTTTTATAAAATCTCAAAGCTTTACTTATTGCAAATAATAAAGCAAGTTTAGTTATGCCCCTATCAAAACTAAGATATTTTCTCAGAATTATACCATACTGCTAAAAATGATTAAACGTTTAAAGAACCAGTAAATATACAAATTGTATATTCGTTTATGTAAATTTTGTACGATAAAGTGTAAATTGGTTGTTTAATTTTTAGCTGCTATGTTTTATTAATTGAAAATAAATAAAATCGTTGAATTATCTTTATTTTAAACCTCGAACAAAAATGAACTTTGAACAACATTAATTTTGGAATTTGAATTCCGAAATGAATTTATTATTGATAAGATGTTATTTCGTTTAATTAAGTTTGCTGTTTCGTAGAAAACAAGGACAAAACAAATGATAAAATGAATCAGATAAAATGTGTTTTATTGAGGAAAAGTCTTCCTTATAAATAATCAAAATATAATATAAATTGGAATTAACATTATAATCTATGTGATTTATCATCACAGTTTATTATGTTGAAAAGTTTATCTGAGCAAATGAGATTCAATTTAAATAATAATTTAAGCAGATTAGAATAATTATTTTTAATCCATTGTAAATTCCAAAAAAGGTTGAATCTTGGGCATTGGTTTATTTATTTTTCTAAAATTCTCAATGCTAAGTAAAACTTGTAATTTAAAATATTCTTTAAATTTATTTCCGAAGTGAAAGAAAGTTCCAATCATGCCTAGTATTTCACAATATCTAGTTGACATTTGCGAACCATTCCCTGAACGCATAAGATTTTGCTGCAAAGCCAATGAATAAGTGTCTTTTTCCTGAACGAGTGTTTTCCTTCCCTCATCTGAAATATTTTGCTGATTAATACAACATAAAAGAAGAATTTTGATAATTGAATGTTCTTCAATTGTTGGTTTTAATCTTCTGTACATTGTAACAATTGTTGTGCAAACATCGATAACTAGTGCGGGAATGGGATGGGGATAAGTTAGAATTGGAATATAATTATCACTATATGTTGCTGTGGAATAATTGTTTATATGACAAAAAAAGCAGTTATCCGCTAACATGATGGATATTCCACTAAATTTAATCACTTCCATTTGATCGCAGATTGACATATTTGTAAAGAAAGGAATTGTTTTGGCCCAATCTAAAACAAGAAAGCAACCATCATACAATCTATGTTTATAATTTTTTACTTTCTCCTGATGTTGCACGTCACAAATACTTGGACTCGATTTTCTGAAGAAACTTTTTAGACTTTCGCGTCCAAATTTTCCCAATTCACATTCTTTTCTAAACAACTCATTAATATTCATGTCAACAAAATGAGGATTATGATACAGTTTTTCCCGAAACTTTTGAAACTTTGTTTCTGTATAACATAATGAATTGAGAAAATATTGTGATAGAACATCATCCCTAATAATTCGTGGACTAAGTACACAACTAGTCAGCTGTTTCGCTACAACTATTGCTTTTAATGAATCATCCATACGATCACTTTTCTCAACTTCAAATGTACTTTGAGCACTTTTACTTTTTTGTTTGCATTTAATGACAACTAAAATTTATTCAAATTTAATTTTTATATTAATCATACCTTCGGGTTTCATCCCAATCTCTAGGCACATTTTCATTCGGCATGCCTTACATTTGTTTGGCTTAAAAGCCAAGTCACAATCATTGTTGTATTTGCATTTGTATGTTTTTCCACTACATACTTTTCTTCTATAATGGAGAAGTTTAAAATATTATTAAATTTAATAAACTCTTACCGAAAAAAAACCTGAAATATAGTTTGTTTAATTAATTTAATTACATTTTAAAAAGAATTTGTTATTGTCAGTGATTAAATGACATCATCAACATTTTAATGGAATCATGAAACAATAATTTGTTTAAACTATTCATTTTATCAACTAAATGTCGAAATTGTCGCTATTACCTTACAAGAATTGCAAATATTACAAAAATAGTGAATTTCTTTCGTTTCCACAGAACACACTTTACAAGCCTTTGGCTGTAACTGTGAAAAAACAGAATCAGTGTTGTTTGAACTCTGAGTGGAAACTGGATCATAATTCATTATCTCTAGTAAAGATCTTAATTTAAAAGTTTAATAAACCTGAAAAGATATATTCGCAATTAAATATTTGGATTAAGCATGCACATAGAGCATCAGCGATTAAACGATACTTAAAGGCAATGTCAAACATTGTTATTATAGCTGTCTACAAAGTACATTCCCAATAATGATAAATAATTAGTTAATATTATATTGATACGAAGGCAGATAAATACGTAACAACTTTTAAAAAGCATGTATATTGGAAAATCACATACATACTTTTATTCTAAAAGTTTTGTTGTATGTTAAAAAGCATAAATAAAATATGCTCAAATAAATTGCACTTATAAAAATTAAATCACATTGATTAATAGAAAGATGAGTAGTAGATTAATCTAAAAAAAGGAATGGAAGTAACTTTATCAATGGTGTGTATGTGCGACAATGTAAAAACGAGACGATGTGTTTAAATACAGATGTTTAAATGTGATCATTATCAAGTTGAAGCATTTTGTATGCGACTAGTTTATAGTTTTGTCACATTTGCATTACAACACATTATTATAAAGTCTGGCACTATATTTACTCACCTGCTATTTGCTTTGAGAAAAGGGACTTCTAGGAAACGAAGACTAAAAGTTATAAGTCCATGAAATCAGTTTTCCGTCCTATAAATTTATTCATACTTAAAGTATATATCCTGTTAGGTTAATTAGAGCCTTAAATATTGCATAAATTTATTTATTGATATAAATATAGCTTCATATTGTAGAAAGGAAATTACATATTAACGCAAAAATATTTATCAACGTTGTTTATCATTTTTTGATCTTATCTAAGTATGTTTTAAAATTTGTATTTTCCCCACTTTCTTCATTTTGAGTCACAACATTGAAATTCAATGGAACATACATTCCACTAAAGGGAGCAGGAGCTTCGTTGGCATTTGAGGCTTCAAGAATATTATGGAACTCATCGCAACGTTTCTTATTCTTAAGTTGTACTGTTTTTTGTTTAAGGAATTCAGTCAAATCCTGAATATCAATCTTACCAGTACCGCGATTGAGCTAAAATACATGTTTATTTATTTGAATAACCGTCATTAAGAATTAAAGTTTAATGGGCAAAACATACACGAGTGGAAATGAAGTCTCTTTGAACTTCGTCAACCTGGCTTTTGAATCCGGCTTTGATTAGATGCTCAGTGAACAATTTTTGAATTTGAGGAGTTGACATAAGTTTCTTGGCGTAATCAGTAATTTCTGCTGATGGGCCATATTTGGAATTATTTTGAGTTGATTCGGTTTTGGTGTTATCCATCGTTAATCAACAAACTATGAATGAAAAATTTAATTTATATTATAAAAATAAAAAATAGTGCCAATGAGGCATAATTAATGCAGTTGAGCAAATCGTTGCTTAGAAACTACTGCTATTGATTCTACTAATTACAATGAAATAACGAAATATCTACCTGGCTTTTTATTAAAAATATTTAGAAAAAAGAAATTAATCGCATAAATAAGTGAAATAATATATGGGAGAATGTAAATTAATTCATTTATGGAAGAATTTGTTAGTGATGAATACTTTTTATTTAAATAAAGTTTTGGATAATAGGTAGATAAACATGAGTAAGAAGGGGGGATTCATAAGTACAGTTAGAGGATATAATTATTATTGCGTCATTGCTTTAAGTGCGGTAATATCAAAAAAAGTTTATCTATTTAACAAAGTCGGAAAGATTGTTTTTTATTACCAGATATTTTGGCATAATAGAAATGAAATAAAAGAATACAATTTTTGCGTGATGAAATGCGATGCAAATTAAAAAATATTGTACGAACAAATTCCTGGAAACGCAGTTTTATAGTTTTGATAAATGTGAAGAAAATACATTTAATCACATTCGGTAAAAGCATGTTGGTAAGGAACAATTAATTTTTTTATATAAGTTAATTTGAAAGAAAAGGTACATGAAAATGAATGTTTAGAAGGGAAAAGCACATATCGAACATCAAAAGTTATGCGAATTCATTATGAATTTAAATGACATTAGTTAAAAAAGTGTAAAACAGTTTAAACATTTAAGACATTTGTAAACCTATGTTACATAAAATACCTAAATTAACGGATTAACAAAGTTTATCAATTTCAGCTTTTCTCAATTGTTCGTGGATATTTTCTATAACTGCAAATGGCAATACATTGCTATTATCCGGCAAAATATGATTTTGAAATCCACACTCAAGAATAGTAATTTTCTGCTTCAATGTCATTGTACAATATTTTGGATGTAATTTTAGTCTAAATAGTTGTCTTTCTGCTTCCACGATATTATTAATAATTTTTGTTAGCAGGGTTACTCTTTTCGCACCTTCTTCTCGCCCTAATGTTGTTGTTTGATAATGAGATAATAATTTGAATCCATTCATTTTCTTTTGTTCAAGAACATTTTGCGTGGAAGAACTATTATATATTGGATCATATGTGCAGCAAAGCATTAATTTAATTATACAATGTTCTTCCAAATTAAGTTTTGCTTCTCTTAAAGTTCTCTGAATGAAACTATAACCAGTTATGTCAAGTTTTATCAAGCTTTCCTTCGATAGATCTTTTTTGGAGTATTGTGAAAATGTAGTTGTATGCCCAAATTTCTTGAATGAGAAATAAAATAAATCATCCATCAAAACAAAAGAACTACAATGAAGATCTAAAAGAATGGCTTTATCATTCCTAGGAAGGGCAGTGAAAAAACTAATATGTTTCATATATTCGTAAGCAAGTTCGTGTTTTGATAATTTTTTGGAACCTTTTATTATCACGACTTTGTTTTCCTCAATTTCGTTAAAAACTTTTTCATTGGTATAGTCTATGATATGGCTTAAATTAACACAGTCTAAGTCATTTTTTTGCATGTTAGTTTTTGCCTTAATTAAGTCAATTAAAGCAAGGGCAATATTTTTGAAAACAATTGCTCTGAACAGTTTATTCTTTTCTTCGATTTGTATAATACTTCGAATTTTGGAATCGTTTTCATTTAAATCAGGAATGGCAATATAATTATTAGCATTTGAATTAAATACGTTGTTATTGGGTTCGCTCCTTATATAATTGTTGTAATTATTAGGTTCATCTAAATATAAAGTTAAATATATAATTAATTAAGAACTATGGAAAATGGATACCATTGGGAATAATTCCGTAAATAAAACATCTCGATAACTTGCACGCCCTGCATTGCTTAATTTTATCTCCTCTACAACTGTGATGGTAAGCACAAAAAAGCTGTTTATGAAGAATGGCATGATTTTTTGCAAATCCCAAACAATAATGGCAGGAACGAGAAAATACTGTTTGTGGAATTAAAGCTTTTTCACAAATCCTACACATTTTTCTAGCAATTTTATCAGTATCTTCATTTCGTTTTACGACATCTCCGTGAACATTGGGAATAGTTATGAATTTTGTCATTTCATCTATAAAGTTTATTAACAAATGTTTAATTCAAAAAGGAAAATAAAAGTAGTGGTGTAAAATATTATTTTATTAAATAGAAGCAAGACCGTGTGAGGGAAATATTATTATGTTTGTAAAATTAATCAAGCGCTTTGTCACTGTGTGGAGGTGCTATTTATTCTGTGGCATAGGGTAAGAAGATAACTCTTCCTAATACTTGTAACTCAGGAAATATCAAAATAAAAATCCAGTTCTAATTTTGCACATAATGACAGTGCATAGCAAGGTGTCTCGAAATGGAAGAAGCGTTGTTGTTTAAGTTTGAGGAACTAAAAGGGGGTATTACCTTTGATGTGGCAATGCCTTGTAACTTTTCATATATCATTCTAAATCTGGTTTATGATATTATAGAACTCCATTAACAGCGCTATTTATGGCATTTAAAGAACCAAAAAAGAATAATGTGCATATTTATTTATCAGTTAAGTTATATTTTCATAATTTGGACCTTCGCTCAATTATTTATTGCTCCAGTGTGGCTCCAATAATTTAAATTACGTACAATTGGATGAATTAAATGTACGACAATACACTTTTAGATGAGTTCAAAACATTCATGTGTATTCTTGAGCTTGTTAAACATTGTCTCATTCATTTACTTATGCTTAACTTATTAATATCATATCATTTTGAAAGATACCATAATAAATTGAGTATCGTTAATCATTCGCATACACATTATTATAAATGATGGTATAACATTTTCAGTACAAATTTGTGCTTTTTCATGATACCATTATCTTCTGCTATTGTTGCAAATATTCCGTGTAATGACAATTTACTTGCATTTGTACATATAAATGACAATGTAAAAAGCGAATTATAAGACTTTAAAACTACTACAAAATAAAAACTTATTAAGCGACAAAATATCAAATACAAAAGAAGATATTTTGAGTTATTGCATTCGAATTTATTAAATAATATGTTACCTAAATAAATAATAAGTATTTCAACGACAAATTGTTATTTTTGAAATCATGACATTTTAATAACACTAATGTAACAAAGAAATTAACGATGTTTGTTTATGAAGAAATTACAAGACACTTTTTTGTAGTTGATGCATTGTAAAAGAAAGGATTTATAATTCTTGCAACTGAAAGATTGCACGACTCGTTGGCTAGAAGCCAGTATCAAAAAATTAATATACATACATATTATTGATATCTATTAAGAGTATTTTCACTTGTTGTAAATAAAAAAGAAAATTATTTGGTCATATTATTAGAAGTCATACATATTTGTTTGTTTAAATGATGCTTTGTTCCAGAATACACATTTATTTATACGTACTTTGACCCAATTAAAAGAAGATGTTTCGGTGCAAACTACATGCTTAAAATCACCAGATTTAAATAAATAATTAATTAAAATGTTCCCACCAAACTTGAATAGTATACAGTGATGTGAGTAAGGTATTTATGCACATTTTTACATGTATTTGATTAGAGCTGTAGTTGTAGCGAAGCTGCATCAGGTAATGTTCAAAAGACAGATACTTTTATCAGGGTAGTACCCTTTAATGCTGACGCTTTGGTCGGTTAATAAAAAAGTAAAGATGTCTTAATCACGCCATTCAACAATCAGAAGATTTATTTGAAACTAAATATGCTAAAGACACCTTTGGACTCTATTTGCATCCTACATGTTCAGCCTACAATATACTTTTTGAAACCTTTATAAGCAAATTGTATTTCTCCAAATTGTTAAAGTTTTGATAATTATTCATCATGTCTACTATTACCTTAACTAAAACTAAGGTGACTGCACCATCAAATGAGCAGTATTTGACTGCCGCAGAAGACGAAATTAAACAAATGAATGAGGAAGCTAAAAACAAAGAATATAAAGTAGAAATTGTATGGAGAAATGTTATTTTACTGTCAGTCTTTCATGTCTTGGGAGCTATAGGACTATACCATTTTATTTTTGACGTAAAATGGGCAACAGTATTATGGTCAGTAGCTTGTTGGGTTATATCTGGATTAGGAATTACAGCAGGTAAATTTATACGAATGAATCTTCCTAACATAATAAATTTAATTATTTAGGAGCACATAGATTATGGAGTCATAAATCGTACCGTGCTAAATTACCTCTTAGAATCGCCTTAATGATTTTCAACTGCATGGCTTTCCAACTATCGGTATTAGAATGGTCCCGCGATCACAGAGCTCACCATAAATGGACTGACTCAGATGCTGATCCTCACAACATTTCTAGAGGATTCTTCTTCTCTCACATCGGCTGGATCATGGTTAAAAAACATCCCCAAGTTAAAGCAAAAGGAAGTCAATTAGATATGAGTGACTTGGAAGGTGATGCCGTACTTGTTTTCCAAAGAAAATACTACTTCCCTCTTTACATTTTCTGGTGCTTTATTTTCCCAACATTTGTAGCTGTTCATTTTTGGGGAGAATCTGCATATTTGGCTCTTTTAACTGCCGGTTCATTCCGTTACATATGGACTATGAATGCAACATGGTGTGTAAATTCCTGTAAGTTTACACATTTACATCTATTTTTGCAACCTTTACCCAAACAATTTAATAACTGTTTTCATTTTAGTTTCACACATGTTTGGTTGGCGTCCATATGACAAAACGATTACCCCAACTGATAATGCATTTACATCGATAATTGCTATTGGCGAAGGTGGACACAATTACCATCACACTTTCCCTCAAGATTATAGAACAAGTGAGCTCGGTTATCAATTAAATATTACAAAACTGTTCATTGATGCAATGTATTATATCGGCCAAGCTTATGATTTAAAAACAGTTAATGAGGAAGTTATTGCAAGGCAACATGCCAGAAAGGGCAAAGATGCCAGAAGTCATTAATTGTGTAACAGTTAGCACTATTTTGTAGCATGTATTTAATAATTCGCATTAATATATTTAAAATAAAATCATTTCGACTAAGCTTGCACTTGAAATACACTCACTTGGACTAAGTTCATATTTTAAAGAAAAGATTTTATTATTATTAATTATTAAATTACACGAAAATATCTTTTTTACAACCAGATTTCAAATAATCCTCGATCTTTACGCCGAAATATGTAAAGTGATCGGCAATATCCCCTCCGAGTAAATTACGGCACTTGTGATCTTCGGAATTTTCGCAAATATCAAAGTCTTGATCGTTATCATCATAATGGACAGCATATCTGTAATGATATGGCTGTTTCTCATTAGCAGCATTGGTAAGCATATTGCCTGAAATATCAACGCAAATTAAAATAATCTTAAAGCCAAAATTTAAGGGACTAATTATCAACAGTCTCTTTAGAACATTTAGACATTTGTAAGTAAATTACCTTCTGGATCTAGAATAGCAGGTGTATTTGCTACCAAATCTTTTCTATTAACGACACGATAACGGAATTGAATGTGTTTTTCAATACTTTTAGCAAACAGATAGTTTGAACCTCTTGGTTCTCCAAAAGTAACTAAACGAATCTTCTCACTTGGAATCATAGTTTTATTGGTCATGTATAAAGCTGTCATTGAAGCTAAAGAACCACCGATTCCATGTCCAGTGATCCAAAGTCTGTAATCGGGATATTGTTTAATCAAACTCTTGATGTCAGTCATTAATTCTTCGACGAATAATCTTTGGAAAGCAGTATAGAAATAACTCATTACACCTGTTCCGTAACTGAAATTTTGCCAAGCTCCAAATTGAGAGGCAATGCTATGAATGAATTCTGTGAACATTTGCTTGTCGAGAGTATTAGCTCCCCGGAAGATCAAATACAATGCTTTAGCTTCTGAAAATTAATTGTTACTTAAATATTCGTACACTTAACTTACCTTTTGAAACAGCTGTTAATCCACCACATTTGTTTTTGGAACTATCACATTCAACATTAGCAAACTTAGAAATCTTTACGTCTGGTCTTGAATTCTTGATACATTTTTCGGGCTTATCATGCTTGGAGGCTAATACAAGAGAATAAAGACTACGTCCTAATTTTGTGGTATATCTTTTTCCCTTTGCTAGTGGAGCTACAGTTGGGCATTTGAAGGCATCTTTACTGGCGTAAGCGGATGAAGCTGGACATACCAGAGGTCCAGTGCAGCTTTTGGTATCAATGCACCATCTAAAATAAATTAATCGGATTTAAAAATGTTTACTTGCCTACAATGCTCTTTAAATGCGAAAATATTGATATGTGAATCTGCACATTTGGCACAGTCCTTTACATCAGAACAAGCATTTACCATCCCAGCATTAGCAGTGCTTATGGCCGCAGCTACTAGAATTAATTGTAATAGACAGATCATTGTACCTTTTAAAAAATACTTTTAGCACAAAATGAATAACCAAATGACTTTTGTAAAATTGCCTTCTTACAAATAAAATGACTTTGACCTCTTTTCACAAAGGCATTAATTACACTTAATGTGGGTCAACATTCGAAAGAATTAATGTTGTGTCTATCTATAATTTGTCATGTTATTTGATCATTTTAAAATCACCTTATACGAAACAACAATGCCTTGCTTTTAATTGTTGTCGTGTGTTGTCATTTTCATTTGTTTTTAATTAAACTACATAATTTTGTTACACTTTTATTTCTATTTTAAAGGAAACATTTAAATTTAAACTTTTGAAGGTTATTTCTTTAAGGAATCCACGAATGTGTCTTTTTTCTTGTACTGAGCTAATTTTTTTCGAAACCAACAATCGTATAGATAAGCTAAGATTCCTGACAAAACACCTGCACAAAATACCAATCCGCCGATCACAAATTCCGACATGTCTATAAAAAAGTTAATTATACCTACTTATGAATAAAAGGTAATTACGTTCTAGGGCGTACAGATATCGCCTTATTTTCATAACTTCGCCATACTGGAATAATTTTTGTTGGTTTGTTAGTGCCGGGCACGGTTTGATAGATTCTAATAAATCATGAGTTTCATATAAAGAAATTCTACCTATATTATCTGTTACCTTCGTGACCATCTAAATTAAATTATGTTGGTAGTAGGTTGTTTAAGGTTTACCTTTGCTATATCTTTTTGGGAGCCTTTTTGATCATTATATAATAATTGAACTACTCTTAATTGAATAAATTTAGAGTGCAAAGCTTTATCAACAAAACGCAGCAATACTTTATCTTCAGTGAATCGAACTGAATCAGTAAAAAGAAGGATAAAATTGCCTACTTCCTCAGTCGCTTTGCTCATCATCTGTTCGGCGATTAAAAGAGCGTGAGTGTAAGCGTGATTTTTTTCCTCTTCTGTATACAAAGATAAAACTCGTAGGTCATCATCAATTTCAATAGGTTGAATAGGATCAACTACATCATGAAACACTAAATCCTTGGTAATAAATTTTATGTTTAATGTGTAATTTTTCCATCTACAATCTTCAATCGATGTGTCTATTATTCGTTCCACATTTTCGAAATGGTTGAAACCAATTTTAAATAAAGGAATTATGAATATATTCCATCGAGCACAAAGTCCAACTGTAGTTAGGCAATTAAATATGTAATAACATAAAAAACATACGTCTACAATGTTTCTCATCATCACTGTTTTCAATTATATAATCTTCTTGGCTGCTAGATTCAGCTAACAATAATTGAAATGAAATAACCAAGATAAATATAAACTTGATCATGGTGTAGACAAAATAACGAAAATGAATTTGCAGTTGTATTTTGTCAACAGTTTCAATTTATCAATAAATCATAATAGGATTAAAAATTGAATCATCAAGTACTTACTTGGTTTACATGAATAAAATTAATAATAATTCAGAAATTAAATATAGTTGTTGCAATTCGAAAATTTAAAATAGTTGTGACAATTCAAAAACTAAATGTAATTTTTACAACTCAAAAATTAAATATATTTGCTGATAACTGTAAAACATTTTGTTTTTACAAATGCCTCGGATTTTTGTTGACTCGGCAAGTTCTTATTTCTTTATTTCAACTTGCTTAGTCTTCAATGAACATATCAGAGCATCTATATACAAATTGGTCATAACTGAAGCACTGATGAAAACATTGGTCGTAATTAAAGCATAGATAAGTTAATGTCTTTAATCTAAGCACTGCCATGTTCTTATCAAACAGTTCACGTCATTACTAAAATGTAAGCAATTCGTTGCGTCTTGTTTTCTTTACCCTTTTTATCATTTGACACAGATAGATCGATTGACTAGTATGATAGTATATAAAATGCAGATCAAGTAGAGTGTACTCTTGTTTGTTGCAATAATGAATTTTAAGAACAATTCAAATAGTAAGTATTAATTGACTTCATCTAATAATTTGTATGTTTTAGATTCGAATGGTAAACAATTAGGCGAATGTTCTGTTTGTCACGCTCCAGATTCAGCTTCATATCATTTCAAAGGCTTAGTCTGTCCCAGTTGTAATGTAAGAATCACTCATTATAAGATGATCATGGCAAAATTTTAGTCGTTCTTTAGGCGAACAGTTTCATTAAAATGCAATTATCAATGTGCCCATGATAAAAAATGCCAAATTTACTATTCTTTGCGAATGCTTTGCAAGAGCTGTCGCTTTCAAAAGTGTCTGAATGCAAATATGGATGCTTCTTGTGTCCAGAAACCACGAGGAAAATACTCAAATTCCAACAAGAATGCTACGGACCCCAATAAGAGTAGTGTATCGCCATCATTAGACGGAAGTGAAAGGAGTAAGAAGAATATTTACGATGCACTTCGAATAAATTCAATCTCAAGCGTGGAGTCCAACTTCTCAGATGTTCTAGACAATATTTCCTTTCAAATAAAGAAGAAATTAACGTGCGAAGAATTCTTAAACACATTCGTAAACATGGAAATCATGTCAGAAAAGAGAAAGAAAATTATACAAGGAGCAAATCCCTTATCAGCTTTGACTCATTCTGGATTGAATTACGAAATTGATAAATCAGTGGAATTAAGAGGGTTCACTTTTCAAGGATTTAATTCTGTTGTTCGGTGCATTACCTTATTGACTTTTGACTATGTGATCTCAATGCCTTATTATGACGAATTTAGCGATGCTGATAAGTTTGCAATTTTTAGATATACTTTCTTTGTGTTTTGTATCTTGGATTCAAGTTTTTTGACGATGAAAACTAAATATCATGAACGTGGACTATTTGTTTGCTTTGATGGAGCTTGTACTAGTGTTTATGACGACAGTTATGGATGGGAAAGTGAAGGTGTTACAAAGAAGGAAGATAAAATTAAGTTGATGCAACCAATGATTACGGGATGGTTTGACAAAATAGTAATTCCAATGGCTGAGCTAGATATGAAAACATGGGAGTTTGCGGCTTTCAAAAGTTTAGCCATCTGGGACTTGTGCAAGTCAGAACTTTCTGCAGAAGGAAAGAAACTGGCTAGGGAATTTCAATCAGCACTAATCACTGGCTTATCCAAACAATACAAAACAGAAGACGATAAAGCTTCTCGAATCGGCAAGATGATTCTGAATTTGACTGGATTACATGAAGTAACCAAAATTACTGTCGAAACTTATTTCCACTTAGATGTGTTTAATTTAGTGGAAGTCGATGTTGTTATTAAGCAATTATTATTTGGGCAAATTATGACGGAAGAAAATAAAGAGGAAAACAAATGAAACCACTATTTAATAAAAATAAGATTAAATATTAAACAAAATTAAATAAAACACAATTAATTTTCTTTTATTTGTATAATTCATGTCAAGTCATTGGATATAAAACAGTTAATTAAACTTTCTCGCAAAGTGTGATAGTTTGGGCCTATACTTTGCTTATTATTTGAAATTTTTATCAATTTTATTTTTATTAGTTTTTATAGAGTTGTCAGGTTTATTTAGTTTGTCGATCACATCTGGATCCAGGCGGATAATATTAACAATACCAGCTTGCCTTTTACACTCTTAGAACCCCTATCAGGAGGCATTATAACCTTTGGAGTTTTTTCAAAGCAGTTTTTGTATGCAACCTAATCTGCCCTGTAGTTGTTTTTGAATTCGGGAACAACAAAACTATTGATAGGAGTTGTTACTATAACCCCCTTTGTTCCAGGCGTATTGGTTTTCACTGGAATAATGTTTTTCAGTTCAACTTGCTTCTTTACATTTTTGTTTTTGATTAATTTCTTCTTGTTTGAGCGATATCCTTCGTTGCTTCTCTTAGAAGAACTTGAAAACTTCACGTTCTCAACTTTACCATGTATTGGCCAGAAGTACTTTTATTTAGACGAGGTTAATACTTTTGCGCCTAAGCACAACAGTTTCAAGTGGTTTCTTAGAATGCTCTTCTTTCTTGCCAATACAAGTAGGAATTAGAAAAATGACGCACCCACTAAATAACAACACACACATCAAAACATTGAAAAAAATAAAATTAAAATTTGAATTCAATTTTCACTTGTTTATTTTAAATATTAATATATCACTTAAAAATTGTTAATATGGAATGATTTCACCATCTCGATCAGTGAATTGTCCGGATCTTTCGAAGTTCAGCTTATTGTTGAAGGTATTCAAAATGGCAGAAACACTTTCTTCGGGAGATAATTGTCCCTTTTCTCCTCCCATATCTGTTCTCACCTAAAAATGAATACTACTAAGTTAAGTTGTTATTTTTACTTACCCAGCCAGGACAGATGGCATGGATTGCTACGTGATCTGGCTTCAAGAGAATGGCAGATATTCTGACAAAATGATTCAAGGCTGATTTACTGCCCGCATAAGGCAAGTTGATGAATTCAGTTCCAGCAATTGCGATGAATTTTTCACATTCAACTGTTGATCCACCTGCAGAACTAATATTCAAAACTCTCGATGGATGGCTTTCGGAAGCTGTCTTTTTGAGTAATTCTTTGAAGGCCTTAAAATAAAGTATTACAAATTATTTAAAACTAAACATACCCCTAAAACAAGAACGGGTCCGTTAAAGTTTGTGTCAATGATTTCAGCCATCACTTTTCTTGCTGTTCCTAAAAACTTGGTTCCTTCAGTGTTAAATACTCCAGCATTGTTAATTAAAACTTGAAGACCTTTCTCCTTGACGATAGCCTCGACTTCTGTAACAGCGGAAGAAATGGTGTCGTCTTTAGTGACATCTAATGTGACTAAACGAATGTTCTTGTGAGTTTCAGCTAATTCATTCAAAGCTTTAGCTTCAGATGGATTTCTGCAAGCAGCGATGATGTGGTCGACATTCGAGTCTTGGGTTAATTGCTTAACGATTTCAAAACCAATGCCTCTGCTAGCTCCAGTAATAAGGTAATTCAAAGTTGACATTATTGATTCTGAAAGAAATTAGATGAACGTGGCTAAACCTATCAATGATAAAATGATACAATTTACAGCTTTTATGTGGTAACTTTTGTAGCTACTTTGTGGCTGGTGTAACATTTTCTTCTGTCATACTAACTTTGACGATGCTCAATGATCCTAACACTATTATCGTTTGACTGTTGGTACGAAATATACTACAAATATAACTGAAATAACATAACCTGGTTTTATTATTAAATTTGAATGTCAACCGGATAAATATGTTAAAACTTAGGAGAATTCGTTGCAAATTAAGATTCGTGAAAGCAAAGTTGAATTATATAAAAAGATTGTTTTCGAGAGGAATCTTAGAATCTATTTAAAGAAGTCATTTAACAAATGCACTTATTATATAATTTCAACATGCAAATATATTAATATAGTTTATCTAATTAACAATAAAAGAATATGTATATACACTCTAATAATTATCCATCGGTAAATGATAAATTAACTTCTTGTTCAACGTCGATATACATTGTTTCGACTGTAGGTAATCTAATATTCGAAGCTGCTGATTGCCAGCATAAAATGGTTCCATCGTTGTAAACAACAAACAAACGTTTAGCCGAATTAGTTGTCAACAAATTAACAACACTTTTTCCTAAAGAAATTTCATCTTGAAATTCACGAATAATACTCATTGTCCACATTTCAATTAATTGAACTCGTCCATTTGCTAAACCAACAATTAAACTGTTGACTGAAATCCCTTCAGGCAAATTAGTCATGCTAATGCTTGAAATTCTAATTGCGGAATCGATATTTCCAATTAAAGAAGCATTGATCGTAAACAGCATAACTTGACTTAATTTCTTTCCATTAACAATAATTACTATATCTCCAGAAGATGATGAAATGTCCGATAATTCAACGACTCCAGAATGTGGAGGAAGCTCTATGTTACGAATGAATGTTAACTTATTGCTATCCCAAAGACACACTTTGCTGTCTTTTGAAGTAGAAACAATTACACTGTACATATCAGAAACACTGAGACTTGTAATTGATGCAGTATGTCCAAGTAGATTTGTAAAATCGCACAAAACTAAGCATCTCTAAAAATGAAAATAATTATTGAATATTACAACCAATTAGCGAACCTTTTCTGTAAAGTTGAGTTGTAGCACAAAAATACTTCCACTTTCAAATCCAACAAATAATCTATTATTACAGCTTGAGTAATTAATGCATGTTGGCGTTTGGTAACCCATATGCCAAATGTTTTGCCATGAATTTTCACTGTGTGTAAATTTAACCTTTAGAATATTAGATTTATTTTTCCAAGACACGGCTGCAACAACTTCCTGATCAGTTTCTTTGATGTAATAGACCTTCTTGTTGGTGATCTGCTGTTTCAATAAAATTATTCCTTCTCTGACTGCAACACACGAAGCAGAATTTGAGGAAGAATCGTACAATTTAAAGTGTTCAGTACCATTTGCAGAAATATTTAGTCTAAATGGACTTCCTTCCATAATTACCGCATTGGGACTGCCAACATAATCTCCCCATTTGATTCCACTAATTGTGGGGAGAGGAGATGGAATCGGGATTTGATTTAATTGCATAGTTTGATTTAATCTTGGAAGATGAGCCGTCTGGAAAAGTTGAGCTAAAATAGATCCGTAATTATTAATAGATAAATGATGACTTTTGCACGCCCCTTTAACAACATTTTAAGGTGCATGCGTTTCGTCAAAAATGATGATCTACATCAAAATAAAACTAGAGAATTCCAATGATTTTGATGTAATTTTGTAATAGTCTAATAAAAATCTTACTTACCCGCCATCTGCCCATAAGTTCTAACAATTGTTTTCAAAGCTGTCTCAATTACTTGATCGTTTTCTGACATAGCTTCATAACACTTTCCACGGTAAGTCAAGGGATGGAAAACATTTACTGCTTTGACTGCTGGATCTCCATTTTGCTTGTAACCAAAAGTCAAATCTATCCAATTATGCAAATGCAGAGAAACGATATTTGACTCCAAAGCTTGGCGATTAATCAAAGTAAATAACCTAGCATTATTATTAGGAACCCAAGGAGGCAGTTGGACATCACATACACGCTTTGAATCTTGTCTTACTCCCAAATCTAATTTATTTTTGTTCTCTAAAAATTCCGGAAAGTAAAAGAATTCGGGAATGAGTTCTTTGAAATCAGTTGTACTTTTGGATGACGCCAAACTCCATGTTGTTTCCAGTGAATTGAATAATCTATCGGCAATATCAAAGTGATCGTCTTGATATTCCAAAGCTACACTTGTAAATGGCGATAATCTAACCAGATAATGAGTAATTATACCACTGTTTGAATAATGACTTCCATAATGATAAGGCGGCCATGTGCTAAATATTGAAACCTTCTCACTAAAGTTATTTTGTTAATTATTTTATCATAGTTTGACTTACTTAGTATTGGCAGACTTGCTATTTTGACTAGCTTTGAATTTATCATATTCATCTTGTAAATCATTAAAATACTTAACATAATAATCCTCCTTAGTTTTGTCTTGAATAGCAATTGGTTTTTGAAGATTCCGGAATGAGGACAGAACATTAAGATTTAAATGATCTGAAACATAATCAGCAATAATGAATGGAAAAACAGGATACTGCATTAAATCATTGTAAGATCTTCCGGCTAGTTTATTTAGCAGCATTAAATACTCAAATGTCGTCATTATTCCTTTTCTCCAGATTTGGGTGATATTCTTCAACTGACCTTCTAGATTGATAATCAAGTTAGGTAAATCTAGTGAAGCAATGAGTCCAATAGCATTTTCACGATCTGAAATAGTTTGAAATGCAAGAAGTAAAGTCTCCCCATCTGTGAAAAACACTTCCAATGCTGTATCATTTAATAGGTATTGTCTTTTGTAGATTTCTCTAATTTTACTACATTCAAAAGATAGAGTAAAAGGTTCGCATTCTAATTCCTTTTGGCTAGTTTTGGCAGTTTCTCCAAAAAAATAAATACATTCAGTAGCAAGAAGTAATTCCCCGTTACATTCTAAGTTCGGCATAATAACAGAAACTGTAACGGATTGTTTTATGCTATCTACAGTTTTAACATACTCAATCGAAATGTCTTTTCCACCAGTGCTTTCATTTAAGAGTTTGGACAATGGCAGAGGTTCGGCGTTGCCCATTGATTCCTTCTGATCATCCATAACATATTTTTCTCCGTAATTGTAATTAAAAGGAGAAAGACGTCTGCGCTCTCTACAATCGCTCTCAGTTCGATCTAAACACCAACCTTTTGGCCAGCTTTCCATATTTGCTAAGGGACCGGCAGGGTGAGTTAACGTTTGGGATAATTTGAACATAAATTGTTCAGCTTCATACAAACTCTTTTGAACGCCTATTTGAGACTTTCCAAAGATTTTCCTAACGAAAACTTGGTAGCTATTAACATCTCTAGTACATGCCCAAGCAATTTCTGTTTGTTCGCTGTTGTATTTTTCCACAATATCTTGATATGTTGTTGCTTTAGTTCTTAATTCACTGATATATTGCTTCTTTAAGTCAACATAGTTTTTGAGACCTAACGTTTCTTCGCTAATTAGGTGTTTCTTTGAATCAATTGACAAATCGTCGAAAGGAGTTGTAATTTTGACGGCAATAAGGAGTTGTAATAATTTGTCGATACTTTCATCGAATTCGGGAATTTCATGTTCGATCGGTAGTGGATTTAAAGCTAATTCATGGAGGCCAATATTCAAAAAGTATTGTGAGTCTAAATCAAAATCAAGCAATTTCATTAAACTTGTTTTATGCGTATCCATGACATTTATCAGCATTTGAAGCAATCTCAATTGTCTGCTAACAATCGGCGGAGAAAGTGGATAGTCTGTTCCTAATTCAATTTTTTGTTCTACGGAGCATAAAGTGCATGAAATCAGTTGTAACAAATAATATCCTGCTTTTGGCTTGCACATCAACAATAGCTTATTCCAATCATCTAATCCAATCTTCTTGTTGTTGCAAGATTCCGAAGATTTGTTCCAAACATGGAAAAGAAATTTGATATGTAGTGAGAAAGCATCTAATTCTTCGGCGGCAATAAAATCGTTGTTTTTATGTCCATGAAATAGAAAGTATTGGGATGTGAATTTCAAAGCTTGATTTAATCTTTGCGATAAAATATCTAAAGACTCTGGGATGGTTTGATTCTTCCATTTGTAAACACATTTCTTGTTCTTCTTGTTTTGCACATTATTTTGAAATACACTGAATGTAAATTGAGGAATTGGTATGGGAATATTTTCAAAAGTTCCGCTTTCCGTGTCAAATTCATCTTCGAGGTCGTATTCGAAATCAATGGGAGATCCAGATCTACTTGCTGAGACAACCATATACTTGTCGTTGAACACATCTCTAATACTCTCAAGCCACCACTTCAAACAACTCGAAATAATGTCTCTGAATTTTCTATTAGAAAAAGAAGATGGTGGTTGAATGTATTCAAGGATCATGCATTTATACACAAAGCTATTGCATTTCTCATAGAATATAACATTATCAAAAGGAATTGATAGATTGAATATTTTGTGCAGGAATGAGGTGAAAGCTTCCATTGCGGCAGAATGGTTTAATATGTAGTTGCGATTGAGAATGTTTCGTAAAGCAGTAAACATAGAATCCATCAAATTACACTCCATCATTACTTGTCTAAGCATTGGTTGTGCTTCAAAAATCTTCATTAATGCACAACACACTTTCCAGAAGTCAAATGGATGACCAACTTCAGATGAGCGTTCCAGCAAAGCATGAGCAGCCACAAAGGAGGAGAAGGTAATTGCGTTTGGTGGAATCGATTGGATGTGTGTGTCATCCAGACCTTGAGCAACGTTAACTGTTTCCAAGCAAACCATTGAAAATAAGGAATTGATAATATCTAAACTAATGTGGCAGTGCTTCAGTTGACATGCAATAACATTGAATCCTCCCTTTTGAATGAACTCAATTTTGACGTCATCTGGAGCTCTATTGAGAAAACGCTCTAGTAATTTGAAGGTATTGGTTTGAATGGTAACATCTGTTTGTTCAGTCAATAAAACTAAAATAGCCGGCCAAATTAGAGCATCTTGAAGCTGCACCATCAAAGAATCTGAACAAATCACCAATGTCGAAGATAAGAATTCTAGAATAGCTCCTCTTAATGCTGACATCCAGTTGAATATGGTTTGCTGTTTGATAGATTCTTCAAAATCGTCTGATACAGGAGAAGGAGAGTCAAATTTTCTGGGCTCAGGGAGAACTCGAGCTTTATCATTAATTATGTACTTTTTCCTAACCGCTGTAGCTGATGAATTGTTGTCTTTGTAGTATTTGAGAATCTGAGACTTTTCATTTCTTTTCATTAAATCCGTGAAGTATTCTGACAATGTTGTTTTTGTCATCGGAAGATTCAATTGAGACCGTTCATAAAGATCGCCAAACTTAATCCACGACTCACTCGATTTCGGGTCATAATGGAAACAAACGGCATTTGCTGGATGAGTTAAAAAGACGAACCTAAATAATGAATACAGTGCAGCGAAACTTCCACTCGACATAACAGATAGTTCCTTAAACAATACTAAAGAACATTCCACGAACTTTTCACATTCAGCACTAGATTCATTGGAAACGGCAATAAAGGTGTCAAGAATGGTTTTGATTAGATTCTTGCAATTGATTTGCTTTCTATTAATTTGGAAGTTACGGCATTTGCCTACAGTTATGCAATCTATGATAATTTGAACAAATATGCTCAATGTTTCCAGCTTTTTGACGTTCCACATGTTGAGAGAATTGAATAAAATAACTAAAACTGAGGCATCTGCAACAACTGATCCAGAGCTTGCGCAAATATTCCCTTCCTTTGATAAGTAAAGTTGTGTGATTGCCATACTGGCAATAGCTAAGATATCGCGACTTCCAATTTGCGCACTCTTGGATGTCATGATTCTGAGTGGAATAAATATTCCTCCATATGTCGTGTATTCAGCTAATGAGACAATTCCATTTCTAACAGATGTACACAGTATATCTAAGGCAATAGATTGTGCTTCACCACTAAAATTGAGTTCTACAGATCGAGCGTAAAGATAAATTAAAGTTTTGGTGGGAGCAAGACAGGCCAAATCGTGCATAAATGAATAGTTATTGATAACTCTGGAAGGACCATGCCAACTAATTTGTTCTCTCTTTAAATCAATCAACGTCAGAAGATAATTTAAATCTTTGGGGGCTTGATCTACAGGAAGCGTTGATAAACAATAGTGAGCAGGATCGGAAGAATCCAGAATAAATATCGTTTTCTTCTGTAGCGATCTGATACAAACTTCGGGTGCTTCCATTATCTCAGCAATTACTTTTAAAAATTTAGGTTTATTCTTGAAGTAGTCATGATTGTAGATGGTGTAATAATTGTAGAAAGCATAAGGGACTTCACTTGATGATCTCATTAAATTTCTGACATTTGAACTGATTGAGTTCAGGAAAAGAAAGTTCTTTTCATCTAAAACACCTTTGAAACAGAACATATTTGCAATGTCGTAACTGATGCAAGGTTTGTCGGGAAATTCTAAGAACCCAATTGCCACATCAAACGTCAATTTAAGCATTGTGTCAATTCCAATTTCATTTGAATTGTAAACAAAAGCCTTACTCTTGCCATTCATACTTAACTCGCAATTGATGTAATGTTCCTTATTTTCATCAACAACTAAATTCATCTGCAGTGTAATTGAACGCCATTCCTCTTCTTTCCATTTTCGATAGAATATTTTGTTTCTCTGCAACAAAAGACCACGGCATTTTAATTCGCCAATTAAATTACCGGTTTCAGTCTCTATTTCTAAGACGTATTTTAAGTTCGAACTAAAACTACCAATTGTAGCGACATGTATACGCGGTTGATGCTTGTTTACTTGAAAGTTGTTAATTTTGAGTTTAAAAAAAAAGGCCGATTCCGTTTTCTAAAGTTATTCCATAACTTGACATAAGATTGATTTCAAATGCCGGAATTGAAAGCTGGTGTAGTTTGTCTGTAAATTAACCGATTAGAACAGCGTTTTACAGTTAATTTAATTCAAAGCAAGTTATTTTAATTGCTATTCTTCGTTTTGTAATCACAAATACAAGATGGTAAGAAGAGATTATGACAAAAAGGCCAAAATTGGATGTAACACCTAGTCTACCAAAACCAACTAGTTCAACGATAATGCTGAATGTAAGTATCAAACAGGTATCCTGAAAAATGAACCAGACAAAGGAGCCATAAGAAAAAATGTAAAATATAATACATTCTCTGTGATTTAAGTGTCTCAAATAGTTGAACCTTTAGCTAGATTTCTTATTCAGTACACCATCTCCCAACATCCTTATACATTTATTGAGCAGCCCAACTGCGGTAAGTATTTAAAAATAATTTGCGGAAATATAATTTGATTGGATCAAAAACAATGCAAAATTCATGATAATACACAAATCCGATAACTCAACTAAATATATACAAGCCTCTCACACTCCCCTATTTTAAAAAATTGTAAGTGATAGTTTATTCCAAATGACCTATAAATGATAATAACCCATATGTCTGGGAAGCTATCAAAGTTTCTAATCAAATTTTAGATGTAGTGGATGCATTGCCACCAATTGGTGACGAAAGAATACAGAGTTAGAAGCTCATTTCTCATGCAACAATGTCTAGTGGATTTAAAAATAGATTGCAACCGCATCGCTTAATAACTAACTAGGAGGTACATTGTGCGCTTCAATTCACTACGTCCAAAAATGTAGAAGTATTCGTACAAAAATGTTGTAGCCGTCTCTATTGGTGATTTCCACATAAACAAAGCAATATGCCTGGAGTACAATATCATCTTTTACATTCAAAAGGATCTTACTAATTGGATGATTACAGACAATCAAACAAAGGATGTGTATGAACATCCTGAAATTCTCAAGAGTGAACTTGCTTTCAAACAAACGTTTAACTAAATAGCTTGTAATTTGTTTTAACTGTCGCATATTCAATTAATTTGGTTATTTTGCTTTGCTTACCCTGAAATGCAAAAACATTAAATAGAAATGAAATATAATTAACCCACTGTATAGACTGGAAAACGAAGAGAGAAATTGGGTGCAGTTGAAGCAGCTGGCAAGAATTTGGCTAAAGAAGATAAAAACTCTACTTGATATGTCTTTTCGGAATAAAAATTGGAAAATAGGAATTTGAAAAAATTAGCATCTCCCTTCATCATCTTCATAAAAGAGAGAAGAATACTATTAATGCTGTCCCCATGAATAGCATTGGCTTTACATTTTAATAGCAAATTGCAAACATCCTCGTATGTTGGATTGAAAGCATCTGTGCAATTTATTAGCAGTAATAATTCTTCTGAAAACGATGAGACTGTGTTTGAGACAAGAATCGCAGTGATGTATTTGCAGACAACACGTCTTGTATTGTCACTGAATAATTTGGGATGCTTATAACTTGTAACGTAATTTGTATCTTCTCCAATTAAATTAGTGTGTGGTGGATACTTGTAGTCTGCTACTTCTGTAAGAGGTTCCATGTACTTTCTCTGCTTTTCTTGTTCCTTTGGAAGATTTATTAAACGCAATAATTTAAGAATTTCTTTGTTTAGAATAGGCTTTGGTATTTGATAGATTTCCAGAATATGCTTATAATGCTTTTGACAAGGCAAATAATGACATAATGACAATGCAACACAATCGCAAACTAAATCCAACTGTGAATCTTCCATTTCTTGAATCGTCAATATAGCAGTTAATATTTTTTCAATATCATCATTGAGAAGATTGAGCCAAGTTGTTTGATTCAAATAAAATAACATCTCCTTGAAATTTTGAAGGGTTCTAGTTGAATATTGTTGAGGGGATGGAGAATTGATTACGTTACACACTGCATTGGTCGTAGTAACAAACTTTTCGCAGAACATTTGTGTGAGAAATTTCTGTTGTTTGTAGCAGGATTCGTTTTCATAGTTGATGAGTTGTGTGTAGATTGAACTTAAATAATGAAAGTTGTCGTATAACCGTTCAGCAAGGCAATTTGTGTCTTTTAAGAATAAATAATGAAGGAGTCTTAGAGATTCTAACCGTTTAATTGATGAGAAACAAGATATGCACTCAAAAAAGGTAGCGCAACTTTGGTCTGAACTTGCATTTTCTAGGATTGATATGACTGATGGAATTGAGTCTTCAAAGATATTCATGATTGTGGTAATCAATGTTTTTGTGTTGTCGTATGGAAGAACAATAATAAAATACTTGTACAACTTAAATAAAGCGACTTCTTTCTTGTTGATTAATCTCTCATTTAAATGAGCAAAATTATAGTTGAGTTGATTGAAGATAGGTCTGAATTTGATATGTTTTACGGCACATTGATAAACTAGCCATAAGTCTTTAGTCTCGTGGTCCAAGAAAAGAAGGTTGAACATCTCAAGAGGTGTTAAACAATCACATAAACAGTCTGGAAGTTGAAGAATCAGTTTACGAAATTGATCTGAACAACTACTTAATTCGCTCAAAGATTCACCGACTTTTAAAAGCAAATTGTAGTGGAAATGATTTAAACAAAACTCCGGATTGTGTGGAGTAGCTTTGAATTTGATTAATGGAATAACACTTTTCCCAAAAAACAATATTTCCTCTGAGTTTTCAAAGTTTTGTAGAATAATTCCAATGTTGTTAAAAAAAGACACTTTTAAATCGTCCGTAAACTCTAATTTGTTGATAATTCTTTTAGAGACAACTGTAATAGTGAGATCGACTATTTTCATAATGCTTTTCCTAATACTGACAATATGTTCATTTTCTACTTCTCTGAAGTCGTTTGTGTGCTTCGCAATTAAGGCTAAATTCTCCAAAAAGTAGTAGAAAATAAAATCCTTAACAGCTTTAATTTCCACTACATTATCCTCCTCGACAGACACGCGTTCAGATACTATTAAAACTAAGGAAGCATAATAAACACAATTGAACCAATATTTGACGTTTTTCAAATTGTCTAAATCTAGTTCATGCCCAATTTGGAACTTCTTGCATATAATTATCATTGCTTTTGGCCAGTAGGGAGTCGTGCAGTATTGAGCTACAGATCTTAGTGCAATAAATGCTGTTTCAATGCTCATTACGGGAGGGTTTGGAGGATGAGTACCCGTTAACAGTTTGAAAAATAGACAAACATCATCAAAGTAGGCAAACGGTCTTTCTACAAAAAAGTCCACAGTTTCTTCTAATTTGAGATCAGGCTGGTCATCGTGTAATTCCAAAATTTGGCTTTGAGAAAAATATATACGTCTATCGTCTAATTTTGTTTCTAATTTTTCAATATCCTTACAAATAAGTTGGCAAGTGTAAGGCACCAAATACTCAGCCTCTGTTTCTACATCTTCCCATTCCTCTAAAATCTTTATGAATTCACCGCAAATAGCTTCACTAACATTGACCGCCACTAAAAAGTATTAAAATACATAATTAAACTCAACTTACAATCGTTCGAAGTGTACTTAGATATAATCATCATAACACAATATCTGGACTCGTGATAAATGTTTCCTTTTAGAGATTCGAAAGTCTTTAGTAGTTTCATTAGAAACTTGGACTTATCTTTAGGTATCATACTGACTAAAATTATATTACAATCAATAACAAGCTACTAAGACAAAACTAATACAACAACTAATATAACAACTATGATAACGTGTAGAGCATCAAAAAATATCTGAAGTAGACTGTATACATACTAAAATAGTTCTTGTTGGCTGTGTAATATATGATAAGATAAGGCGAAAAGATAGATTAGATTCCAATTAACATTTCAATAATTACTTGGCTGCAATGAATTATCATAAATAACCAATTACATTATTTAAATGGGTATCTTAATAGCAATACACCATTACACGAAGACGAAATGTAATTGAATAAGATAGTTATGGATGTCAATTCACGAGGATACTACTTTCCAAATATTTTGGTTCCGAGAATGGTAGAATAAAAATGGTATTATTTTTAATTACAAAAAATTAAAAACATCTTTTGATAGATGCATTTTAAATAGTTGCTTAAATTGGAGCTATCAAAGTTTCCGTTTGGCAGACGTATGTTGCAAATGGTCCCTTTTACTGCAAATTTGTAACAGAATTAAGTTATTCCATTCAGTTGTTCAGCAACTAAATCTTTTATATGTTTCAAATATTCGTTTTGGATTCTTGTCATTATATTCACTTATTTAATTGTCATAGAAACAGACAGACAATTCGTTTTAAATTCGGAGCTAACTTAATTATACAGTTCATAGCATATCTTATATGTAGAAATGTAATTATTTTTCAATAGGATCAAGTCTAAATGACATATTTAACAAATACTCACGTAATTCCTTTTATCAACGTGTGCACACCATAGTCTATTGCTAAAGGTATATTAGTTATAACACGGAATAAATAAAAAATAAAATATTACATGAAAAATACAAATATGAACATTATAGTTTATTACATTAGGATATTTACATTACGAATATTAACTAATTTGCCATTAAAAGAAAAGGTTTATAGTAACATAACATCTTACTTATTCTTACAATTCTTTGGGATTTGTTTTGAACAACATTTCGAGATGGATGCCACCAACAATTACGACTTTAGGATATTAGTAATCTCTGGTAATGGCAACACAAATATGCCTTCGAGTGAGTTGTAGATTTATACCTTCGTTAGTTCATTTCTAGCCATGATAGTATTTCTGCCATACTCTACTATACCATCAGCCATAGTTAATTTGCCGTTTGACACATTTTCCAAAATAGTTTCTTAATAGTAGTGATCGGGAATTAGGTTTCAGTGCGAGCATTCATATACATATTTTAGATTCAAACAAGTCTCAAGGAATGTGTTTTGTCTGTTCTTAATCCCAATTGTTGTAAATTTGAGGTACATGGAAGAGATCAGTTGTTTCAGAGTGTTGATTAAATTAAGAAAAGCAACCTTTATATAGCTTTTAAATTAATCCATTACCAATTAACATTCGCATTTTCACCAATTATAATTAGCCCCCTTTGTGTCAGGAAAAGTTCAAAATTGGTTAGACGATACCTATAAACATCCTTTACTTTTAAATAAATTTGTTAATTATTTAACTTCGATCAGCTTAGGTTGGTCATTTTTTATGGTTAAATAAATTCAAAACTTCTTACAACGAACCTCTGTTGGTTACATTGGAGGATTAATCACAGTCAAGCATGACTATTGCAATACCTTTTAAAATGTTTGGTCATTTAAATTTGGACTCAATTTGTGGAAAAGCCTTTAAATATAATCACGCTTATGTAACTCACGTGTTTTAGTTATATAGTTTGTGCCTTGTTAATGTTCTATTTCTTAAGGAAATCACATGATTCTATTCATTTTATGTCATTGCGTGGTAAGCAACACTTGTGGCAATACTCCTCTTATTTTTCCCCCAATTTTATTCGTTTCACTAAGTCCCTCTATAATTGTATAGACAATGTTTAAACTTCCTAGTGATTGCTTATGATGAAATCGTGGATGGCGCATACAATCTCACCACCATTTCACCTATACCATCTTAACACGAAAATCATCATAAACAAGTGGAACAAAAATGGCCCTTGTTTGTTGAGCTTTTGTATTTCAAGTTTTTTGCAAGGCTGTTCAAATTTGAAACTTAATTTGATGTCTTACTCAATTAAAGTACTCATTAAGTTATTTATGAAGCAAAACTATCGTCATTTATTAGAAGATGATCAAATAATTATATTTTTAATCTCTTGATGCCTCCACGAATAAAGCCTTTTTTGCCTCATTTTTATTTAATATACTTTGTTCCAAAGATTAGGACTTAAAAACAAAATAACAAGATGTTAGTCGATCAATTTTCGCGCTTCTTCAAAATCAAATCTTCTAACCTTATTAATCCTCATCTTCCATTATAGGTTTACTAAACTTTGTATGACCGTATTTGGTAACTAAACGAATGACCGTTCTTAACTCAAAACAACAAGCTATGGGAACAACTGCTACAATGGAAAAGCTCCAAGCTGCTTATTCTGAATTGCGTGGATGTGAAAAGTTCAATGTGGCTACATTGGAGGAAGTAAGTAATTCAAATAATGGCATCAATTAATGTCTTCTTTCAGGTCGTAAACGTGATGATTCATGGGACTGGACAGCTCCAAAAAACTGCTATGGAAGTCCTCAACGATATCAAGGCTGACGAAAGTGCGTGGGGTAAAGTGGATATCATCTTGTCTAAGGGACAACTGCCTGAAGCCAAGCACTTTGCTCTTGGGTTGCTGGAAGACATGGTTTCAACGAAATGGAAGACTCTGCCTCGTGAACAATGTGATGGGATCAAGAGTTTCATCATATCTTTGATTCTCGATATCTGCAATGATCCCAACTTCGACAAAGGAGCTTCTCGGGTCTTCCTTCAAAAGCTAAACTGCGTATTGGTTCAAGTGGTCAAGCAGGAATGGCCGGTGCATTGGCCTAACTTCATTCAAGAAATCGTCAACTCTTCTCGTGGAAATGAAAATTTGTGCGCCAATAATTTGTATGTATTGAGATTGTTGAGTGAAGAACTCTTTGAATTCGGAGGCGATCTAACAACTCAAAAAGCCGCTCATTTAAAAGTCCAATTTTGCGACCAGTTTGAGGGTGTCTTCAACCTCTGCTTTGATATTCTGAAAACATCTGGGACTGTTTCGTTGATTTCCTCAACTTTGGTTACTCTTAATCGCTTCCTTCAGTGGATTCCGATTGGGTACATCTTTGAGACTCAGATCATCAATGTAATTATTGAAAAATTCCTACCTCACCCTGCCTTCAGATCAGTTTCAATGAATTGCTTGGCTGAAATCGCTAGTATTAATGTTGTTGGGAAAGGGCTCGAGTACGAAAACATGGTTCGCAGCATGTTGATCGGAACGATGTTGGTGATGACTGAGCAAGTCCCGCTTTCTTTGGATTTTCCGACCTCTTACAAAATGGGGAAAGAAGAAGACCAGGCTTTTATTGGGAACTTCACAAGATTCCTCACAAATTTCTTGAGGGAACATCATAAAATGGTTCTCATAATTAACGAGACTAATGACACAAGATCTTTGAAAGAAGCTCACATGTGCGCTCTGAGCTACCTCCTCAAGATATCTGAAATTGACGAGGTTGAAATTTTCAAAGTCTGCCTTGACTACTGGACTGAATTGTGCACGGAGCTCTTCCGCGAATCTCCATTTTCCTCGAACGGTGGTGAAAGTCAATTGAGACTTTACAGTTTCGAGAACAACATCTCTTCGCCTAAAAGAGTTTATTATGGAAAGATTATTGGGGAATTGAGAAACCTGATGATCAGTAAAATGGCTAAACCGGAAGAGGTTATCGTTGTTCTCAATGAAAACAATGAGCCTGTTAGAGAGTCAGTTAAAGACACCGACGCTATTGCCCTCTACAAGACTATGAAGGAAACTTTGGTCTACATGTGTCACTTGGACCCAACCGATACTGAGCGCCAGATGACTGAAAAGCTCCAAAAACAAGTGGACGGTTCTGAATGGTCTTGGTCCAATTTGTCAAGACTTTGCTGGGCTATCGGAAGTATCTCTGGGGCTATGCACGAAGATGACGAACGGCGCTTCCTCGTCACCGTAATCAGGGATTTGTTGGCTTTGTGTGAACAAAAGCGAGGAAAAGACAACAAGGCTGTTATTGCCTCCAACATCATGTATGTTGTCGGACAGTACCCAAGATTCCTCCGTGCTTTTTGGCGCTTTTTGAAAACTGTTATCAACAAACTCTTCGAGTTCATGCACGAAAGTCATGATGGAGTCCAAGATATGGCTTGCGATACCTTCATCAAGATCGTCTACAAGACAAAGAAACACTTCACGACAGTTCAAAACAATGAAACTGTCCCATTCATTGACGAAATCATTCAAAATCTTTCTGGAGTCATTTGCGATCTCAACAGATCTCAAATTCACGTCTTTTATGAAGCCCTTGGGGTAATTGTGTCAACAGTTACAGACGAGGATGTTCAAAGGAAATACATCAGTGACATGTTCAACCTTCCTAATGCTATGTGGAGTGAAATCATCCAGAACATGAACGCCAATCCTAAGTATGTCAGTGACGCCCAAATTTTGGACAATGTCATCAACATTTTGAAAACTTATGTTGCTTCCTGCAAATCAATTGGACATGCCTTTATCTACTTGCTTGAAGAAAGATTGGCTGACATGATGGGCATGTATTACTCAATTTCTGCTACCTTGAGACAAGGAGCTTTGGACATGGGAGAATCTATTACTTCCCAACCTGGTTACAAGAACATGAAAGCGGTTCGAAAGGAGATTCTTACTCTTATTTCTGCTTGGGTCTCTAAATCACAAGATACTCAAATTGTGAAGGAAAAGTTCATGTCTGTAATCTACAGCAACGTCCTCGAAGATTACAGAGACTCTCAGCCATTCCTTAGAGAACCCAAAGTTTTGACACTTATGGGTATTATCTCTACACATCTCGGAACTTCAATGGCCGAATTTGTCAACGGAACCTTTGATTGTTTGTTTATGCCAACGCTCAACATGATTAACACTGACTTGATCGCCTATCCCGAACATAGAGTTAACTTCTATAAGTTCTTGTACGCTATAACATGTTCCTGTCCAAAGGCAATTGTCGGCATTCCGCAAAATCAAATGGATGTTGTCCTTCAAGCCGTTATTTGGGGAGCTCAGCATCAAGTTCGCGAAGTAGCTGAGACTGCTATTGAACTTTTGAATGAGATTTTCGATGCTGCTTTGTTGCTTGAAATGCCCGCTAAGAAAGACTTCTTTGTTGGTCACTACATTGTAGTTATGGAGTCGGTTCTCGGATTGGTTTGCGACAGAAATCAAGTACAATTCATTGGGTTATCCAAATTGTCCTTCTTCACTTGCAAACTCTTTTCAATTCCCGAATTTGAGTTGAAGTTTAGCTTGGACCCTGCTAATCCTACTGGCAGCAATGTCGATTATATCTATGGGATTGTGAACAACATATTTGCAATGTACATCAAGACATTGTCCGCCCAACAAATCGAAGTTACCGTCAAAGGTTTCTTTTCCTACAACCAAACGGAAAACAAAATGCGCGAGCATATCCGTGATTTCCTAATCCAAATGAAAAATGAATGTGGTGAAGATACAGCTGATCTTTTCCTTGAGGAGAGAAAGAGGGAAATCGAGAACCTCCAAGCTAACAAAAAGAAGATTCCTGGACTTGTTAATCCTAATGATGATGTTGCTGATGACGACATGTATTAATTTGATCATCCCTTACAATCCTAATTTTTTATACGTAACAAACCATCCTAATTTTATGTATGGAAACCTTAAATAAATAAGTTCAATTTATTTACGATTTAATTATATTTTATTTTAATCCGAAATAAAAAGATTACTCCAATTGTTTTTTGTTATTACTCCAATTGTTTTTTGTTATTACTACACTTGTTTTCTCTTATTGTCATACATACTTATGTTATATTATATAATGCAATTAATTTTGTGTAGACTTAACAGTACAATCCTCTGTATTATTTGTTTATTTATTTAGTTTATGCGATAGTTAAATCCATATCATTAGTATTTAGATTAAAGTCAAATGACTCTCGGTCGGCTAAAAAACGTTGAAAGGCAAAGATGACGTGAAAACATAATATTTGATATCCAAATGCAATTATTATGGCTATTGCGACGAGGACTGCAAATGAATGGATTGCTCGTTGCAAATTGTCACTGATGTCTGTATAGTCGACCGATCCAAAATCAGTTGCCAGATGTTGAAGAAAAGATGGTGATGCAGTAGCTCCAATAATAAAAACTATGAAAATCAAAATAGTTAACACTATCGAAACAACTTGGAATATAAGGTAAGGAAGGACAAAGTTGCGTTTTTCTTTGTAAACTCCGTAGGCAAGAGATCCATACAAAGCTATTGCAAAAGCCGTCATTGTCCAGGAATAAAGCATAATTGTGGAGGAGCGAGTCATTGAATAAATTAAATTAATTAATACAATTCCACATTGAATAGCCACAATTATTCTAGCAACAAGCTAAAGATCAAGATTAATTGAATTTGCTTATTAACATACCTTAACATGGAGTTTGCAAATATACAAATATTTCTTATCATTTTGATCGAAAACTCCTTCGCCCATTCTACACGATTTGGATAACAAACTTCTAAAATGAATAAATAATAATTGAAAGCGATTTGAAATCCAAAGCTATTACAAATGACGAAATTTTTGTTAAGCTGATATTACCTTTTGTTGAGCTAAAAATAATACCATCATCCGTCCTACCATCTCACATCCCATTTAGTTTATATTATTTATTGTTCCTTTCTAAACATTGAATCATCCAATCTCCCAAATCAAGATAGTTTACATAGCTGCCAATGGTTTACATATAATAAATGTAATATTATTAGTAGTAGTGAGCGAAATATCTAGATATAAAAAAAACTTCTCACTTCATGTTGAAGTCGTTTTATTGACACACTTTATAAAATGGGGAGAAAGGGTAAAAAATTTGTTTGTAGTAGGATGGTGAGAAAAGAGGATACTACGATTTGACAAGTGACAAGGAGTTAATTGTTGTAAGCTTTTGATAATGATTTTTTGAATGTTTACAACAAAACTGCAAACAATGTACTATTTTGAAGGAAAGTTAATGCGATTAAATACCTAATTCATCCTTTAAATACTAATTTAACTTTAAACTTTTGTCTCAAAAGTATGTTTGATTGTAACTTTGACACTGATAATAATCACAGCCTAAACCAGTTTATAAATTAATTGTGTTATAAGTTCTGCTGTATCCAAATTATTATTTCTGATTTTACCACCCTACAGCCATCCATCATCAAGGTAATTTGAGAGCATTTGAATTGTTAAATACAAAAGTATTTATTTCCATGTGTTTAAAGCAATTTAATATATACTCAATTTTATAAATGAACAATTTTTATAAACAAATTTTTTAGTCATGCTTTGTTTATTTACCAACCATGTTAAATTATTACTTTTATTTAAAATCTACAATTTAAACTTATATTTTTAAATAAATTGTAAAAACGAGCTAAAAATATTTAAAATTCATCAATCTCCTAAGCTTACTTTTTCTTCTTATTAAGTATGATATAAATAAATAGTGGTAGTGGTATGTTAATGATCGTTTACATAATATGATAGAAAAAGAAATAAGCCTTTTATATAAATACAATTTAAATTACAATTATATTTTAATACTTATGCACCCGCTAAATCTTCTTTACCAAGAAACCTTTGCCTCCGATGTTCTTTAATTTTGTGTTAGAGTAGTTGTTATTAAACTTTTAGCACCTTTCTTATTATAAATATAGGTGCGGGGTCGTTTGTTTAACAAAAAATAATTGGGAATTACAAATTTTGAGAATATTTTGATCTGCTTTTTCATAACAAATACCACCCACACTTAAATGTCCATTATAATTAATGCAAATAACTTCGATTTACACCTCTCTTAATCTAAAAGCATTTAGAAACTTTCTACAAATATGTAGATGTTGAATTTATTCAAAAAATGTATGCGAAACATATATTCAAAAAATGTATTATGTATTTGCCTCTTCACGTAACTAAAAGAAATACTCTACTAAAAAAGAAATTTGCAGGCATACTACTTTTTATATTATTATTTTGCAACTATTTCGACGAACAAATTATTGTATAAATTGTTTAAAAAATTGTTCAAAAGTGGTTGTACTTTTGTAATAGTGAAAAGGTAAACTCATAACTATTTAATTATATTGACTAAAAGAGTATGTATATTCAAATTATTATTTCTACAAATGACGTTTTATGTAATTGCTATACTGTTCTTTTAAAGGACTTTCATGCATTTAATCATATTTTATTTATTAAATCAGTTCACAAATTTGAGAGACATAATAATACGTATAAGATGCGTGGTATTTTGTAAATAATTATTTGCATTTATACAAGGATACATTCTCGTTAAACTAGCAATTAGAGAAATATTTTAAACCCACAATTTACTTTATATCCCTTATATATTATAATAATCAAAGAATAACGTTTACATAATTTTGGACGTTAAAAACGTTTTGGGAATGATAAAGCAGAGAACTTAATTATTCATTCATTAACTACTGCCTTTTCGTTGACTCTTCTTCCTTCCTATTTTGTCAAGCTGTCAACAACCAACAAAACTACTTTGATGGCTTTTCAAAAACCAAAATATCTATTTAGACTAATATGTATTTAGTTTATTTACGTTATTTGGTCTCTATTTCCTACCTACTAATTCCAATAAAATGGTGTCCAGCTAATTTATAAACTTCTAATTACGGTCCCCTAAAAAGAAGAGCATCAAGTAAAAAAAGTTGCCACAGGCTTTAACAAACGATCCCTCACTGGCTACTGCCAAACGAGCCTTCAAACCAGTGATATTATATGTACACTTTCCTTCTTTTTCTTCTTCCTCGATAATCTTTTTAAATATGCAACTACAACATATTTCCTTTTAATGCTATATCTGTTTGATACATATATTATTTTATGTGTGGCATGGCCAACAGAATAAGATGGGGGAAAAGAGCAGGCAAGTTTGGTAAAGGCCTTACTTTATGCACAATTAGGTTTTTTACTGACTGTCTTATCTAATTTGAATTCAAACTTTTTACTCTTAATTATTCAAAACAATTTGCTCTTTCTTTTAATAAGAAGAGATAATTCTTCAATTTGGGAGAAGTTAAGGAACTTCTAATTATGTTTTGCTATCGATGAGCTTTTATTTTTGTCAACTCATGGTAGTGTTAAATCATGTTAGCAAGTAGAAAATTATGTATTGGCATGACACATCCTTTCCAAATACCCAAATGCAAGAAAGGGAGGAAATCCTTAGTTCACAGAAGTGTAACATATGCAACTAGTGTATGTCCATTTATAACCTGATGCCATAAATGATGTTATTGGTTGTTCGTGCATGATAATTCAATTTTGATAAAGTGTCGCAAAACACCATATTAGGTAATATTCTGCAGTTTTTTTAAATATTAAACAGATATTATCTCAAAAGTGGATAAGCATCCCTTCTTCCAAACATAATGGAAAAGTTTGTGAAAAAGAGATTCTTATACACACAGCTTTATTTAGACTACGATTGCCCTATCATGGTGATAGTTATTTTAACAAAAATGTAATAGCATAACGTGCAGTATAATGTGATTACTTCTTCCAAATCTAATTTGTTGCCATTACTCATATGAACTTTTTGTCAATTTATTGGTAGTGTCAAATTAGTTCTATTTAAATTAATCACATTTAGAGATTTAGATTGTAAGACTGATTTGGTTCGAAATTGGCTATTTATTAATGATTTTGTGTTTTTCCAATGTGACATTAAATATATTTATTTTTGGCAAGTATTACTTATTACCTGGTCTTTTATAGCATTTATTGGATATTATTTTGTCGATTGTTTAAAGGTCTTTTTATTGAGTAGGCAAATAATTTGGTGCGCCCAATGTTCAGGGAAACATTTAAAATTCTATTGACAGCTTCTGTCCAACTTTTTCCCCATTTTATTTAAAATAGTAAATTTAGAGGTAATCCCTTAATTGAATGTATTGCGCATAATAAATGATTTATTCATGACACTCTCAAAAAACACTCCTCAGTGCTACTGTTACCTTAACCAAATACAGAAACAGAAGTGATATATTTGTTTGGTTACATCATCTTTGTGTAAATTACATATATCCATCCGTGTAGCGCCCTTTTAAGAGATTCCTTGACAAATTTAAACAAACACTACTTGGATGATTAAAAGAGTGTTTTGGATGGGGATATATGTGTGTGATGGATATTTTTTGTGAATTAAGACAAATTTATACATGTACTTTTTGATATTAAATTCATAATAAAAAGAAAATAAAATAATAATAGTAGACACCACTTTACCATTTGAAGATGTTTAATAAAAAATGTTGTGTTCCAAACATATTCGCATTCGTCGTCATCATAATATTATGCATACCTTTATTTTGATTCATATTTATTTGAACAGAAAAAGTTATTACATTATCCACAATAATACAATCACGTCATGCCACAATTTGCTTTTTTTCATAAAAATTCATTTTGATATTGAAAAGAATTCATTTTGATATTAAAAGGATTTGTTTTTGATGTTAAAAAGATTCATTTCACATACTATACATCATTTTTTCGCTATTTTAAATTTTTGATTAACAAGCATGCAAAAAATCAAAACCCTCTTTCACATACAATTTATATGGATATGTATTTGTTTTATAAATAGCTAAACAATTTCGTTGTCTCTAAAACAAAAATTGTACAAATTCATAACATCATATTCTTTTCAGTTGGTAATGCAATATTTTGGATAACATTTAGCCAACATATAGACAATAATTTACTTACATCGGTTTTGTCTATTGGAAACTATTTATTTTAACATTGGCAACAAGTTCTTTTGGAAACAATTTATTTTAATCACTTTGATGGTCTGATCTTTGCATGGAGTGTGCAGATAGGAAATAAAAAGTAATTAAAAGATATTGATAGGCCCGACACCTTGTGTGGTAACGTTATTTAAAAGTTTGTTTTGAGCTAAAGGACGTGACGTATTTTGTGTCTCTATTTTGTCAAAGTTGAAGCCATCTAATTATCTAAAACAATGGCAGAAGAACCAGCGTCACCAACTTTTTTATTACAATATTACAAACAATATCAGGAATCCACTCAAATTCAGGAAAACATTACCTCACGTGAACCAACCAAAATTTTTGATGAATCTAGATTATTTAATTTAAATGAACTTTGTCTTGTATCAAGTCACGTTTTTCAGCAATGGTTAGAAGCAAAGAAAGAAGAAGATTTGGGAGAAAATGAATTCTTAAATGTTGAGGACCTCTTTCCTGAATCTTTATTTATTAATGCAGAATGGCTGGTTAATGATTTGAGTGAAATTATGGCTCAATTCATTGAGTTGTTTCAGGTACAAAGTGTAATTATTTTAAAAATTATTTTTTAGGACAAATCAAATAACTGCACCAAAAAAGGTATTTGCTTATCAGTTGCATATTGGATCAAAAAATTTCCAGCTCATTTCGATGCCTGTCCACAAATGTTTAAGCTTGTTTCAAGGTTAAAAGAACTAGCAGTAGAAGATGGGCTAAACGATAGGTTATTGGTTTCTTTAGACACAGATTCAATGTAATTAATTAAATCACATCCAATAAATAATTATTTTAGACCGTCTTATGACTGGATCCGATCAGTATCACTAAAAAATCCCATCTCCAAACAAATCTCACTTGCATTCCATGAATGTGAAGCACAACAATTAGCACTAGCTATTTGCCATATTGACTACAAATCACTAAGTAGGGTAACTACAAATGATCTCAAAAAGTATATTAAATCGGGAAGGATTGAAGATTCTTCGGCCTTGCAAAAGTCAATAGCTTTATTTAATGTAAGTTCGGCTTAATTTAAAGTAAATAGTTTTTTAGAACATTTCCAACTGGATTCAATGGATGATTTTATCCAAAACAACAGCTAAACAGCGTTCCATTACAATTACACAAGTTGTTGATATAGGAAAGTGTCTTTTAACATCTCGAAACTACAATTCATTGATGGCTGTAATCGGCGGAGTTTCTCATTCAAATATTAATCGCCTTCAGAAAACACAAAATCTCCTTCCTACTGAGACAAAAACAGAACTTGCCAGGCTAACGAATCTACTATCTATGCAGAACAACTTCGTTGAGTATCGGAAACACATGAAAAAAGAAAATGAATGTGTTAGCCCCATCCCAATAATGTAAGCACATGACGTGAAATATTGTTAATGTTGTTAATAATATTGTGTGGCATGTGTTTTAAGACTCGTTTCGATACACTTTAATTGACGTCATAATCCATACTTAAGCTCTATTTGTTAGTCTGTCTAATATGAACTTTTTTAGGGGAGTTCACATGAAAGATTTGATACAATTGAATGTTGTTGGTGGGTTTGATTTTGTCAAGACAGGGGAAATAAATCTAAGAAAGTTTTTCCAATTAGCGGAAGTATTGTCGCATTTTTTGGGTGTAAAGAAAAATAGACATAATTTGGGAGATGCAAATCATGATCTAATTAATACGTTAAAGATGTCTTTTGATATGAGTTTCAACGAAGAGGACTTGTATTCGCTTTCATTGAAAAAAGAACCGAAGAACTTATTCTCATTCAATAACAATTCAAAAACAATTGTATTTGCAGATTGGGCAAGTGGAATTGACTCGACACCAGACAAAGAAGACATTCAACGACACACTGCAGCTATGGTAGAAGCCGTTTTCAAACATTACGATCACGACAAAGACAATTCAATTTCAGCAGAGGAATTTCAAGTGATTGTTGGTAACTTTCCCTTCATAGATCCTTTCAAAAGTATTGACAATGATGGAAATGGACGAATCAGCAGAACGGAACTGTTCAACTGTGAGTAGAAGGGAACAAAAAATTTTTATTAAAATTAAAAGGGAGCATCAAAATACTTATTAAACCTCACAAGCCATTTTGAGATCGAACATTATTTTAACCACGATATTAGAAACAATCATGTATTTTTGTGATTGAGTAGATGAACTTGGACCATCATATTTTTGTCATGACCACAGTGTGTATGACAAGTGGTAAAATAGTCTGCAGAAAGAGACTGTTGAGGTTGATTTACATTTCTAGCATTATAATTTCTAGGCCAATAATTCTTAGCGAACCTAAGAAACGGAGTTATCATATTCCTTTGCTTAACCCAACATCATTAAACATTATGCACATATCAGCAAAGTATCTTAAAATTGTTGCTTCATCTAAAGTTTTTCGACAAAACAGTTGCTTTAAACGGATGAGGTCGTTTAATTCTTGTCCCAACTCAAATACTTCACTTTTATTGACAAATACCTTGGTGAAATCAGGCGTCACCTTATTTAAAAAAGCTTCAGTATATATTTTTTCAAGACTTTTATTAATATACAATATTTATCTCCAGATTTTATGGACTTCAATCAAAAAAGTTTGAAATTAAGAAGTGGCTTTAAACATAACTTCCACGAAACAACTTTTCTGACTCCTACAATGTGTGGCCATTGTTCTAAGCTACTCTGGGGACTGATTAGGCAAGGATATAAATGCAAAGATTGTGGGCAATCTGTTCATAGTCATTGTAAAGATTACGTTGTTGTTGAATGTAGAAGATTTCCAAACATAACACCAAAGAAGACATCCTCTACCTCAAGTAGTTCTGATATTCCCGTTGACGCTGCCGAAGACCCAAAACCAGTATACGAGGAAATATACGGGACTTCGGAAAAACAAAAGAAAATCGGACGATTTAATTATTATAACAAATGGAAGTCCCGTACTGTTAGTACTGTCTCCGAAGCCGGATCTCTTTCCCCAGAACCATTCTCTAATAAAGCAAGCACGGATGACGAACAAAATGAAAATGTGAACCACAATAGGGGAACAAGCCAGCAAAAGCGAATTCAGACAAGAATGAGATCTGAGACAGTGGATTATTACCAGTAGGTCAATTGAATTATGTCGTCTGTTGCTTGTCTTGTCCTTGTTTGTAAAGAAATATTGTGTAGGTGTAACAATAAGCTAACAAATTGATACCTTAAATGCTTTCCCTGATAAATAAGTAATACGTATTTTATACCTTGTGAACCTGTCCGTGAATTGTCTTTAAAGTGCATAATGAACATACTACACACATTATTTATGCTCAAGGTTTTCTGGTGATCTAAAGTTAACACTTTGCTAGAGTCAACAAGAATATTCTAATAACACGACACCACATACCATCACAATTATAAGTCCCTGTTAATGATATTCTGTAAGCTTTAATAATAACCCTAAAGAATGCTTCTGCTTAATTTTTTGTTTGCCTCTAAATTTTGTTAATCAAGTAATTATTGTTATTTTCCAGAACAAAATCCTTGGACTATGATGCATCTGTTGGGGTAGCTACTTTGGCACTTGAAGAAGTATTTGATTCCGATTAAAAAATTTATTCTCTTTCATATTGAAATATCTCTTTTATTATTTATGCGGGAATAAAGTTATTTCGAACTTTAATGTGTTTTTATGAATATCTTTTATAAATAGTTTATTCTGTACATATATTAAAAAAGCTGCCAAAGTTTGGTTTTGAGACCATTATATTATAGGTAAGAATATTTGCGCCAAATGATTCTTTCAAATACACATTGTGTATCTCTAAAATGCTTCTACAAGGTAGGCAAAGTTATTTTAATTGATATCACCATTTTATTTTATTTGTAAGTAAAAAACAGATGACATACAAATCTTCAAATAAGTTTGTAAAAACTAACAGCGTTGTTTTGTAGCTTTAAAGCTTTTTTACAAGATAGGCTAGAGACTTACATATAAAAGCATTTATGATTTTTTAAAGGCAAAATTTGGGTGTCACACAAATATTTTAAAAATATATGAAGAAAACATTTTACGCAATTTTAAATAGCTTATTTTCTTCAAATTCGGCCGAAATTGAAAGATAACACTTGGTTCTGATTCCACAGCAACTCCCATATTAACAACATTTGTTATGCCATCAACTAGTTTAACTTTTTTTAAATGTAACTTAGTTCGCAACACAAGCTAAATTAAACCCAACTCGACCGTCCACACTTTTACCAAGAATGTCTTTGCAAAATTGGAATTCCGCCTCTCCCATTCGAATATAAAAAGACACCACTACCTATTGTAATTCGCCATTTTTACATCTGCCAACGATGCCTATTATTTATAATAACCGAAAAACTAAAAGACTTCAACCCGGACAAAAGGAAGGCTCTGGCAAGGGTATTAAGCGTGCCAAAAAGATCATAGACGAAGAAATTTCATCTGACAGTGATTTTGATGATGATCTTGCTGCTTCTAAAGTCCATGATGTTAGAGATGAGCAGTTTGAGGATATTGAGGAAAAGGCTGAAAGAGAAGCTAAGAAGCTGCTGAAAAGTCTTAATGTATGTTTAACTTTGCTCTTTATTAACCTAATTGGTTTAGATTGTCACTGATGCCGTAGAAGAACCAGTCGTAGAAGAAGGAGCTTTAGATGTTGCAAAAGCCATTAGATCCGGCACTCGCTACAAAGATATTGCTGACTCAATTCAGATTAGTAAAGATCGCGCCATCACTTACCGTCCACATCGGTTTGCTCCACTTTGCATTGCTCCAAACGCCAAAGGTAATATTGTTTATAGTTGCGGAAAAGAAAACACTCTTGTAAAGTACGATACAGTTAACAAAAAGAAATTAATAACAGTGTCGGCTAAATCAAACCCAAAGTTTCACAAGTATGGAATCCAATGTCTTGCTGTTGATCCATTCGGAAAATATCTGGCTACAGGAGGCTCAGAGGGAATTATTAAGATTTGGAACCTTGAAACGCTTGAATTTGTTTCAAATTTACTTGGACACTCTGCTGCAGTCACTTCGCTAGTATTTAGATTGGGTGTAGAGGGTCAATTATTTTCAGGTTCTGAAGATCGGTCTATTCGTTATTGGGACACAAAGCAAATGGGATATGTTGATATCATGTATGGACATACATCTTTAGTTGGCAAAATTGACGTACTTCATAGGCCTCGAATTTTGACCTGTGGTACTAGGGACCAATCAGTTCGCATTTTTAAGGTCGGTGAAGATTCACAATTGTTATTTAATCCTCACGTTGAAGCAATGAGTGTAGATACGGTTTGCTTTGTTGATGCTAACACCTTCGTATCGGGTGCAATTGACGGAAGTATATCAATTTGGAATATTGCCAAGAAGAAGCCTGTCCTTATTCAAAAGAATGCTCACGCCAATGGAAAGTTTCTCGGAAATGAAGGAGCCTGGATAACAGCAATTGCCGCTGTCCCCTATTCTAATTTATTGGTATCTGGAAGCAACAATGGAGTAATTAACTTTTGGAAATTGGCGAAAGATAACAAAAAATTAAATTTGATTGAATCATATGAAGTGGTAAGTATTCAATCACATCTGGTTTTGTTGTGTTGTGTTTACGTATAATGTGGTAATCTTTTGTTCTTTTCTAGGAAGGTTTCGTAAATGATATTAAATTTTCCGAAAATGGAGATACAGCATACTTTGCTGTTGGGAAAGATCATAAATTGGGAAGGTGGTCTGTCATTCAGACAGCTAAAAATCATATTCTTGTACTACCACTCAAACCAATTGAGCAAGATGAGTCAGAAGAAGATGATGAAAGCGAAGATGGCAATTCAACCATAGAATTATCAGACTGATGTGCTTAGAAATAATCTTATCATTTTTGTTGTTACTTTTTATGTTGACTGTTACTCGTTAATTTGTTGTTAAATTTTTTAAAAATAAAATTTTTCTTTTATTCATACACCTTCAACCAGTTCTTTTTTATCTGCCTTTAAGGAATGATTCATAATTGAAATAAATACTTGCAAAATCAAGAAATACTAAGATAAAAGTGTGGTGTGTGAGAAGTAAATGATACTTAGTTACAAAGTGTATATAAGCTCCTGCGTACTTTGTGAATCACAAACAACGTAATTAATAGCACTAAATATATCTATTACGGATAGATGAATGTATGTTGATCTCCTTAAACAGGTTTCTAAATAGCTGATGTTCATTAGCTTGCAATAAGATTTTTATACGAAAGGAATTGTTGTTCTGCTAAAATAGAAACCAAACATTAAAAGTAGATTAATTAACAGGAAATTAAGCTGATGATGGTCTTATTTGTCTAAAAGAACTGAAATTATTTGAAGTTTTAGTACTTAAATTCGTTGTCCATAAATCATCCTGACTAAGAAACAATACTTGTGTCGGTCAATCTATTGTATTATTGCTTTTTTTAATAGTATAAGGATGTAACATAAAAAATCACATTGCTCACAAGTATTTGTTTTGATAAAAAAATTGTCTGCACACAACTTAAGATGGGGTAGTTGTTGACTGATATCACAAAATTTATAAAACTAATTCGTTTTCTCCAAGAAAACAATTTTATATGACATTGTCAACAAAATAATAATTCATCCTGATCCAAATCTGGTGACAACTTTTAAGAATTCTTTTTCAAAGATTGAAGATTAATCATTTATTATCAGATGAATTGAATAATAACTTTGTCATTTATTTAATGTTCCCCATTAATTATTACCTTCTTTCAGAGAGACAAATATTCAGGAAGCTTTTATTCACAGTATTATCAACGTACAATTTATTCAAAATACATATTATCAACATGTAATTTGTTAACAATATAATCAGCGTATAATTTATCCACAAATTGTACACATATTTTTATGCGAAAAAATGTAGTACCTTCTGAATAATTTTTATAACGAATTCCGTCTTTTATCTATTTATACAAAAAACATTAGTTACACCTAAACTTCCTCCCTTTACACGTCAGAGTTCTTTAGGAGATGACTCCATTATGCGATATCATCTAAAAAAGGATTTAATACCATATTCTTTTAGATTACACAATAATGATATCATTCGTACCATATTGTTCTTTTTGATTACTTACTATCTAATTACAAAAAAGTTAATCTCCCCTTTGAAGATGTCTACAGTTTTATATTATTTCCATTTTAGCTCTATAGAATGATTGTGTCAAAACAAGTTTGAAAAGCCGAAATGATGGTGTCTGTTAACAAATCTAATCACCTGACAAAACCTGCGCAATTAGCTTCTGAACAAACTTGGAATAGATCTAAAAAATGAATTAAACTTATTTAATCACATTCCAGGAATTCTTACTTATTCTTAAATATTCTTATATAGTCTTGCATATTTCTACATTTTTTATCTGTTTTGCCTTCCCACTACAATATTTTACACTTTACTTGATTTATTTGTCAATGAATTAGTGGCGAAAATCGTTTCATTTGTTGCAAATCTATAAATAACTTAGTGATCATCCTTTTTATGACTCTTAAACTACCAATTTACATCCATCGTTAATCTCGTAAAGTTTTGAAGAAATTTAAAAAGTGACTCCTTGCATTTTTTGCAAAATAATGTCCCTACATAATCAACAACTTCGGAAAGCATTAAAATATAGTTCTTTAAGTAACTCCTTTCCTGTCTAACCACTTTACATATTTTAACAATGTAAATACTTTAAAATTAACGTACCTAAATTTGTTGCCATCAGATGACTTTATGTTTTTACAGATTTCATTTGAGATAAAAACAAATTTGTGCATTCATTATTCAATCTTGATTATTTAAATTGATAGTAAATTTACAGACTTTGATTTCCCGCCTAGTCTTTATTTCCGTCGCCATTAAACCTATAAAAAACAAAAATATCTTTGCTGCTTTCATATTTAACCGGTTCTTTTTATATAATAATGATACAAAATATTAAAATATTACATGAACCTGGCCAACCCTGACACAGCATAATGACATTATTCTGAATTCGTCACCTTCTTTCACAAAGTAAGCTATTAACATTTAAGACTAACTCATTTTAAGCTGAAACGTTCGCCTAATACCCCTTAAATTTAACCTTTATATTAGATGATTCCTTCCAGTTTTGTCATTTTTTCCAAATAACGACAGCTAGTTTATAGTGTAGTTTATTTGTGATACCATGGAAATAGACCATCCTATCGCCGCAACCAATTTAACCTTATATCCTCAAAATAGTTTCTGTTGACAGCTAGTAGTTAACCTCTTTTAATTTTTGTTGAACTATGCATACTATATCATAGTTGTTATTTATTTCAAAAAACATATTCTACTATCATCACGCATATTAGTATTGTATCTTTTGTCACAATTTGGATTCGCTTCCACTTTTAAACAGCAAATACCCTTATTAATAGAGTATATATAAATATATCTATCTTATGCAATATTTCAGTCTATCAGTTTTGTATTTTAAGAAGTTAAGTATATACAGACAATATAAGTATCTATATTAAGTCGTATGAATCAGTGCATAAAGCAGTTTTGTGACATAAATGCAAACTAATTGTTCACTTTTTGTACGAAGTACTCTTTTTATTATTTAATTTCCCATTCAATTCACCTCTATTTAATGATTTTTTCAAAGAAGCAAACATCATTATAGTTGTTAACAAAAAAATTCCGTAGAAACTACTCGAATTTCAAAAAAGCATGTACTCTTTTAAATGCATTAACTACATCCTATAACTTTGCTTTAAATTTTAAACCATTTGACATGTCGTGTAAATTATTAACACCTGAAGGTCAAACCTAATCAGTAAGGTTGATTTAAACAACATTTCCACAAAAAGGCAACAATTTTTTATTTTGACTAATTTTAATACTTATCGTTAAACAATTTTGAACTGTAAAAGATGTATTTTTTCGCTATATATAATTTCTAAACATTCTATCTATAGAAGTGTCATTTTATAGAGAAGCTTTGTTTGCAAATCTTTTTCATCTTATTTTATATTTGGGTTAAGTATAATTTTTGGTTTCAATTGTCAATTTTAAAACTTGTCTGCACGATGATGGTAACCGTAAATTCGAGTTGATTTCAGCGTTTAAAGACAGATATGCACTTATTTGATGGTAACCTTCTTGGTTGAAATCAGTTTCAAAGTTTAAAATAATAAATGTTCACGTATACACGATAAAACAAATGTGAAGTTTAATTGTTCATGACTAATGTAGCCTTTTCCCTCCAAAGTTATTTTTATCACCTCAATAGCTTCATATACTTTTAATATGTTTAATAAATCTAAAGTTATTGTTTTTATCAGTGGAGAATAATCCATCACAAATAAAATTAACAAAACACTAATATTTAAGATGATTATGGTGCTTTTTACCAAATAATATTTGCCCCTTTATTGTCAAACATTACGACAATTGTTTTGCCATAAAATCAAATATAAAATGATTCTTCTTCTTCCTATCTATTATACTTTCTTGTTTGATATTGGTAAGGAAGATAATTTTTTTGACAACATCTTTTAGTCAAATATTAAATCTTAATTTACAAATTTTTAAAATCACTACGTTTAATTAAAAAATAGTTGTTAATGCATAACTTGCAGTCCGCATTATATTACAGAGCAATAAATTGAAATGTAAATATGGTTTAGCTTTGCATGCATTTATAATTGTTTAAAGATGTTTTCCGCTCTTTATTTCGTAACATTTCTTTGCAATGCATTAGTTTACTATGATTCCGGAGCAAATGACTAATAAGGCATGTGTAAACAAACTCTACACTAAATTTCATATCATTTTCTTTGACAAAGATAACAAACAATGACATTTATCAAATTAATATAAAAAAATATTTGTAGCTTGGTTTATTTTATCATATGATCAAACTATAACCTTCTGTATTATTCCAATAAAAAGGATTATTGCTATAATAAAGAGCTAAATTAAAGTGGGTGAGTTTCATTAATTAAACTTTGAACCCTTTTCAGACTACGTTATCAGGAAATTTAATTTAATCATTCTCAAATACTCAATACATTTTAGCACTCTTTGCCCTTTAGATCCTTTTTCCCTTTTAATATCATATGTAACTAGATTATACCCTGTAAGATGAATTTCATTAAGACCAAGTCAGCTTTAGGATCTCTTGAAAGTAATGGATAAACATCAAAAAAGCATTGGGGTGCAAACATCTCCAAAACTAGAGTTATACGATATGATTAAAGTTTATTTAACATTCAGGTTTCTTGAATTAACACTTTAATCTATTTTTGAACCAATAAATGAAGTTGTAATCTGCTTCTTCGAGTTGGTGTCAACTTCTTTTTGTATCTAAATAATACTAACACAAATTTCGATAGGTTTCTATTAAGATCTTTTTCGTTAATTAGGAAAACATTTTATCATTTTTTAAGTCTGTCATAATTAACAGATAAACCACTATTTTTAGAATCATATGATTTGCGTGTGTCCGCTTTCAATGGTAGTGAAGGTATTTAGTAAATAACTTGTAATTACTATAAGTTTGTCTTTATTCGGTAAAACGATGGCCATTGAACTATGTTTTACGTTTAATTGATAAAATTACACCTCCATTTAAGCCAGCTTAATAATGATAAAGTTGTCAAGTAAAGAAGACTCTTTTCTTGTGTTTACATGTTGTTATCTATCAAAATCCCACCTCCATATCTTATTACAAGTATCTATTATTATAAAGGCATTTTTTGTTGTTGATTCAACGTAAAAAAGAGAATAATAGTTTTATAAACAACTACTAAATTCTTTATAGAGACGCGACATATAATTTAACCAAACGATGTAGTCACAATTGCATCTTTAGGTTGGACTAGTGGCGGTCAATTACTTGATCACATCAACAATCACTATATAACCCTACTAGTGAATACTTTTTAACTGTTTTCAATTAAATTGATAAATACATTCTTCTTTATTGTTCATCGTTCTCCATTACGTCCATCCTCGTTTGACTTTACTGAAGATGGGGAAATTCATTATCACTGAGCAATTGCTTAGTTGAAATTAAATTACCGACCTTTAATGGTATCAGTAATTATTGTGGGTGTGTAAAAATTTATTAACTTTTGTTATCTCAAAATGTCTTCATTTCGTTGCCACCGCTTTTTTTCATTTAAATTCATCACTTTTGTTTTAATCATTATCACAAAAAATATTTCCTTTTGGGTGCTTGAATATTTAGATAGATAGTTGTCTATCGAAGGAGTATATTCCTTTAAATTTAAACAGGCCCAATACAAAAGATAGTTTGCTTTGTGCAATTTTTATTATCAATTTGGAAGATGATTGATAAAAAAGTCGTTTCGAATAGCCAAACAATAAGATGCATGCATTATTGTTAACGATCATATTGTATTAACGTCAATTTCATCACTATTTATCATACTCAAAGTTGTAATTTTTCAGGATTCTTAATATTAATTCTATAGACTACATGCCGCATTCTAATCCTATTAAAATGATAGCCCATATTTTGGGCCGGCGCGGAAGGAAAATTTTCTTTGAGCCGTCCATTATATTGGCCAAGAAAAAGTCATACAAAGAACACAAAAATCCCCATTCTCCAGTATGTACTGATCTCCAACTTCCAGATGCCATTTGGGGCAAGGTATTTGATGAACTAGAACCATTTGATCTCATTCGTATGCGTAAAGTTTCAAAACAATTCGAAAGAATCGTTGAAACAAAACTTTCTAACACTCTTTATTTGGATGTTATGAAGTGTGATTTGAATGATGTGATCATCGAAGATACAGATAATGATGGTGAATTTTATAAACACAAAAAATGCCAGCTTCTTATTGCAATTACCCAAAGGAGCGTCTGTTTGATTGTAGATGAAAGATGGACCAACAAAGGTACGTTTATTGATTACAGATTAACAGTAAGAGTTTTAAAAATGGGATATAATTATAAAGCTCGATACCATTATTAGCTTCGAAGAGTTCTCCTAGAATGAGATGGGCGACTTTATCATTCCTTTTTGGAAACATATGATGGCTTCATCGAATGCCGGTGTACCTGGTTTAAAGGCACAAAGTCTTAGAGTGTTTCACAAACACAATAATTTAAAAGTTAAAAACATGCAATCTTCTTACATAAATATTTAATTTGGACCATTATAGATGTGCAATGTTTATGGGGATGTTTGCAATTTTTTGCAAAATATGCTCATACTGTTTGTGTAAGTTTTCACCTCTATTTGTTTAATTCCTTTATTTACTAATACTGTAAAAGAGTTTTATATTGCTCTCTTTATGGTGTATCTTATTTGAAAGAGTCTTATTTGATTTTTTAATCTTTTATTGATACGTCACCTTTTAATTTTAGCTTGATGTGCAAATATTTGAGTTAATCTCTGTTGGTCTGTCTTCACTAAAGTTGTCAAGATGGTACACTTTTGAAAGTTACGTTGGTTCAATTGGGCTTCCTGAATCAGATAACTGCCATCTCAAGATAACTTCAGCCAATTGTGGAAGAACTTTCTCAAGTTGTGCTATGATCAGTGGAAATTCAAATGGTTGCCACGATTTCCATCGCATGAATCCTGATGGAGTTGAGGTGCCATTGTTTCCTAAGATCAAAGAACTTACCATCAAGAGTTCTCCCTATGACATGGCTCATTTGTCAAGAATAGTCGATTATCACATTCACCCCTGCAATTTTTTCAATCTCGAAAAGATAGAATTAATACGAATTACGGTTGGTCAGTGCAAGAGCAAACTACCAACAAAAGCCAAAAAGGTTCACCAGCATCTCAGAGTGTTTAGAGGATGGCTCGACAGTCTTTCACTGGCAGAAAAGTATGTCGAACAAAGACACGAATAAATGATGTTTGATTGAAGCAAAGAAGTTAAGTCTAAACAAAATGATACAAATAATGTTTGCGATCAAGGCTTAAAATCGCCAATCACCATCTTTAGTGTTCTATTAATGTTTTTGGAATCGACATTCCTTCGACGTAACCTTTAAATTGGATGCTGGCAATTGTAATTCGAAAAAAGATGAAATTAATTATCATTTCAATATTTGGGAGACGAAAAAGAGTGAATACGTGTATAATTTATTGAATTGACAATTGACGTTGAGTGCGGGTATCTTGGCTATTATTTATAAGAAAGATTGTTTCTTTATGGTCATTTTCAAATTTGTTAGTTTGTCAAGGAGATCCAATTAACTATAGCTTATTATTTTTTCGGTCCCTATTTTAACCTCCAGACTATCTGACGACCGTTCTCCGTGATGTTTTTTAATCTAAAAAAATTGGTTCTCTTTATCGTTACAAACAAATTATAAGTTTAAAAATTAATCCAATTGCATAGTTAAAATTCCTCTTTACAACTTATAATCAACTTTAATTTCTAAAGCTGTAACAAATAAATATTTTTTGCAATTTAATAAATCATTTAATTTCTTTTTTATTTAAAAATATCGCCATTAATTGATCAAAAAACAATGCTTTAAATTTCTATAAGCAACATCTTATCAATCATGTAACGTAGCTTTTTTTATTGATGACATGACCTTTATATCGAGATAGTTGAAAATGCAAGTGACTTGAAATACCGTGTTAGGGTCTTTTTTGACATGTTATCAATTATTTGAAAAGGAAATGATAAGTCTTCGTAAATATTGAGTGCAAGTTTTTATATAAGAAGGGTGCAATCGAGCTAAAATAATTTATTAGCATTAATAAATGAATTTGTTCATTAAAAATGAAATACGTGTATATGTTGAGTTAATGTCTTATTTTCCTTAGCGCCATAAGAGATTGATAATCAGAACTATACATAGGTAGAGGAATGCATAGATATGAACATTTGTATTCCCAATCATTAATCTTGAATGAGGTCTTCTTGAAGCATGATTGAGCTTGGGTGGGAGAATGTAGTTATCTCTCATATTGGTCAAATAGTGAATGAAAAGAGTATGTGTTTATTCGCAAGAATTCACAAAATTTGAATTTTGTTTAAACCAGCACGAATATACACAAATTTACACTTAAAAGGAACGATGAAACCACAATAAATAACTAACAAACAACGAATTCATTAAACAATCTAATTTTAAACATCTTCTTCTATTCTCATAGATGAAAAGAAATATCAAATAAGTATCATATGTTTTATTATCTATTGTAGGGATGTTATTTGATGAATGTGATTTTTAAACAACTTTTGTAGATGATCTGTGTAGAAGTAATTGATAGTTCATGCAATTGTAATGACGGAAGTGTTATGGTGGTGACGACAACTGTTATGGGTCTTTATTTGGTGTACGTTGATTTGTCGATGCTCAATAATATGTTTGTTTTTTTGAAATAGCTGTGAATTGATAACACAAATTTATACATGTATTTTATTTAAAATCAAAAAGACAATTGACAAGCTTTATCATTAAAATCGCAATTTTCGAAGTCTAAATTGGAATAATCTTCGCAGCATTTTGGTATCTTCGCCAATTTAAGGCGATTTTAACAACGTTCTCCGCAATCAACATGTTGACATAAAATAGCACATTTCCTCTTGGATTAATTGAAGTAGCTTTGTCGAAAAGGGTAAAATGGACACTAATCATAATGATTAGATTCATGAAATATGTTATTCTGATGCAATCATATTGAAATGTGAGGTAATTAAGTATTGAGAATGTTTAAACTTGTAATATTTAGTAATTTGCAGTGATTAACTACGGCTAATGTAGGATGTCTGTGAAAGTGAACTTTTATAAGATCCGTACTATTAACAATATTTCGAATTGCACGTGTTTCTAAATTCCGTAATTTAAATTCAAAAAAGCAAATCCGGGCAATTGAAGTCTTGAATATAATGCTCAATAAAGGAATATCAACTGTTAATTTTTCGTACAGAGTATTTTTTCCTGCTTCCAAGCATTTAATTTGGACTTGAGTAATAATTGTATCAGCATTTTGTCCGGCTAATTGTCACAGGATTAAAAAATACTGCTTCTCATTCAAATGACTGAAATCAGAATTGACTACCAGTATTTCCAGTATACATTTCTATGGACTTTATGGTGATTCAAACAATTTAACCGAAAACATAAATCCTCCTAATAATTATGACTTTAAAATTACTCTGGAAAGTAACTACTTCTTATTGTCTGAAAAGGGAATAACTTATTTTGTTGAAACTTTAAAGGATGGTAGATATTTGAATGTTTATGGGATGCTTTTCTTAATAGCAATCGTCGGGCTTTTATCAAATTACCAAGAATCAAAGAAAGCTACAAAGTAAGACAAATTTCAACTATCAACAATATTGGAATCATGGTAGGACTTTGCTTAGAAAATTGACTAAATTGCTTTACCTACTTTATACCGTCAAAAAATGAGAAGAAAGGAATAGGTGCAAATTATCAAACCCAATTTATCTCTGATAACAAAGATTTGCAAAAATATCTTAAAAATCCACATTATTCGCAGAATGGAGTTATTCCGATTTATTACAAAAAGAAAATAAGTTGTCTCAATTAGCACCATATGCTAATAAAAGAGTTATTCTATTGGAATGCAAATGCTAAAATATGTTCCTTCATAATAAGATATCTCAATCCATTAATTATACCTTAATGAATTAATAAAATACTTACTTATTTGATATATTTGTACGCCTTAAAATATAATCATAGGATCTGTGGCGCAATGGATAACGCGTCGGTCTACGGAACCGAAGATTGTAGGTTCGAATCCTGCCAGATTCGTTAAATTTTTTGCTTTATTTTATTTCATTTGTACTGGCATATTAATTATTGACACATTTATTTATTGTCATTAGTCCGATAACAAGGCCAATTAACTCTTTAATATTTAAACATATCTAACAAACAATCCTAAACCCACTTTGATAAGAATCTCTAATCTAATAAGGACATCGTATATTTGACCTTTAAATTTTTATTTATAACAAACACAAAAAACAAATAATTTCATAATCATGCAAATAAAGGAATTAAATTTTACATATAATGTGGCATACATTGCAGCTGTTATTTCACTGTTTGGAATATGTCTAAATATTTTGATATTACCTATTGTTATAAATCAAGTTTCGGATGCTTGGAAGGAACTTGAATTAGAAATGAATGGATTGAGAAAAGGCGGGAATGAGATGTGGATGGAGCTAAATTCATTGAAGGTAAATGTTAAGAGGGAAGTTAGGGAAGGTTATGGAGAAACTGTTAAGGCAGAAAGTAAGGAGTCGAAAGAAACAAAAGAAAGTCAGCCAGTTGAAAGCAAACTAAAATCCTCAACTAATGGCAAGTGCCTATGGTGTGAATACGCTCAAAATGATTGCCCAAAAGGACCAACAGGTCCTCCTGGTCGTCCGGGGCGTGCTGCTCCAACTGGATTGAATGGAGTCGATGGAGTTCCTGGAATTGATGGCGGCTCATCTGTCGATAATTGCAACCAATTTGATTCCTGCATTACTTGTCCTATGGGACTGCAAGGAGAGAAAGGAAAGGCAGGAAAGCAAGGTATAATTTTATTAAAATTAAAAATGCAATTAAGAAATTATTGTTAAAATTGTAAATATGCAAAATCGGAAGTATCAACAAGCTCCTTGATAATGAGATCGGCTACTTGTTCATTAAGTACTGAGTTCATTTTGATGGCATCTTTAAATGTAGGATAGCCGGAGTCTGAGTTCTTGATTTGAGGTCTGAAGGCTTTGATCAGGATGACTTCTATGCTTTTGATCACTGCCTCAGATTGGTATTTCAGGATTAGTCTTGAAATTTGTCATTACTGCGTTATTATCAAACAATAACGTGGATACTGAATTCATTACAAACCCAATATTGCCTACATTCTCCTCCAATTGTTTAAACCGATTACTAGCGTTTGAGATAGACTCAGGTGCTTTCAGCTTTCCATAGAATAAACTTTTGATCTCCTCTCTTAAATAAAGAGTCCTTCATAATTGTTGTAACATTTCTGAATAGTGATTAATCTTTTCAGGTATGCGTGGTGTGAGGGGAATTAATGGAACTCCGGGTTGTTTTGGCAAAAATGGGCAGCCTGGAATGAGTGGTGAACCAGGAATTCAAGGAGAAGAAGGTCCTGAAGGTGACATGGGCCCCCGAGGGAGAAATGGACGAAATGGAAGGAAAGTTAAATCTAAACCAGGTGAAAAGGGGGCTGTTGGCTTGAAAGGACTTCCAGGAATGGAAGGCGAGGTAGGAGAACGCGGAAGATCTGGAATTCAAGGTCAACCAGGCGATATTGGGGGTCCTGGACAACCTGGAACTCAAGGGACCCAAGGAAATGATGGGGTTGTAGGGGAAACTGGAATTTTCGGAGAAGACGGAAAATATTGCCAATGCGTACCTCGTACAGATAAGCAGTTACCAGAAACAACTACGACCGATCACAATGAACATGTTTTTCCTAACCCAAAAGGAATTAAAAACAATCAGTTTGTTAAAGGAATGACCTACATTCCTCCAGAAAATACTTCTTTAAATGTGAAGGGAAATACACCCAAAGATGTAATATCTTCGAGTCCAAACAATGAAGGTCCATCTGTTAAAGACGATACAAAAGGAACTTTCAATTCGAATGTAGGAGAGGAATCAGCTACAACCGATTTTAATGCAGATTTAAATCCAGGAAAAGATGCTAATGCTAATCAAACTAGTTCGGGCCAAATTTATTCCTTTGTTTCTGAGGATGGGAAGAAATTCGTTGAAGACAAGGATTCAAAAGACAAATTAGTTTTTAATGAAGACCACATGGCTACTAATCCAGTAGAAGTTAATGATAACCAAGACGCGGCAGTTGAACATTCTCCTTCACAAATGACTAAAAATCAAGAGTTAGAGAATATAAAAGTGGGTGGAAGTTCGGAAAATAAAAACTCAGTACCTAAAAATCAAGAATTGGGTGTTGATAAAACCGCACAATCAGCTAGTGGTTACAGTGCCAAAAATTCAGAATCAGGAACAAGTAAAACACACGAAACAGGTGGTGAAAAAATCAATGAGATAACTGTAGTCAAAGCACAACAAACAGCTCCAGAAAAAACACAACATTCAACTGGAGAGAAAATACAAGAATCAGGTGTAGATAAGACTCAGCAATCATCAAGTGGTTATAGCTCTAAAAATTTGGAATCAACACTTAATAAAAAGCAAGAATCATTAAAACAAGGCGCAGCAGCTGTATATTCGAAAAGCCAAGAATCAGGAAAAAGTAAAAACCATGAATCAGATAATAATAAAAGTCACGAATCATCTAATGAAAGTTTGAGTATTCATTCGAAAAATGAAGAATCAACTATTAGTAAAAGTGAAGGTGAAAGTTCAACTGGTTATTCGAAAAGTGAACAATCATTATTTAATAAAAATCAAGGTGTGAATTCCGAGCATAAAGAATTAAAAGCTGATGTTCATTCCCAAAACAAAGAATCAGGAGTTGATGTTCCTTCTCAAAACAAAGAATCAGAAAGTAATATTTATTCAAAAAATAAGGAGTCAGTGGGCAATGTTAATTCTTCGGAATCAGGAGGTAATGTTCATTCAGTCAATAAGGAATCAGAGAGCAATGTTCATTCAGAAAATAAAGAATCAGCGGGCAATGTTAGTTCGAAAGATCAACAATCATTTAATGTGCATGGCAAAAATAAAGTATCACAAAGTGTTGAAGGATTGGGATCTGGTTCTAAAAACCAGAAATCATCTAGTTCCAGTAGTTCTAGCTATAGTTCAAGTTCTTCAAGTTCTAGTGGCGGCGAATCGTTAACTTTATTGGGTGAAAATGCCAGTAAAGATGGAACTCATGTACATAAAGAAATTCAGCCCACTGTCGAAGTAAAACCTGATGCATTTTCCTCAAGTTTTTCGCAAATAACATTTTCCGGCTATGAAACTAAAAATCCTCATCAAATTCCTAGACCTACTTCTATATTAGAACATCATGCTAATAATATTTTGCCAGAACCAGTTGCCTTTCCTCATCACTCAATAAACAAAGAAGCTGTAGAAGTTCAGGCTTCCCAAGCTAAATCAGAATACAAAACAGAATTCACTTCTAAAAAAGATTTTCTCCCTAAACATGAAGAACACTGGCCTAACGAAAAAGTTAAGAATGAATTACTAAATAACGGCACCGCTTACACGGCAATTCCTATCCGAGAAAATGAAAATGGAGAATTTAGCAAGACACGGGAACAGCCTGCTGAAAACGTGCAAGATGAATCTTTACATCTTCACAATCAAGCTACCTCAAAATTCGACAATTCCCCTGTTACACAATCAGTTCCCTTCGAGGAATTCAGTCCACGAATAAAACCAATAATTTTAAAAGCTAATCAGGTATTTGTTAAAACCATTGTTCGTACTGATTTTGTTTAATTCTTGTATAGAGTCGAGATGATGTAATTAAAATTGATAATCAAATACTTGGACCAAAACAAATTATTGATAAAAGTGTTGTAGTTATGCATGATTCTACTTTAATTGATAGAGAAGCGATTAGCAAAGTTGTATCTCATAAGAAGATTATGAATGACCAAACGTTGGGACCTAAATCACATGCCTTGTCGGAAAAGGTTGTTGTCAGAGCTAGGGACTCAGTTGGGGGGAGTAAGATGGCAGTTGGGAATCAGAAGATGATCTCGTCTATCGGCGGAGACGAGCCACTTGGAGTTGACGGATATGACTTGTATACGAGTCTAAGAAGAGATGAATCTATTAAGCAAGTCCATCCTTTGAATGCGAAAGTTGTTGTCAAAGTCAGAGATGATGCAGTTGTGGATGGTTATGATGCCTACACTAATTTGAGAAGAAAAGATGAAGGAAAAGTAGGAGATGTGATCATTAAAAATGATACAAAAATAATTCAAAAAGATGAAGTCGCAATAGATGGATACGATCAGTATACAAGCATGAAAGATGATGCCAATAAAACTAAAACTGAATTATTGCCCACTAAAATAGTTCAAAAGGATGAGGTTGCAGTAGATGGGTATGATCAGTATACAAGCATGCGGGATGATGCCAATAAAACTAAAGCTGAATTATCGCCGACTAAAATAGTTCAAAAAGATGAAGTCTCAATAGATGGGTATGATCAGTATACAAGCATGCGAGATGATGCCAATAAAACCAAGACAGAACTTATTACTAAAGTGGTTCAAAGAGACGAAGTTGCAATTGATGGATATGATCAGTATACAAGCATGAAAGACACACCACATTCTAAATCATCTATTGACAATCGTAAGCTTTTAACAAAATCAAATGACTCCTCTACTGGTACAATTCAAATAAGATTTGATAGCCCACCTGATCCAGCTGGTGTTTATGAAGCAAACAAAGAGGGCAGTACTTCAGCAACAAAAGATGATGGTTCTATGAATGCGTATGATCTACTGTCATCTTTAAGAGATAAAGAATTAAAAGATGGTTTGGCCAAAAAAGTTGTTGAAGAAAAAAGTGTAATCAATAAAACCGATGTTAAAACGGAAGTTTTGGCATCGAAAAATTCAAAAACACATGGAAGCACTATTTATACTCCTGATTCTGAATCTTTGTTGACTAACGTCAGCTCTGAGCAAATAACAAATAAAAATATTAAAAAGAATAAACCACTTAAAAAAGTTGTTTACAGGACAAGCGAGTTGAAAATAAAACCAATTTCAACTGAAACTGATAGTGATGGATTTAAAGTAAATGCGGTTAACTTTACACAGATATTAGATCCTCCAAAAATTGAAACTCAGAAAACAAAAACTTTAGCAACCGCCGATATTCTACGGGAAGCTGTTTTGAACATGATGAAACGTAAAATGACAAAAAGAGAAGCTAACTTCGATACAATTTCACTTGATATTGACAATTCAAAAGGACCATTGAGCAGAGCTAAATTTATAAGTAAAAAGAAAAGTAGTAATTAAGTTAATAAAAAATAAACTTTATCTTTTAAAAAAGTGTATTTGCAACATTATTTTATTTATTCTATTCAATCGGGAACTAAACATAAGTACTCAGATTATACGGCTACGAAAATCGTGTTCAAAAATCCCCCGTCCAAGCTAATCAAATATATTGTAGTTTGTGCAAGTTTTAAGCACATGTTAGAGGTCTATACTTCGAGCTAAATTAATAATAAACAGGTGCTTCTGGTGTTACTATAAAAGGAGTTAAGTGCAATTACAAATCGTACCATTTCAACTTCTTGAAATACATTCATTTTTTCATCATGCAAATAAAATATATGATTCTTGCTGCTTCCCTCATCGGAGCTGCTTTTGCTGCCCCAGCTGCTGGACCAAAGGGAGCTTCCCCAGCACCAGTTGCAGGAGGAAAACCAGTAGCCGGACCAAAGGGGGCTTCCCCAGCACCAGTTGCAGGAGGAAAACCAGTAGCCGGACCAAAGGGAGGTTCACCAGCACCAGTAGCTCAAGCTCCACCAAAAGCTGGACCTGGACCAAGACCCGATCAAGGTGGAAATGCCGGACAAGGATCACCAAAACCTAATCAAGGAGGTCAAGGAGGCCAAGGATCACCAAGACCCAATCAAGGAGGTCAAGGAGGCCAAGGATCACCAAGACCTAACCAAGGAGGCCAAGGATCACCAAGACCTAACCAAGGAGGCCAAGGATCACCAAGACCTAACCAAGGAGGCCAAGGATCACCAAGACCTAACCAAGGAGGCCAAGGATCACCAAGACCTAACCAAGGAGGCCAAGGATCACCAAGACCCAATCAAGGAGGTCAAGGAGGCCAAGGATCACCAAAACCAAGACCCCAATAAATTTATTCGCTTCACATTAATTTGACTCTAATTGAATAAATTCTTCATGCCAAACAATTTTATTTGACCAAAACTAATTAGAAATAATAACAAATAATCAAAGATCTGAAGGATCGCGAGAATGATCAGTTTTTGGGACTTGAGTGTAACTAATCTCTTCTGAATACTCAAAGGAAGTAACAGATCCTTCGGATGAGATGCCTTCTGGAACAATTTGATTTAGTAAAATTGTTTCTGGCACAATTGTATTCAATTTCTCTTCTTGTACTTTAGTTGAATCTACATCATTTCGATCCTTTTGTATTTCAGTATCATTTCCTGATCAGCCATAACTTCCGTTTCTTTACTTTCACCATTCTCAATTTCAGTTGAATCGGCAGCTTCTTTTTTTGCTCCTCCTCATTTTTTAGTCTTTTGTTAGCAGCGGCTTCTTCGGCTCTCTTTTTAGCTAATTCTTCATTGAATTTCTTAAATCTATAATCCATTTACGTTTCAAGTCTTGTGTTTTTTCATCAATCTCAGCAAGAGTGAAGATGGGATCTTCATTAATAGGCTTGCTCCTTTGTTCTACACGTTTTTTTAAATACCATTCGTTGGCAGAATCAAAAGCTCCTTGGAGTATCTATCTTCTACTGTAACAATCTCAGTCATATTCTTGGTTTATTCGATGAATTTCACAGTCTCATTTAGAGTCTTTTTCATAGTTCTCAATTTCTTTGCACACAAAAACTTTATAGTTCGTTTTATCAAAAGGTCCGCAAAAAGTGTACATATTTTGCACTGTAAACTTAATTGAAAACTGTGCTGTCCTGGGACTGCAAAATTAACTAATTAATATGATCTTGACGCCAATTTCGTTCATCACTTAACTAAGGAATTTGAATAGAACTAATTGCATTATTTTAACAACAAGTTTACCTAAATAATATTTATTTATTCATTTATGTAACAAAAGAAACTACAAATTTATATAAATAATTTAATAAAGGAGAAATGTACTTATGTTTAATATTATAACAATTAAATGGTAGTAATCAAAATCAATAGAAATGGTTCCATTTATGTCGTTTATTTATGCTTACATTTACTATGTCCTAACCTGGGCTTGCCGAACATCATAAATATTGATAATTTGATTATTAAAAGCGTTTAAAGTATACATAATTAAACTGTTCCAAATAAATATCTTTGGAAGAATGTCAAACATCCAATATTCAATTTTATTTCAGCAGTTTATGAATATACGGAAAACATAAAAGTGTAAAAAAATGCACTTGCACAATTTTTACGTTTTCAAAGAAACATAATAAAAATGTCTAAAAAGGACAATTGTCACCACTTTTTGCGGACCTTTTCAAAAAACAGACTATAAAATTCTTGCGTGTGGCCTTTCAATGTGTTGCTTTTGTCTACTCTTAATTACTTTCATGGCATCTTCAATCAGCTTGTATTGTGTTTTGAATTCTTCAGTTTTGGTTTGGAGGGTAACATCATCTTCTAGCCAATTTCCAACAATAACAGCAGTTTCTTGTACTTTTGCAATCTCCTCAGTAGTCCCATATTGAACAAACTCTTCATTTGCCGCAATATCCTTGGTTGCATAAACAAATGCTTCTAATTCACTTTGGGCTGCATCGCATTCAGCCTTTTCACGTTCATTAGTTTCGAAATTCTTCAAAGTTTGGATTGCTTCATTTATGGCTTCCGCATCCATCTTTTCAATTTCATGTCCAACACTTAATTCAGCAACCTTATCAGTTAATTCTTCAAGTCCAAACTTTTTAACTTGGAATCCTTTGTTTAGACAGGCTCCATAATAGACTGCTCCGAGAGAAGCTGCTTCGTCAGTATTCAAGAAACGTCCAATTTCTTTGCTTCCAAGATACTTAGCTAGAATTTGAAGAATTTGCGGAACACGAGTACCACCTCCGAAAAGAACAAATTTATTGACTTGGGCAATTGTCATACCAGCCATTGTCAAGGCATCATCAATTGGCTTAGTCCATTTGTCATCTAATTCTGCAAAAAGTTCCAAAAATTCAAATCTTCTAATTCAATCAGTATTTGGAAATTTTTTACTTTTTCAACAGATAAAACTGTGAAATATTATCCCTGTAATTTGTGTAAAAATCCTTACACTTTACCAAAAATACTACTGTTGGAGGAAAGCATTTGAAAGCTTTTCATCAAAAAGAATATATTTAATTTAATGAAAAAGTTGAGGAAAAGAAACAAACTTCATTGCAAGCGGAGATATCTTCTATTATCAACACCAAATTTGACGAGTGAACTAAAGAAAGAAATTGTAAAGAGATTTTCCAAATACCTTTATGATGAAGAAAAGGAAGTAAAGATAGAAAATCCTATTTATGTTCTTGGCTGCTTCTTTGCTCCTTCACAATTCTACTTATTAGGTTAGTCTGAAGATTTAATGCCTATTTATTTTTTATTTTTAGATGATAACATTGTGGGATATATTAAAAGTTCAATTGCCCAATTTATTCAGAAGAAATTCGGATCTATTTCAAATTCCTCTACTCCTAACAACAATGTTGATGATCTTGAAGTTTTGACAACTTTCCAAGAAAGCATGCGGCAAAAGAAAATCAGAAAAAATCTATTTGAAAATGATATCGACCGCGATATTTATGAATATTGCTCTTTGCATCAAAAGTAAAAGACGTTAATTGCTTAGACTATTGGAATGCTGTAGTTTAGATATCCGTCTAAAAAATTTAGCTTTGACAATTTTGTCTTGTCCAGCATCTTCATCCGGAATTGAAAGAGCCTTTTCTTATGCTGGTTTATTTTGAAACGGCAATAGAATTGGGACAGAAATGTTGAGAAAGAAAATGTTTATCTATCTTAACAGTAGGAGTCTTTAGTTTTAATGTTGTCATATCTTTGTTTTATTATGTTTTTATGTTAATACTAAAATTATGCATGTTTAAAATCTTTTAAATTCATTAATAACAAAGAAACACTGAGAACAGGCTAATATTCAATTCTGATATTAATCTGATATCAGCTGATCTCAGGGATCAGATCATACCCGTTTTATAAAATTCTTAGGTATCAGTATCATATCAGATTTGAGATCATATCGGAATCCCTGTTAATTTATGCATAATATTCTTTGTTTTCTCTCATATTTGATACTATAAAATAAAGGAACCTGACTTTAACATATAAATTTTGTCAACTGTTAAAATAACGCTACTTTTGCTCATGTAAACATTGATTTAAACAAACTTCATTTTAATCATCAACAAATTCATTTTTTCAAAATATAGATATAAAAGTAGTCTTTGTGACATAAAAAAACATATTTTCTACAATGGCAAAGGCTCATTCTTGAGAATACTTTTCTTTTGCTTTTTGGGAATTTTAGCCTTAGGCTTTTTCTTGCATAGTGGACAGGCTGGAGCGTTGCGATGAATTTGGCCAGAACAATAAGGGCAAGTTTTCATGGGTGGAGCATGGCTTTGGGATGGCGTAGAAAGATGACCATTATTAACAAATTGGTATTGATGATGATTCGAGGATGGAAAAATCATATTCGGGATTGTTAATTGGGCATAGATGTTTGTTAATACCTGGTGGTCGATGGCGGGTGGAGCAATTGGGAAAATTTGGGAAGAATTAGTAGATGGCAAGGTTAGGGACACAGACGACACAGGAATAAATTGGTCCGGAGAAGCAATTAAACCTGAGTCAAGGCAACTCTTATTCGTTTGATCCAATAATTCAAGAACGGAGGCAAATTTTGACGACACGTTGTTTCTTTTCTTGAGATTTTGAGTGCGGGCTTCGTCGAGGAGAACATCGATGTCTTGTATTTCCTTAATTAATTGGCTGATTTCGGATTCTCGTTGCCTCTTTTTAGTAAGCAAAGTTGAGCGCATCTCTTGAAATGCATTAATTTGTTGTTCATTCGTCAATTTATCAGTGTAGTTGAAGAGAAATTCCTTCTTTTCGTGGAGAAGTTTGTCTAGAGATTCGCTGAAATAACAGATGTTTAGCATATAAGGACACCGACATGTTCAAAAGATTAACTTTTCATGACTAAATTATTATTAAGTTAGGAAGGAAGCAAGTAAAAATATGACATTTAAGTAGTTATTTTTTCAGGTGAATAAATTGTTTAAAAGCATAAATAAATAGTTTTAATTTATGGGGGATGCTTCAAGAATTAACGGATCTTTGTAATAAGTCTGATGTTATGGAAAAACTTACTTGCTTCTAGATAATTGAACAAGCTGATCAATCATTCTTTGGGTAGCAGCATTATTGTTTTCTTGCTGATTAAAAGAAGATTCGGACATCCTTTTGAACCTAAAAGTACGAGACATCAAGTTATGCATATATTTGAAGTATATGAAAAGTAGTAAAAGGGTAACTGGACTCGCTTAAACTGAAATTTAGCAATACATTAACACCTCTTTTTTTGGCAATATCAGAAAAGTGTATATTAAAAAGTACTTCAGATTAATAGAAAATCTCCAAAAAACATTTTATGGCACAAAACAAATAAATTATAATCATCCAAGAAGATGGTGCTTCATCAGGATTTTTTAATGTAAAGTAAATCTAAAAAAGAACTGTTCTTAGGCTTAAAGGGAAACTTTTTACAAAACTATATTCCATATTAAAAGGCCTTTTTTGGTGACAAATTATTGTGCCTTTTTCTGATTAAATATTAAAAAAGGTCTGGTGGAAGGTGTTAAAAAGAGTAAATTGATAATATTAAAAGGAGATACTTTTTGATTATATGGTTATAAAATAATCACGGATAAAGTAGATATAAAAGCAAGTGATTATTTATCAGTGGTAGGGATTATGGGTATATATAAATTTGTGTTGGCATTGAAAAATAATAATATATCCTAATAATGAAATTTTTTAATATTTTATTAAGCACAATATTTCTAGAATGATGAGTGGCGTTGCAAATTGGGTGTTTGTGAGGAAAGCACCTGTTTTTAAGCATTTAATTATAAAGTGTTATGTGGCTCTGACTTCGTCTTTTTTATCCAATGATGGCATTACTTAAACTAAGGCAATAAAAACATATCATAATTCTTTTATATGACATGATCTCGAAGCATATGCAGTATCAATTTAATTAAGTTAATGTTTGAAAATGGAAGCTACATCATGTCGTTGTCTTTTTATTCATGCTAATGGAGAGCAAGAATAATTTGCGGTGGATATATTAATTTTTCAAAAAACTTAATATGCTAAATATGCTGAATATGCTTTTAAGAAGGTACTTTTGGTAGTAAAATGCATCGATGAAGAAAATATAACAAAATTAGGCGTGATGTGGACTCTAAGATTATAAATGAGAATCTCTGGCTCAAGAGTATCTAAAGTAATGGATGATGGTATAACATGGTTTTTAATAAAGCGAATATCAGTATGTATTAGAACAGCTTTGTATCATGATTTAGTATGATGGATAATTTAATGAGATTAGCTCACAAAAAGCCGCGAATATATTGGAAGATGATACTTGAGTTTTGCCGGCATGAATTAAGACACAAAGGTTAACCACTTTTAAACACCTTGGTGTTTCTTCGGTATACTTTTTTGTTACATCAGTTGAACCTTACCAGATAAATGAACGAAATGATACTCTTAAAGAATGAGCAAGTGGTCCATACAAAAAAAGCAAGAACTGTTTTAATAAATTCAAAAGGCAATTAAATAGATCTACACAACCTTATTAGTAATCATTTTCACACATTAAATTTATTTAAATGTGGCCATTAAACACATTAAAATGAAATCAAATTAAAACTAATGTTGATATTACGTTCAGGTGTGAATATTTAATTATTGACAGGAGCAGTCCATCCTCCAATCTTTCGTTCGCTCATTTCAGCTACAGAAAATAGGATTCTGTCATTGTCACGAGCAGCAATAATTTGAACGTTGATTGGAATGCTTTCGGAACTCAAATAGACGGGACATGTAATACTAGGCAATCCAAGAGCATTAGAAACAGCCGTTTGAATAATATTAAGACGATTAAATTTAAGTTGATGATTGTATGGAGCAACGGTTGGCCAGGCTGGGATTACCAAAACATACTTTTCTCCCAACAATTTGTTTATTTTTGTGGCAAAGGCTTCTTTCATCGCAAAGTATCTTTTGATTCCTGGTCCGGATAAGCGTCTTACATATGACATCTCACTTTGCCATAGCAAAACACCTAAAAATAGAATTATGAGGTTAAATGATTATCATGTATAAACTTGCCCAAATCATGATTAGATTTCTTAAAAGTAGCAGGCTTAAATAGTTCGTTCGAAAGGCTTAATTTATTAGTTTCACTATAGTTAGTCGCACATTCGGAAACAGGACTAAATGAATCATCAGAGTACGTTTGGATGGCAGCTTGCCAATATTCGTTGGAATGAGCAAATTCCTCAAAAACTACTTGAGTTGCTTGATGTCCATTATCTTCGAACATTTCGATGACTGTATTAAGCCTTGAAGAACTTCTTTATGGGCTGGTTCAGCTTGCATGTAACAGATGTCTTGGAGGTAAAAAAGTTGAGAGTCTTGAGATCAACAGGCTCGTCAATCTTTAATCGCAGCTTGACATCATCTTTCATTCCTAGAGCACTAATCAGTTTGAGATCTTTACCGTATCGACAAAGGGGACCCTCCGAGGCCATATAACCTACAGGATTTCCATCCTCCATGTCAGGAATATGATGTTTTCCACTATATACAAATGGTGAGCATTTGTAGCCAAAGACTCCTAAATTAAATATTGAAAATATTTGGTAGTTCATTAACTTGCCGCAGAAAGTAGCAGGAATTCTTATGGATCCAGCAATATCACTCCCAATGCCAAACAATGATGCGTCAGCACCAATCCTAGCTCCTTCTCCTCCACTAGAACCTCCCGAAGTACGTCTTGTGTCGTATCTGAAACAAATCTATAATTGCTATTATGATTCTTAGTTGATTTTTAATGTACGGTTTGTAAATTGGTACATTTTTCTGTGATATATGGGTTTTAATGAATAATTATTAAGTTACGGATTACTGGTAGTTCCATAAAGCATATTACTCGATTCAATCCAAAAGCACATTTCGGGGACATTCGTAAAAGATAATGGAATAGCACCTGCTGTCTTCAAATTAGAAACAAAAATATGTTCTTCCTTTGTAGACACAGGAAGGTTTTTACGAGCTTCAGGGCTTTTAAGAAACAATCTTTGTGATATTCATCAAACTCATGTATATCGTTTAAAAAGTTATTGTATAATTGCATATCAAGAAATCTTTGATAAATGTCGTAACAATACAATAAAATTTTTGTGTTTAATTTTATTAAATTGCATCAACAATAATGCATATTTGATACGTGTATCAAAATCATCATTTTGAGTAATTGTAATATGCCAGCGTAATTATGATCGAAACGACAATATATTTTGCGTGTACTCGTTGCTAAAGTGCCACATGATTATAGTAATAAAGAGACGTTAATTAATAATAATTGGGAACTCGTCTTGTTCGAAGATGTCTTCAAGCAAAGTATTTTTGGGGTAGTTTGACCGAACAAACAGCTGTAATTGCGGTTACTAATATGGCAGACACGTCGCGAGATATACTGGATAAAATTAAATCTATTCGTTCTATTATTTCATATGAGGAAGATTTTGCTAATAATCATAGCACGGACTTAGGAGTCATCGAAAGCGAATATAGGTCGTGTAAGTATTGTGTTGTGTTGTTTTTAAAATGCAAATTTTTTAGTAATTGAAGAGGCCCGTCGAAAAAATGAAATAGATGAGACTTTGTACAACAACTTAATTTGCTTACTGAACAAGATGCTTGGAATGAACATGCAGATAGCTATGGAACGAATTAATCTTCTTAAGATCCGGGAAAAGGTTAATAAAGTTTCCAGAGAAACAACTACTCGCAACAAACCCAAATGGAAATGATTTAGAACGAACTGTAATGATTAAAATGAAGGGTACGACAATAAATTATTTAAAAATAAGCTAATCTATTTCTCTTTTACATGATAAATATATTTAACAAATGAAATATTACATTTACTTTTATAATTTACAATAATGCATCAATAGCGGTCATAAATAAATATCAAAATTACTTAGGAACTGGCGCTCCGAAGGTAAATCCGGAGGCTTCAATGATTCCAAGTTTGCGCAGCATTATTTTATCAAATTTGCGTTGAGATTTTACATCGGCGAAAGAGATTATCTTAAGGATGACAAATAAGGAACAAATGGCGACGTAAAAATAAACAGCATATGTCATCATCTGAAACCCGCTTTTGTTTTTTTCGGAGACTGCTGCACAAAAGGATCCTTCTGAGCCAACTATGTTCTTTTGGACATTTCTAGAATCTTCTTCGGAAATTTCGGGTTGAGGCACACTGGGCTCAATTTGGGACCCACTGCCGGCAGCTAATGGTTCAGCTTGAACTTCTTCGGATGGGGCATTCTCTTTATTCTCGTGTTCCTCCGCGAAGACAATTCCAATGAGAGATTGTGAAACACACAATAAAGCAAGTAAAGCGAGCAAGTGGAAGGATAGTTTGGCCATTTTAACAAAGTAAAATATTGTTATTATATCCTTAGAAAAGATCTCTAAATACATATCATAGCTCACAAAATTTGAATTTGCAAATCTTAGTTCAAATTATAGTGTTTTAAACTTTGATATGTAGTACAACAATCAGAATACTAAATTAACGATATAATTTAAATTTGATCTACTCCACCAAGGCAAATTAATAGTTCAACAAATTATTAAAAATACAAACAACAAGAGAAAGGAATTTATTTATTTTATGTAAATATAAATACTTCTTAAAAAAAGAAATTTAAAATTTACTCTGGAGATGGAACAGGTACAGCGAAAGTAAATCCAGAAGCTTCGATGATTCCAAGTTTGCACAACATAGTTTTGTCGAATTTCCTTTGGGTCTTGAGTTCAGCAAAGCAAATTATTTTGACGATGATAAAGAGAACACTGACGATGGCGTAGAGGTAAATAGCGTAACTAATCATATGGTATGAACCGATATTTTTTTTGAACCGTGGTGATTTTTTCATTTTGCACATACGGTGATAAAGATTGGGGGGATCCTGGACCAGCACTATTATTTGCAGGGTTACCTGAAGGTAATGGTACGCTTTGGCCTGTGTTTACCGATGGACTTAGAGTTTTGTTATCTGATAAACTTAGAGTAATGCTTGATTTGCGAATGGAATGAACTATGACCATTTTATAATCAAATAATATCTTAAATGAAAATCGTAGTGAAAAATATCATTCGAATGGGTATTCGCAACGCTGCGAATAACATACTCAGTGTAACACCAATTCACAACGATGCGAATATACGCGTACTTGTGAACAAGGATTTGCAACATCATTTGTATGCCGTTGCGAAACAGTGCAACTTCCTGCTGAACTAATTTTGAAAAAAATGCAATGTCGATTTTTTATATTTTAATCTACCTTAAATAACTAACTTTTCACAATGTTTAATTCTGGCATTTGATTAAAATTGTTTTCATGTAAAGATTTCATAGAACAGTTATGGATGAACATTGTAACTTCATCAAAAAACGTATTTTTACCCATTTCTTGAATTTTTTTGTTACTATATAAAACAGGCTTAAAAATAACGTATGATAACATTTAACATTTTTTAAAAGTATTAAAAAAGTGCCAAAAATTTAGCTACATGATGGCCAAAGTTTAATATCTTTTATCAGTGCTGTAAATTCTAATCGAGTTGGGAATGGTTTTAGATGTTTCTTTTGGGCCGAACTAGTATATATAGACATTAAAATCAGACACACAAATATCTTTTCTTTTTTCTTTTGTAACACCCTGGGATATGTAAAGGAGTAATCACACAAATGTAAACATGACTTTTGATTACTCATAGTGATTCAATAAATTAATTATTGTCTTGGCATTTGTAGATTAGTTTAATTACATGATTATACTTTATTCACTTTCTTCGAAACCTATAAATATTAAATAAATCAGTTCTGTTTTTCACAACAATTAGCAAAAATAACCATACTAAACAATATAAGAATGCTACTACAAGTAACTCGAAAATAGTTAATAAGAATTGTGCCGTAGATTCAATTTCCTTGAAACTTCTCTCCCCGAAGCCGCATAGAAATTTAGTTTCTTTAGTTCGTAGATAGGGGCATGATGGAGTAGGGCAGTTTAAGGATTTTACAAGTGGTTTCCAACTATTTGAATGTTTCCAATTTGAAATTAAGTTATTCCAAAGAGCTGTACTGAGTGTAGAAATACCTCGTTCTGATAAATGTCTACAATCCACACTCATTACCGATAAATCTAACTTCCCATTAAAGTCAATTGGAATAAAATTGTCGATTAAATCTATAAATTGAACTGAAAATAACTGATTATTGTACTGCCTCGTCGTATTAAACTCCAGCTCATTCCACTTCATTACTGACATTGTCTCGTTCCCAAACCAATCCATTGTCGCAAACCGGCAGAATTCGTAATTATGAGCATACTTTTTCCACAAAGTATTCCTTGCATTCTTAAGTACCGCAACATATGTTTTGGTTGGTAGTTTCGAATGAATATACTGAATAACTTTTTCAATTTCATCAACTAATGTCCCATTCGTTTCCTTCCCTCTAATTAAATCCAATTGACTGGATGCAATCAAAATAAATTTCCATTTTTGGGGATAATCTTTATCCTTCAATATGGTATTAACGATTCTCTTTGCCCATTCCAATAGAGTAGAATCACTTATCGAGTTTGGATTAGTAAAAGCCTTGTACACTGATCCGGCCATAATCTCAAAATATTTATATAAGGCAGGAAGCTTGGTATTAGCATTTGTTTGTGTAAATCCTAAAAACTGTTTTAAAGAAATTTCACCAACGTTTTCTATTATGTCGTTTCGAAGGAATGTTGTTAAAGAGCCCATTTCGCTGTAAATTTCAATTTGTGAAGGTGAAAGGAATGAAGAGTCTTTAATTGGAGTGTCTTTTTCACATACGGATAAAGCGGATGTAAGGCGATCATCTAAATCTATGAATGTTTCTCCTAGTTCATGATGTTTTAACTGATAATGGATCTTTAATTTTAAAAGGATTTAAAAACTTACAAATGTATCTAGATAGTCCTTAGTATTGCTTTCAGCAAGAAGAAATAAATAACTTAACACGATCACTTTAACAAAAATCATTGTTAATAAAGTGTGTGATTTGTTATAAAGTTTTGTATATACTCAACAAAGGTGTCGACAATGTTTAGAAAAAGTCAATGTTAAAACAAGTGGAAAGTAGAATTTATAAAGAGTTGAGGGCAATATATAATAATATTGTAAGGACTACCCTCTTTGCGCAAAAGGTAGCACCAGCCTTTAATGGAGTATAGATTTGTGTGGCTGGATGAGTTGATTGCCTTTTACTTCAAATAAAATAGTATCTTTAATGAGGGTATTAATGAATTTTTAATAATGTATGAAAGAAATGCAAAGTGTGTCAAAAAATTTATTATTAAAAAGAACAAACAAACAATAACAAATTAACTAAGTTCATTTAGCATAAAAGCGATATATCAGTAAAATTGATCAATACTATGATTATTTACCCAATAATATTCTTATATTTGGCAAATTGCTTATGAACAACACTAAAACGATGTCTTGAAATAGAAGACAATTTAGCAGAAATCAAATTAATTCCATCCTTATCGCAAATTTTAAGGAGATTCAAGACAGGCAAGGTTAATTCTTTAGTATGGTCCAAAGAAGAAGAAACAATATAAGGAGCCAATCGTCTAAACATGTCCTTTTTAAAACTTAGGCATTGACAGCAAAGAGCCATATAATACTCAACGCTTAGTAGTTTCTCCAAAATCTTCCTTTCTGTTGTTTGAGCTTTGAGAGAGACGATCGTTTGAATGACGCGAGCCATGATCATTCCGATGTTGGCTGCTTGGTTGGAGATTGCGGGAGAATCGCTTTTGAGAATGTCTTTTAAAATTAGGACAATTATCAGTAGGCCATTTACCGAAAGCATTGGTGTTTCAGATGTGAGCTTTCCATAATTAACATTTGACATCAGTAAGACAGCAGTCTCCACTGCAGATTGAGCCTCATTTTTCTTTCCCAAATTAGCAATCAACTTCCCTATCATTGCCAAAGCTTTGAATATATTGTCATTACTTGCTTCTAGATGTGTGACGGCCTTAATAATATAGCTATTGACATTAACTAAACTGACTTGTCTCTTTTTAGCAATGTACTCAACAACTTTGAAGACAGCCAACAAATTCAAATCTTTGAATTCAAAAGGTTTCAAATTCTCTAACAACTGCAGGAGATCGACATCTTGAACCAAGCTCTTATCAAAGGCTTTGTTCAACAGCTTTTCATCGTACCCTACAATTTCAGTCAAGCATTTCCATCTCAAAGGTTGAAAGGGCTTGTTGAGGAATGTGTGAGCGTACAGAAGGTAATTGAATGATTCCGTGTAGATTAGAGAGATATCGAAAGTAGCTGATGTAAGATCGTGGAAGAACCCGCCACTAAGAATTTTCGAGCACATTTTGAAAATTTTCTTTATACTATCTTCCCCGAGAATGTCGGTTACTCCGATGTCCATCAATTGAAATTTCGTTCTTGAGATGACGGAGAAAAGACAGGCATACTTTTCAAGCTCCAGGCATTCTGAATATTCGTTTGAAAAGTCACCTGGAACGTTTGAAGCAATTTGTTCCAAAACCAGTCCAAATGATTTGACCAAATTTAGTAACCAATCCGAGTAACTTTGGTCCATATGTTTTTTCAGAACCATCGTTTGAAACAATTTAGAAAACCCATTAAGAATCACGATATCTGAGTTGGTTATTTGTTGATGGCCATCTCTTTCTTCAAGATAAGTCTTCAAATGCTGCAGCAACTTTTCAGAATTAACATACTCTTTAACTTTGTTCTTCGTAATCAGCAGCAAGCCTAAACCTTCCCCGTAAGCAAATGCTTGTTTAGTTGAGAGTTTTTCTTGGTAATCATTAGAAGCTAAATCCGCGAACAATAGCAACAGTAGTTTCCCCTTTGTGTAGGACGTTTCAGAGAGGATCACAAGCTTCGATGCAAACGCAATGATTCTGCCACATGTTTTTCCATCCAACACTCTAGTTGAAATTAAAAGCGATGCGAGGAGACTTGAATAATCACCGTAAGGACTAAGAATTCCAAAGATAGCTTCAAAAACGTCCAATAAAGTGTTGGCTCCATCACAATTCCCAACAGTCTTTCTCAAGCCATGCATAAAGCTTTCGTCTTTAGCGAATTTTTTCAGAGTTTTGCTGACATTCTCGCTGACGGCAAGTTCTTGAATCATTTCGCCAATCGAAAAACTTTCTTTAATCTTTTTAGCTTTAGGCTCATCATCTTGATAGCTCAATTTTGTAGCGAAGTATTTCAGCAAACTCCCAATCAGCAAAGGCACAAATTTATCTCCAATTCTATGGATCAAATAGCTGTTTTTCACCAATTCACTAACTTCTTCTTTCAACAAAAATTTCCTATCTGCATACTGAATAAACAGCAGTAGATTGGTTTCTAATCCCTCCGAAGCATCAATGAGTGTTCCAAGATGACGCTTGAATAGTCGAAAAAAGACTTCTTCGTAATTTGCATTCCGGCCAACTTTGTTCAAATCCCCTAAGTCTGTTGTGACCATTTCATTACCTCCCAAGACAGATTCCATCGTGTGAATGCATAGAATATGCACAGGACTTTTTGCAAATCTTGGTGTGTTTTTCAACAAAGCTATTCCTTCTTGTAACGCTGTTTCATTTTTCTTTCCAAGATAAACATACTCCATAATGACCGTGGAGGCAAATATATCCACCAAATAAGCACTAACAACATCAAAAGTATCTGCTTCCAAGCGCTGGACGCACGTTTCTTTGATATCTGTTACAATAAAAGTGTTGAATTCCCGATACCTTAGAATGTCGACTTTGAAACAGAGAGAATGAAGCATCTTGATTGCCTTGACTGATCCTGTCTTGACTGCAATATCCAAGAGCTTTTGACCAAGTTCGACAGCTGAATTTGAACCCAAGGCGGGGAATAACTCGTTTATTTGTCTGACCGTGGCCGGTCCTATCAAAGTGTCTGGATATTTCCGGCATTCTTTGAGAAGACTTTCAATAATTTCAGAATTCATTTATTTCCTAAACAAATAATTCAAACAAATTTAAAAAATAAAAAACAAAAGTACTTACCTCAATTGAATTCAGAAAACAAAAATATTGTAACAATTTGCAATCTTTATTTGAAAGTCTAAAACCTAGTAGATCCTGAGTAGAAAAGTGGAACCAAATGTCTTTGAAAAATCTTGACTGGATTATTTAAAACAACGAAATTGGAAGAAAATATCTTTAAAAAGTGTTTATTAGAAGTTCAATCTAAACTACAAATACGATACAAAATCTCGTGCTCTTTAAAGGTCAAAAGAACATTTTTGATGTCTTCGTTATTTCGTAGACAGTTAATTTTCAGGAAAGACTGTTTTAGATTGGTGTCTTTGTTTTGTTTTGATGTGAAAATAGATTTGGAATAATTTAAAGTGTTTTGAATGAATTCAAAGTTAGACGGGATTGAGGTTGATTTAATATAGAATGAAAATATGGATGGAATAAATTCTTTGGCTAGAAATAAATTATTTCCATTGTATTTGAGAATAGTCAATTCGTTAATTAGAGACTCAATTGAGAAGTTAGTACGGAAAGAGTTGTTCAATTGTTTTAAATCATTGATTGTCAACACTTCAGGGTCATTAAATTTTTCCATTAAAATTAACTGTTTTAGAGAATGAATAAAATCATTAAAAAAGTTTATAAATTCACTATAAAATGAAAGCATTTCCTTTCTCAATATATTTTGCAATTCAATTGGTAATTCATTTAATAAATTTTCAGTACAAAACCCGAATTGCTGATGATTTTTGCGATTTTCAACGACTAAAATAACATGTGTCAGAATGCTTAAAACAGCTGTATAATTTTGACTCTCATCTTCCTCATTTCCCAAAACGTCATAAACAATTGGCGCAAAATTCTTGAAAAAGTTACTCAAAATCAAGTACACTTTTTCTCGAGCGTTTATTTGATGTGAAAAGATAGCATCTTTGATATTCTTGATTTGATCCCAATCCAGAATGACACGTTCATTCACATCAAAACTTGTCTGTATAGTCGACTTGTTGTTACTAACAAAATCATCTATCAAATCTGGGAATACATAATTAGAGATGATGTCATTTGTTTCCATAATATTTATACTCAAACTTTTCATGGCATGTTTGATTGCATTTGACATTGCTTCTTTGTAATTGACTATATAAAGGAGGCTAATGTTTTGGGATTTAAAATAATTGTAGAGATTCTTTTGTTGAGTTAAAACTTTTTGCGTAGATTGTTCGTTTATAAAGAAAATGGATAGTATTTGATTATAGTAAAGGTTCCAATCCGCTAAAGTATTAATGATAATATTTTTAATTGTTTCCTCACTGTTGTTAATTAAACTTTCAAAATGTAAAACCTTGTGAACATTCGCAAAAGCTTTATTCTTGAAGTAAGCTCCGATAATAACAAAACTCTTTCCTTTATCCTTAAACTCTTTCACAGTCATAACAAATTCTTTATTTAATAGATCTCGGTTCACTCTATCTTTGCAAACTTCGTAAATCATACTGATAATCATTTCACTTTCCTTAATATTCATAATTTCAATCTGATTAAATTCACTCACCAAAACGTTCAAAGGGCTCATTTCCTCGATTCCGCAATTTGAAAAGCAAACATTTAGCATAAATAAAATTTTCTTATAGGCTTTATTTAGCTTTTCCATCCTAATATCATTTTCCTGGCATATTTGCAATATTTCAGATTGTTTTTTTAACCACTTTTGAAAGTAGAAACTATGCTTAGAAGTTATTTCATGCTTACTAATAGCATTTGATGCGTTTGTACCTTTCGAAGATAGGGTTTGCTGGCAAATGTTGCAGGAAACGTTTTCTGCTTTAATTACGTACAATTCAGAACGATGTTTTTTCATTAGACTTTTGTAATAGAGAATTTGTTCTTCGGCAGAAGCTAATTTTGTTTTGTTGTTTGGTGAATATAGTTTATGGAAAGATTGAACTTGTTTAGTAGAAGCAGCTATTCGTTTCGGATTAAATTCAACCGAACTATCTGAATCTGAGTCAGTATCTTTTTTAGGATTAGAGTATGACTCCTAAATTAAAATTTAAATGGATTATAACAAATTTACGCTTACCTCACTAGAATTTCTTTTCAAAGCTTGTCTCAAGCAAATATCTTGTCCGGTAAAACTCATTTTATATAACAATAATAGTTGAATAAATGGTTTGCAAACCAGATCCTACTTATATCTACTCTTTTTACGACTCCGTCCACCTAATTTAATAAATGTTGACGTTACTACCTTTTTGGTATGCAACCTCTTTATCAATGAACTTTCTGAAAAATCAAAAAAATAAATTAATTACGTCCAAAAAATGATTGATACTATCGCATTCTCTTTCCATCCATATCTTTTTTATTTTCAATTTGTTTCTATTCCGAGACAAACAAATGGCAGCATATATCTCTCTTATCCAAATAAGTGTCAGAAGGGAGTTGACAAAGAATTTTCAACTTTTAATTAATGTCTTTCTGGTTAAAGGCACCAGGAATCCAAATTAATTTGTTTAAAAAAACGGACATGATAAATAATAAGTAGGTACCAAAAAAAGTCTGATTCATTCGAAGACATCATGTATCACATAATCTTTAAGTTATTTAGTTAGATACGTTTCCGATTTTGCATTTTTTTGTACTGATATTGTGACGTATTTTTAGTCTTTGAAAAAAATTAGGTAAACTTACGCATTTAGTAGGTGTATGTTTTGAAAAGGGCAGGATGCTCCCATTTTGATCAAACCTATTTTTTAAGGCAAAATTAAGTGACATTTATAGAAAAAGTGCATAGAAACAGTTTATATTATATAATGAATAGTGTGATCAAATTTATTTAATATAATACAGAGACAGTTAATCATTAAACGCATGACAGACAGTATGATTTTGGCAATGGTAAATTTTAACTAGGCCGATTCATAAAAAATTTTGCAAACATATCGAAAGCACAATAAAGATCTTGAAATATACTAGCAGGCACTTCCAACTCGTAAAATATAAAATCGGGAGTTGTTCCAAGTTTCATGATCATCGTTCTGTATAAAGTTAACTTGATTGGAAAAATATCAATTGGACAGTAGGGTAGTCTAAATCCATTCGAATCTGGAACAGTCATGATTTGTGAGAATCTGGGTATTTTTTGACCTCTTTCATTGTAATCATTGAATCCTAATAGCATAAAGATACCATGTTTCGCGTCTCTTACAATCCATTTGTGGTCCGAGAAGGTTTGTACTCTAAACGTTTGCAGGTTTTTTAAACGATAGTAATATTGTGGCACACCCTTAAAATGCAATAATTAAAGCAAGCAAAGTTTATCAAACTTACATTAAAATTCAACCAATAAATCATAACATCTCTATTGCTTCTGTTTCTAAAAACACATTCTAATTGTCTATCAGAAGCCAAAGAATATGCCCCTCTCAGTTCCGCAGGAACTCTAAATATATTAATACTTTCGCTTAGCTTGCCAGCATGTTCTAATATAGAAGTCGTCATTGTTAGATTATTAGGAATAATAAGGTGTAAGTTGAGAGGTTAGTCCGGAAGGGTCAATGAACTTTGAGATTATTCGGATGGTGTTTATAATAAGCTGCATTCCAAATTTCCTTTTGAGATTAATATTGTAAATGCGATTGGAGTTACAATTATTGCAAGGATTGTGAATATTGTATGACAACCTTTTATGCCAATTTATAATATCGACTTTTGCCACTGGAAAAAAACCTTGTACTAAACGAACTCCGTAATTTGTTTTTGGTGTAATTCAAGGGCTATTGGAATCCAATATTAAAACTATATTTAACGTGAATCTCAGGAGATATAAGTCTCTGAAGACATATTAAAAATTGATTTGTGTCATGTGCATTTTAAATCAGTACGGACAAATACTAATGAATCTACTACTATGTAATTCTGAAATTCCGTAAATTGGTAAATTTGTTCGTAAGATGTTTTTCGTAAACTTTTCAAAGACCTCGCCCGGAGAGCAGGGAAAAGATGTCAAATATATATTTGATGATCTAGGTACTATGATAGCTTCTCTTTCGAACTAAATAAGTGGCATTTTCAAAAAAGTATTGGGTCTCAAGGTATTGAGGCCAAACACCTTGACTTTTCCAGACTTGCTCTGGATAGTGTCTTAAATTAAACTTGTTAAAAAGTGTTGGGCTAGTTTGTAGAGCTGGCAAAATTGAGTTTAATGACATAGATCAAAATTTAACAGCTCAAATAACCTGCTTGAAAGGATAGCTAATAAGGTAGGATCGCAAAAGGTAAACAAATTTCACTGTATCCATTATAATACAAAAGTAGATCCTATTACACTAATTATGATTCAGTCCTTTTTAATCATGAATCTATTTGATTATAAATCTGTTTGAATAAAATATTGTAGAATAGTCTCTTTTATAAAATACCAACATAATTGCTGCTCTTTTTTAAAGCTATTTTAGTTTAACCAGGTGTCAATGTATTTTGTTACTCCTCGCTTCATAGATTGTTTTATGTACCAAGGTTTTTGATTATTTACCGTCAACCCACTCTTTTCATAAAAATTAGGAAATATTTTTCCGAACATGTACTCCTCCTGGTAATTAATGTTGATATTTAATGAACTTAATTACTAAGGAAGCTAAGAGTTTTAAATTAATATTTTATCAAATCATTTTTATTTTAAAATAGGCAGTAAAAGATGCAATAAAGAGTAATTAAAAGTTTCGTCCAATCATTTGTGGCAAAGTACATCTAAAGAACTCAACAGAAGTTGGATTGATAGTAATATTCAATTTATCTCCAGGCAAATATAAACCTAGCTTTTGATTTCTCCAAAGGTCATAAAGGTGATAACCGCCTTTATTAACTAATCCAACTTTGGTTAAATCAAATTCAGATTCAACAGAATGAGTTCCGCGGTTCAAAAAGGCTAAAGCATAAGAATACAAATTATTCTTTGAATCAAATGGAGTAATTGGCTTGAGGTAAACTCCAATCGAACTCATATTAAAAACCAATTTTCCCATTATTCCGAGTGGGTCTTGATCAATGGCAATTACATCTTTGTTTTGGAGAATTTCTTTGTACTCTGGAAGAATAATTCTTAGGTCGTTGGACATGATTAAAGGTGCAGACCAAATACTCCAGATCGTCATTTGAACCTTGGATTGGTCAGCATTAATTTCCGTGTTGCCAACAATAATCTAAAAGGATTCATTTGAATTATTTAAAGAGCTAAATTTACCATATCTGGATCATTCCACTTTCCAGGGCCATGATTTTCAGCTAATTTGTCCTGATTCTTGTCATAATAATCGATTATACTGAGGATACTGCCCCAACTTCTATTGATATCATCAAAATTCCTCCACAAATTACAAAATTCTCCGATTTGAGTGTAATTTACTTTGTCAGGTTGATCAATCAAATAAGCTGGCCAAGAACACGAGTATACAATGTCTCTTTTCGTTTGGGCCAGTAATTTAGAGACGAGTGGATAACCGACAGGCATTAATTCAGTATCGATGTTACAACCATCTAATTTTAAGTAATCAACTTTCCATTCGGCAAATGTGTCTACATCAATTTTTTCATACTATAACAATTATATACGGAACCATTTTTATCTTTACCTTGTAGCTTCCTGGGTACCTTGAATGGTTAAAATTAATAATGTAAGTCTTAATATAGAAGCTAGTTTTTTAATAATTGTGCAAACTGTTGTCTGTTAACAAAACTTTTGGTATGTACTCTTTCGTGGAGGCAGACGAAAGTGTTTCACAGTCATAAAACAAAGAGGACTACACTGCGAAACTTAGATGAATTAGAATGATAAAGAAGGCTGTACAAATGTGCACAAATTTAGACCTTAAGAAACATGTTGCTTCAAGAAAGAGTTCAATGGATAAAATCGTTGGTTGATCCTTTAATGTCATTTAAAGGCTATGCTCTATTATTTTTGCACTATTATTTCAAAACAATATTTTAATAAATGCTTAACTTACCCTCCGCATGTTAGATTACCATAGTCTTCGTAAATGGCAAATTTGAGATTTTTTGCGTGAATCTAGATAGACACCACAAATGGTTAACATACAAATTCTTAATAAAACTCACATAATCTGCTAGTGCTGGTATTCCTGATGGAAATCTCTTTAAATCGGCAACCAACTTTCCATCACTATTTCTTTGTCTTTCCATCCAGCAATCATCTATGTGAAGGGAAAATATATTTTTTTGCACGAATGTTAATTATACCTATGTGAATATATTCATAACCAACATCAGCATATCCATGTTTAACCATAGCATCGGCCATACTCATGTACAAATCCTGGTTGATGCATCCGAAAGGATGTCTTTCACAATCAAGTTCACAATAAAACTTAGTCCAACTCATCCATCCCATCGGTGGAAGCCTAACCAATCCATTTTCAAGTTGATACGAAAGATGAACAATAAATAAAAGACAAATAACACTCTTCAGGGACATTTTATTAAAAAATAAATGAAACTAAAGGTACCTATTCTCTTTTATTCAATCTAATCACATAACATACATACAATCTAATGACCATCCAGCCCTGGCAAAAGGTTAAAGAAACTATTATCTATCTACTATTTGATTAAACTAGAAATTATTCCTTTTTTTAATGATAAAGCTAAATGATGTATTAGTTTGTTTGTTTAGACTGATCTTTTACGAGGTGCATTCACTTTAAACGGTCACATTTAATTGCAATAAAGCTGTTCTTTTTGTTCAAATATGTGTGATTGGAATTTTTCTTTTTGAATAATCGTTGGCATATAGGATATTTATTATTATTCAAGATCACTTCAACGTATATACTTACACATACTTACACACCTTTGGAACTCTCAGATATTTTATATATTTTTATTCATTTTCTTAAAACAAAATAAATCAACCTCCATCCCATCAATTCAAAAGAAAGAGAAGCCAAAGTTCATCAATAAATTATATATAAATTACATACAATCCAACCACAATCTTGTTATTCCCTCTCAAAAAATGCCCCAAACAAAAAGAATTTATGTTGTTAATAATAATTGTGCATTAAAGTGATACACTTGAAGGTATTGTTCATAAGTTCGCCCTGGAAAATAACACATATAATGTCTTGCTTTGAGAGATATAGATATTAATCATCATATCAGAATATAATAACATATTCATTATTTTTGTTAGTTGTGACTTGCTATATCACAGCGATAGAGATACTACCTTTTAGCCAGTTAAACAAACAAAAATTATCTCTAATTAGCTATGTATTTTTGATTCCTGTTTTGAATAAATATTTTATCAACACAATAAATTATCACATAGTAATTAACTTTCTAAATTTCATCAATTCATTTGTCTTAGGGTCATTAATATTTCAAATGTAGGCCGCTTTTAATAATTGGCACATAAATCACACCGTCCATTTAATTGCCCTTAAAATGAGCTCTTTCGCTTTTTGATTGTACATATCATAAAAAGATACTTTATTGCTATCTTACCCCCACCAATTAACACTTCATTAACTATTGGTAGATCTTTTAAAATAAAGTTGTTACCGCGATGTGTATCTTTGATCTTATTCAATATTGAAATGTCACTAATCAACTCTTTTTTAAATCTTACACCACAATCATTTTTAAATCCAAACACAACCATATTTATAAATGAACAAGTAACGGTTCTAAAAAGGTACATCAGTATAATCCTCCAATTAATCAAAACATCTATCTGCGGTTCTGCCATGGCAAGACAAGGCACGACTCATCATCTCCCCCACCAAACAGATGTCTATTTGTCAATCGGTGCTGCGGGTGGCAAAAAGATTAAACGATTCTCTATTTATATCTATCTCCTCAAATTAACTTGTAATTAGTTGTTAAATGTTCTTGTTTCAAATTGTTCTATTAACAACAAAAAACGGAGGTTTAGGCAGGGCAATAATAATAACAGTTGTTGTAACAAAAGTTCCTTACTCTTCTATCATTTTATTTGATTTGCATAAAGCAACTATCTTTCTTTAGAATGGACAGCTAAAAAATTGTAGATTAAGTATTAAAATAGTCTCAAAATTTCAAGGACCTTTCTTTGCCGTTAAAGTTTATTTGCTCATACAAAATACACTACTATACTTTCTTAAACTACATTACTTTAATATTAGTAGTAGCAGGGTACTTGCTTTTACTACAAATAATTTTTAAATATTTTACTTTAAGTCGTACCCATAAAAGTTATATATCACCTCTAACCACAAATTCTAAATGATATTTCTCCTAATTACTTATTCCAAACATTAATATATTCTAATATGTTTTGATATGTTTTGGGGTGATAAAACTTTTACTAAACGGATATGTCAATCTCTTAACTTCTTGTCGAATTATTTCTCATTCATACAAACCTTATCTTTCTCCTTTCAAATTATTAAATGGCTATTAATGTCTTTTGACCATACAACTAAAAGAAATGTCCATTTTCGTCCAAACTGATGTTTTGTATTTATTCTATAGGAGGACAAAGATTTATTTATTTATACAATATTTATTACAATACATTTTTTGTAGAAATAAATTAACACTACTTTATTCTTTTAGTAGTCATTTTTTGCGTCTACATAATCTATTGTTACCTTCTATTCAAAGCAGAAATATGTGCACCTTCTTTTTTGCTAAAATCACTTTTTCTCATAAGAAGAGACCTCTAAAGTATATTATTATCATACACCTCCATTGTTTATTTCCAAAAAATGAGCAAAGTTTACAAACCTAACGAGGTTAACATTCACAGAATAAGGTAGAAATCAACATGCTGACAGCTATATACTGACAAAGACTTTTCTTACAACAAATGTATTTTACTATTGTAAGATAAATACTAAACAAGGAAATGAGGTGTATATAGTGTATGCGTTTATCTTAAACAAAATCGTATTTAGAAAGAATATGTATGTATATATTAGTTTGTGCCTCACCTTTTATAAACAATTAAATGCAGTGGCTGTATATTTTTATTATCTGTGTGCATTGAAAACCTGTTACCCCTCATTTTCACTTCCACCACAAACTGTATACTCCCGTTTGACTGTAAACTCTTATGCCGAGGGTATATTTGAGTGTGGGGTTAATCATTATTACATAATATCGTTATTTACCTTCTGCCCAAGATGTTTCCTCAATATTTGTTTTAGAAAAAGAGGTGTTGTTGACATTACGTTGAACGGAAGAAGGAATTGTGTTTATGGTTGTGCTTTTCAATCCATTAGAAACCTATATTTTCGGTCTTTTTATGCACTAACTATACTAGATAATATTTACCATTTATTTCAACGTGATTCGTATTTCCATGGTAACGGACTTACGTGTAGAGCTATATTAGTTTCACTACCTCAAAACTGCTTTCAATTTATCTAAACTTAATCATCCTTGTTTAAATTTATTTTAGCTTAAAAAGACAATGACGACTGTTTCGCCATCTGAAACTAGTTTCCATCTTTTATTAAATGATACAACTACGAATGCCCCTTTCACAACATCCACAGACATTCCCTTTATTTCTACGACAATTGTAAGTACATTGGCGACAACGGCAAATTCTGTTACTTTGGGTGAATTAAATAGTTCATCTCTAATAAACAACAATTCATCGCTAATAAACAACAATTCATCGCTAATAAACACTATTACATCATTAGCGAACATCTCTACTACAACAATTTCGACATTGATCTCAAACAGTACTGACCCAATTGTACAGATATTACTGAATTCATCAGCTTCAACATCATCTCATCCAACCATTAATCCTCTACACCAAAATTTAAAGGTTAATGGCACTCTGATGGATGAATCGAGTACAAACCATCGTCTAAATGACAACATTAACCACATGAATAAGAGTATTGTCAAAGTATTGAAAGATTTGACTAGTAACGTGACAAATGGCACAATCGGAGCTATTGGCAAGGTAGATGAAATAAGCACTCAACCACCTGATGTCACGACGGCACCATACAATATATTTGGTAATTTAAAAAATGATGTATTAATTAATCAAGCTTTTGTAGTTTCGTATCCTTACTTATTTTACGCTTTTTTATTGCTACTGATTTTAATAATTATAACCGTCTTTACGGCTATAGTAACATTTCTAATTAGAAATAGAAAACGAATTATTCGACAGGAAAGTAATGATGCTTTACATAAATTTCAATCTCCTGTCAGATATACCCTTTTTTCGTGTTGTCCTTGTTTCGAGAAAGAAAAGAAGCATTATGAAGAACCGTTAGAAAGGCAAAACTCGGCTTCTAATTTAGGACCTTACAGAAGACCACCGCTCCCACCTGTTAGAAGAGCTGATGAGAATGAAGGTAATCGAGACAATCATGAATGTAATTACTATTTTTAGATGGCTACAAAGGCTCATACATCCCACGCGCAAATCAACTTAAACCGATCCAATTAGACGCAGCTGTTTATGGGACTCTGGAAAAAAGTGCTCCATCAACGTTAACCAAAAATACTTTCTCAACAACTTTAGACTCCAATTCTCCTTCTTCATACAGACATCCTCACTACTCAAGATCAACTTTAAATTAAATTTTTACATAATAACAATATTTGTAGATAATAGATGTATTTGTTCGAAAGTTTTATTAATAAATTTATTGGAGTTAATTGTAACTTGGTGAGGATTTTTGATTAAAACGATGAGGTAACATTTATTTAGCCAAGCAGATTAGGAAATCGCTTTATTATTAATATCGAACTTACTTCTGTTCGTATTAATTTATTTATTTCTTTGATATTAGTCGTCAAGCTTACTTTCATCCGTGTAAATTCATATATTTATTCTTAATCATCAAACTTACTTCTGTTCGTGTTAAGTGAATATTTACTTGAATGTCATATTATTCATAAGAGGCTGTCCACTACTACCATTTAAATTCACACTTCAAAAACTTTAAATTCAATAGTAAAAACAAACAAAAAAGAACCATCTACATAATTGATTCTATAATATACGAAAGAGTCTTTGAATGTCTAAAAAAATTCAAAAACAACACTAAACGTGATGTGTTGGGTGTATTTCTACACCAATACATTACGAAAAAGCAAAAATTATGAGTAAATAAAAGACGAATTGTGTATATATTTTTATTTGTAAGGAACAGCTGTCTTCGAATATTATAGAGATATTTATAGGATACTTGTGGTTGCCTTCTACTACGATTACAATTACAATCACATTTTGATAGATGTTGATGGCAATCGCGATATACAAAGTTATCCACATCTTTTTTAGTCTTATCTTTGTTAGATCAATAAGTTTTGTTGTACTGATATCAAAAACAACATATTTAAACACTTATTTCGTCATCTTTTTGACAAAATTAGTTTGTTTTTATTATAACGTATCTTCGACAAAAACAAAAGACATTTTTTACCTATACACATCAATCAGCTGGTCAATTCGACTACACTCTCTATCTCCATAAAATCAACTTTCCTAACATTTATATGCATATCTCTCCTCCTATAATATTCCATTTTTTTGCCATTAACGTAACTATCGCAACGAATTGATTGCTTCTCCAACACTATTAAATTATCCGCTCCCTTACCGATTAAAATAAACTGGTAGTAGTGGTGGTAGCAAGGCCTTTTCAACTCACACACTGACTCTCGAAACTACTCTTTTTAGGCATCATACACAATCATTCTTCCAAAAAACAAAATAATTTGATGATATATTAGATACAGCAGGTACATTACACCTTTAATATTGTATTTTCTATACTGATTTTGGAGTTACCTTCATTTCGAAAACGGAGGCAGTTGTAGAAGATATTCGATTGGGAGTACTTTCTTTTTTATATAGATAGATTATGGAAAACAACTCAGTGCCAAAGGACAATGACGAACAAGAAAGTGGGGTTGTTCCTGATCCTGGTCCAGAGGCTATTAAAACGATGGCAACTATCTTCAAGGCTGTATCCATTGAGATAGATGATACCCAATTGCGAGAAGAAGAAGCTCAATGTATCGTCACTAGACCACCAAAAAGAGCATGGAATGAAGAGTGGGAAAGCCAATCATTTGAACCAGCCATCATGCGTCGCCACTCAAGTATATCATCTCTAGCTGTTGGAATGGACGAAGAAGAGTATGAGTACGGGGGAGATGTGCAATACGAATGTGAGTCGGATTTAGGCTTCGACAAGGAAGACTCTTTCAGTGAAATAGACGAATCCGAATTTCCCGATCTACCGCACAAAGAAGGCAATCTCAATTCAGAAGATGAAATGGATACAGACATTTCCTTTAATTCAAACCTAGAGGATCAATTCCGAAAGTTACTTGTTACAGCGAATATGTTTATTATCAAGATAATTGGCGATGGCTCCTGCATGTTTCGAGCCATTTCACACCAACTTTTCGGTGACGAAGATTCTCATCTTCAACTACGACGGGCCTGCATCGAGTATTTGCACCAAAATAAATCCTATTACTGCAATTTTGTGACACAAGACTTCAATGCTTATTTAGCTCGTAAGATGTGTCCTTTTGTCTTCGGGAACCACATGGAAATTAATGCGTTGGCAGCCATTTTGGGTAGGCCGATTGAAGTTTACGAGTACACCCTCAAACCATCAACTCTCATTACTCCTGAGAGATTGTACTCAACTGCTCCTTTAAGAGTTTCCTACCACCAACAATTCCATTACAATTCTCTTTGTGTGATGGAATGTCCTTATGTTACGAATGCCCTACATGTTCCCGAACTTGATCCAGAAACTCTTAATAAACACGTAACTGTCTCTCCATTGCCCTTGTTTTTTAATATCAGAGAAGTAATTAATACTAAATGGTTGACTGAACTAAATGCTGGTACTCCGCTTGCTGACAGTGAAGAGAAGTTCACGGATACTGAGTATCTTACTACTTTGATCAAATTACGCCAACATATGTCATGGGAAGATTATCATGCCTTCGAAGCTATGACTAATAAGAAGTTGAGGGATGAGAATTTGGCTAATGAGGCGGTTCAAATTATGGCTAATAATCATAGATTGGCAGAAGAGGCTACACTAATGGAAGTTGCCACTGAAGAAGCTAAAAAAGCAGAATTTTTGTATCGTCCGGATGCTGTTAATGAATTAATTATGGGCTTTGAATTAAAATGTTGCATGGGGGAGGAGATTGCAACGGACATATTTAATGTGAAGTTTAATTGTTATTATTGCATGGAATTGGAAAGGGTTCTGGATTTCTGGGCTATTGATAGGAGTGTAGATGTTGATATGCTGGATATGTTTATCGGTGGAATTGTAAAGAATGAATTAAGAAATAGCTCAGAAGAGCCATCTTTTGAAGGACAAGAAGAAACAACAATCGCATTTGAGGAAGTAGGTGAAAACGACATGTCTCCAGACTCGGGTGAGGAAGCAAAAAGTGTGGAAGAATCAATGGAACTCGGTGCATCTTCGGAAGACGGATGTGCAGGTAATGAAGAAGGTTCAGTCAAAAAACGGTTTTCAAAAAAATGGAAGATGGTAATGGCACAGCAAGCTTTTCACAAGAAATTCTTCTCAACAGATAATCTTCGTCGGTATTAAATGGTTTCATCATTATTGTTTATTGTTAAATTAACATTTTTCTGTTAGGGTAGGTATATTATTTTATTGTCAAAGAAAGAAATACTTATATGGTGGTATATCTTTTTTGTTTACAAATACATATAAAACAAGATCTTTATTTTTTAAGGAATAGATATATTTATCTTAATTATGTGGTATTTTATTACATGTATGTTTTTTGTATATATCAGACGTGCAATTTGGAAAATAATAGAAATAAAATTTGTTTTTATGTAAATTTTGTATGTATTTATGAACCTTCAATTACTTCTAAACTTAGTCTCTTAATTTATTGTTTAATTAAAATGTCGCACGGGGATGCTCTGAGTCTCTATGGCGAAGTTCCGCGTCAAAAAATGTCCGGATTCAATTTATAGATATTATCTATATATTATTATATTCATATTTATGATGTATATGTAACCCTCTCCATTTAATAATAAAGTACCTATCCTGATGTCGTTCTCTAAGTCCCTTGCCGAACTCCGTACCACCTATGGGGGAGGTCTTAATAGAAATAATAAAATGTTATTGATTGTAAACTGTATAAGAAGATTCTTTTATTATCAAAATATTAAAATAAGATGTAAAATACAAAGCTAATGAGACTTTGTCTTGTATCTGTTCCAAACAACTGGTGCGAGTGATAATATTGCAAAAAATGAAAGCAATCCAATCGAGTTCCATGACCACATGTGATTTGTATCTGTCATCATGTTGAGTGTTTGCCCAGCTTGAATAAAAACAAACGATGGAGGAGCAACTCCGAAGAGGGTTCCCAAAAAGAATGGTTTAAGAGGGACATTTAAGATAGGAGAAGACATATTGATAAACCAATTAGGCAAAATTGGAGTTACTCGTAAGAAGAAAATATAATTGAACATATTCTTTTGATGTTTATCTATCTCCCTTTGCCAAGTTTTTATTTTGTCTGGACAGTAGTAGATTAAAGCTTCGCGAGCAACCCATTGTGAGAGAAAGTAGCATACTGTTGCGCCGATTGCTGAGCACTAAATTTAATAATTATTGTCAAAAATGAATCATAATAATACACTAACCATGCAAACAAGAATACAAGCATGGTAAAACTTGAATAAGTACCCAGACAAAATAGTTAAGAATAGAGATCCGGGAATTGCAAAAGACTGTAAAACAATATAAATTCCAACCACTGCACTCAAAACATTATAATAATGATGATCAGTATACTTCGAAAGAACTATCCCCAAATTCTTTGCATTTTCAATTGTTCTAGGATATTTTAAATTAACCTTGTCTTCACTAGTCAAAAATTAATAATTTTTTTAAATAACTAATTAACTTACGGAGTGAGAGCCGGAAAATGCAAATAAATTGAGTAAAGGACAGCTACATAAATAGAAACTATTCCTACTATCAAAGCAATTTTATTACTAACGGATAATTTCATTTAAAGTATTGAATTTTAATATGGAAAATGCTCGATAGTAATAAATAGTCGGGGATGTAATTAGCATGTCGTCAGCTTTATAGCGACATTTGTTGGAAGGAAGTGTCTTGAATGAGACATAAAAAGATTGAAATTTGAATTATAGAAAATAATGTCTCGAAGCTGAAAAGATTGTCCAAACAATGCTTCTGAATACTATTAACTAAGTCTTATTTCCTTAAAATTAATAGACAATTTTTTAGGTGAAATACTTCAATCTTCTTAAGGACAATTTATAATTATTATTACTTTTATTAGTTACAAAAAAATTAATATACACCGATTCCTAAATATTTAAGGGAAATAAAATTAAAGACAAAACCTCCTTTCCTTAATCTTTGAACATAAATCACATTTTACTTCACAACAATAAATAACTCGGCAATTACATTGTTCTTTTACTAAATCAAGGGAAACTTTCCACCCTCTGCCGCAACACATTTTGCCACATTCTTGTTCTGAACCACATTCACGATCTTTGACACCAGTAATTCCCAAAGTTTGATTGCGCACACAAAAGTTATTGAAAGTGTCTGTAAAAACAAGTTGATCTTTGAATTCCTTTTTGCCAATCTCCAATTGTCCGTTGGATTTTTTTTTGACTAATTTAGCTTTTTCCATCTTAGTGGCTAATGCTTTGGAAATAACATCTAACTTTTCAACTGCCATCCAGCAAGTCTTGGTTGTACAGGACCCAGAAATACCATGGCATTTACATTTCATTTTTAAGCTTTTCCTAGCGGCAGTTCTACCCACACGTAAGTTATGAATATTCATGCCATTGTTGTTAGATTCGAGAAACTTTTCACTTTTTTCAAAGAAAGCTCTGACAATGTCATCGGCGTATCTGGTATTATCTGAGCAGCCAGCCCAGTTGAACCCATGCTTTTGTTCCATATTATTTTCATTTATAGGAAGATCCCCACAATTGCAAGCTGGATTCATACCTGAGGAACAGGATTTGGCGATTTTAAGGGCTGCTGTAGCTGCAGTCAGTGAATATATAAAACTACTTTGTTTAATTGGCAGCTTCGAAACATCAAACCCATAAACCGATTCTCCATAGTTGCGACAATTCCATTGCTGTCCTTGAAACTGTTTTAGACATTCTGTCTTTGCCTCAGTCAGGGAAATCAGAATTTGTTTGAAGGCATGAGGGTGATTTTTACATATTTTGATTTGATTAGGAGTTAGACCAGGAACCTTAGGGCAATCATAGTAAGGTTGTTGGACAGAATTGACTTTAAAGTATGAAAAGATCCCACTAAAATAAAATAAAATTAGATTAAATAACATGATTGAATATACTTACATAAACCCTTGACATACTTGAACTAAAAGCACCAAAGAAACAAACACAACATTCAAACGCATCTTGAAATTATAAAATGACTAATATGAAAGGAACTTCGAAAAGTGCCAACTTAAGTAACACCTTCGATGCCAATAAATTCATCGTAGATGTGGCCAGATCAACAAAGCAATAAAAGATTAATGTATTTTCGTGATGGTTTGAGTCAAAAAAAATGACATAATATGGCAATAAAGATGCTCGTGAGAAGTTTATTAGTTGACAAGTTTGCCTTGCTGGTTGAGGGATATTTTGGTTAGCAGATGGTGGATCATGGATTGTGAGCATGCTGAGAACTTTGTAAAAGGCATGTGGATTAAGTGCCGTATCTAAACTAGGTGTGGGAAAGGAAAGTTTATTGCGAAAGTAAGTAATAAAAAAGGAGTAAACAAAGGTAAACAGTAATATCTTTATTTTATTATTATTCTTTTATCTATTACATTTTACGAGTTCTTTAAAAGTACGCAAGACTTTGACATTTTTGAGCAACTGTAACCCGCTTGGCAACAACCATTAAATTCCTTGCAGCAAACTCTAAAAACAGAATATAAATATTATCATCCATATTTTTTTAAATAGTGATCATATACATCTATATAATATATATTGGCACTTGTTATATTGCTGGAATAAACACATATAGATGTAGGAATATGAACAGTGTTTAAAAAAAGGCGATGCTAAAAATTACTCACGCAAAAGCGAAGGGGCAACAACCGTAACTGGTATCCTGGTATTGGCAACACGTTTGGTTGATAAAACATTCTCTAGTTCCATTTGGATCACATAGATTTGGAGGAAATGCAGCTGGTGATATTTGAGTGAGTGTTGTTAAGAGTAATATTAAAGTTACGTAGAATGGGTGCATCATAAATTTTATTAATAATTGATTCACTTGATAAAAAATTAAAATAGAATAAAATAATTGGTAGGGTTAAGTGTTATCTTGGTGATAAGAGTGGAATAGATTGTTCAATTTAGGACAAAGTGCTTTGTGTTATAAGGATTCTTGTGAAGAATTATTTAAAGCTAATCTTTACTGAATTGAAATATGGATACCAAAAAATATTTGTGTTCGATGTATCTTTAGAACTTGTATCCCTGTAAATCTAGCACAAGATAGGGTTTAATTATAAAATGTAATTGCTAAAAATTTATGTAAGTTCTTTATATGAGAAATATGAAAGAAAAATAAGACTGCTTAAAATTAACTTTCAATTCGTAATTGTGAGGAAAATGTGACGTTAAAACCAAATGTACAAAAGGATTTAAAATTGATAAACCAAATCCAGAAAAATAAAGTTTTATTTATTTCGTCCAGTACGTCGTAACAATATTTGTGTAAAGATGTTATTTTTCAAACTTGAAGCCAATCCGATTGACCAGGTAGTCTGAAACCTATTTGTAATTGATAATTAACACTTAAAAGAGGTACAGCGGCAACATATTTACATAATGAGTTAAAACATATTTATATTTTTGATTTAATGTTCCGCATTGACATTTTTTAGTAAATTAGTAGGAATTATAAGACTTTTAAATTAAAACAAATCGGCGTAGTCATCAAAAATATAGTTTATGAAAAATTGTGATAAAATGCTTCAAAAAATTTACTTTTTAAATAAGTAGAATCATATAATCACTTTTTTGTTAAAAATTCTCTTCAAAAGTGTAGGTCATTCAACTACGGCAATCTTTTGAAGCTTCAGATTAATACGACTAGATAGTTTAAAAAATTATATGTCTACTTCGATTGATCATTTTGAAGAAATGCCAAAATCCTATTTTTGCTCTATTAGAATTTGTTTTTTCCACTTATAAGAATTTTTTATTGGATATTTACATCATATTACAAACCTTTACCATTCACAATATAAAAACAAGTCAAATACAAGTACCATCATATTAAAATGTATGAATACACGCATATCACATAACTATGTTTTTGATAAAAAATTAATTCATCAAACAATGTTTTATTAATTTTAACAAGCATGTTCATTGTTGTTTTCATAAATTCAAAATTCCATTTTAGCAGATTGGAGTGAATATTCATATTCAACCAAATACGCACCCATACAAAATAGCAGACGTTTATTTACTTTGTAACTTAAAATATCACACATCTTTCAACAATCACAATACCTATACTTTCACCCCTTTATCGAAGATACCAAACAAATACTTCTCATACCATTAATAGCACCAAAAATATTCAATCAACTGACTTCAACTCAAATATAAAAAATACAATCATACCAAATTAAATGCATTTATTTTATGCACCAAACATTGACAAAAATAATCCTACATATTGTTTAACCTGACAATGATTTTTACCGCACTTTCATTGTAATTTTTTTAAAAAGGTGCAACAAATATTTAAACAAAATTCATTGAAATCAAAAAAGAGCACAATTTATTGCTGGAATTGAGATCACTTATTTTTGTTAACTATAACTTGATGCAAATTTTATTTTATCTATCAAAGGTCGTTTTTATTTTTGAATGATTGCATCAGAATTACACTAAATTTGTGGCGTAAGCCATTTTTAACGAATAACGTAATTGATCTAAATGATGATGATGTAACTAATTAATAAATTCAATTCTTGAACATAATTATCTAATTCTAAAAATACATACATTTGTTGACTTAATAATTTTGCAAGAAAAGATGTCCTTTTGTTATTTAATGCAAAACAATATTTATTTGGATTTGATAATATCAACATACCTGAGTATTTTGTCTGAGCTAATAATATCATTTACCGAACAAGAAATCTGAATATATAAATTGCACCGAACCTGAGTACTTTAAATTTACAAAAAACCTTTGCACAAAGATATCTATGTCAACTGGATATCAATCACTTTGATGAGCATATATGTTGTAAAGTATCTTAATTTTTGTCATTCTTAGAAACTATAGATATTTATAGCTTAAGAGATTAAAGACAAAGTTAATTAATCACTTTGCAGGCTTTTCGATAAAAACCATTTTGCCTATCTAATTTAACACCAATTAAACTACTTTTCATATCGACACGTATATTATCAAAATACACATTTTCTAAGATAAAGATGATCATTTGCGTATTTGATATAGTCAAGGACAAAGTCCATTTTACAATGTGATAATCAAAAGATCATTGACCAAACCAATTCTCATTACCTTTGTTTTTCGTATCAAGCTAATAATAAACTTATCTTGTGCTAAAATTAAATCGTGTATCACTTGACTTGATTGCTTTATGAGTAAAAACAAAAATTTGATAAGGAAATTGATAAGGTTTCGGTTGTATATCTCAAAATAGGTGAATATTTGTTGAGATTATATAAATATGTGGATATTTATTGAGTTATTCAAATTATAAAAACAAATTCACATTTGAATCGGTACCATAAATCAAATTTGCAATAATAAACATGAAAACGGCGCATCTGTCGACGACACATTATTAATTGTACGAGACTTTCAAAAATTGAATTAACCCCATGATCAACCAAATAAACCAAACGCTCCTATCCATTGCTTTATGAACTTTTAAAAAATAATACTTCTTTGTATGTGTACCTAATTTGAGCGGCCATCAAATTTTAATGGTGAAAGCACGTGTTTTTGTATGAAGATCGAAGAACCGCACAAATAGTAATTGTAAATGCGAGGGCTGAAGAGATGTTGACGAGACTTTGTATTTTCAACGAGCTGATCAGTAAGTACATTGTTGTCTCATGATAACCAAATTCCATGTATTCACAATCATAATCTTTACTTTATAAGGAAGAAGGGTAGTGTTTTGACTAGAGATTTGATATAGAATGGGCGCGGCTAAATTTGTAATGCTGATGTAGATTTAGGAAGTGAACGTGCAAATCAACACTATGAAATGCGCCATATTGTGTCGTAATATAAGTGTGTCCCTTTTATTTTAAAAGGCGGATCCTTAGTAAGTATAAAAGGAGTAGAGTAGAAGCATAATAAACATTATTAAAATACTTTTTGATAAACAACTATCACACAACTTTATTTAAAAAATAAGATGCAGTTTACTAGAGTCGTAGCTTCAAGAGTCTTGTCTGCTTTGGAGAAAGCAAAGTTGGTTTGCTGGTTGGAGGAAACAAACAGTTTGGCTATTGTCAAAAGGCGCTACATTTCTGAATTTGGAATGGAACCACCAACTGTTGACTTGATCAAGAAGTGGCACGAGGCTTTCCTCAAGACCGGATCTATTACTTCGCAATCTGTTCAAAACAATATCCCATTAGGAGCTATCGCCAACAAAAGCGCTGGATCTTCTGCTGCTCGTGCTTAGAATTTTAATTTATCTACTTCTTGAACGTGTAAATACTTGTACAGTACAACTTTAACTACCACCTTTATTATTAACAATCACTCTTTATTTGCGATCCATTCTAACAAAAACTATTTTGTTATGATTATTATTTAAAATAAAAGTATCTTCTTTTTAAAGTTTTAATCAAATTTTAGACAAACCAAACAAAATAAATAACAACATTTAATATTTATTTGCGAATAAAACCCATAATAACAAAAGGTAACAGCCACATACAACAAAATTTAAAACTTAGTCGGTTTCATCGACGTCGTTGTCATTGTCGGCAAGTTGGAAGTACTTCATGGTGTAAGAAGATTTGTCAGTAGAGATAACTCTAAGCCAGTCACGAAGAGAGTTCTTTTTCAAATACTTCTTGGTAAGGTATTTGAGGTATCTCTTGGAGAATTCCTTCTCAGCATTAACGGTGACTTCATTCTTGTTTGAAGTAATTTTGATTCCACCAAGTTCAAGTTGTCCGAGCTTGCCGTCGTGCTTGATTCTAATTCTGAGGAATTCAGCCTGGAACGAGAGAACATGTTTACTTTTGGTCTTAGGAATTAGTAGGGACCGTTAACACCCTAAACCTAAGCACCTACCAGAGAAGGAGTCTCTGGCGGGTGGATCCTTACATTAAACTTACGAAAGATTCGGCCTTCAAGATTCCATCTTCTACTGGAGCCTTGCAGTTAACGACGAACTTGTAGGTTGTCTTTTTCTTTGGGACTCTTGGCTTGGTTACTTTCTTAGCGAGGATAGGAGCCATTTTATTTAGGATACTTTCTGAAAAGAAGTTTAGTTTAGTCTTGATTGAAAAAGAAAATTATTGTAAATAGATTAAACTAATTTTTAACACCAAAATACGGCATCAAATGAATTAAACGATCAAAATTAACATGGTGTAATCAGAAAATAAATATAAATTCAAATTGTTAGCCCATTTTTCAACGTCATACCACTCCTTGTAAACCTGTTTAGGTTCAGAAGTTCTGCGTGAGATGTGGGGTGGGCTAGATGCACAATAGTTGACGTATATACAAAAAAATTGATGCAAAATAATGAATTTAAATGTTATTGTCAAAAATGACTAAAACAAAAAGGTTAAATAATAAATTTTATCGTGTTTATATATTGTTGTAATTATGAAAGTTACATATTAATTTAAAAATCTATAAAATGTCTAGGTGAGTCACCTGAGGAAACAGTAGGCAACTTCATTTTATTAAAAGATAGTGCCATTATCATCATGTTAAAATTAACTATGAGATACTTCAATCTAAATAATCGAACGTTGCATAAGAGTTTCCAAGACTACCTTTTCAACTGTATGAGGACATGACTGACTCAGAATAGTTTAATCGCCTGTTGGCCAATACATCACCAAACCCGGTTGGCGTAATATAAAAGAAGAATAAGCCTAAATGAAGATTAGAGGGAAATTTATTAAGTATCATATTCAAATTTATTTATTTGCAGTTCAACAAATGAATCAAATGGTAAGGAATAAATGAATGGTGAGTAGTTAATTTACTTATTGAATATTTTAAATTTAATCGTGATAATAATACGCTATATTATTTTAAGGAGGTGTATTTAGTGCAAAACCCTCAACTATGGTGAGTTTATTAAGTGTAGATTATAATTTAACCACATATACTACAGCATTTGCACAGGAATTTAATATATTATCAAAATACCAAAAAGTTGCAATTATTATAATGAAACATTAAATTTTCAAAGGTTAACCATTATATTATAGATATGCTATATTTTTACATATAATAACATACACATCCTTCTCAACTTTTATTTTAATTCCATCAATTAAGGATGGTATGTGTGTATTTAAATATTTGATAATCAAATATTAATGATGCTAAAATATTTATATGATTGGGTAGTGATAATAACACAAAATATTTAAAATGTTCTGGAAAAGCTATGCAGATACGGAATCCATTTTCGGAACTTCTTTTCTTTATCGTTGCCTTGCAGGCGACCTATTCCTACTTAAATAAGCCCTTCACTTTTCATATAAGAGTTATGATTAATGTAAACCTTTTTTGATTCTTTTAAACTCAAAAAAATAATATTTTTTACCTTTTGTGGTCATACATTATTAGCTGTTTCTTCAAGCAGCAGTTCATTTGAGGTTCAAAGTTATGACCTTCGTTATTAAACTCAGTTTTTTCAGTTCTACAAATTGATGCAATAATTTTTTTAAACAAGTTCAATTTAAGACACATTCTCAGAGGAAGTCTGGAAAAAGTCAAGATTTTAGCCTCATTACCTCTGTCCTCGAGACCCAATATTTTTTTCAGAATTGCACTTATGTAGTTCGAAAAAGAAGCTTTTGTAGGCCTAGATCATTAAACTGATCTTTGATATCTCTTTTGTATAGGCCGTGGAAGGCACTACAATAATTCGCGAAATTATGGTTACACACTAATTTACGGAATTTCGGATTTAATAGTAAGGAAATGTAACATTTGACGCGTCAAATTTCAAGCACTGATTGTTACTAATCAATGTACTTCTAATTTGTATGGTGAAATGCACAAAGTCGTCTTGGTATCATCAATAGAATTTTGATTATCAAAAAAGGAAATCTTCAAATATATGCTTTTCATTTATTTGTGATTCATCGCCAATGATGCCGTGTTTCTGTCTTAAAAACATTTATGAATTAACAATTAAAGGATGATGTTATAATAATTTGATTGAACTCTGCATTTTGTTAGTTTACTATGTCAACTTCAAGCAAATCTTTTTCATCGCTATGTACTATAATCAGATATTGTATTATAGTACTTTCGACGACAGACTCTCCGAACAATAGACGGATCTGACAATAACTCCCACACCGATTGCTTTCAACATATCCTTCCAGCGTATTTGATTACATTCTTTAAGTATCCACGTTTCATTTTGAATACTCATAATCATCTATTTGAAAAATGTATCGGAATGAAGTGTATGGTGCTGGCGGAAAAAGTTCCATCAAAGTTGGTGTTCGAGTGAGGTAAGATTCAGTATCATTTTCTATTTTATTAAACCACATGCTTTTTAGACCTATTAGTACAAAAGAGACACGGGAGAACCAGCGACTTATTGTAAAAGTTAATGAAATCACAAAGAATATCGTGATTGCTGGGGGCGATGTGGAAACGACTCCAAAATATGTTAAAGTGGACCATGCTTTCGGAGAGAGGTCAACGCAGCGACAGATTTATAAAGATATGGTGTCTGATTATATCCCGCATTTGCTTAGTGGGTATAATTGCACAATATTTGCGTATGGTCAGACTGGTACCGGCAAAACTTACACTATGGAAGGAGAGTGTGGAAGCAGGAACGAACAAGACAACTTTACTTGGAACTCCGAAGGAGATGCAGGGGTCATGCTGCGGGCAGCTCATCACATTTTAGATCATCTAAACAATTCCGTAAGTTATATACTTTACATGGACTAATTGCAATCATTTTGATTTTAGAACTGTGAATCAAGCGTTATCTCTGTCAATTACGTCGAGCTATACAACGAAGATGTATACGACTTGCTAAGTGAAACTCCTTTTGCTAAACTCGCCATTTATGAAGACAGTAAAAGTGGGAGTGTGTTCATCAAAGACGTGAGAAACTTTCCAATCAAGACGCTTGGGCACTTTACCGAAGCCCTATCTCTCGGTTCCACCAATCGAACAACTTCCGCCACCAAAATGAACAATAGGAGTTCACGATCGCATGCCCTCTTCACGGTCAACGTTGAATGGACTGAAAACTGCTCTGGAGTGCTTGAGACACGGAAAGGAAAGCTGAACTTAGTGGATTTGGCCGGATCAGAGTCTATTGGGAAAAGTGGTGCTACTGGGGCGAATGCGAGAGAAGCTTCAAATATCAACACAAGCTTGTTGACCTTGGGACAAGTTATTAATGCCCTCACTGCTAAATCGAAGCATATTCCTTACCGTTCCTCAAAACTCACCAGATTGCTAAAGGATTCTCTAGGAGGGTCAGCCCTGACTTGCTTAATTGCTGCAATTTCTCCAGTTGAGGGTAACCGCTGTGAAACTCTCTCAACCCTTGAGTATGGGAAGAAAGCAATGAATGTGATGAATGACGTCAAAGCTAATGTTCGCGTGACTGGAGCAATTACCAGTGATGGGGGGAGTCGTTATGCGTTCATCAATGCTTTCAGCAAGAACTATGCTCTTGTTGGGTATGAAGCTTGTAAAAGGAGTGTTCTTGAAAACCTCGATGCCGTCGACTACTTTGCGCGACTGGATTCGTTCTTCTTGGTCGAAGATGATTTTTTGGCTGAATGCGAAGAGTTAAAGCGTCAGTATGATGTTGAATTGGTGCAGCTTGAGGAGGAACAAGTAAATGTTGGGATCAAGCTTCGTAATGCAGACCAGGAACTTGCCAAATCTTCCCGCCTCCTTAAATTGACCGAGAGAAACTTTAACGAATTGGTTAAGGAAAATGAAGAACTTCAGAAAAAATGTCAGGATATTTCTGATGCGCCTAAACAATACTCCGTTTTGATGAAGGAAAGACTGGGGAAACAGCAAAAGTTGTGTCAGGAACTTCAGTCTTTGATAAGTCAAGAGAAGTATGAAGAGTGGGTGAGTGTGATGGGGAACAATTACGAGATTCTGGCAAACTTTGGGAATGACGTGAAAGTGACACGTGCTGATCTAATGAAGAAACTGAATGCAGCTCACAAAAATCTAAGTGAAAAGAAAAATGATCTATTGCAAGAAACCTCGCAAAAGTTGGAAGTTGGAGAAGCCACAGTTTTGGGGTTGAGAGCTGAGTACCTTACGAAGGCGAGTAGACTATGCGAGTTGAATGAAATTCAACGCACTGCCATATCTAAGTATGGAGCCGCCAACAGTGCACTAACCGCTACTTTGAAAACAAGATTAGCCGACAAGGAAGCCCTTCACGAAGAAGCCAAAAACGACTTGGAGAAACTCAAGAAAAGACGTGAGGAAAATCATGTGCGTGACTTAAAGGATTTGAAAGAAATCAAAGACGGACTTGAGGAAATTAAGAACATCAAACTCACGTTGGATTACTCACCTAAATTCTATGAGATGCAAGCACTTCTCGAGACGATCAACAGAGAGTGTGGATAACTTAATTTATCTTCTATATGTGTAATCTTTTATTGTAATGTATGTAATTATGTAATGCTTTTTAATCAGAAATATTGTACCTTTAAATAAAATAAGTATTGGTCTCTAAAGTGTGAATTTGTATAAACGCCTATATTTTGAAAGTTGTCATTTAAAACGTGTACTTTTGTTGAATCATTTAAAGCTTGACTTGCCTTGAATCATTTACTTTATGATTAATGAATAGTAATTTAGCATGCATGTGCATTTCATTATTATTAAACAACAAGGTAATAAGAATAGGGCGGTTTATTGCACATGTGTGCAGAAATGATTGGCTCATCTGTATATTGAAAAGTCGTGAACGTTGCACAATCATGTTATTACAAGTCAACTTTGAGTTGAGCCGATTTCTTAACGAGGATCATATAAAGAGTCTTCAAATTTAGATATTTTTAACATAGTCAAACTTACAAAAAATCATTTATTACGTGAGATTAAGGAATTTAACAAATATTTAAAAAGACAAAAAGAATAGATTAATTTAAAAAATGGAATAGGTTAAGAAGAATTGGGAGCGAAAATTTAACGAGATCCCTCATCAACCATGTCCGAGGTTCCGTCGTCAGGTGGATTGCTTCCAGCTCCAGCAATTATTTGCCATGCGTCTTTTAGGAGACTGGCATTTTCATAAATTTCAGATCCTTCCATATTGTATTGCATCGCATTTTCCCAAATAAGTTGAACGTCTTCTTTGAGATCTTCGATTTCAAGATATTTGCCGTCTTTGATGCGTTTTTTGATCTTGTTGAAATCCATGGGCTTTTCAATCATTTCATAGTAGTGTGGAAGCTCTCTGCGCGAAGGCAACTGAATGAACATTTCGGCCAGAATTGTATTGTCAGACTTTTCTATTTCAAGCAATTTTTTGATAACAGCAGTGAAATAATCACTTGAATCTGGAGATATCTTGCGCTTTTTGCGATAAGTCCGACTATTGCTACCCTCATCGCTATCGTCTTCCTCAACATTAACCCTCTTTCTTCTCCCGGGTGTCTTCTTCTCTTTGCGAGAACGTTTCTTAGCATCCTCCACTTCTTCCTCGTCTTCAATATCTTCATCGCATGTTTTAAAGAAATCACGATCAGACATCATGTCTCCAGTATAATCAACAGACCTTCTCTTTCTGCGTTCGTTTTCAAACATGTCCACATCCGCTATTCCATTGGCAGCATTGAGAGCAGCTTCAGCTAAAGCTTCATTACGTTTGGTTGAAGCTTCACTAGCTTTTATTATGGATTCAGGTATCTCGTTTTCTTCCATCAATCTAGGTAATCTTTCACCAGACTCAGCCTCTTGCCTTCTCCTTTCAATATCCATCTTTTGGAACAGGTCGAATTCATCTTCACTTCTAGCAATCATTTGATTGATGGTTTCATCGTCTGGAACGGAATCTTCCTCGACACTCACTTTGGCACTGATCAAGGCTTGCAACATTTCTTTTCTCTCGGCACCAGTGGATCTTTGATTGAATTTTCCTGCTTGAATAACTTTTTCGTCAACGTTTAACTTAGATCTAGCAGCGGCGAGAATCTTTTCTTCAACTGAATTAGCAGTAATCAACCTTAATACCTTGACTTCATTCTTTTGGCCCAATCTATGGGCACGATCTTGAGCCTGTAGATCTTGATGAGGATTCCAATCAGAATCAAAGATGATAACAGTATCAGCTGTCTGCAAATTCAATCCGATTCCTCCAGCACGTGTGGACAACACGAAGATGAAGTGCTCACTGTCTTCAGCATTGAAATGCTTGATCATCTCACCTCTTTCATCTGGTTTGGTGGACCCATCCAATCTGAGGTACTTCCATTCACGATATGCAAAGTAATCTTCCAAAATTGTCATGGCAGAAGTCATTTGACAGAAAATAAGAACTCTGTGGCCACTGGCCTTGAATTTAGGCAAAACTCGGTCCATAAACTCGAATTTGCCTGAAACTCTATACAATTCTTTCCCAGTAATTTCGCGATTAAGAGTCTTTCTTAAAGCTTCTTCAACATGGTCAAACAGGAAGGGATGACTGCATAACTTTCTCAAATGAATAATAGTATTCATGAGAGCTTTCCCATTTCCACCCTTTGAATCAATCAAGAAACCGTCTTGCATATGCTTGTACAAAATCTTTTGAAGAGCCGACATGTCACAACGAATAACATACTCGACTTTATCGGGAAGTTGAGATTCTACTTCCTTTTTCAATCTACGCAGCAAGAAAGGTCTAAGTACCTTGTGAAGACGACGAATAATAAGCATAGTCTCCTCCTGATTCAATTCCAACTTTTCTCCTGTATTCGCAAATGGAGCATTAAACCATTGCTCGAAAGTCCCACAGGACGAAAAGATGGAAGGAAGTAGGAAATTGAGCAGAGCCCATAATTCAGGCAGATTGTTCTGAAGTGGAGTTCCTGTCAAGAGAAGACGATGCTGAGCATGGAAATGTGCATTCAACGTTAACGTCAATTTACACTGATGATTTTTCATACGATGTCCTTCATCGATGATCATGTACTTCCATCTGATTTTCCCAAGAAGATTCTTCTCCTTAAGAACGTAGTCGAATGTCGTCAAAAGAACATTGAAGTTCCCTTTTTTGACACTTGCTTCCAACAATTTCCTGACGTCTTTTGTTCCCTTGTATATAATCTTATTGACATGTGGCGCCCATTTGTCAAATTCAAGTACGAAATTTTGAATTGTACTGAGAGGAACGATAATCAGGTAAGGCCCAGCATTTTTCTTTACTTCCATCAAATAAGTGATAAGGGCTATGGTCTGGATAGTTTTCCCAAGACCCATCTCATCAGCCAATATTCCGGACAAGTTGTTGTTGTACAAACTAATCATCCATTGCAAGCCGAGGATCTAAGAAAGGTTAGTTAAATGATTAAAAGAGTATTACTTACTTGATAAGGTTTGAGTCTCAAATTTGTTTCATTCCCCATAGTCGAGTGTTGTTTCACAATCTTCTCTTTGATTCTATGGGCAATACGGTAGTAAGAATCAAGAGCGTTTTTGGACTTCGCTTCATATTCATCTTCCTCATTTCTAGCTCGCTCGAGAATACGATTGTTTCTTTCTTCCTCATCTAATCCTTCCAGATCTTCCTCAACTTGTGGGGCCTTTTCCTTAACTTCGACGATCTCCTCATCCGAGCTATTTTCCGATTCTTCGTCAATTCCAGAAAGAATTTCATATCCAGGATTCGCTTTCATCCAAGCCTCAATTTCATTCGCCTTAGGAGCTTGATCACCTTCAATGATATCACCAGTCGTAGTATTTCTGAGCCTGATAATATCATCTCCACTATTAGCATTCTCCATCTTCTTCTCAGCCTTCTTCCTTTTGCGTTCAGTATTTTGGTGCATTCTTACTGAATTAGTTAACGACTCAACATACTCGTCAGTTTGTTGGAGCAAGATAACAAGCCGCTTGTCTTTCTTTTCATCAAGCAACTGTCTGTAACCTTCCTCGTCTTCTTGCATCAACTTCATGAGACGTTCTTTTTCGTTTTTGATTTCATCCTTCTTCTTGAGCTTTTCGTTGTTTGCGTGATACGTTCCAATTGCTTTACGGATCTTGAAGGCGCGAGCTTGGGCGTTTTTGTGGAACTCCTTGAATTCCTTAGCAGCATTGCAAATATTAGCCAACAAATCGGCATGTTTTTGACGGCGTCTCTTTTCATGCTCCATCTTCATCTGTTTCTCCAACTTTTCTGTTTGACGAGCTTCTCGTAGGGAAAGATGTTTATTTCTACGATAGGCATAAGGGTTGATTGCGTGTTCCAAGAAATTGTCTCTCTTCAATTGAACCATCACTTCATGCCTCACAGACTGTTGAAGACCAGTCAATCTCAAAGCCCTCAACTCGATTTCCGCCTTGACTCTCAAGTGAGGAGGTAAGTCAACTGACAACGACTGCAACTCCTGAATTCTGATCCCAATTTTATTGTTAACGCGATTTGCCTTCTCCTTACACAACAAAACAGGGTCAAAACCCTTTGGAATGGGGCATAAAGTACCCTTGTCTCTCTTAGGAGCAGTCAGTTGATAAATCTTGGCCAAATCGTAAGGCAATTTAATGGAACCTTCTTCCGTACCAAGTTGGTGTGGTCTTGGAAGATTGTCTGCCTTGCGAACTAAGACTTTCGTCAAGTAATCCGGAATGGTTTGGCCTCGACACAATCTGCGATACACATTTATTTGATTTCTCAAAAGTTCTATTTGACTCGGGGTCATCTTTTTAATCTCATTTTTCCTGCTCATTCCGTCATATGGTGGTTTATTGGGTGTGATGGAGTTTCCTAGAAAATGGATCAATTAAATTGGTACTTTAAATTTTGATTACCTGTCAATCTTTGTCGAAGTTGAGCCATTTTGAAGTATCTGGGATCTCCATGCAGATTCCGTTCCTCCATGCCATTCATCGTATTCTCCATATATTGCATCGCATTATCCTTATTAGGAATATTGGAGATGGATTGAGGAGGATGAGGAATCTGGCCGTAACCATTGACCATTGGATGGTGACCATTAGTCATGTTATGAGGTGGTAAAGGGTGTTGGGGCTGCATTTGCATCGGCTGCCCTTGCGGATGCATATGATGTTGCATGATGTAGTGTTTTTAATTGAAGGGTGTTGTTTGTTTGGGTGATGATAAGGGGTAAGCGATTCGTAAATAAGCTGAAATAAATAAGCAATTAGTTTTAAGGTGATGGGTTTGACGATGAGATAATAAAAAGGAGAGCATTTAAAAAAGCTATTTTATAGGTTGAAGATACATTTTTCCAACCACTATATCAGCGTTTTTATGTGGTGTGCAAAAGTAATGTCTAACTACATTAAATCGGAAAAGGAATTTTGTAAAATGTGGCGGAGATTTGCTTAATATGACGAAGGATTTGAGTTGTGAATATCAGAATTTGGCAAGAAGGGTGTGATGAAGATTATAAGGTGGAATCGAATAGTATGGTTCGATTAAATTTGAGTCAACGTTTGCGACTGTCTGTGGTGTGTATAGAGGCCAATGGATTGGCGCGCGTTGCGCATTGGATATCGTTCAATATTGGGAGATGTAATGAATTAAATTGAATGCGTATGAAGCAAGTTATGAATTTAATAAGCAGTTAAAATAAGGAAAAGGATCTGGGAAGTTCAAAAAACGAGAAAAGTCATTTTCGTTAAAGCAAAGTAGCGCCAAATAGACACATATCACACACACAACACACTACTCTCTCTACTACATACACCTACCACATTACTTTCTATGAACTAGACAACGACACCACGACACCAATGCTGATTTTTGTGTTGTCAAGCCATATAAATAGTATGGCACAAACCACTTAATACACAAATAATTGCACCTAATACAGTCGATAAAGAGATTCAAATAAATAATAATAATTTATTGTAAAAAAGATGATAAAGTGCAACCAACGAGAAGTCGATGAAAAATTTAAATTTTTTTGTTGAGAACAACCATTTGAGCAGATTCACAAATTTTCATATCCATTTCTATGTCGTTTTTGTTTGGTTTGTTGTAGTTTTGTATTTTTGAGGTTCCGTAGTAGAAGAAAAGAATTGAACTGGCTAGCCAGGAGGTTCCTAAGAGAATGAAAAATAAAGTATTTGAGTGGTTTTGGGATGTGGTGAAATATGTAATGAAATAAGGAGCAAATATTCTTCCAATTACTCCGACAATTTTGTTAATTACTGATAGGAAGCCGATGTTCTTCGGACTGATACATAAGAAACTCGTTAAAAAGCCACACGATTGTAACTCAAATGCGGAAGTTGACAAAGAAACTAACAAAACTGTGACCAACGGAGTTGTACAACTCAAAAAATAAGGAATCAACAAACACCCAATACAGCCCAATATGCCCGAATTAAGTTGTGCTATCTTAATAGAACTAGTAATTGAAAACACTTCCTTCTTCAACAAAAATTGCTGTCCAAGTGAATAGACCAATTTGGCGACAGCTGAGACCAAGAAAATGATCGAAATATATATGCCAAGAGTATTAATTTGTAAAAACAAGTTATCCTTGAAAAATCCAGGTAAATAAAGTTGCGAAAAGACTGAGTAAACGTTGTAAAAAAATGTGCCGATTAGGATTGATATGAGGACTTTGGAATTACAGATTGCGGAGAAGGACATAGTTTCTTTTTGCTGCAATTAATTAGGTGAAAGGGATTAAATGAGAAGGAAAGTTACTTTTGAGTTGACGTTTGTTTTTACGTGTTTTTCAAGGTACAGTTTTTCGTGTTCATTCATTCTGAAATCCTGTTCTGGTTTATCGTGGATGAATATTAGGAATAGAAGGGTCCATAGAGCGAATACAGAGCCGGATATGTAGAAAACTCCTTCCCAACCGAATTGACTTGAACAAATGAATGCAGCCACGGGTGAACCAATGATTGGCGCTATCTGAAATCCTGTTGTGAATACCGATAATGCTACAGCTTTGTCTGATGTTGGAATCCAATTTGATATCATCTTACTGAAAGGAAAAATTGATTATCTTCTACAAAAGCAAACTGAATTTACAGACTTTACACTGGGCTGTACCAATCCTTCTCCTGAAAAGCACGATGATAATGTTTATGTTTGGACAAATAAGGAATACAGAAAAATATTGTGTTTCGTTCTTACCGATGCCCATCAAAACTCTACTTCCAAACACAATCAAGTACGAAGTCTCATTGGCTAAGAATGGGAAAATAAAGGAAGTAAACGTATACAGCAGACCGGCTGTTAATAAAAGTCTCTTTGGAGAATAGTGATCTGACAAATAGCCACCGGGCACAATAGAAATCAGAGACCCCCAGAACGTTCCAGCGAAGATGGTTGATTGGACTTTGCGACTCCACAAAAGTTTTCCATTATAAACTGTGTTGATTTGAGGAGCGGTGGATTGTGTGAAATTTACATTTGATATACACTCCTGGGGAGGTAGAATTCGTTCTAAAATAGATACATTTTTGAATTCTTCTATTGTGATTGCTGTTGAGTTGACCATAACAACCATGGCAACTCCAAGAGCTATTCTCGAAAACACTATTACAGTGACTAAACTCATCATAAAGAGAATAACATGAAATCGTCTTGATTTAAGGTTAAAGAAAGCTAAACGATACAATTTTAAGTTGTTAAGGGGTTAAATTTACAATAATGGTTTGCTTCTTCAACTTCAACTTCCATTTTTAATTAGATGTATTGTAAATTAATAAAGTTGTTAAAATATAAAAATTGATTAAATAAGAATATAATGAATCTGATCTTGTTTTAACCATCTTCCGCCTTTATGTACAATATGATTACAATTCTTTTATCAAGGTCATTAACGAATTAATCTTTTAAAATGATACTAGCCATTATAGAAATTAATCTTTCTTTTGATGTGATTGTTATTCAATTTAGGGGATGTTTCAGTCTATATTATTGGTGAGAAGGAGTGAGATGATTATTTTTTGGGATGTTACGATGTGAAAGTGTATGTGATAAATAGACAAATTTAAGCAGACCGGGCGTCGTTCCTTAGATAATTTTGATTATTAATCAGTTAACTGGCGTGCTTTGTCAATTATTAATGAAGTGTACATGTGATTGATCAAACATATGTTTACGGAGTTCGTAATGTGTAAAAGAAATTAATAGATTATTTATGATTTTGTTAGTATCTTTATTCATTTTCAATAAATAATTATTTTTTCAAGTAATAACCATATGAATAATTAAAATGTCACAATTGCAATTTCCTGAAACAAAGATGCAACATTTTCTCAGATCGTAAGATTGGTATGATTAAACTTTGATTTATCAATCAAGATGATTCATTAAAAGGATTATAAGGCACTCATATCACTTTCTGCCCAGACCCTTATTCATCCGATGAATTAAAGACTAAATGCAATATTAGCGTGCTTTTCGACTGTAACAGTTAGATATGAATATTGGATATCTTATATTTATATTTCTTTAACTATTATACAGGTGTTACATTTCTATAATAACCCGTTTTGTCTTTACTTATCTTCTATATGTGATGACGGTTGCTGTCAAGTTGGTGGAACTGAGTTCCTCTATCTTGAAGAAACACAACAAAATTGTTCCACACTTAACCTTTTTGAGGACTATAAAACATATTCCCCGTCAAAATAAATCATACCAATGCAAATAATGATAATTAAATAATTTTACTCAAAACATCTTTTATCAATTAGTGACGATTAACAAGTTTAGAATGAACAGAAATATTACAATTGGCAAAAACAATATCAAAACCTTCATAAACTTTATTTGAATTTGTTTCAATAAGTATTTTAGCAAAGCTGGAATCCTCAATAGTTATATAAGATCCTCTGATTCTGTGGCCACTAAACAAACCCTTCAAAGTTTCTTTATCATCATAAATTTCAATAAAATCTTCCCTTGCTTCTAAATTAATTGAGTTAAAGATGATTATGATAGGTTCGTCTGGTTTGATAACATTGCAATAGAACACTGCATTCATATTATTACAATAATGCTTTCCTGCATCGTCTTCGGCTGGAAACAAAACTCTTGGCAAACCACTTTGAATGGAATCGGCAAGAATGGTCTCGAAATTGCATAATTTCAATGAGTTAAGCAAGACATTTTCAATAAAATCTTGATTATTAACATAATCATACAAGACAATCAGATTTGAGTTAGTTCCGGAATAAAGCATTGGTAAGGTTTCAAAACTCTTGGCTGCTTTTAACAATGGATTAATGTTTATCAAGATAGGGTGAATGTCGTTTTCTTCAAAATACAAATTTGTAATGCCTGTGTTGTCATTCAAATCAAATTTTTGTTCCCTATGAAATGTCAATTTAATAGTATTTACACAAAACTTACGTATTGTCAGTTACAAAAAGAGCTACTCTTTGAACGAGTGGCCGTTCCAGTTTAGCTTCAGCAAAACTACTATTCAAAAGCTTGCCAAAATTACTATTTGAAATTGAAACACCCGATGATCCTAATGACTTTGGCAAGTTCTTAGCCATCGTTATAAGGAAATCTTTATCATTATCCCAACCGTATGAATTAGAGGATCTTGAAGTCAACAAAAACAAATTTACACGAGCATTACCCTGATCGGATCTAATATCCAGACTTGTAATAAGATCTATAGCAACTTGGGATAATAAAACATGATTTTGGGAAGACAAATCCAATATAATTGCAATATCTCCCTCAAAGTTAACAGATTTCGAATCTTCAATTAACTTAGTAGGTTTCACAAATCTTTTCTCTACGACTTTAGCTGTAAATAAGAAAGCCGGAACATCCTTTTCCTTTGGATCAACTTTATAAACTAATATCAATTCTTTTCCAGCTGAGGGTAAAATTTCAAAAGAGTAATCCGTCTTATTTTCTGTTCCGGTGAATACATAATAAGGCTTGTCAGTAATAGTGTCGTATAATTCAACGGTTGACTTGGTTTTGAAGAATGATTCGTCATATAAGAAAGAACCACCTATTCCATAGTCATTGGAGATACCGGTATCTAATTTGAATGTATAAGTGCAGGAAACAGGATTGCATTGAATTGTTCGGTCAAGAGGATATTGTAAAACTTCATTAGATGCATTTAGGGCTTTCAAAGTAGCTTCATAGGGTTTTGAACAAACGCAGACGCTTTCAATCAAAATCGGCAGACCTAAAATAGCAAAAAGAAGAATAGAATGTTTTGGCATAATCAAAATGTGATAAATGAACGTTCTTTATTAATAAGTATCAACAACCTTCTTAAGATAAAATCTTGATCTTAACTTTTTAACAAACAGTTAATCAACAAAAAGATCAACAAAAAAGATGTTTATAGAATTGTTTATTTCGCTTATACAAACGTTCATCAAAATCATCGTTTCCTATAAATATACTATTAAAAAGAAGAACCTCCATCTACCATATTAATTCGTATTTAATATAATTCAGTAGGAACTTGGTGATCTCCTTGCTGCAAAAATTGCCAAGCCAATGGTCCAGTTTGAAAGCCAGCAACCTTTGGATGTGAAACTCTGCCTTGAAGGCCATCTCTACTCCATCTTTGGTATTGCCAGAACGTTCCTAATATGGTTGAAATGATGGCAACAGTCAGACCAAGTGAGAAGTTTCCTTTCATTGTACCGACTACTGAACCAACTGCCCCTGAAGCATACAAGTGATTGATACAGTCGTCACGGTTTCTGATGGAAGCAGACGCGGAAAGAGCAACTCCCCAGGTGAAGGCAACTGCCATTGGGACTGGGGCATTCTTAAGGTATTGTTTGATGAATGTTCTGGCAGTCAAATTGTCAACTTTGACTGTTTCAAAAGCTTTGATTTGACCCATGGTGTATGGCCCCAAGAATATAGCTGCATACTTCAAACCTACGAGTCCTTTTTCAAATGTTCCTTCATTCAGAGGTTTGTTGAAAAAACGAGGTCCTAAATGATGCCAGGAATTTGGGAAAAATGGAATTCTTCCTAACATGTCCTTCTTAACAGATTGGAAAGACTCGAAAGTTGGATTGACAGCAAAACCAGGATGTTCCTTAGACAAATTAAACTTAGCAGCAATATTCTTGAATTGGGCTGAAGATTTGAAGACGTTGTCTTGGAATTCTCCCAAATCTCCTGGAGTATCTCCCTTGATGGAAACATTTTTATTGTACTGACTGTCTAGCCCAAGTGGGCCGGCATTTGAAGTCCCATCAGCGACCTTGGCATCGAACCTTTAAATAAATTAATAAATTGGTTAGGCAAAATAAACAGACCAAGTACTGTCCTCTTCCTTAAACTTTGGTCGTTGGATTTTAAATTCTCCTTTTGGAGTTTCACTTTTATAGCCAGCCTCGGTCCACCATTCAGTTCTTCCTTTACTAAAAACAAATTTAAAATTAACCAGATCAAAGCAAAACTCACTATTCGGTTCCAGTATATAGGCCGACCCATGGTGGTCGCTGAACCCTATATTCAGCCCTCATCTCAGCATGATCACCTCCAGTCATTTTAAAAACTAAAAAAGATCGTCAAAATCGACACAAATGTTGTTAATGAATGTCTTGTTCACTGCCACTCAAGTAACTTCTCTCCAAAGACAATCCAGTCAAAAGTAGGCCGCATCACTCTACTTATAAATCACCACATTTTTTGCAACTATCGGTTTTTCCTATCAACTCTACTTGTTGTCGATTGATCGTGCCATCTTGATCAAAGGACTTTTACCTTCCACCAAATCAATTCCTCCATTTTTTTTTAAATATTCGGACTTATTTTAGGATAAAAATCATGCAAACCATAAAATCTGTCGTGGTCGGTGATGGAGCTGTTGGTAAGACTTGTCTTCTCATTTCGTACACTACCAACAAGTTTCCTTCTGAGTATGTACCAACGGTCTTTGACAATTATGCTGTTACTATTATGATTGGCGGAGAACCTTACACTTTAGGCCTTTTTGATACAGCTGGACAAGAAGATTACGACCGATTGAGACCCCTATCATATCCACAAACAGATGTTTTTTTGGTTTGTTTTTCTGTTGTTTCTCCAGCTTCTTTTGAAAATGTCAAGGAAAAGGTAATTAAAATTAATTGTGAGAACCATAATCGTTTTTATTTTAGTGGATACCCGAAATAATGCACCACTGGTAATTTTATTAACGGACATACAAAAATAATAACATATATAACATACAATTAAAAGGCAATAGATTTAGAAGAATTATATAATTTTTTGCAAGCCATGTCACTTGTATTATTGGCTATTTAAGGATTTTTGAGATACAAGATTATGATGAAGTGTCCTGAAGCATCAATATTAGTTAAAGACTTCTGTAACTTAAGGGTAATAGTATATTCAATAACCAATGCTTCATTAGTGTGCAATTCATAGAGATAAACAGCCATAATCTTTTCATTATTTTCTCAAGTTCTATTACATCTAATTTCTTTAGGATTTTAAGTGAGTCAAAAAGAATGATTAATTATAAAGACTTGGTTCCTTTACATTCTCACTCATAAAGTTTCTACTAACTCAGTAATTTCTTTTCCACCTAAATTTTCTTCAAGTTCTCCAGCCTTTATTTGCATTTCGATACATGTTCTATTAAGTTTATGAAATAAAAAAAGTTCCTTTGCCGCAGAAAGGACGAATGTATGTATACTTAATTTTACCCTTAACCATTTATTTTCTCTGGTCCAAAATATCAATGATTATATCTGAAAAATCACTATTGATAACTAGCTTATGAAGAAGTTCCGCCTTTAATTGAGAACCACCGTGCATCATTCCGCACGTTTGTGTTGAATCAGTTTTTGATGATGCATAATAAACAAATAATGATATTGCATCTGGTTTATCAAACAGTAACTTGGATAACGAAGCCCCTGAGTGTTGCCATCTGAATCATTTAATAATTTCAAAGAAGTCGTATTATTCCTAATAATACTTTTATTTATTTCGGTTTGATCTATAACTTTTTATAAAATCCATTGATTTGCGAAATAATAATTCAGAATATTCTTTTGCAAATACTCCTATCTCTGCTATACTTTTTACAAAATAGTCATTCAAATCAACCGCAGATTTTTTTGGGTATTTAGTACCTCATGAACCATATAAGTTTCTAATATTTTGATTGGAGGACCATCGTAGGAATCTTCTCTGTGACGCTGCATTTTAAGCCAGCAAACTAACTGCGTTGATGTAATCAAATGCCATTTAAGGGAACTCCTTTTTTCGAAAATTTGCATGAAGACATGTAGGCAAATTTGTAAAAACTGTTTATTAAAAATTTTAAATATCTCAAATGTATCTAATTATTAATGAAATTATGAATACAGTGCTAGAACTCCATTTATCTTGGTTGGAACACAAATTGATCTCCGAGATGACTATGGTTATATAGAGAAGCTAGCTAAAAACAAACAAAAACCAATTACGATGGAGATGGGAGAGAAGTTAGCTAAAGAAATGAAGGCTGTTAAGTATGTTGAGTGCAGTGCTCTGACACAGGTAACAGCATTCTTATTATGCTTATAATTAATTATTAATTTAGAAAGGTCTAAAGAATGCCTTTGACGAAGCCATCATGGCTGCAATCGAACCCCCCACAAATACAAAAAAGAAACGATGCACGATTGTGTGAGGTGTATATGAAGAGGGTGTCTCCTTGTATCATTATCCACCAAATGAGCTAATTATTAATCTTTATTTTCTTTGAATTTATGTATGCTACTAAAAATCTGTTACCAACAAAAACCACATAATATATATCACTAACAATCTTTTTAAACACAAAGAGAAAGATGCCCTATTATAAATTTAGTTGATATTGACTTTCTTTAATTTATACATTAATTTATAATTATTGTTTTTTCCTTTTATAATTATTTGATATGATAAAATAAAGTGCTGATATATAAATACTAAATTGATGTACAAGAAATTTGCTGGTGATTTATACTCTTTTATTCACTATATACTGATTCATAAGTTTGATTGATGAGTAGAAATGATTAATAATGTTTTGTAAGTAATCAACTGATTCATAACTTTGTTTATTTATCTTTAAGTTCGAATCAAGTAATAGTGATAATATTAATAATTTATTTATCAGTTATGTACTGGTCCATAATTTTTATTTGTTTTTTAAAGCTCTAGTCAAGTAATAATAATAAAGGTAATATTAATAAGTTAAATAGGTATCTTCCCTTCTTCGAAAAAAGAAGTGATTCTACCTCGGCCGTTGACTTGACCTCCCTTGAATGAATTGACTTTATCGGTTAACCACGAGTTAGAAACCCACTGCGGCTCAGTGTCTAATTTGGTGATCATTTCTTTGAGTTCAGACAAACTTCTCTGGTACTCGATGTTCACGATGATGTGATCAAACATGTGACCATAGCATTGTTCCATCCGTTTGCCTTCATTTAGAATTTGCTTTAGCTCTTCATCCTTTACACCATACATGCCAAGCATTTCTTTTTGTCTTTTTAATTGCATTAAGGCAGGTGGTGCTATAAAGACTACATAAGGCATCAAATCAGATTTTCTTAATTGCGCCAAACTTTCAGGTCTTAAAGTCAACAGGCACGTCTTTGATTGTTGAACAACATTTTGCACAGCCGTCACACTAGTTCCGTAAAAGAACTTTTGAAATTCTCCATACTCCACAAACATCCCATTTTTCGAATCTTCCAGAAACTTTTGTTTGCTAGTAAAATGAAAATCCAACCCATCTCTTTCATTTCCCTTCTGCGGTCTAGTAGTATGAGGTACCGCTGATCCATATCTATTCTTGTCACTTTCAATCAACTTCTGCCTCAATTCGAGACAACCCACCCCTTCGGGACCTATCAGCACAACTGGTCTTTTTCTCCCTGATCTTGATAAATACAAACAAACATCCTCGTAAGTCAATACTTCTTCTTCTGAACATTCCTCATCCTGAATAGTCACCATATTAACTCCCTTCTTTTTCTTCTTCAAAGTTGGACCTTCTTTTTTGTTATGACAACCAAAAATTCCTTTACTCCTTCCTCTTTGATCGTCATTGACAGCTTTTCTATCAACTTCGCGATTGTATAATTCCACTTGCTTTTGGAAGGAGCTTGAAGGAATAAGGCCTGCTAATTGTTGATTCGTGTCCTAGAAATGCAAGTTAATAAATTGACGTTAAGAATGATACGTTAGCAATAAAAATGATTCATTAGCAATAAAAATGATTCATTAACAATAAAAATGATGCATTAGCAATAAAAATATTAACCTAAGGATAAACATATTAAACTAAGAATAAAAATATCAAACTAAGAATAAAAAGATATAACTTTTACTTACACCAACACTATTCTTATCTCTTCCCCGACTAGTAAAATCATCCTCGCGGTATGCCTGCCACCAGTTCTCATCCTTCTTCGAAATCACATGCAAAATATCTCCCCTCTGAAACTTCAAAGCCAACTCTCTACATGGCACAAAATAGTCATCTTCCGGATCATAATCAAAGAGTGCCCTAATATGGTGGATGACTGGCGCTGGAGCCTTTGTTCTCAAAACATTCTGAACTGAACCATCTGATGAGAAAGAACCATCTTTGGAATGATTTTGATGAGACAAATTTCTTGAAGGTGAGGGTAAGATAATGAATATAATATCTCCATGGCATCTCCTTAGCATATCGGAAACTTCATTTACTGATTGCCCTCGCAAGTCACGCCCATTCACTTCAATTAATTCATCGCCTTCGACGAGTGATTTTGTCTTTTCACAGATACCTCCTTGGATGATGCGGCCTATTAAGACACGATTGCCTTCATTTTTGACAGTTGCTCCTAGGTATGAATCATCTTCGGGTTTGAATATTTTGACAACCATTAAATTACTTTCTCCCTTTTCGGTTGATACGATGGATGAGATTGTTCCGACGTGGGCTGCAAAGTCTTTCTTTGGGCTATCAGTGTCATCATGTAAATCAGACAATGACTGTCTTGGAGTTGAAGAAGTAGGAGAATAACATTTATTAGAATATCCAAAATGACATTCTTTTTCCTCGACCAATACGCAATGTTTGTCAAAGTCTGCTGCCAAACCATTGGAGGTATTTTTCAATGCTTGGAGTTTTTTAGAAGCACGTAGACTAGTCCGGAAAAAGTTTTCTTGTTGCTCCTTTTTGATGGTCGACTCCTGTCTTCGTCTTAAATCATCTTGATACTCCTTCACACGATCCCATTGTCCTGGTGAAATAGGTGGGAGTGAATTTGACATGCTAGGAGATGAAGTTTCTGTTCTTTCGGAAGGAGTTCTGTCTTCGATAAATAATGTAGAGGCAACTGGAAATATGCCAACTTTATAGTTTTGAATTAAATATATGCGAATTTTATAGTTTTGAACTAAATTTATACGAAGTTTTCAGTTTCGAAATAAAAATATACAAGTATTAGTTTTGAATTAAAAAATGATTGCCTTATTTGACTTAAAAAATGAATATCTTGTACTTAGATAAGAACCATAGGGACTAATAATATTTATTCAAATGAATAATGATAAATGATTGACTAGCAACGATCTTTGTCTTGTTACCAAATCTATTTGATCTGACTAATGCATCACTTCTCTATAAACCTAACACCAACGAGAAACAAAAGTTGTGCCAGCATTTAGCATGATCAGGTCAAAACAAACTCCTGCTCACATCGATTAACTGAACACTAACACACACCTTTAAAGGTCTAAAAGACTATGTAGCTGGTACGTCAGTACCCTTTTAATAATACAAATAGTTAAATAAAGAGAGACTAAAAAATAGTAAAGGACTTTGCGCGGAAGATATTTAATTGGGGTTGACCTTAATCAGTGGTAAATTTTGTGTTGTTTTTTCAAAAAGATTAGAGTGGCATCAAATTAAAAATAATTATAAATTGAAACTAGTTATTTACCTTGTGATTCAGTCGTTGCCAAAGGAACACGCTTCATGGACAATTTTCTTCTGATTCGTAGTTGGATTATGCAGGAGTCGATGCTCTGCAAAAAAATGATTGAGATAAGAAATAAATATAAAAATAAAATAAATTTAGATACCTCTTCAAGTGTAACACTATCAATCAACTCATGTGCCGGAATTACATATTCAAGTTCTTTTTGAGTGGGAAAAAATTCCGAACTGGACATATTATATCTCTTTTAAGTAACACACCTTTATGTCGTTGAAGTATGTATAGTGATAACAAAACAACTTTTGTTTAAATAAATATAAACTCTACTGGAAGAAGATGATGTCGAGTGTTGTTAGAGGAATGATAGTATAGGTACAACAACCAAAATAGGTAACAGTTAAAAAGGTAGTTTATCCTTTGTTTGAGGGTTGTGATGGTGACGATTGTTCGAGTATTTTTGAACAAGGTAATAGAAGAGGATATAAATGATGGTGTAAAAAGGTTGTTTTGTGACTAGTAATGCTATAACTCACTACAGAAGAAGGCCAATTATGAAATATATTGGAATGATCTAGTTAATGGAATATGAATAATCCTTTTTTGGGTGGTAATGCGATATAGTTACTAACTTTAAAGAGGCAATTTTGAACAAGTTTTTTTAAACTTACGTCTCTAATTAAGTCAATCGTTTCATAGTAGCCTAAAGAAGTAACAGGAATACTGTTTACTTCTATTATTTCGTCTGAAGTGATAAGATTTGCTCTAGCTGCGGGGGATTCTAAGTAAATAAATATGTAAAAACGAACATTTCAAAGTCCTACCTTCTGTAATTTCCTCTATATAAGGCAAATCATCATCATTTTGACCAATTGAAAAGCCCACGTTCTCAGATGGACTTCTTAATTGTATCACGGCTATAAACTCTTCATACGTATACACACTCTAAAAATGGTGAATAATTTGATTAATTAAACCATTTTGCAAACGTACATTTCTAATTTGATTGTATTTGATTAAATCCTCGTTTTCAGTAAAAGTATAATTTGAAAAATTTGAATCTTCCCTCACAACTTCTGGTATACTCCTATCATAGTCAAGTTCAGAAGTATCATAGTAATGTAATGTAGACTTGTCAATGGAAGTTATCGAAGTTGGTATTTGAGGTTGCTGCGAATTATAGGCTGTAAAAGCTGAATACATACTATCTGAAAAAATTTAATAAGACAGATAAAAGTTGTGATATATAGAATTAAGATAATAAATTAAATAATATCAAATATTATTCCCATAATTAGGTCATAACAAGGGTTTTGGAAAGTTAATCCATTTAAAACAAAAGTAATGATGTACTATTTTGTGAATATCAATAATTCACCCTGAGTATGTATATCAAATTAATTACCAAAAGGTGTCAATGGTAAGGCACACCATTATTATTATTTAAGAATGGACAACACTCATAATTAACCTTGAGTTCATATTATTTGCAAAAAATAGATAGCATTTTTAAAGAAACAAATAATTATCTGTATACAAATATATAATCTATCTTAGTAGAAGTGTAAGTATTTCTAATATAATAATCCTGATAATAATCTTATTATGAACTTTAATTATATGTAACAAAAGTTGTTACTAATAACATTTTTAATACAAAGCAAGGACATGCATATTATAAAAATACTAGATTTGTTCGTTCAGATTAAAAAAGATTTGGGAATAAGATTAATTTGAGAAATGATATGGTACATGTGGTTCTAAATAAGTTTGCTTTTTAGGTGAATTTTACAAATTTGATATCATTTGAATTTATAAATTTTGGGTAAAAAACAAATTACTAATAATTGTAAGTGTACTCAAGAAAACAAGTAATGTCTTGGTTTTGCTGAAGAAATGATAAAGTGCATACCATTATTATAGCATCATTATGTCAGACAAATATGATTTTTGAGAGCGTTTGTTTTTTAGGTGATGGTTTGAGGTAACAATTTGTGAATAAAGACAATTAAAGTCTTTTATAAACAATAAAAATGTATTAATAATACGAATTTCTACAATAATTGTGTAGTCTATAATAAATTTGTCTTCTTTTCAGTTAATATAAAACAATAGCAATGATAAAGATATAAATATCTAAATCAAAATAAATGAAAAGGACAATTGACATAAAGCTTACGAAATAATATCTTTGATTGTTGTCTGTATACAATTAAAGAGGTAATTAAAATTTAAAATCACATATATTTTGACAACATAGCCATGACTTGCCTGTCATAATTTGTTCAAAAATGATTTTAACCACTACTTCGTTTAGAATGTGTTCACAATGAAAAAATTTTCAAAATATAGAAAGATTTAGTGAAAATATACCAATTTTTATTTGAAAAGATTTGACTCAAGATAGAAAAGGAATTTACGGGACCTCTAATAGCTTTTTTGTATCAAACATTGAGTCATTATGGTTGTTGACTTACTAAATATAGTAATATTATTAACACAAAAACAAACTTTTTCAATAGGTATCTAAGAAACGTACACTTTTTTGATACAACTTGATGTTGATATTTTACAAAAGCCGCTGCTGCCCATTTCATAACAAAGGAGTGTGTACCTTAACAATAAAGTCAAAAATGTATAACTTTTAGAAAGATGACTATATTACTGCTACAATATTTATGTACAAAGGACACGCAAAAACTTTTTTGATTTCTTGATGTTATCAAATGTCTATGATTATTGTAATATTTTCGATGTTAGAAGGTTTTAGGAGGTAGAATAGACATATTTTTATAAATTGACTTAGGTATTAGATTTCATTTAATTGTGTATGTGAAGAAGAATTTATTATCCAAACATAAATAATCATCAAATTATTATAATTGAGTTTGCCTAAAAAACCTTTTCTAAAATACCAATTAAAAACTTCGATGTGTGGAAATAGACATTACATCATGTCATTCATGTGAATAATTTTATTGCCGTCAAAAAAGATCTTTTACAAGACAGAAAGAAAAATGATCTGACATATCAATGCCGCAATTCAAATAAGATTAATGGTCTGACTTGGTGTGATTGTTTATTTGTCTTTTTCTGTTCTATAAAAAGTTAATACATGTATTGGTTGTCAAAATTACAACTGTATTTCTTTGTTCACCATCAAAGTAAGTTCTTTTTTGTGATTAAGATAAATTGGATATTTACCGCACATTTTCTCACCATCTTACAATTTACCCCCGTTTAATTTAAGTATTGTTAATGTGTTTTTGGTATTTTTTAAACTTATTGTACTTTTTTACAATTCTTTTGATTGTTAAAGACTTGATATTTCGAAGCTGTTAATAACATATTGTGGACATAAGATCAACTTTCAAAAAAGAGTATGCATATTTTTACTACTTTAAGAAGAATTCCTTTTAAAAGTAAGTATTTATAAGTACACAATTAGATAGAATAAACTGCCAATGATTCATAAGCAAGTAATAAAAAAAGACTAACGTTGATTTTGAATAAAGAAGAATGCTCATAAACATTTAAAGTTATTTATATTATACTTAGACATTCTGCCTATCTACCATAAATATATCAAATGGCAAGGAACAAAAAGTAGAGAAATCACAGCAAACTTAAGCAAATCATTGTGTGAATGGCATTGAACTGGTGGCGTTCGATTTGAGCATCATTTTATTCGTCCAACAAGAGGCCATAGGCTCACTCCTGTTTATAATCAATTTAAGATCTATTTTGTAGACTTGTGTTCCCATAAAATAAATTTATATTTTCTAAAATAAATCAAAACTTCTTCCCTACATCAACTCAATTAAAAAGGTAATCAAATCACCACCACCACATATTTATACATAAACATTTATACCTGCATACACACCCAAAACTACTAACTTCCACAACTTTTTATACCATAATAAGATAATATAATAATATAAAGTTTGCGCAAAGTGATTTAATGAATCAAAATGTGTATATATTAAAAGATGCATAAACTTCATGATAATATAAATTTAAAAACAGCCCCCATCTTCATCAATATTTCAATCAACCTTCTATTATCTTGAAGATGTCATTATTGTTAATATTTTAAATTATCTACAGACTTGTGGTGTTCTCATTGTATGTATAGATACTATAGATACTTTTTTGTCACTAATTATTGACAACCATCTCCACCATTCTTATTCTCATTTCTTAAGTATATTTAATTTGGTGAAAAATGTTGCAATTAGTAGTCTTGTAATTTTTTAAATTCAATAAATTCCTTATTAGTATCCGCACAATTGACTTCTTCCTTTCTTGAAGAACCATCTTTTTTGTGTCTTCCTTTGTTTTATTATACAATTGCAAATAAAAATAAAGTTGTGTATATAAATAAATTGTGTATCTACAAATGATGTTAATGTTTATATCACTCCCAAATTGACGTTTCTTTCTGATCATAGTTTAATACCTTCTTATAATTGACAATACTAAATACATAATATAATATATCAAATTGATATTATTTATCATTTCCTAAAAAAGAGCGAAATACATACTAAAATACATGCAATAAATACATCTAAAATATGCATATAGTGAATACATATAACGAATACATATAATTAGTATATAATTAATTCTTTTGGCTATCTAAACACATTTAGAATAAATACATACACCCATATTCATTTCAAATAGTTTGCTGATTTCCCCATTAATTGAATCTATGCTAACCATTTATAAATATACTTATTAACATATACTTGTTTTCGAACATAACCTTTTGAAAATACGACTAAATACAACTAATAAATGCTGCTAATACAATGAAGATACAATACATAATGACGACATTTTTTAGATTAAATTCTGTTATCAATCCAACTATTTATTCCTTATAAATTACAGTTCATGTCGTTCCTAACAACATAAACTTAATTATTGTTCTTTTAAATCCTGAAAGATTCTACATATGACCTCACCCCACAAGTAATGTCATCCTCAAGTTCACAAACATGTGATGGTTCTCAGCATTCACATACCATATTTAATGTAATTTCACAAGGAAGTACTAGAGGAACTGAATATATCAAACAGGGATGGCTTGTTAAATCAAAAATATCAAAACTTAATTTGCTGAAGACCAAATGGTCACGCAGATATGTTATTTTGAAGCAACTTTTAACACATAAAGGATACTCATATTATCTAGAACTTTACAAAGACGAAGAAGAAGAAGATCCCAAGAAAATTATCAACTTATCCAAATGCTTACAACTGGATTCTTATCTGCAGTTAAAGAAAGGTTGGTTTTAAGAGATGGACATACGAATAAATTAAATAATACTTATTAAAAGGCACACATAACATAAAAAGACATATAAGACAATTAAAATGCAGTGAATTTAGATGAGCTATGTATTTTTTTGAGAGCAATTTTACTGATTCTGTTTACGGTTGAAGGATTCTTAAGATACATTATTGTGTTTGACCACCCAAAAGCATCGATATTACTTAAAGATCATATCATATCCCATTTCTAATGCTTCATGTATGTGTAATTTATTGAGATAACCAACAACCATCTTTTTATTCTTTTTCCAAGTAGCATTGCATTTACTTTCTTTAGGATTTAGAGTGAGATCTTTTAAAAAATGTAAGGTAAGTAGATTACGACGAAAATTTCATTTCCAATTGACTTGAGATTCCAACGTAGAAGATCAGACTGAGAAAGTCTTTATAATTTACACCTCCTGCAACATATAATTTCACATACCAAAGATGGCTGATTTCTTCAACTGACTTCCTTGCTCTAGTTAGCTTTAATTCTAAAATTGGATTCCTCCAAAGCTGTCTGTCGTTGCAAGTTAACTTTTTTTGATAAATGGAATACATTTAGGCAAATTTATAAAAACTGTTCATTAAAAAATACATTGAATTCAAGTTTCAATATTAAACATTTCAAACGTATCTAATTATTAATTAAATTATGCACCAAAGGTTCGGAAAGATTTAATGTTGCTCATGAGTGGATATTTTCACTCCACATGAAGAAGAAAGATGAAATATTTTTTGCCGCATCTACTGAGCATGAAATGAATTCTTGGGTACATATGCTAAGTAGCGTTTGTGATTTGGAAGCTTCTTCTAATCCTTCAAACCCAAAATCAAGAACTACAGCGGGTGCGATCTTGCCCCATCGTACCAATAATCAATACTCACAACAAGAAAGTTTCACTTCCGGTCATAATTACAAAAAACAATCAAATGCACAAGGTACTCTCCCATCATACATGCAAAATAAAATGACAAACAACACAAACACCTACTCTCCCCTATTAAAGAAACGAATCAACTCCACCACCTCCATTCAATCAGCCCCCTTCGACATCGGAAGTTACAATACATCTACTAAGAAACTATCTACATCTGCTAATTCGATGATGGCCGAGGCAGAACAAGAGCAAAGGCGAAAAGACAATGCTTTTGATTTTTCACAGGGGTACAACGATATGATGCGGTTGTCTAATTTGAATCTGCAGGGAAAGGCTTTTGGGAGTAAAAATGGTTCTAATAATACGAGTAATTCCAATAGTTTTTCAAATAATATGCCGGCGCCGCCAAGGCCTCCTAGGAGACAACATCAATTTACAATTGGTGGGGGAGATAGTAGGGGTGGAAGTTCGGTTAATATGCAGTCACCGATTACACGGTCTTATTCTATTTTGACGCACAGTGAAAATTCTACTTTGCCGCGAAATTCTGGGTCAAGAAATAATTCCATTCAGAATGACAATGTTTCCATCGTCACATGCCCTGACCAAGAAATTGGGTCATTTGTCTTTTCCTCTGAAGCTAATGATTCATTGTCTGAAGATAATGATTCACTCGTCCCTCACGTCCTCGTTCCCATGTCAGTATTCAACAGAAATTTCCCTCGCCCCTCAGGGTCCATACGCTCAGCATCGCCTTCTATCCAAGAATACATAATATCAAGTTCTCAATTTGAAAACTACCAAAATAATGGCCACGGCCCACCTCCCGTCGATAGATCCAAGAAACCTAACCGTAGAAAAAAGTCTACTGACACGAATTTTTCAAACGAGTTTGTTGTCAATAATTACGGTATGAAGCTAAAAAAAGTTTACTATAACATAAACAATTAAAAACTATAGCAAAGCAAAAAATTAAAATTTTGTTTTGACAATTTCTTTTGCCTCAAAGACTTTTTGGCTAAGATGGCTCCGATTGCAAGGCATTGTATGAGTTGACATGTTTCTCTCATCGAACACTTGCCATGATCGGAGTTGGTAACATGCCGCTTGTATTTGTCCACGCAAATGAATTCAAGATTCTTGGCTATTTCTTTAGAACTGACAGACATCATTACTACAACCATCTTTAAACAGCAATGTTTACTTGATTTATCCTATTTCCATCAAATAGATCTTTCTTTTCCAATTCAGTTTTGAATTTTTGATTAATCTCTTTGACAGCAACATGTAATTGTTTTCAGTAACGACATTGAGAGTATTTTAAGAAAGAATATTTAGAAACAAAGGTAAATTGACAGGGGTGGCAATGTTTTTGATTAGCACAAAACCCGCTTTCTCTGGGGTCCTTGGGAGATTCCGAAGAAGAGAAAAGTAAGGGACAGGGTTTACATTTGGAGTGCGTGGCATTGTCAGGATCTAAAGATGGTAGTTTCACGATTCGATAAGCAATTGTGGCTTTGTCGAGAATTGATAAATAGTGTCTCCTTAATTCCTTTGCTTTCCCATAGGGAAGGTCAGTGACAAATTCAACATTACTGACTATTTCTGAGCTCAGAAGGTCACATTGAGCAGAAATGTACATTGATTCCATTGCATCGGCAGTTTTAGGAGGGTAGAATGCCCTCCGTCGATCTCTAAGAAGAATACTTCACATGCTTCTCCATCTTCAATACATTCAATAATTTTTTAACCCTTTTTGATATGCACGCCAATGTACTTGAATCCTCTCATCCTTAATTCATACAGACCCTTTAGTTTAGAGTCACAAGAAACTTCTTCACATTTTAGCAGATGTCTCCAACAAAAATAGCTCTTCCAACTCAGAAAAAGTCATTTTATTTGTCTTTGTGCTAAAGCATCACGCAAATCTTGAAGCCCATCACAGGTGGAACTGTTGAATACTACGTAGTAGCAAAACTTGCTTTACAGTGATCATTTGTGGATTCTAGTAAGTCAAGATTAGCAGCCAATGCAAAGAGTTCAATGACGGTCTCTTCGTTTTTGTGAAGAAACAGCAAAAATTGATAAAAGTCTATCTAATAAATTCATTAAAAATATACATTTAAACATATCATTTAATTAACTTTGCCAATTAACCTAGATCATCAATTTACCTATCCTATTAAAATGAATCCTCAATCAAGTTTGATCACCGTCAAGAAGACTAATACAATCAACAGACAGTACACTCAACCCAAACATATAATTCACAATGGCAAAAGATACCAGTTAGCCGGGCCATCTATGCCTACTACAAGTGAAGGCATTGAATATAGTTACCCTATCAATACAACTCCTCATATGCAGCAATTAGTTTTTAAGACTGTCAAAGAAAAGATAGTCACAACTGGTCCGAAGGAATCTCCAGCTGCGGCAATGGCTAGGATGAAGAAGCTGAAAAAAGATGAAAAAGCGATGGAAAAAGAACTTCAGAAGGAGATGAAGAGAATGCATGCGTCGGGTGTTGACTATACGTATGTTGATACGGCCAAGACAAAGGCGATGGCCCAGACTTTTAGTGAGGATGAAAAGAGAGTTCATAATTGAAATGGGGTTTATTTATTTTTTTGGTTAATAAAGTTTTTATTTTTGGAAAATGTAATACGTAGTTAAACAATTATAATTAGAACTTAATTCAGTGACGTCATGTATGTGAATGTGTATTTACACAAATCTATTTTCTACCTTCACAAATTCAAAATATCACGCAGTTCACAACAATCTAAAGAATGTAGAACACTGAAAAAACATTATTATTTTGGTGACGACTTTGAATGTACTTAATATTCTATTTTAAGAAAATGATTTGTTGTTGATGATGTCTATATTTGTTCGAAAATAAAAAGATAAATGGTACTTTTTTGTTTGAAACTAAAATTTATTCATAATATTTATCTTGCCACCAAAAATGATTAAATATTTACATATTATTTTACATATTATTCTACATATTAATTTGTTGAAATTTGTTCAATTTTATATTGGCAAAGGAGGTTTTATGTTAATTAGCAGAGAGAGCCGTCTTTAAATACTCCTTCCTGTGTCGTAGATAGTTGATACAAGGCAACTTTCTCTTTTAGTATATGTATTCAACAAAAAAGAAGTTAAGTATAGAGCTAATATGTTTCTCACGCACATTATCATATTAAAAATCTTCCTTTGCTATCTAACAAAAGTATGGGGAAAGGCATGAAAAAGTGTCAAATTTGTTGGCCGAAACACATGAACAAGAACTTTACTACTATGGGTAAAAAGTTATTTTATTATTTAGTTGTGATTAGAAGAACTTGTTATTAAGAGACTTCTGCGTCTTTTTATTATGACAATAAAAATATTAAATTTATATTTGTTAAGTCTACTCTTTGCTTTCTTAAGTAAAATGTCAATTTACATTCAAAATCATTTTTGTCTCTTCAAAACAAAATCCGAACTTTTCTATTTCATAATAATATTAGTCTTCAAGAAACAACTAAGTATATATGTTCCTTACACATCCTCTCCTCATTAAACTTCCATTTACAAATAAAACCCATTTTTTACAAAAACCATCATCTATCACACTAATGAGTGCCATTTAAAAAGAAATTATACATATTCATACACATCTTTTAGTGCTTTCCCTTAGAAAGTCATCTACATACTATCACTTACACACATATTATTATTTGAGGCCCTTTTTTATAAAAAACAAAAGTTGAAGGCTCGTGTTGTGAATAATAATATTTAAATTAAAAAGTAGTTATCAAATAAGATACAATATAGTAAACATATCTCCTTTTATTGAGGCACACACAACATATTTTATCGCAAATATGCGTATTTGTTCATGTTTACTTACCAATTTAATATTAAGACTACTCCATTTTCGTTTTTGTATCTTTTTGAGTGTGAAGAGCATTTGAAAGTTGTACCCTTTTTATATTTTTACAAATTGCTCCCAACCATTTTTATATTCCTTTTATTTGACTATTTAATTTAAGGTAATGTAAATTCTGTGAAAATGACCATAACCTACAACCATCCAAATCAATCTCGCATCAAAAACAAATCTACAAGAGCTTTAGTTCTTGGCCTGACTACATTCTTTTACTTAATCATAGGCTCGTTGGTTTTTACTTTTTTGGAAGAGGAAGCAGATGCCTTGTTAAGACTTGATATCGAGGCACACAATCAAACTATTCAAGCCAAGTACAATTTTACGGATGAGTAAGTTTGGCCTGTTTGTCATAACAAAAACTTTTTAAAGTGATTTTAAGGAGTTGACGAATCTTATTGTAACTGGTTTACCCTACAAAAATGGCACTCACTGGGATTATTGGTCCTCAGCATTCTTTTGTTTTACCGTCATAACGACGATTGGGTATGGATCGTCAACTCCAATGACGCCTTTGGGTAAACTGTTTTGCATATGCTATGCTACCGCAGGAATTCCTATAAATTTGATAATGTTCCAGTCTATCGGGGAGCGAATAAACACCGCCATCAAAGCTGCTCTTATTTTATTATCACGTCTTTTGGCCAAACTCCACATCAACTTCCTTCACCAAATCAAAGTTATCCACCTTATTTTTACATCCCTCTCCATCGGCTTTCTCATAATGATGGTCGGCACCATAACTTTCCACAATCACGAGGACTGGAGTTACTTCGACTCTTTCTGGTATTGCGCAATCACTTTCAGCACAGTCGGGTTGGGAGAATTAGTACCCCTGCAAAGTCAAAATTGGCAAAATGAAAACTTTATATATTTTGTGTTTACGATATGTTTTATTATGTTTGGATTGTCAATATTTTCAGCTTGTGTGAATTTATTGGTGTTGGCGTGAGTTTGGCAATTTGATATTGGACATTTAGTGATGCGTGCTTTTATAGGTTTATGGCATCCAATTCAGATATAGTGACAGCGGCTTCGAGGAGGTTGAGAAGGTCCTTTATTTATAGGAGTTCCTTTAAGGCGGTAAGGAGATTTTCCAGAAGGTCTGGGTCTGCTATTCAGTTGCCGAAGAGACATTTGAAGGAGGCCATTGGGAGAGAAGATGAGGAGGGGGTGGTAGCTAAGAAAAGGAGGAAGACGATGCATTCAGTTACCATTAATGAGAATGTGCAGAAAATATCTGTCACTAAACAAATGTCTATCCCTTTAGCACTTGAATCCACGCCGATGTCAAAATTTAAAAGATTTGCCTCTTTTGATGATATGAGATCTGTTTCAATTGAACCTTTAACTTCCACTTGCTGCATTCTCAACCGTTCAACTTCCCTAAAACGCAACAATGAATCCACCAAAAAGAAACAACGGGTCCCTTATTCAGTACGTCGTCAGCCAACCACTCATATTCATCACCTTGTGAATTAAAAAATTTAATTAGACAAAATTAAATTGAACAAATGAATTTCCTTAGATCAATTAAACAAAATTTAATTATTTTTAATTATTCGGTTCCTCTTTTTGTTAAAAATAAAATCTCTAAACTTGACCATATTCTAATCTGATATATTGATATTTAAACGATTCGTTGTTCTATATTTAAAATAGCACACGATATTTTCAGTTTCTTTCAAATAAAGTGTCATAATAAAGCAATGAATATATTTATAAAGGGAGTATATTTTGATATTGACCTATTTTTGACTTTAAACAGATAAGAACTGTTTCGTTAATCCAAAAGGTTTTTCTTGAACGGGAATGTCAATTAAGATTGAGATGATAATATGAGCAGCGATGGGTGACAAAATCATTTTGTATTTAATTATTATTAGGGTGGTGTTGTTGGATAATTTTTCTTATATTTTAGATATGGAGAAAGGTGAGCCTGATGCTAGTAGAAAATTGAGGGTAGTGGCATTTGTTGCTGTGGCTTTGAGTACGGTTGCCATTGTTTTCGCCGTCGTTACGCTGCCGTTGATGTTTGGGTATATTCAGGCGCTGCAGTCGAAGCTTATTACTGAGAGTGACTATTGCAAGGTAATTTCATTTTAGTACTTCCATCATTTTCTTGCAGATTCAATCTAAGTCTATTTGGGTAGAGGTCTTTTCAATTCAAGATACTTTAAAGTCAAACAAACTACAAGCCGCTCAGTCTAGATTCAAAAAATCATGGGCCTTTGGAAAGTGGATTAATGACGATCCTTCGCAATATGAAGGCTCCAAGAAAGTTTCAGCACCACCAGGAGTTGAGCCGACCCCTGATTACAGTCAAAGTCAGCCTGTTGTAAATGCTGAAGCTGCTCCTGAGCCTCCCAAACAATGCGGTTGCACATGTCAAGCTGGCTTGCCTGGAGATGAGGGCCCAGAAGGAGAGAAGGGTGAAGATGGAATCGATGGCTTGCCTGGAAAGAACGGGGAACCAGGGAAGGATGGAGAGATTTTGCCCTATGATGGCCCACAAAAGGAGCCTTGTATTATTTGTCCACCTGGTCCACAAGGACTGACTGGAAATCCGGGTCCAAAAGGTAATTCAATTATTTTTATATCATCATATTTGTTTAGGACCACCTGGCCCAAGAGGAAGTCCTGGAAAAGCGTGAGTTGTTAGCTTCAATAATATTTTATTATTTTCTTTAGTGGAGAAGACGGCAAGAAAGGAGAAATTGGTTTACCAGGAGCCCCCGGCCCTAAGGGTATAACAGGAAAACAAGGAGTAAGAGGACCAAGAGGAATTAGCGGACAGGTTATCTTGGTTCAAGGCCCACCCGGACGACCGGGAATCCCTGGACCTCAAGGTAAGTGAAACTAAATTGATCTATTTAAATGTGTTTAGGACCTCCCGGAGCTCAGGGCGTCCAAGGAAAACCAGGAAATGACGGTCAGCCAGGTTTGCCTGGATTGACTGGAGATGCAGGTGCTCCAGGAATGAATGGTCATCCAGGAAACCAAGGTCCACAAGGAGAGCCAGGTAAATTACTATCTATTAACGTGGTTTAAATAAATTCTATTTTAGGCCCACAAGGATCGAAAGGAGACTGTTCATTATGTAAGTTGCCACAATTCTTTTCTCTAAGCAATTTCTTTCAGGTCCTCAACCTAGATTACCTCCGGGCTATTAAAATAGTGATTCCAATGTCAGCAGCTTTCTTTTTAAAACATTGTAAAAGGCCTTTAATAATAAATAAAAATTTAATTCACATCACTTAATACATCAATGGTCTTTTACATTTGACTTCCTTAATTTGCTGAGGTTGAATGAGGTGAAAATAAGGTGGGCTTAAGGTTAGTTCAAGGAAAGAAAAATTTAGATTTGACTTTTGTAAGGTGGCAGGATGTTAAGACGAGTAAGCTTAAAGTATTCTACATATGTATTTAATCTATCTTTTTTATAGAAACAAGACGAGTATGACGATCCCTCAGAAGTACTGAGACTTGCTCGGCTAACAGTCAAAGAAGCCAACATTCGTGCAGCCAGACTTCAAAATCAAACTACACAACATCTAGTTGAAAGAGTCAAAGATTTGAAGTACTGGTCGTCTGAAATTGACCGTGAATTGCTCGATTTGAACGAAGATAATGAGGATATGCAGGTATTTATTAAAATTAAACGAGGCAATCAAAAACATACTAAAATTGTGCATCATTTGGAGTTTAAGTATCTTTTGAGTCAAGATGTCTGCGACAGCACATGCATTGCCAGAATTGAGCAAGTAGACGTTTGCATACTACATTTACCGTGGTCACAGTTGGTGATATAATGCTCTAAATTTTCAGCCAATTCTTTAGTAGGCACAGGAAGCTTGAAATATCTCATTCTTTTTCACAGTAGATTTGATTATATCTAATGGAAGCAATCAATTGTTCCCTTAACTCAAGTACTTTACTTAGACCGTTAAATGCCTTGCCAAAATGGGCCTCCAGTATTAACTCCTTCTCCATCACATTCATGTAAGCTTTAACCTTTGGTCGGCAGCTTTTCATGTTTAGTCAAAGAAGAGTCATCGGCTTTTTGAACCAGCCCAAAAGAACGACTTTATTGTGGTAGCTGGTCTGGGGCTAAAACAATTACTCATTGTTTAAGATGCTTAGCCTACCTTTACCTGGCGCATCCTTTCTTTCTACAGGTAACAGCACTTCATCCACAATAGGTGGTTCCTTCTCGATGCTTCATAAGACAGCCGCCTCATTCTCGTTTCCATAGACATCTCATCTTTGTTTTTTCTGAGAGTCTTCTTGACACCACTTTTCTTCATAGTTTAACTCCAGTTGAGTGAGTGGGCAACTAAAAGATAAAACAACAATTAGTAAGCGTAGTGAGTTAAAAAATGTAAATGCATCAACAACGGTAGCACATTTGGAAGTAACTAATGTTCTATTCAAAAAATATTATCTTAAAAAGACATCTTTGATATACAGTTTACTAATTCAAATTATCAGAGGTATTTTCGGAAGTTACAAACTTGTATGCAGATTACCTCTGAAGCTTTGAAGGTAAATGAAACTTGTGGAGCAGTCAGAAGAAAAAGAGTTCAAGTAGATTCGAGCGACCGTGTAGATTCTGCTTTGCATAAAGAAAAAGATGTTATTGGGGATGGTGTTAGGCAGATGAAAGAGTTTAATGGAGTTATTGAAAGGCAAATTGAGATTAATGAGTCTGCTCGGAATAGGTTGAATAGAGACTTTATGCTTAAGCAGGAAGCAATTAATTTAGATCATCGGTCGGCTGCTTTGGGTGTTGAGGGGAGATACAACAAAAGGATGGCAGAAGGAGATTTGGAAATAAGAGATGGCGCACCCCTTCAAAGGTCCGTTCTGCATCTTCATTTAATAATATTTAATTTTAGGTAATCAAGGGAAGATCAAACATTTAAATCAAGCATTTATTTGAAAAGGGATAAAATTACAAAAATTAGGCAAAACATTAATTAAGTGATATATTTTTGAGACAAGTGAATTTTATCAAGAATAATATTTGAGATTCTCTTGACGGTAGTAGAGTCTTTCTTGTACATCGCTTGGCTGGAGTGGCCAGGGGCATCGACATTAGTTAGGGTATCTCTAACTCGAGAATTACAGTGTATTCATATGATAGGGCTTCATTGCTAGTTAAGTCGCCAAGATACATTGCTACCAATTGCCTCTTGCCATCCAAAATATGCATAACCTTGCTATCTTCTCCGTTCAGAGGTATGAATCTTGAGAAACGACGTTGAGTTAGCCATTTGTGAGCATTAAATCTTGTTTGCATAGCACCGGAGACACCGCAATACAAAATAGCTGACCTATAATCCACATTTGCTGGAATGTGCAACAGCACATATATCGATTGCTTCCCTTTGGATGCTTTCTTAAAAACGCCTATTTTGAGACAATCTTTAGCTTGTTCAACAATTGTTCGGGATCTAATAGTTTTTTGTCTTCTTCAAAGGTCTTTTTGAAACACTGTTCTTGAAATACAACAGATTCATCAATTCTGTTAATGTGCAACAACCAAGTATCTAAAGTTCTCATCATATTTGTACTTTATAATCATTAATAACCTGTATTAAGGATGTCTGAATATAATGATTGGGTTGAAAATACGGCTGCCAATCTTAATCAGTCTGCCAAGGCAAGGGCTGTGTCGAGAAAAATTGTGCAAAAGATGATTCAGTCGGTTAGGGAGGTTGCGCAAGCTTTGAGACAGGAGGCTATTGCGGTTGAGGCCACTTTGAAGGATTCTATTAGGTTATGGAGTGAGTGGAGAGATTCCTTGCAAGGTCAATTAGGAGCTAAAGATAAGGAAATGAAAATTGCGGATTCAGCTATTAACGAAATCCAAATGTCTCTGAAATTGAAAGGTTCTCCTCTTCAAATCGCGTTAACTAGACAAAATCAACGAGGCCTTAGGCCAGGAATAGAACTTTGCAATGATAAAGCTCAACATGCTCTTCAAACGGAATTAAACAACCTAAAAGCGTCTATGTTAACATTAGAGCACCAACTAGATCGTGCCAAAGACAGTCGCCGTAAACTGGACGGTGAAAGATATAGATTACAAAGAAAACTTGAAATATGTCAACAAAATGTGGTTGTAGATAATGAAGTTCTCCGAAACATTCGTTCAACATATCCTCAGGAAATTCAGCTGTCGGGATTTTTGGTGGGTGAGATGCCTAAGCATAGAAAATAAATCCATCCAAATTATCTTTACTTTCTTCTTCAATAAAGTTTAATCAAAATTGTTTGTTTAAGAGTTCATATGATACGTTAATAATTTGAACTTACACATGTATGTACATATGTATTTATTTGAACTAGATTGTTTATTTTGGAACACATGTAAATTTGCCTATGTTATTATATAAAATTGACTTGATCACACTCATATTCTTGTATAAAATGAAGTCAATTTTGTGCATATTTTTTGATGTCAAGTGTCATAGATGTTAATTAGTGCATTGTTATTGTGTTGAATTAGATAGGCAATCATGCTTTTGATTTTCTCTTTTTGTAGAAATACAGGTTTTGAAGTATACCTTCGAGTTAATAAAAATGGACAACACATTTTAAACAATAGATGGTGACACAAAGTTTTGATGTTAAACCACTTCACACCATTATCTCGTAATAGAGGGCCTTACCGACATTTATATTGTTATAAGATTGTGTAAGATTTCTTTGAGAACAAATCTAATCAAAGTATTCTATTCCTAATATCATTGTATTTGCTAGTAGTTTATGTACAAGACACATATCTTTGCAATATTCGGTTTTATTTACATTACTTAAAAAGATTATTATTGTTATTACTATTTTAAAACATCAATTTAGGGTCCTTATATGGATTGCGGTTCAGAACCTGATATCATTCCGAGCATCTTAACCAGATGTGGTGAAATACCGCTATGTAGATACGTGTATTGTTATAAAAGTTATGCGTGTCTTTTAGGTATGTTCTAATGTTCATAATTATATTTATAACTATGTATTTTCATAATAATAGTGTTAGTGTGTGTTTGACTAATATCTTTATTTAAAGTGATTTTCGTTTTTTCCTGCTGATTAGTCGTGTTTAAATTAATTGACTTTAAATCTTTGGTTAAATAGAATAAATATATATTAAGATAACTAACAAAATATTCCATTCCCATAATCTTATCAGTAACTGATATTATAAGCATACATCCATACTCACAAATAAAAAAAGTAATTTTTTGTTAATGATACTCACATAAAATGTATAAATTTATAAATTCTTAAACTTCCCCTTTTCATTTTGGGTTCTGTTTGCTTTTAAAATTGTATGTATGTGTATATTATATTTTTGTTATACAAAAAAGTATTATTGTATTGTATAGATGATGATGTACAATTTTTTAATATTAGTTGTTTTGTGTATGATTTTGACTGTTACATCACAGGTATCATTGTAGCACAATATGCACATTAAATATATGATATAATTTATTATTATAGTCAGGCTTCATTTGTAGGATGTTGTTAAGCAGATGCAGATTAGCTAAATATTCAGTTGTAACTAACAAAATAGTATTTTAATGCATGTCACAATTGACTTAAATCTGGTTAATGGATGATGGTTCAATCATAAAATTTGACACCATCTCCAGGTTGACACTAATATTATTTTTAATTTCTTTTATAATGTACAATTTGATTTACTTTTAAAAGTAATGTATTTCCTTTACTAATTCAGAAAATCAAGCACTTTATTTTTGCATTAAAACAGACCCTTCTAATGTATTTTTCCATCCAAATAGACCCTTCTAATGTTTTTTTAATATATTTGTGATACATTTACATATTATTTTTGACAAGAATGTGTCCCCTTATTAGTCATGTTTTAATTTTCTCTTCTAACAATTTATCATCATCCCACAATTAATCATGAATGCATGTATTTTAGTAAGAAACTCTTTCAGATCAATCCATATCATACGTTTATTACGGTTGCCGTACTGTCTCCACAAATCAGCCTTACTATTGCGTGTGCCATTCGCCTCAAGACAAGCCAAAATTAAAGCTAGGAAAACTTTTAACCACCAATTCACTTTCCACCTTAATAACCAAAATGAACAACATATCAAAAATAATTGATCCGATTCTAAAAAATGAAACTGACAAAACTTTGTCGCAAGAATTAACAAAAAAAGTGACTCTTGATCAGTTATTTTCAAAAGAAGGGGTAAGCAGTTTACCTAGTGAGGTGGATTTATTTAATAATGAAACGGCTACTACTCTTGTTCATCAAATTAGAGGTTTTATGTCGACGACAGTTAGAAGTTTAGTAGATGTACAAAATAATAGTAGTACTGCAGCTATTACTTTTTCCGATGATATAATGGATGATGAAAGCATTTCCAATATTAGCACTACTATTATGACTACTTCTACTACTGCCAGTCAACCTTTAATTACTACTACACTTAATAAAGTGGTTGCCAAGGTTAATGAATCAATTAATGTTATGGCTTCTGATTTAGTCGAAAAATCCACCACCACAGAAGCCCCCTCTTCCGGCTTATCGGGAGGTGCTATAGCTGGTATTGTTGTTGGTGCCATTGTAAGTTCACTCATCTACAAACAAATTCTTATAATTATTACCTTATACCTAATTTAGCTTCTCTTTCTAATCGCTGGCCTGGCTTTCTTTTTTGTCAGAAGAACCCTATCACAAAGGAGAAAGACACACGGCGTATATAGTCCTCAACAAGAAGAAGCTGTCCATGCCAAAGATTTACCTTACCTTCCTCGACCAACAGCAGAGGGCCTAATTTAATTTATACGGATAAAATAACAACAATTAAACACGCTTTTGTATATAACAAAAAGATATGCGCATTTTGTTTCTTGTTTGAATAATAAAGAATTTTGTCATACATATGTGTGTCTAGTAGTCATTTGCTTTCATGAGAGGCGCTTATTAAAAGTTCCCTTTTCACACCTCGTTTAAGTTATTCTATCTAAAAGACATAAGCAAAAGGAGATATGTATATTGCCCATTTGATAATAATGATAGCGTCGTGGTTTGTTCGTTGCCATATATACAATGTAATGTATTGATAAGTTTGTTGTGTTTTTTGTACTCTATAGATACTTTTATTAAGGTTGTTTTAACTTATTAAAATCTAATTTTTTAGAATGGCTCTACCTTCGAAAATAGGACCTGGTCAGAAGGATCCTAATGCCTTTGCTGTGAGTTGAGTTGCCAGTCCAATTAATCAGTTTAGGTATGAGTTTAAAGAAATGTTAATTGGTTATGGAACGATAGCAGGAACAATCTAGGAAAATGAGGAAATTATTGCAATGCAAGATTTCTATGATTACATTCGTAATCTCCTAGTCAGCAAACTAGAGTATGTCTATGATTTATTTTTAACGAAGGTTTAGAGGAAATGCTATTCGTTGGTATTAGATGTAATATCAAACACATAGTATTTTCTTCCTTAAACTCTATCCGAGATATTTGTACCTATTCTCTTAACATTCAAAGTTAATTGGACAATCACAACTTGCTGACCAATTAATGAAATTGTTCCAAGAAACTACAGATTGCAACCAAATAATCAGCATCTACTCAATAATATCTGCTATTTGCAAAGAAACAGACATTTTTGGAAAATTAAACTGCACTCCTTTCTGGTGTTTAGTATTAAAACATGTGCAGCAAATGGGCGGAAGAACTAAAATGATTCCATATTAAATGGTGTTGGGAGTAGTATATGGTTGTGCTTGTAAACATCATAAACCGTCGGGATCACTTTTTAAGAGATTAATTGAAAATGTCTTCTATCCTATGCTGTGGTCTAAGCGAGATGGAGTTAGAAAGCATGGGGTTGACTGTGTTTTCGAGTTGCTTCAAAATGGAAAGGATGGTTATTTTTTGATTTTGCATAAATCTAAGTACATGCAAAAGATTTGTGATATTTTTGATGAAGATATTGAGCTGACTTATGAGATCATGGATTTGTTTAAGGCTTTTGCGCTTGCTCAAGATCATATAAAGGATTTGCTTGTTAGTCTGAATATGATAGGATTGATTGTTGCAAGGACTAAGGATATGGATTTGGATGTTGCCGAACATGCTTTGGGAATGATCGAATCTTTAATTGAAACTGATGCAGGAATTAATGCTTTTACTGATGGTTGTCACTCAACAGTCGAATGTCAGATATTTAATCAAAATACTTTTATTCGGAGATATTAGCATCCAAATGTATGTTGGCTCAATTATCAGAAGCTTATATCATCTAAAAGGAAATGATTTTGGCTGCTTGTTAAGTGCAAGTGATTTAAAAGAGTTCAAAGAAAGTGTTATTAATTCGAACAATAAAAGTTTAGTTGCAACTGCAACAGAATTGGAGGCTTACTTATTCAAAAAAGAGATTGGTTATGAATGACCAATTTTTGAACATAAGTAGAATTGAATTAAATATTACGACTCCAATATTTTTTAATTTTATTCTAACTTATTCTATGTCAATTTTTCGCAAACAGTTGCAATATCAACAAACTAATCGAAATTTGTCATATAACTATCGCAAAAAAATTAAAATTAATAATATTTTCGATTTTGTTTAATTAATATAAATAACATCCACTTATATATTTAAGTAAAATCATTCTCCTAAATTAGATATTCTTTTGTCAAAGTGAGCTAATAGAAATTATGCACAAAATTCAAGGCCATCTCATCACCTTATTGTCATGTTCTCACCAATTAAAGTGGCGCTCCTTCACGCCAACTAAAGGCAAGAAAACATTTCTATGTTAAGACCCTTTCCATTAAAATTGGCACGCATAGTTAAATGGTATATTTAATAATTGGCATGTATCAAACAAAATGACTATTTGAAATGAACCGACATTGATGAGCATCACGCAAATAGTAGGTGGTCGATCCTCAATGCCAAAGATGATGAGAAATGGGAATAAATTATGTTTTGTTATAGTTTGTAATTTATTACAGCAACGTGAGGTACTACTTTTGTTATTCTTTGCCATGTTAAATAGAGAAACTAGTTTTTTGGGCGTTGAATAAATAATCAGTAATTATTTTATACACAATTATATGTTAACTAACTTTTTTGCACTGGAATTTCATCAAATTGTCATTAAACACACATTTGTGTCTCCACAATTCCATTTATGAGTGATAAATTATTTATTTACCTTTTTATATTGAATTAACAAAAACCTTGTCATGTAACTTCTATTTTACTGTTATAAAATTGCATAATGTGTTGGGGTGTGATTGAAGATTATTATTAAAAAGGACAAGATCAGATAAAATCTCTCACCTTTTTGTTAAAGTAAAATGGCACTTACTTATCCCTTTTAAAGATCATACATATTTATGCATTTCAGTGATGAAATATTTTTAACAAACTTAATTGGTTTCCATTTTTTGATGAATCGAGGTTGTTGCTTTTGATATAAAGATTTTTTATGACCTATTGTAAAGAGAATACTAACTTTTAACAGACAAAAATATTTCGCATTCATTTTTGCTATACCATTCTTATCATACTGATACAACTATTTGCTTTTAACGCTGCATATGAACTTTTGAAATCTAATTATCTCAAAATAAAATGTTCAATATGCATGTGCTGTTATATGGTGTTTCTTTTGTTGATAATAGCAAAGGCGATTAATTTTGGTGATTTTCGGAGGTTGTAAAGAAGATAAATCGGACATTGGAATTGTTTAGTCGTTTGCCTTAAGTTTTGATAGTTCGTTGTGAATAAGTTGGGAAATCATTTGACCATAATAATAGTTTATATCATTTTAGAAGTTTATATCATTTTAGATGTTTAGACGATTTTAAAAGTTTTATTTTAGTTTATTTTGTACATACACAATATATTATGGTTTTGCTGAAATATTTAAGTGTATCGTTGTTGATGGTATCTATTTGTGTTGCTACGATAATTGATGCAAGGAGATGGACGGAAGAGGATGAAGTAAGCTATTTCTATTTACAATTAAAGATGTTCATTTTTAGAGTAGACGAATCCAAATGATAAAAGATCAAGAAAAACAGCTATTTGAAAAAGAAATGGCTAATTTTAGATCTCGCCATAATTATCGTGAACCATCGACAGACTATTTTGAATCATCTTCATCAAATCTAAAAACATCTGCTAAAGATGAAAAGAAAAAACATTCTGAGAGAGTTTTGTCAACACCCATAATTTATCAACATATCCCAAACACAACGAATTGGTGTTACCAATGTACGTCGTCAATGTCAACAATTTCCCAAAGCATGAGACAAGCAGTTAAGAACTTTCTTGATTTAAGACGAACTTCCTTTCCTAGTGATGTTGTCAACAATAAATGTACTAAACCCGAAGATTTGGGTGTCTTCAAAAAACAAAGTTGTATGTCTTCGTATTGTCAGACTTTAGTCCTAACAGATGCTCAAACGGGAAATGCTTTTACTATGAGAGGTAACAAAAATGGGCTAGGGCTTTAGGATATATTCTCAAAGTTCACAAATTTAAAAATCTTTTAAAATTAATGTAGCGATATCATCAACGTAGGACCATTATCTACTAAATTTGTAATACTTCTGTGAGTTACCATCCTTTGATACATATCCAGACTTTCCCCAAGATAGAAAATAGATTTTACTGCTTGTGAAAAATCCATACTGGGTCTAGTTTTGTTGGATCATCGATGGCTAAGTGTACCCAACACTTTTCATCACTTCACCAGCTTTCATTCCATCCAATTTTCCTATCTCAGAAGGAGTAGTTGTTTCGTTGAACTTGATGGCCTTGTTTACTGATCCAATGCACCTTCTTTCTTTTAAGTGAAAAGATAAATCACTCAAAACCTTAAAACGAGATTTGCATGATGTGCAGTGAAACTCACTATTATTAGCTACACCCATTTCTATGTTAGTACAATTTTCATGGTAATCAATTAGGCACTTCCCCCAAATACCACTAGTTGATTTGGATATCCACCAAAGCACATCACATCTACAAACCCCTTCTTGATATAATTATCCAACATTCTTTGGACTCTTGCAGACAGGCGACAACTTTAATTTTTTTGAAATGTGGCTTCGATAGAGTGTTGAGCAATCTTTTTGCCAATATAATGGTCTTAATGACGTGCTAGGAAATATCTTAAAGCTAACATTCAAACGGTAAACGTTCAAAAGTCTTAAAGAAACTTTGCTATAATGCCTCTTTAAATTTAATTTTTACCTAATTTAATTTTCATTCTAAGGATGTGCTGAACATTTTGGGGCTATTGATCCTAATGTTTTGGGAAAGAGAGATGACAATACTTGTACAAAGTTGCATAATAATCTTGAAATGTATGAATGTATTTGTAAGAACAGAAAATATTGTCACGCTGGAAATGAGAGAAGTATTCCTGATTCGGGGATTGCTTTTGAAGAAGTTAAATTTGCGGCTCAGATTGGTCCAAACAATGGAAGTGGTAAAACTAATTGCATCATTAATTTGATGGTTGTTATGGCAGTATTGTTTTTTGGTGTAAATTAGTAAATTTGTTTTTGTATAAATCGACTTCTAAAAAACAACATCTGTTTACTAAATAAAAATTCGTTTTTTAAAAACGATCCACCAAAGATAAAATCATAAAAATTAATTCTTTGAATGTTTCATCAAAAATAAATTGAAAACGAAGGAGTAATAAGTCATTTTTTCAGGACTCCAGCTTACATTAAATTAAAAATATTTAATAGTACGAGTGAGAAGGATTGATATTAAGGTTAATTTGTCGATTACATGAATAATAAAAATTAAAACGTCTTTATTTTACAAGTCATGCATAAATATTACAAATTTCAAGTTCCGTGAGCCATAAACTTATGAATTTCTGGTAAAAAACAAGTCACATCAGCAAAAGCATGTCCTGACTTGTAGTCGTCATCTACTATTTGATAGTTCTATTATTTACATTTGTTTGGGTGATTTGTTAATATTCATATTTTGTCCTTAAAATTGTATGTGCATTTACAAGTCACTACAACTCCTTTTATAATCTATCTTCTTTATTAACTATTTATATAATTGACAATAGGAGAGCATAAATAATACTTTTTATTGTTCGATCATTCATTACATATTCTTACTTTATTTATTAAACTACTAAAACAATGGCCAAGACAATTCCATCTGAAAATTTTAAAAAGGCCTCAAATATTACTAATGTGCTAGTCCAAAAATGAAGTTGTAAAGAATAGACAGGAAATCAGATACTTAGTTGAAGAACAATATGAACTAAAAAAATGGTAGAATTCATTTTAGTTAATGAGTACTCCGGTGTCAAGTATGCTGTATTTTGGAAAACTATTAACGAATTAATTGATGGACTAAGACAATTAAATCTATCAACAGATCTAGAAGCGTTTGATGTTAAACGTAAAAAACTTCACTTTATATCAATGAAAATTTGGGTGACTTTTTTGAAAAAATACTTCGATGCTATTTAAGGTTATGAATCATTACTGTCCATATTTTTCCAATTTTGTATCTCGTGATGACATAAAAAATAGTGAATAAATTGTTTTTTGTTAATGTTTATTTGTGTTGTACATTGTCAACTTGAATATTGCCATTGTTTGAGCATAAAAAAATTAATTAGCAAATATGTAAATTAAAAATGACACATCAATGTATTGGATTTGTTACTGACTGCTATATTCTGCTAATTATCGTAATTATTACCTATTTGATTGCATCAATATTTGCATATAATATGTATATCTCATTTCGCAGCATCAACACGCCATTGATTATGTTACATTTCAACAGCTAAATATTCATATTATTGAATCTGCTATTTGTATCGTATAACATTTAAACAACTTAATAACTGTAAGAAATTGTTAAAAAATGAACAAGCTAAATATAAACATATTTAAATACAAGGAAATAAGTGTGTATGGTTTATGATATTATTTAAAACATCATCAAACACTAAAATTAAAAATAAGTGAGAAAAGCGCATGCATGAGATAAACCTTTATTATTTATAGTAAATTAGAATCTAAATAAATATTATAACTATTTAGTTATCTCCTTTCTAACTGACTTCTTTTCTCAAAGGTCCCTTCATCCACTATTTGTTTCTTTACTTTCTAGCGGTTGGTTTTTAGAAAATCTGACTTCTCAGCCATTCTTTGTGAACTACGAAGGCTTGTCCCCGGAGTAATTTCCTCTTGAACCTTCTTACTATTAATATCTGCACAAGACATTAATAATTTGGATAATTTAGTCTTTTGATCCACATAATTATTTCCTTTTTAAGTTTAATTTACTTCCGATTAAAAAAATGATCTCGTGAAATGATTCATTAAGTACCGTTGAACGTCTTTGTCAAATTTGAAGCAACAATGTTAAAAGTTTCTTCGTGATAAGACCCAACCCCCAATTAATTTTTAATTGGTTCAACCTTTGAAAGTACTAATTCGCGCGCATTTTGATAACAACTAATTCCGTATCTTTCTTTTCACGTAATATTATGTCGTGTATTAGACAAAAAAATCGACGTTTCAAGAATGATTCTGGCAGGTAATTGCAAATATTTTTCAGATTTGTTCCTTATCCCTTTAAATAAATGTAAGTTTATAATCAATTTAACTTTTAACTTTGATTTATAGTAATTTCAGTTATCCATTCTTGAGTACTCGGTAAAAAATGTGCAAAGTGCCCGTAAGATGTAAGGTCATAGGGTTGATTTAAAAGTATTTATTGAACTCAAAGGATTAAAGTTTACAAAGGAAAAAACAAAATTCTTTCCATCTGAATCTGCACTGCTGTTTATTCCACTTAATATAAAGCAAAACACAAATAATAAGGATATCAGTTTTCACCTTGATGATCTTTTTTATTGATATTGAATGCTTTTTATACTATTATTTTAATTAGAACTACATAATTAGTGATAAAGAATCAAAATTTAGAATTAACATTTCTTATTTTATATAGATATGTTTGGTCCAAGATCAATATGATAGTGAGAATAAGGGACTTATGTTGTGAGAAAAATTGTTCATTCTTATACATTTAAACTACCGATTAATAGTGATTAATTTTTATTAGTTACTCACACAATAAATTATTTTCTTTGGTTAAATCCAACTACGTATCCTGCTGAGTCATAAAGACCATTAATGCTTCTACAAATGACATATGAAGCGAAATTGGCACTTGTTTCAATTGAATGTATTCCGTATCCCTTGATTGGTAATATTAAATGACTATAAGTAGTGCTAAAATAGTTCATACTAGTGAAATTAGAACTGATTATGTGTTGTCCGTCTATTTTAATATTTGCGCTATTATCCGAATATAATTCCAAATAACAATTTCTTGCTAAGGTATAAAACTGACTTTTCCCCGTAATCCATTCCAGTGTACTTGGAATATAATGCATGAAATGGCCATAAGATGTAAGACTATCGTTTTTGCTTAGAAACGTCGAACCAAACCTAATCATTGGAGTTTGCCCATCGAAAGTTGAAGTCGCTATTTGTGATTCATCAACTAATGAAATTGTACTTGAACCAATATTTGTAATAACTTCATTATTTCCGGTAATATTATCATTTTTGTTATAAACATCCATGGAAAATACTTCATTACAATTAGAATTTGGTGGTGAAATATAAACTCTAGTGGTAAAATCATTGGTAATAATTCTTTGATCTGATTTAATTAACGAACCATTACACTTCTTTGTAATTACAGGAGGAACCACAAAAGCGATATAATCATAAAAACAGCTTTTGCCGCACAGGTCCACTGCATTACTTGTTGAGGCCCACGGAGTAGCGAAATTTAAGCAAAATTTATCTGAGCCCGTAATAACAATCGTTGAATTTTCATTTCCATCTTCTGTAGGAACTACTCCAATATAATGCTGATTTTGCCCAACTGAAGTGTCATATTCTATAGTTTTATTTGAAAAGAATCGTCCATTTACGTACCCAACTATGTTTATCGTAATAGAACCTCTAGTTTTAATGGGCAAGATTGTTATGTATCCTTTTGGAGCAACAAATGATGTTGGCATTCCAAAAATATACTTGTTTCCAGCTGTAGTAATGGAATTTACTAAGAATATATCGGACCATCTGCGAATAAAAGATTAGAATAATCATTAGGAGATATTAAATTACATACGCGTTAACGGGGTCATTGATTTTTGCAATTAATTTAATTTCTTGAGTGCATGAAACAAATATACGGAAGTCTTTTACAGCCAAATCGGTAAATTTAAAGTAGAATAGTTTTGTTAGTAAAAGTACTTCCTTTGGATCTATGGAAAACTACAATATAATTGTATTTTAGTTATTGCACCTCATTTACCTCATTCGTTTTGCCGTAAAAAGCAGTTTTTTGAAATGAAACTACTTTGTTGTCGGATGTTTGTATATATTTAAAGGTGCATATTGTATCATTATAGGAAGGAATTACAATAGCTGTAGTTGTTAGAGCGTCATTATGGGTGTAGTCATAGTTATTAATAAATGAGAACACAAAATCCCTCCCGTCAGAATCTGCAGCATTGAGGAAATTCCTTAGAACCAACACACTAATTAAAATAAGTAGATGTATCTGCATACTATTTTATTGGAAATGGATAACATTTAACATTTCAGGCAGTTTTATCAGTTTTAATTACGATAACCAAGACTAGATCTCAACTGAATATTGATAATGAACCGGAATTAATGCTTAGCATTACTTATTTGAACACTTTTACCACTTAATATTATCAATTTTTAAAAAGTGTGCTTAAAATGTAACTAAAATGCATGATATGTGAGTATAATTCAGTCGATCCTACGTGTATTTATGAATAATCAAATTTTATACAATGTTTAACTTTTTATTAAAGAGATCAATATATTTACAAGCAATTTAATGCAGCTTGATATTAAATTAAGATTATTAAAACAAATAAAAGAACACGATATGTATAAATGCTTTATGACATTTCTAATTAATAAATGAAGCTACATATCATAATGATATGTTATAGGTAAATAAAAATACTTAAAGTGAATCAGGGGTTAGTAATTAGATATCTTAGATTATTTCTTCTTACGGATGGCGGCATTCACAGCATATTTTTCTCTGATTTCTAAGAGGTTTGTTCGTTCGTTGTTTAGAATTTTGGAAGCTGACTCAGTAGATCTTTCTTGGCGCTCGGCATGCTTTTCATGGACTTCAAGAGAAGTTGTTCTTTCGTTGTCTAGACGCTTAGATTCTGATACGGTGGAGCGCAATTGGCGATCACTCCCAACGACTTTGACTATTATTTTGGTTCGTTTTGAATCATGCCGAGCTTCCAAATTATCTGAGGTGTCCTGACTCGCTCGTTTTGTTAGTTGTCTGGTCCTTTTAACTTTAAGAGCTGGTTCGTCCTCAACGATTGCTTCCAATCTGTTTAAAGTACCATCTTCTTTTACAACTTTGGCTTTTCTAGATGGTGGCTTCGTAGATTGACTCTCAGTATATACTACTCCCTTTACATCATCAATCTAAAATAAGGCATTAGACTCAATTTGAAAGCAATTTTTTTACCTTAAACTTCTTTAGCATTTCATGGAGCCTATCAAAATCAGGAAGATCCGAATACCCCATAGATGTACTCATTTCAAAGAGTTGCCCGACGAATTTTGCTGCATCACTGCCAATTAGAGCACTTAGCTTTTTAGCACTGCCCATCAACTCCCTCTTTTGTTTTTCTACAGTTGCCGGAACCTTTTCATCTTTCTTCCATGGCAATTCTCCAACAATCCATTCAATAATATTAAAGGCAAGTATTTGCAGATCACTACGGAAAACACCTTCTCTGCCTTCATGAGCATCAATACTAGTGTAAGCACAAGTGCCATTATGTTTAGCAGCATTCACAACGACGTCTTTGAATACCCTATGCCAATGAGCGATCCCGAAATCTACCAACACAACTTTCTCGCAACACCCTTTCTTGACCAACATTATATTTCCTGCTTTGATATCACCATGGGACAACAGATTACTATGAATGTAATGAAGAGCGTCTACCAAACATGTAACTACACTTTTGATCTCCCCAACGGACAATCGCTTGTCCTTTCTGGTTTCAATCAAGTTAAGGAGACTTTCTGGATAATAAGGCATTACAAGAAATCTTATCCAATCCACTTCGTTTTCCCCTGGCTTTTCCATACCAAACGATACCAATTCCGGAAGACCCAAGAATTCTAAAATAACTATTAACATCAAAGCAGCTGTGCAACTTACTTTTTCCCGCAAACTTTTGCAACTTATCTTTAGTCAAGAAGCGGGTAAAATAATTCTGCTCAGTAAAAAGACCCGAACTACCTTTCAACTCCATCTTGAGGCACACGTCAATTTTTTTAACTTTCATCCTTCCTTTGTAAATTCTGCCAAATCCACCATTTATCAGATACTTGGTGATAGTTAACTCATCTTTAGCTATAAGTGTGCAATTGATAACAGTTCCGGCACTAAGGATAGGTGCGAGGTTGGCTTCTCCCCCTTGCTTCTTTTTTGGTGGCATAGTGGTTATTTGGGCCCGTAAGTGTACACAAAATAAATATAGATTGTGATGACTGTAAAATACTTTTTAAATTGTCAAAATGCTTTTGCTGCTTACTCCAATTTTGTCGTTGCGAGAGAAAATGGCATGAAAGGGCTGATTTTGCTCAAAAAATATAATGACTTTTTACAAAGCTGTACCTTACTATAAATTATCGATTAAAGGTATATTTGCATTGGTTAATATATTACATGTTTAAATCGGACTCAAATTAGGCAAAATGATAACCAAGTATCTTGAAAGACTCCTTTTTTCAAAGTGATGCGGGAGTATAATCTTTTTATCAATAAAATCTTTTTTGTTTGGCAATTTTAACTTTTTTGTAATTTGCTTTGAATAGCAAAATATATAAAATGCGTTAAAATACTATTTTACTATTTTGTTTCTTATTCTCACAATATAACATTCTTTATGAAGCTTCATTTAGGAGAGACCTTTTTCCAAAACATCTCGTGTTAAAACAAGCAAGGATTACTGGGAACGTCGCAATATCATTATTTGAATGCTTAACCATAAAATATGATGGAATTAATTAGTATTTGTTTTTAGATTTAAGATGATGTCAGAAGATGACGGAATGAATGATGAAAACGTTTTGCATCAGAGTGGAGAACAATCTGATGGAAGAAATGACGCCTTGCAAATCTCAAAATCTAAAAAGACAACCGACAAAAACACGCATGAAAGTGTCGAAGAAATTTGCAACGACTTGGATCTCGAAAATCCAGATATTGAATACACGAGTGAAGATATGTCTGTTGTGACTTCCTCTAGACAATTTATTAATAGATTCAAGGACCGAATTCAGGATGCCAATCCAAATGCCACTGCTACCAAGATAAGTACGTTATCTGCGGCTATGTTCAAGGAATTTCAAGTTCTCGCCACAATGCAACTGTCCAAGATCCAACCAGTTAGAGGAAAAGAAGCTGGCAAAGGTAAATCCAAAAAGGCTGTGGTTGCTCAACCGTCTGATGACGAATTCGATCAATTCTTGGAAGCTCATGAAAGGCAACAGGAAGAAGAAGAAGCTGAAAGAGAAAGAATGCGTCTCAAGAGGAATAAGAAAATAGCTGAGAATAGAGCTGTCCGTGAAGCTAACAGAATTAAGCTCGAAAAACCTGAAGAAATTGTCCATCAAGATTACTGCACAAAGTGTGACAATGATGGAGAGCTTTTACTTTGTGATTTTTGTCCGCAAACGTATCACTTATACTGTCTCACTCCCAAACTGAAGCAAGCTCCGGATGAGGATTGGATGTGTCCAGCTTGTGAGGATAAATTAACTAGGAAGGAAGATGTAGCAAAACACAAGAAAAGTTGCGATGTTTGCAAGGTCAGTTATTAATTTATACAAACTTAAGAATTAACAAGCAACACTCACAATACACTTTTTAATTAAATGTTAAAAATGTGATTAAAACATTAATTCCTTATTAGTCAATGAATAATACTTTTTTAGGAGGACAAGTACTTGCTGTATTGCAATTCATGTGTGTATTCTTACCATGCTTATTGCATTTCACCGCCACTTGAAACTTTGCCTGGGGATGAAGCATTTTTGTGCCCAAGATGTACGATTGCAAAACCTGAAAAAGAGCCTTGGACTGTTTTGTCGTGGAAAATTGTGGAGACTAAGTATCCTGACCCATGGAAGAAAAGTGATTTACCACCCCATGATCCTTTGAAACCTGAAAATGAGGTTAAAAGAAATGAGATTATGCATTTAAGACCATCTAGGAAAATGGACGCGAGAAAAGAAAGATTTTATTTTATCAAATTCAAATTCTATTCTTATTGGCATTGCGAGTGGTTGCCTGAAATCTTAATTGAAACTCATTTCCCCTTGGTCAAGCAAAAAACTATTAGGAAGTACGATTTGGATCAACCTCCAGTTCATGACATTGAAGAAATGGACGATCCAGATGATATGGAAGAGAGTCAAGATAGTGAAACTGTGACGAGGAAAATGAAAAATGATCCTATGAACCTGTATGAGCGCTTTTACAAATACGGGATTAAGAAAGATTGGTTGGTGATTGGAAGAGTTTTGAACCATTCTTCTCCAGGCAAAGGACAATACGATTATTTTATCAAGTGGTCCGAGTTATCCTACGAGCATTCAACTTGGGAAAGAGATGATTTGGACATTCCTGGCTTTGATGATGAAATCTTCAAGTATTGGCTCCATCGCGAAAGAATGACAGGAGAACACATGCCGAAAGCCATTAGAAGAAAGATCGATGCAAAGAAAGCTAAAGAGGGGAGCCCAGAGGCTGCGCCAAAGAAAAAAATTATCTACGATATCAAAAAGAAACACGAAGTCCAACCCGACTATTTGGATGAAACTGGCGGAAACCTTCACCCTTACCAATTGGAAGGAATCAACTGGCTTAGACATTGCTTCGTCAATAAAACAAACAGTATTCTGGCTGACGAGATGGGCCTGGGAAAAACAGTCCAGGCGATGACTTTTCTTTACTCTCTTTACAAAGAAGGTGCATGCGAAGGTCCATTTTTGGTTGCTGCTCCACTTTCAACTTTACTTAATTGGGAAAGAGAAGCTCACTTTTGGTGTCCAGATTTTTACTGTGTCACTTATGCCGGCCATCAAGAAGCCAAAGCTGTATTAAGAAAGCATGAATTTTCCTTTGATGAAAATGATATTGGTAATAGTAGTAAGGCCAGTAAGATGAGAAGTAACAAGAATATCAAGTTCCACGTCTTGCTGACTTCTTACGAACAAATTAATCTGGATAAAGCTATTTTGTCTTCCGTCAAGTGGGGAGCTTTGGTTGTGGATGAGGCTCATAGGTTGAAGAATAATGAATCTTTGTTTTTCAAGAATTTGAGTGAGTATAGTGTCAAATATAGACTCCTGCTGACGGGAACACCGCTTCAGAATAACTTGGAAAGAGCTTTTCCATTTATTGAATTTCCTTTGTCCAGAAACATTTAATGAACTTGAGCAATTCACCCAAGAATTTGCGGAAATCTCAAAGGAAGATCAAATCCAAAAATTGCATTCTCTTCTCGGACCACATATGCTGCGAAGATTAAAGGCAGATGTACTTACTGGAATGCCAACGAAAAGTGAACTCATCGTTCCTATCAACCTCTGTGCTTATCAAAAAAAATATTATAAGAATGTTTTGACCAGAAATTTCGAAGCTTTGCATGTCAAGAACTCGGGAGCCTCATCTTCTTTGCTGAATATTCTGATGGAATTGAAGAAATGCTGCAATCATCCTTATCTCTTCTTGAAAGCTTCTCTTGAAGCTCCTCGGGCTCAGAATGGAATGTACGAGTTGAATGGATTAGTCAGAACATCTGGAAAGTTGATTGTCTTGCAAAAGATGTTGAGAAAGTTGTTTGACCAGGGGAATAGAGTCCTGATCTTTTCTCAAATGACGAGGATGCTTGACATTTTGGAGGACTTTTGCGAAGGCGAGGGATATATCTATGAGAGAATTGATGGGTCTATTACCGGAAAGTTGAGACAAGAAGCTATTGATAGATTCAACAAGAAAGGAGCTAAACAATTCATCTTTTTGCTAAGGTAAGTTACAATATTAGCCATCCATTTATTATATTAATTCATTTTGTTAGTACTCGGGCTGGAGGTCTCGGAATCAATTTGGCTACTGCCGACACAGTCATTATCTACGACTCAGACTGGAATCCCCACAATGACATCCAAGCTTTCTCCCGTGCTCACAGGCTAGGACAAAAGAACACCGTCATGATTTACCGTTTTGTGACCAAAAACTCTATCGAAGAAAGAATTACATCAGTTGCAAAGAAAAAGATGCTGTTGACTCATTTGGTTGTCCGAGCCAGTGGCAGTCAAAAAGGACCTTCCATGTCAAAGACTGAACTTGACGATGTTTTGCGATGGGGGACAGAAGAGCTATTTAAAGACGATGCGAATGAAGATAACGATGCTAAGAATGATTTGGCTATTGTTTGGGATGATAAGGCGATTGATTCAATTTTGGAGAGAAAAGCCTTTAATCCAGAAGAAAAGATCGAAGACAAGAAGGATTGGTCTGATGAGTATTTGAATACCTTCAAAGTGGCTAACTATCTTACAAAGGAAGTCGAGGAAGAGGAGGAAGAAGAAGTTAGAGAGGTCATCGCTAATAAAGGACAAGAAGGAAATACTGACTACTGGGAGAAACTTCTGAAACACCACTTCATCCAAGACAAGGAAAATGAACTGCAAAGTCTTGGAAAAGGCAAAAGAATCAGAAAGCAAGTCAATTACGCCCCTAGTACTCTTACTAAAAGTTGGCAACAAACCAATGATGCAGATGGTGACGCTGATTATGCGGAAAGTTTCTCTGATGAGAGTGACGCATCCGATGACGACGGATCTCAAACCGGATCAATCAATCTCGATAAATCCAAGAAAGCAAGAAGCACCGGCGAGCAATTGCCTCCACTCTTAAGTAAGGTCAATGGTCAGCTAGAAGTTCTTGGATTCAATCCTAGACAAAGAAGAGCTTTCTACAAAGCTGTGATGAGATGGGGCATGCCACCAGTCGATTCTTACAAATCACATTGGCTCGTCAGTGACTTGAAGACAAAATCAGAGTCTGTTTACAAAGCCTATGCTTCTTTGTTCATGAGGCATTTATGTGAACCAGCAAATGAGCACGTTGAAGCTTATAATGACGGTGTTCCACGTGAGGGTCTGAGTAGATCACATTTGCTAGGACGAATCGGAATTATGGCTTTAATCAGGAGAAAAGTGCAAGAATTTGAACCTTTTAATGGTGAATGGTCAATGCCTGAAATCAAGGAACAGATCGATGCTGATAACAAGGCTGCCAATTTGCTTAACGGGGACTCTCAGGACCAAAGTCGGGAAGGATCTCAAATTGTGGAGAAAACCGCTGACACTGCCCTTATGAATAGTGTTAATGATGTGACTAGTGCAGCAAATACTGATGTGGATATGAATGATGCTTCCGTTGATGATGTCAAAGAAAATAACCAAACTAGTGCTGATGTCGAAATGGCTGAAGACAAGGGTGAACCTGAAATTTTAGTTTCTGAAGTCAAAAATGGGATTATTTTCAATAACAGCTCAAATATACGTGAACACTCTCAAGTCAAATCAATTCCTAGAGAAGGAAGCCAAGTCTGTTCAGAACATTCAAAAGAAAGACCACAATTTAAGTTTAACATCTTTGATGGAGCTTTTACAGAACTTCATTACATCTGGGCTAAGGAAGAACAAGTTGCTGTACCAGGAAAAGAGTACGAAGTTTGGTACAGTCGACATGATTATTGGTTGCTAGCGGGTTTCTGTATTCACGGGTATTGCAGATTTACTGAAATGTTGTCAGATCCACGTTTTTTCATCTTGAAGAAACCTTTCGAAGATTCATCTACTATTAGCCCTGAAAAAGAGGAATTCTTATTTCATGAGACGCTACAAGTTACTGGAACAAGCTCTGATTTTTGAGGAACAACTGAGAAGAGTTGGTAAAACTGCTTTGGAATCTACCAAAGTAGCGATGAATAATGAGTTAGGAAGCCCTGAAAGATTAAACGAGGACCAATTGAAAATAATCAATATGGTCACAGCATTGAGCCAATTGGAGGAAATTGTTGGTGACATGAAAAATGATATTGCCAGATTACCAGCCACAATTTCAAAAATGGGGAAATCCATTGAACTATTACATCTAACCGAAAAAGATATAATGGAAAAAATGATGTCAATTAGACAGACAGAATTGTCAGATAGAAATTCTATTCAACTTCAACCAAATGCATTTGCTGATGAAAGTTTGGGAGAAACTCTCAAGAACCTTCAACATCGCTACGGAACATTCTCACACTAGCCAAACAAAGACGCAAATAAAGGAAGATTTAAATATTTTTATAAATATTATTTTGATTTTATTGTAAAGAGAAGTAATCTCTAATTTTGATTTTCTTATTAATTATAAATCATTTTTTATCGCTTTTATCTTTACTTTATTGTTTGGGATGTCTGAAGTGTACGTATAACTCCAAATATTTTAACTAGTTAATCTAATAAAACTTCAATTGTCTTTAACCGCAAATATAAACACATCCTATAACCTATTTAAACGCTGAAACTCCATTTTTAGTTTTATTGGCACCAAAATATTAAATAATCATGGATACTAATGAAACTATTAATAACATCGACGAATATTACTTTGACGAAGACGAAACTCCCAGACGAACTGAAGCAGAGCCTTATTATATGAAGATCACCGGTTTAAACAATGGTTGCACATGTATCGACTTAATGATTTTTGGTAATACCATTGGGAATCCTATCATCGTAGATTTGGCCTCAGATGGTGGAACTGGAGTTTATTTGTTCTCGGATGAAGTTTCGTACCGTAATTTTAAGCATCGAATCAATAATACTCATGCCATTCCTCTTCAAAATGTAAGGTTTTGTTTATTTATTATTTTATTACTTTTTACAGGGATTAGAAACTACGTTTACCATTGAAGGAGATAAAAGAATGGAGATTCAATTTGGTATGAATATGGAACAGTTATCTAATATGATGGGATCTATTTAAAATGCTGTATTTTATACATTTTTGTATGCATTATTTTTTTTAAATAAATTTGTTAATTGGATCTTCCTTATTTGATAGTCAAATATTTGCCATGAAGGCATTATATTGTAAACCGCGTTCAAATGTATTGCATATGTTCCTAGATTAGATTTGAATATGACAAATTTTTGATCAAATTGAAAGGAATATAAAGAGTAACAATTTGTTGCATATCATGTTGATTCCACATCGCTATTATTGTTACCGCATAACTACTGACATCCATCCAAGTAAGTTTACTCGCCTTTAAGTTAACTCTTATCTTATTTTTCAGATCCATGCTCAAAATCCAATCAACAATGTTAGATTTAATTACCGCCCCCTGGATAGAGTGAATAAGCGATGTTTTTTTAAAGCAAAAGATATTAAAGAAATTAACAAACTTGATTAAAATTTATTATCTATATTAAGGAATTAGTCGCATATAGGCAGAATTTTAATATTAAAGAAGCAAATTAACACTGTATATAAATGAAACGTCTTTTAACACACGTTACTTACTATTCTTCCTGTCTATCGCTTTTATGAGTGGAAAACCGTCCAATAAAGCGAAAAGTGTCTTCCTCAAAGTCCCTTCTGCTGTCTCTAAATCTGTCTATGAAAAAGTCGATCCGCTGTTCAAGAAAACTACCTTGAAAAGTACATGCCAGACGATTTCAAAATGTGTGTCTAAACAGTCAAAGCATGTTGATCTTACTTATATGATGATGCTAAAAAAGACCTTTGATGGCATTGAAATTTGCAAAGCACACACCTCCCAAATAAAATATGGATCTGAAGACGTAACAATCTAAAGCACAGTTTGTATTACTACTTTAACATTCATCTAATAATACTTTATATTTTAGATTGTTCTTTGTGAATTTTATTCTTTTATGATGTTTGAGTGATATAGATATTACGTTCATTTTGATATCCATAGTATTTGCGAATTATTCTTTTTACGTCCTTTTAAATATTCATCTTGTTATATTATTTCATATAAGTATGCAATTATAAACAATCTATCTGTTAAATTTTTATGAGTCACAGAAAATACAATAACTTTATTTCTTAATCACTCATTCAACATATATGGACATAAATTTATAGCATTCAAAAAGACAATTTATTTGTGGATTCTTATTTAAATATTTTGGGCTTTCAAATTATTAATAGTTTTATGGAAATTAGAATATGTAGATTTCCTATTCCGCTATTTGTGAAGTTTACAATAGCTGTTTTAGGAATACAATATTAATATGTAATTTCATCAACACCGGATCGTTTCCCGAACCGAATCATCATATCAGCTGCGGATGGAGCTCTCTTGGCATAAAATTGGTTTTCTTTATACTAAAAACAAATAAATATTTACTCATTTATAAACTAAAACAAAGGTTATCCAAATAATCATAAATATTTTAATTACAACTTACTGGAGAAAGCATTGGCATTCGAGGAACATAGTAAAATCCAAATTCGTTTTCACCAATATCTTTAGAATTAAAAGAATTTGAATGTGGTGTAATAGCTGCGGCAGAAGTCAAAGCTACCAAGGAACAAGCAACAATGGCAAAGATTAAAAATACTTTTGAAGTCATGATTTACTAAGTTTCCTGTAATAAGTAAATGTAAGTTGAAATGTTTAAACAAGCGGAATACTGGGTGAAAACTTTTTACGAATGCTAAAGTTATAACGCTAAGGCATGTTATATAGTCTCAAGTCCAGCCTCCTATAATTTATACCTTTGTACCTATAAAACAAATCATGTCTAAAATGACGTCCGGATAAGTATATAGGCGGTCGAGCTATAAATAATAATTTTTACGAGTTGTACCAATAACTTATATTAGACCTTTGAATGATTATACAAATTAACATAAACAATGCCTCAAAATAAACATAATTCAATCCTTAATGAGTTAAGTTTAGATTAAATGCCAAAAGTTGCCACATTTTTTGTTTGTTTAATGAAGACCTTTGCGTAGGTTTTAATTCTATTAAACGGAGTGCTTGATAAAGCGGATTGCATTAATATTCTCAAATAAACTTATAAATTCCTGTCAACGGCTTAATCTGTTTCCAAATAAGGATAAATTATGCAAGGATAATTAACAAAATATATGCACCAACAGTTCATTTTTATAACATCATAATAGCAAATGAATGAAAGCAAATATAAAGTTAATTTTAAACCTATTTGTTGCTACGCTACGCCAATTTAAAAGCCATTATAGGCTAATTCCATTATTTATTAGATGTTAAAAAAGCTTTATAAGTTGGCTACTTTCAGAGTGCACACTCAAGAGATCATAATAACAATATAGTATGTTTCGTATTGAAAGTTATGTTAATGGGATACCAATAAGCAAGGTGGATTTAATATACGATGATGTGATAACAATGGAGATTTCAAAAATGAAAATACATTTTAGTCACAAATATTGGATGGAATGAATAGATAGATGATACCGTATTCTTAACCAAGAAGATGTTATTTTTAAAAACAAAAATCTTCTACTTTGATTAAAATACATTCTATTGTTGATTGAATTCAAAAAGAAAAAACTTCATCATTTTCGACAACATAAATTGCCTTATTCTTGCGACAAACAAATTTAAAGATCATATAATAAATACTTAATATTCATCTCATTAAAATATATGAATAACTGAGTGTTGACTTTAGATGCACGTACTAAACTACACACTTTCAATTAAGCAATCTATTTGAAATTATTCCATGATGTCATTGACGTAGTTTTTTAAAATAATATTTACTCAACCCCAGACATATGAAATTTCGGACTCCAGTCTGATTTAATGAATTCAAGGAACGTGTTTATATCTAAAAATACTTGCTAGTCTATTATATCTTGCAAGATTTAAAAATATCACATCAATTATATTTATCACAAAAGAAGGTACACATTTTCAGAATCTCAATAATCACCCCCTCCTTTTTCCTTTATAAACTCATTTTTTCTGAGAATGTACATGCCAATGTGGACAGAAAACACGTCTTTTGTTATATGATTTCATTTGTCATTTTGCTTTACATGTATTATGCAGACATATTTTAGTTATGCACAACTTTTTTGTAATAATATTGTAATTGAGGGTATTGCTGATGTGCATAATGCATCCGAATATCCAATCAGGCATATTTCCACACATACTTAACAATTATTGCAAATATCATAATATATTTTTTAAATTGATATAAAGATAGTTTGTACCATTCAAAAGTTGAATTGTCGTGATAAGATCACATTTTGAAAGTGAATATGTTTGGTTATTTATAACTTCATAAATCCTTTACTTATTTCTTTATTTGAGTGAAAGGATGTAAATTAAATTAGGTTACACAAACACCAGAGATTAAAGCTTATTATTTGCCTTTTATTAAATTTAATACTTCACGTGTGTTACCGAAATAAAATACTTTTAACAAGCTAACTAAAGAATTTTTTATTACCACGCGATTTGGTCTATTTACTAACTTTTACTTTCTTTAGAAATATCCACAAATGAAGGGTAAAGAATACGTTGATGATGTATTTGGCATCAAATACGATGCGGAAGAAAAAGAATCTCCATCTGATACTTTTTACAAAGAACTTGGGCAACAAAGTCTAAACACTAGTAAGGACGACTTTTTTACCGAACAGATAATACTGAAAGCGGGAGGTAATAAGGAAGACATTCGCCACGATGTAATGGAAGATGACAAAACAGACTTCTTTACCGAACAAATATTGAAAAATCGGTGTAGTGATGAAAACGGGCACACAATTCCTGACAAACCAAATGATTTTATTAAGAATGATACTGATAAAGATTTTTCTAATAGAAGAGAGCATCATATTAAAAAGGAATATCGGAATAATAGAAACTCAGACAATGAATATCATGCAGACAAACGCTTTTTAAAAAGTAACAAATTTGCCAATGGCAAGTCATCTAGAAAGGAGTTCACAAAAAAAGAAACCCAATCAACTGATAAACAAGATTACGACTTTTTCGCAACCAAAAAGACCATTAATCGAAAAGATGAGGGAAATTTAAAAGTCATTAGTGAGCCTATTTTCGCCGAAGGTGATTATGGAATTGAAGTTATTCGGGGAATGATTGATACCGTTTGGAAATGTGAATCCAAAGAAAAGTTAGCTGATATAATGGGCAAAAGAGTTATCTATGAGGATGGTATGTAGTTAAGTTTGTATTGATATATTAATTGTTATTTTAGATAGCTTGATAGCTTTTGACAAGCCATACTTTTTAGCTTACAGTGGAACACCGAGAGAAGGCAATATGAATATGGATTCTTGTTTGCAGGAATTAAAGACAAAGTTGTGGCCAGATATTGATAGATTGCATTTGGTTAAGTCCCTAGATAAACAATATTCTGGAGTAATTCTATTTGCCAAATCTGATTCAGAGAAGCTAAGATATCAGGAAATGGGAAAGGAAGGTTCACTCCTGAACAAATACTATACTCTAGTTAGAGGCATTCCGGATGAAGGACAAGCAACCATTAAATTCCCTCTAGTCAAGATAGTAAGAGACAAAAGGAGATATACTAGTGAAACCATTTTGCCAGGAAAAATCTAAAAAACACTCAAAGGTTCAAGTATTCCATGCTGAAAGTGATTACCGTGTAATTGAAACAAACAAACGAGCCAACATGTGTTTTATGGAAGTAAACATCAAAAATGATTTTACCCATCAAATAAGGTCTCATCTTTCTTACGGACTAAATTGTCCTTTAATTGGTGATTACAAATACAATCCATTGAACACAGGAGGAGTCCTTAATCCACCTAAATTCACTAATGATGGTTTGAATCTTTTGGATATTGGGAATAGACATTCTTACAAGAAAGTTCCAATGCTTTGTCATCTTGGAAAGATGAGTTTCGAAAATCAAGGAAAAGGTTTTGTCATTGAAGCTCCAATGCCAGCCCATATGAAATATGTTCTAAAGAAATTGAAGTTGCTCAAGCGTTAGATATTTGTGTTATTAGAAATGTTTAATTTATACTTGTTATTTTGCCTATCAAATTAGAGGATAGCTAAAAGTCGTAGATTGAGGAGATTGTAGGAGATAACTTACATTATTATGAATACACTACTTTGTTATAAACACATCATAATAAAATTTAAATACCATGAAAAGATAGCACGTATAAATTCATTTATTGCAAAGAATATTTAATCTCTTCAAATTAGCGTACTTTAAAACTGTGAAGTGCTACCATGTCTAAATAGTGATTTGTAAGGTTGCATAACGCAAACAAGCGTAAACAGATATTAATAAAAACATCGTTACAAAAGCAAATATGTAAGATGCCAAAGAAAAAATACACCAGAGACAGATACATACATGAAATGAACACTGTTATATAATAGATAACTTACATAAGAGATAAGATATATTACTTTACTAAATATAATTAATACTCAAGGCTAATTTTGCACAATAAATGTTGTAGATAATCAATCACCTTTAACTGTTAAAATGCAAATTTGCCAATTTAAGGTTAGAATAATGAGTTAACATTTACTAATCACCAATAAATTATTATAAAAATGAATTTTAATAGCGATTTGGAGGTTGTGGATTGAAGCTGCTTTGTTGTTGTGGATAATTCATCTTTTTTGGTCGGTACTGGACTGTGATGGTCCGTTACTAACCACTACACTCACCTTTGATGTATCAGGAAGAGTTGTATCTTTTTCAGGAAACAGTACCAATATGAATGACCTAATGAAAGAAATTAGAAGTTGAAATTAATAAACATGCAGATACCAAGACACATAAGGCAAAGTAATATGTTTATACCAATATGAAAGTTTTGATCTGGACGTTTAACCAGCATAATGGCACATGGCTAAAATATAACTAGAAAAACTTAAAGTAAAATTTAAATTATCTGTACTTTAGTCAAATTTCAGTTTTAACTATAACATTATACATTCTTTGCACATTCAAATTTATCATTTTAATTTATTAAATTAAAAATACATGTTGAGTCAATAATAGACAAAATTACAATTTTTAAACAAACACTAATTTACAAATTTTATTCTACAATTCTACCAAATTGAACACTTATTCTCAGGATTCATAGGATCTCCCTTTTTACAGCCAAAAGCCTTTGAAAACTCAGGTACATTACTCAAAGTCCCAATTACTCTGTACTTTCCTATAATGTGGATAATAATATTGATAAATGAAATTGTTATACAATACTTTAAAACTTTTAATTTTAATGCTGCTTACAACCAATTTATTTGTATAATGTCATTTAAAATAAAATTTAGGGACTGTGTAACAACAGTTCTTTATGATTTTGAATATTCACAAGTTTAAGCTAATTGCGTGCTATATTTAAGACATAATTTAATGCATATTGGCAATTCTTATTAATTTTAGTCGTTGGCGATCGCTTCAACTAGGTGCTAGTACTCTAAAATGGATGAAAGGCAAAGAAGAAAGAAACTCAATAGATCTATCGCGGTTGTTTCTGAGGAAAATGTAGGCAGCATGTCAAGGTTAAACTGAAAGCCGGACACTACTTCTAGCGACCACTGCCCGAGGATGTTTTCAACAACTTATCATCATGGAAACCTTCGTTGTCATGGTACACAGAAAAGACTATTGAATTTAGAGAACAAATATAAAAACTTGTCAAAGATGCTAAAGAAGAATGATATTCTATAAAAAAGGCGAAAGAAGATTCCTTAGCTAAAAATAAAGTGGCAATCCAATTAAAGGCCAGCATTCAGTATATTGCTTTATTGATGTAAAACCAGAAACATTTGTGAGGCAATGATTGGTTATAAGAAGATTGTTTTGTATACAGAACAAACCGGTAAGGAAATTGACGACTAGATCTTTTTAATTGTGACTGATCAAAATATTTGGATGATCAATGGACTTTTAGCTAAGGGTGTTAGGTCAGAGATAGAAGAACGATATAAACCTGATTTTAGCAAATATAAGAATAAGGGAACTAATCTTGAATTGAAATGCTCATCGTGCGGAAGTTATTCAGATTTGCTTATTGGTCACAATTCACATATAAAAAAGGTATTGTGAGAAGTTAGCAGTTGATTCAATTCAATATGGTCAACAATGAAGCTATTTTGATTCTGGAAAAGCATCTCTATTGTTTATCAGTCTTATGGGTTCTAAGAAAAATAAAGAAGTCGCCGACTTAACTTTGGATGATTTCACTGACTATACATGTATTGAGTATTTTTTACAGTATTAAAATATTTTTGTTTGTAAACCCATTGATTTTGTTTTTAAATATCAGTCCCATTTTAGCGCTTTAATACCTGGTGCATGAACATCTCCAAACAGACTCATTTTTAGCGAAGTTTCACTGCTAACTCCACACCAAAAAGAAGCAAAGTTTAAGAAGAAAATTTGATCCATGGTATATTGAGGTGCCTTTGCTAATCTATAGTCAGTCTTATCCTCACTATTCTTAATAAGATATGCTTTATAAGCTGCCTTGATGCCGGCTAAATCAGCTGTATTTTCAGTAACAGTATTAGCACCGTTAATACAGCCAATATCAGGATAACAATAACCGTTAAATTGTTTAATTAAACATTGTAGAGATTTATCGAAATGAACAGTACTTGAATTTGACCACCAGTTATTGATATTGCCATATGCGTCATAATTGGCACCATTAGAATCAAAGCCATGTGACATTTCGCTATAAAAATTAATTTTTAAACATAAATTAAAAACCTACTGCCCAACAACAGCTCCCGCAGCTCCATAATTAGCGGCATCAGGATAACCGTGATTGTAGAAAGGTTTCACTAATTCCCCAGCTGGGATGCTAAATGAATTTGAAGTTGCTGTGTACCAAGCATCAGTTACGACTGGTGGTCCATGAAAATCTAATCTATCAACAATCCCACCCAATGGCTCGAAATTTTTAATAACCGCCCATGATCTCAAATTTAAATTTAAAGATAGAAATGTAACTTTGGCTGGAACATGTAGCTTTTCATAGTAAATAGCTTGAGCTGTCTTATTCTTTACCCAATCAGGATACCCAACAAATGTATCCATGAATAAAGCTTTCTTCATCGCAGCTGCTTTAGTGTCTAGATCCATCCAAGTTGATTCTATCATCAAGTCTTGCAGGCCTTCCTTTACTGATTCTACCATTATTTGCGCACCTTTTCTAATATCATCACCAAAATATGAATCAATGTATGCTTCAGCTGAAAATAGGCAATAATATTAATAAGTAAATTCTTTATCCAATACTTGGAACCCTGTATTTTTTAAATTTGAATGTTGGGCACAACCGATACATTTGTCAGCAACGAGTCATCTTGAAAAGGTGCAACAAAAAAACAATGGAATTTAGAGAAGAAGTTGAACACCGAATTGAAGATGCTAAGGAAGAGGATTATACACCTATTGAATATGTTTTTTGTTTGTGTATCAATAAATTTGGTTTTAAATATTAGTCCTTTTTACCTGTTGCATACCCCAAGTTTGGCATTTCGTAGTTTCCTCTAATGTAAGAGAGACATAACTTATCCTTTGGAGTAACTTGGTTTGTTTTTTTATATAGCACTGCATTAAAATCAGCTAAAGCTTGAGTGTATTCTGAAGACATATAAGGTAATGAATATTTAATCAACCTCCAGATCATATAGTTCTGAATGTCTCTTGGTCTATATTTTTTTAAAATATTAATTACAGAAGTCATGTAAGTAGTTGAGTCTAAGTTAATAATCGCATCTCCTTTCTTTATATCAGACCAAACTTGGTCAGGCAACAAATTACTTAAGAAATCAGTCCATTTAAAATTTGGAATCTGTTTGCTTAACATATCTAAATTCCACAGAGATTCTTGTCCTTGTCCTTGGTAGTCAAGATAAGTAGCATTAGCAAGGTCAATTTCAATTTGCAACATATTCTTAAAATCATCCTGATCAAATCCTTTTGCCGGTACTTTAACTCCCATGTCACGTGCCAGCAAATTCGCAACATTCTGTTGTAAAGTCGAATAAGCTGTCATTGCTTCAGTATTTGATAAATAAGTATCTTGCATAAAAATACCTAATCCAAGTGGCAGCATTGATCCAGTTGTCCACATGATGGTTAAATTAGATTGATAGTCATACCCCATGGCATACGTGTAGACAAAGGTATCAATTCCAAATTTGTTTTTAAGATAGCCCATTTGAGATTCAAAAGAATACTTGCCGGCTGTATAGAAATCATCAAAGGTGGAGTCAATGACTGGCCATTTCCCATGACCATCAGTAAAACCATTTAAAGTGCCTTCTTCTGCTTTTCCATCAAATAGTAATGCACCAAGAACTTTGCCTTTGGCCGTTTCAGCTAATGTATCTGAGAGGCAAGTATCATAAAATTGAATTGCCTTTGAAAGACCTTGAGAAGCTTTAGTGATATCAGCTACTTTGATTGCCTTTGCTATCATGTCGCCAACACTTTGAGACACTAGATCATATTGTGACCAGGAAGAGGTAAAATTGGGAGCGACATTATGAGTAGGCCAATTTCCACAAGCAAATTCATAAAAATCATCACAAGGATTAACAGAAGTATTTATGCGTTGCAATAAATCAGTAGCAAATTCATTTGAAATAGGATCATCCTTCAGAACCACACTAGGTTGAGTCTGTTGAGGTGAATTAGTACTACCCGGCGAACTGTTATTAGAAGCTATAATCAAAGAAGCAATACTAACTCCCAAAATAGCTAAAACCAAAACAACTCCAACAACAATCAAGCCAACCGCAGCCTTTTTCATTTTAGAAAGAATAATCAAATACAAGTACAGCTAACAAACTATTTATACAAATGTACAATTATTTGCATAACTTTTGTACCACCTTTTAGTACATCTAGAAAAGATAACTAATCAGTAACCACAAAATACTCACTTCACACAATAATAAATATTATGATGTAACAATCCTTTTATCAGTTTCTTGGTATGATTGATGCATCAAAGTCTGTTTATAATTAAAATGATTTGATTAATGAGAATAATTTTCCAAGAAAAAGTATACAACGAACTTTATTTATGATTAAAACAATTTAATAGAGTAGATTAATTATTTAATTCAAAAGTATATGATATTTATAGTTGGCAAAATTCAAAGATATTATTTGTTAGAAAGGAAAAAAATTTTATAACAAAATAAATTGATCAACCCATCAATTATAATTGTGTTGGGATGATTCCATTTTTTAAATTGTTTTATTATATATGTTAAACAATGGCCAATTAATTAAAGCTCATTTTAATGGGTCTGTTTGAAGGAAATGCAATATGCTGTTGTAAATTGGATGTATGTAATTAATCATGTTTTTATTTATATATTTTATTAGAAGTAATAAAGTTAAAATAAATGGAAGGATACTCTTTTTAAATGTAATTTCTGATAAATCGTGAAATTTTAAATCCTTCCATCCAATGATGTCCTGGATCTTGAGCAGCATTTGGATTACCAGTTCCAGTTGGACCTTGATCTGGCGGACCTCCCATATCACTACCCATATCGATCATATAATAAGTATTAATTGCCAGCAATACCAAGCTAGAAACTTGCATCAAGAAGGATAAAACATAATAGGCTGTTTTAAGGTAAGGATGCATTTTATGTCTTAATTAAAAGTGTTAATTGAACTGTGTTTTCTTCTTATTTATACCAATTTGTTGGTTCCCACGAAAGTTAATCATATCACAAAATAATGATATTTCAGTGATGCAATAAATTAGCTGACTTTTCATCATATTACACCATCATTTTGCATTTATGATAAACCAAAAAAATGTGAACGATGTTTAAATTATTAAATTTGTTTTACATGTATAAATGAATATTAGCATAAAAATATTTTGCAAGTTGTATGATTAAATATTTGGCTAGTTTTTGTACTACATGCAAATTTAGGAAACTTTTGTATTACATTTATTTACACTAGTATTCAGAAATGGTTTATTTGACTAGATTTAACCATGAACATGTCAAAATTTAATAATTAGATTGCATCAAGCTAGAATATAAAAAAGTTATTTAATTGAAACATAAAAATGTTATTCAAATGAATAGAAGATATAAGAAAAGTATTTGTCTTGTAATTTAACCGTGTCATTTCATGTATCTCATTCCATGGCAAACCAAAGTGACTCCGCCACTGACTCAAAGGTATATGCTCCCCAACTAACACTCCAGGAGAATCACTCAGAGCAGCACCCAATGGTCGAATGGTCATTGTCCAAGTCCAAACCAACACCATTAGCTATGGCAAAATCCATGTAGGAGATTCAATTCTAAAAGTGAACGGGATCAAAGTCGAAGACCCAGTTTATTTCACCGTATTACTCAATTCTGCCAAAGATGCCACATTACAGATTGAATTTTTGAGAAACGATAAGAAGACTCAGGAGATGGTAAAAAAATTGATGCTTTAGCTGATAGAAACATGTTCCTTCGCAAGGAAGATTATGTATGTAGTTTAGTTAGTATTGCTTTGCAAAAGGCAAGAAAACTAGGAATACGACATTTCCGAAACCGCGTTTTAGTTTCAAAGACAGAGCCAGGATCAATTTCTGCAGATGCCTTGAAGCCAGGAAACCATATTATTGAGATAGAAACATATTGTCTCTGATAAGGATATTACTGGAGCTTTATTAATAAGTCATTTTCAGGAAAGTCAAGAAATTTATTAATAATATGCCAATTTAGGCTTCAACCAAAGCAACAATAGTTATTGCCAGACCAGACTGCGATAGATCCTGGGTCAAAAAAGCCCTTGAAAAGCCAATCTTAGATGCCCCTAGTATTCGCCTAGCCGACGATATTCGTGATATTGCTGCCCGTGAAAGATACAATATCAAGGCAAATGCCAAACCATTTATGAAAAAAGGCCCTCAGAATGACAAAGTAGCTGTCATTACTGATATCATTAAAGAGCATCAAATAGTCTCCGATAACGATGAAAAAGGTTTACGCAAAGTTAAAAAATAATGATCCTAGCAATTTCGCTAATTTAATTGATAACATCTTTTTTGCACCACATCGTTTTAAAATGGCACAACTAAGTTATTTAAAATAACTAGAATATACCTAGTAAAATCCGGCGTTCGGAAATTGTTTATTCTAGCATATAATTGAACCATTTGTAAATTTTAACCTCGGTTTGAATTAATTAGATAGCTTTTAATATCACATTTACCATTTTTTGAAGGAAAATATAGACATGTATGATTGTCAATTAAATATTTTTTGTAAATTAAAATAACTTTTTATATTTGACACATTTATCTTATTAAGCAATCTACAAACTTAATTTAAGTTTACAGCATATCATTCAAGTAACATTATTTTATTTACAATTCGATTTCATTAACAAATTTAACTTTGTAATTAGGTAATACATTTTTTGTGTTATCTTTGTTGTAATAGTGTTATGTGTGTACTTTTTATTTATTTGCACGAAACCAAAAAATCGCATGTAAATAACGATCAAATGTTTACTGCGTATTACTTATCAAATTATGGCAGAAAAGTGTAATAATTTAATCTTTTTTGTTTAATCTCCATCGTACGTGGAGTTTGTGTTTAAAAGTGCATTAAACTGAAATTATCACACAATTTTTATCACATCACAAGATATACGCAACTACGAATAAATATAAATAGACCACGATTGTCCAAACACTCATTCCATTTCCTTCACTAATTTAATGAAAATATGCTATTTTGACGTTGAAGAGTGTGTTGAAGTTTCTCGCCTAATTTGCAACTCTCAAATTTAAAGCCGTGAGAGAAATGTAGAGTTGGTATAAAACGTTCCTAATTTTGCCAAAATTACAATAAGCGGCAATAACAACTGGCGCGTTGGAAACAAATTTATGAGATATAAACCTGTATACTCATCTCTTCCATAGTCTTTTCTTTTAAAAACAATTTTCCAAACCTCAACGACTTCTATCTAAATATTAGAGAAACGGTAAAAACTTAGTCATGCTTAATTACATCATACACACGGTTTTGCTATAAATATAGTTAATTTTGAGAGACTCGATATTTCCTTGACACGTAATGTATGTACATTTTTGACACTACCTCTAAATATTTGTAATATTATCCCTAGTGACAGAGTTATAAAAAATTGTTTGTTTGCTCGTTCTTTTACCTTTCCGATTATTTCTATTTTCATATAAAAAGCCTCCAAACATTCGTTTTAATTCATTTTTATCATTTTAGTAGATAAAGAAAAATGGTTGGAGAACTTTCAAATGTCGTTGTCAATTATTTTGATGTTATGGGAAAAGTGAGTTAACCATGCAAAAAATAACCATTATACCTTGTTTCAGGCAGAAGTAATCCGCATTTTGCTTGGTTACAACGGCCAAACTTTCAAGGACAACAGAGTTCCTCACGATGACACCTGGCCAGCTATCAAGGAAAAATTGACCCTTCCATTCGGTCAAATGCCAACCTTGGAATTCGAATTAGATGGAAAGAAAGAAATTCTTGCACAATCACGTGCAATCGAGCTGTTTTTGGCTAAGCATTTTGGGCTTTTGCCAGAATGCGAAGTTGGAGTTGCTAAGGTTCTCCAATACTGCCTTGGCATTGACGACTTGACCGCAAACTTTAGGCCATTGCTTTTGGAACAAGATGTTGAAAAAAAAGGGCAAATTATGAAAGTTCTTATTAATGATCACGTTAAACCTTTCTTGGTTCGCTATGACGCATTCTTGAAGAGTAATGGAACTGGATTTTTGGTTGGCAAAAAATTGTCAGTCGCCGATCTTGCTTTGTATCAATTCCTCTGGTTGGTGATCAACAAATTCAACATCGAACTTGACGTCAGCCTCGTTGAACTTTCCAAATTCTTCGAAAGAATTGGAAATGATGAAAAGTTGAAGAAATACATCGAATCAAGACCCGATACCAAATGGTAACTTACCTACAACAATCCAGAATGATACCAATACTTTAATCAACAATCGCTTATTTTACAACCAAAATTACGCATCAAATCATTCTTACCTTTTACAATTAAAAATAAATACACATAACTTTTATAACCTTGTATAAGAATGACGACATAATTCATTATAAATTAGTAACGATCATATGGTCAAACAATAAAGTTTTACATTAACTTCCTAAGTTTACCATACTAATTAGTTAAAAACAAAAAATGTAGTTATTGGTATATAAGATTTGATTTATTTACATGTCTGTGACAAAAGCAAGTGTCCTTGTGCTTTTACCTATCTTTATTATTGATATGAAAAAAATTCATGTAATGAATGATCCATCGTGTTTATGACTTATTTGTTCTTGATAGAAGTATGAAATTAAATGTACTGGTGAATGATTAAAGTAGATTAACACTCCTCTCTTTTTCGCTATATAAATCAGGCCATTTGTGGTAATACTTTTATATAAATATTTATAATTTAACAATACCAGATTCGTCTAATTCATAATATTCTATTATTATCGCCGGCTAAAATGACTAATTTCAAACTAACCTACTTTGATTCAATGGGCCGAGCCGAAGTTATTCGCGCGATGTTCAACTACAGAGATGTTGCCTTTGAGGATGAGAGGATTAGCCATGAAGATTGGCTTAAAATCAAGGAAACTTTTGCGTTCAAGCAACTTCCAATGCTAACTATCAATGGTACCGACCAATTATTTGAGTCAAGAGCAATAGAATTGTTTATTGCAAAGGAACTGGGTCTTATGCCAACATCCAATTTGGACCAAGCCAAGGTAGCTCAGTTTATCCTAAACCATGACAGTTTGTATGTTCATTGGTCTCTTTTGTTTGAAAAGGACGAAGAAGTTAAAGAAGTTGCAAATAAAGAATTCTTAAAAAACCACGTACTCCCTTTCTTATTTAAATACAATGAATGTCTTAAATCTAATCAGACTTCTTATCTCGTAGCTGACACCCTTACTCTAGCAGATTTTGCTTTTTACCAAATCGTTTTTGCCTACATCAATACCTTCAAACTTATTCTCACTGATGATTTATATGAAATCAAAAAGTTTATGAGTTTAATGGAATCTGATCCCAAATACCAAGTTTATCTAAAACAAAGAAAAATTACAGCTTATTAAAACGAAACTCAATATACACTTTTTATTAAGTTCATCAATCTTAAGTATAAAAGTAACTCAATATACACTTTTTATTAAATTTATCTATCTATAGAAAGAAGCTCAATCTATACTTTTATTAAATCTACCTTTTTATCGTAAAAAGAAACTCAATATATACTTTTTCCTAAATTTACTTTTTATCATAAAAAGAAACTTAGTATAAATTGTTGTAAACTAAATTGTTTGGTGAATAAATTTTATATTTTTGTATTCTTTTTTGCAAAGTGAATTATATATTTTTAAAATGAATTTGAATGGAACTTTTAATTGAATAAACAACACAAAATTGAATACTTTCTATCAAAAGGAAGTGATTGCAACAACCTTGTTGACATTTTATTAAATAGATATGTATGCGGTCAAAGTAAAGTCAACTATAGATTGTAAAAGAGTAAAATTACGGCAATGTGTTGATTTGTGTATCGTTTGTTCCTTCTCTGTTCGTCCATTAACACAAACTCATAGATTAATGTACCTAAATTGACACACTTCAAAAAGTTGGGTGTATATAAAGAAACGAAAATTGTGAAAGTCATATTATTTACCTTCAACAACAAATTATGTCGACTACTAAATATTCTATTCTCTATTGGGATGCTACTGGCAGAGCTGAAACTAGTAGATTGATGTTCAATTTAGCCGGAGTTGCTTTTGAGGATGTTAGGATAAAATTTGAAGAATGGCCAGCTCTTAAAGCAAAACAACCTTTCTTGACAATGCCTGTTTTGACCATTGATGGAACCAAGAAATTGTGTCAAAGTCGTGCTATTGAAGTTTATTTGGCCAAGGAGTTCGGCTTTTATCCTACTGATCGTTGGGAAGCAGCTCAAGTCGATCAATTCATTCAAGCGCTTGATGATTATTTGCAAGTTTTAGATTAAATAAATGACATAATTATTATTTAGGATCCAATTTAAACCAATCTATTACGAACAAGATCCCGTTGCCAAAGGCAAGTTGATCCAACATTTCATCGATGTACCAGCACCTGAAATGTTAACTATCTTCAATAGATTTTTGGAACAAAATGGGGCTAGACACCTAGTTGGTGACAAATTAACTTTAGCCGATCTTGCACTTTTCCATTGTCTTGATATATTCACCAACAAATTACATGTTAAATATGATAATTATCCAGCAATTGATAAGTTCTACAACGCTATTAATGCTCTTCCAAAAATAAGACATTATCTTGACAACAGAAAGGTTACTGAATTTTAAACACCTATTACATCACCTTACTTTAATGATACTAAATAAAACGATTTATGAAAAAAACAATTTTTATTAAAATGGAGCTGCATATAAATTAAAGAAGACTATTTTTAGTAGATAACATTATAATTTAGTACTAAAATATAGTTGTTTGGTGGTCTTTTGTAGTGAAAGACTTTAAAAGTGAGCCCAATTGATGTTGTGGCATTCTTCTGTTCCCCCAAAAAGAATTTACTTAGGCATTTCAATTCTCTCCATAACATGCTCCTTTTGGTCACCTAATTTTCTATTTGACAAATTGTTCTCCTCGAATTTTGCGTTTTGAATGAGTCTTTCACCCTTTGGAATTCCCAATTTATTTAATACTTTGTCCGCATACTCTGGAACAATAGGCTGCAAAAGAATACCAACGATTCTTAGAGTTTCATAAGTAATATACAAAATACTTGCCGTCTCATGCCCACAGCTTTTCTTCCATGGTTCTTCAGTTTGGAAGAATCCATTTGCCTGCTTGCAAACTGACATGATGTTTTCTAAAGCTTTGTAGAATAGCAAGTCATCATAGTGTTTGGAAGTTTTATCTTTCAAAGTTCTTAATTCCTTTAGCAAATTAGAAGCATCCACAATGACATCTTCATCGAGTGTTTCATACTTTTGAGGGAAGTAAACTTGATGCACATTCAAGTTAGTTCCAGTAGATCTCATCAGCATATTCCCGATGTTGTTAACCAAATCAGCATTCACCATATTAACACTTTTCTTAATTGAAAAATTGCCATCATCATGAGGAATTCCTTGTCTCAACAAAAAGTACCTCACTCCATCAACTGACAGCAAATCAGCCATTTGATAGGGATCTATAACATTGCCCTTACTTTTTGACATCTTTACATTATCAATAGTCCAATGAGCATGAATAAACATCTTTTCAGGCAACTAAAACCAAATTACAAATTAAATAGTTACGTCAAAATTCATCTTTTAATTGTTAAATTCATGTCTTAATTGCTAAATTATTGCTTTAATTGTTAAATTATTGTTTTAGTAGACACTTTCCGAACTCTATTTTAACACTTTGTACCTTTGAAATTTTAATGTAGGCTAAAAGCTATTTGTGTGTAATGTCGATATGTATTAATATGTTTGAATTTATATTTTTAATAAACTTGTACACATACCTCATTCCCAGATGCTAAAAGAAAAGCCGGCCAGTAGACAGCATGAAACTTCATTATATCCTTTCCAAGTATTTGCCAAGTTGGTGGCCATTGTTGACTTGTCATATTTGGATAATTAACCACAGACAGGTAATTTACTAAAGCATCCAACCAAACATAAATCTAAACTTATTAATTAAATAAACAAATACTTAGGTAAATATAACTTACAGTTTGACTGGGATCATTAGGCACCGCAATTCCCCACGTCATTCTATTGGAATCTCTTGAAATGGAAAGTTTTTCGTCGTGGCGCATGTGACTTAGAACTTGTGGTAAGTAGTGCTTAGGTCTGATAACATCACATTCGTTTAACCACTTAATGATTTCAGGGTAAAATTTACTTATATTGAACATGTAGTTTTCTTCCTCAACAAATTGAACTGGAGATTTGGATTCTTTTGAGATTAGTATTTTGACTCCGTCCACTTCTATTTCCTCGATGTCTTTTTCTTGATAGAAGGTTTCGTCTATTTGGGAGTAGTAGCCGGAATATTTGTCTTTGTAAATATGTCCATTCTTCATTAGAACGTCCCAGAAAACTTGCACACTTTTCTTGTGTTTGTCATCTGTAGTTCTAACATAATCAGTATACCCAACATTAAATTTATCGAAGATCTGCCTGAAGTTATTGCTAATTTTGTCGCAGAATTGCTGCGGATCTTCATTAGCATCCGCCGCTGCTTTTTGTATTTTGATTCCATGTTCATCCGTTCCAGTAGAGAAAATGTATCCACTATTATTTGCGTCTCTTAGCTTGGCATATCTATGTCCCGCGTCAGCTATAACACTCGAATATACATGTCCAATATGCGGGGCAGCATTTGCATAATAAATCGGCGTCGTAATAAAAGACTTCTGCCTTGCATGAAGCAGTAACTTTGATCGTACAACTATATTACGAAGCATCTTAAAAAATAGATTATAAAAACAGTAAAGTCAAAAAAATATATTAACGATAACAAACGTCTTTTGATTACACAACTACGTAGACACAACATTGCATTAAATGTACTTTATGTTTATTTGACCCAACTTTTTTGTAACATTAAATATGAATTACTAAACATAACAACAATCTACTCTCTACTAGAGTCTACTATTTTGTGGGCTTTATTTTTTAATAAAGCTTCTTCTAGCAAATAATGTTTGATATCCATTTCAAGTTGCTTAAACTTGGCCTCTGGATCATCGTCTTGCTGGCATGCTTTGGGTTTGGTGGCTGTTATTAACATCAACTCACGATTGTTGTTGCCTACTTTTTGATACTCGACTTTGATGTTTGTTAGGCCACAAGGTTCAAGATATTCCAGATATCTCATTACATCGTAATCTTTTTCTTTCAAAATCCCCCATTCTTCCCATTTCTTCAATCTATTCAAATCTAGTGTACAAACTAATTTACCTCCCGGCTTCAATATCCTCCAAACTTCTCTCTCAATCTTTGGAATAAGTGCATCTGATAAGTAATAGAACAAATCAATGTGATAAATCCCTTCAAAGAAGTTATTTGGAAAAGGAAGGTAGGCCAATTGGCTTGAATGCTCAATGACTATTTGACCGTCCTCCGATTCAATAGCAAATTTATGATATGCTTTGTCAACCGCATATTGTGAGGCCTCTATTCCAAATAATCGAGCATCTACTGAGTTTTCGAGAATACGGTTGTGAAATTTTGATAAGGCATCTCCGTTTCCAAAACCAATTTCTAGGTAGTTGTGGTTGTTTTGGGGAGTAAATTGCTTGAGCGCAAGATCATGCAGATCTTGACTTCCTCTAGCAACATACTTTGTGATTAGATTTCCGGAAAATGACTTTATTGGAGACGCTAACTAAAGAATACGATTAATTTAGGTTAATAAATAGGTAATAAAGACAAATAAAATATAAACTCACCTGCAGAGCAATATCATTTATATGGGCAGAAAAGACATTTTTAACAATCTTTCTCATCATACATTACCTAACAAAGGACACCTTATTCCAATCTTTCAAAATTTGTCTGTTCAAGATGTGTCAAAAACTTGTCCTCGCTGGAATTTGAAATTATGTGTGAAAAGAGATTGCATAAAATAATAGCTTGTTTCATATCACAAATGTCGCTTTCATATTGACAAAAACTTTCCTTGATCAATGAAGCAAATAAACTTATTAAAGAAAGCGAAAATCAACTCTTCAAATAAATTCTTGTGATGAACGAAAATATATCCACTTCAAATTTACATCAATCCAATTAAATTTAATAAATGATAAAGATAAGTATTTTTATATTAAAAGATAAGTTACATAATTTTTCTCAGCAGGACCACTTAGTAAATTACACAACTTAGATCGAAAAGATTGGCTTACCATTGTATATTATTTACTATCATTTGAACATTACAACATTAAGTGCAGATATACCTTTAAGCTGTGGTAGGTTGTTTTGTCGTTCTCTAAACTGAGAAGACAAAACAAAATATTCGAAAGGAGTGATTAGGACAATTTTTGTAAACCTACAAGTAAATTAAGTTTATTAGAAGTAGTCGTCACACTTTGCTTACTGTTGTTAGATAATTACAAAATTGCTGACACTCTTCTGTCTTTTTGTTTTGAGTGAATAAAAGATACTATACAGAAGTGATATTAAATTTGCTAATTTATTCATTATATTATGCCAAGAAACCTCTCACCTTCTAATGTGGACCGGGACAATGACCTAACAATAGTAACATTCGAAAGTGAACCTTACAGCAGAAGTGCCCACGTCTCACCTACTCAACATTCATTTCCTCATCATTCACCTACTCAACATTCATTTGCCCATGTTTCACCAAATCAACCATCATTTGCTCATATTTCGCCTACTAAATATTCATTTACAAGATCACGATCTGTCATTATCGAGGAATCCGATATAGTTAGTCATCCGTCTCGAAGTGGACCTGTCAGTCCAAAGAAAATTGAACGCAGTAACACAACGTCGATATTAAAAACTACTGATATTCATGTGAGAAGAGCTATTAACGATAATACGCTGCCAAAACCTAGTACTCCCGAGCCTGACCCAAATATTGATGAAGAACAAAATGAGGAAGAAGAAGTTGAGAAAATAACCTTAACAGAACGATTTAAAAATGTATTAAAGTAAGTACTAAAACTTTTGTTAACTACATATTAATTTCAGCAAAATCAACTGTCTTTATCTGATAATTGCCATCATTATCATTCTACTAATCCTCTTAGCTATTGGACTAGCAATCGGTCTAGGCATCACCAAAAACAATCAAGAACCTTTCTGCACCTCCGAAACGTGCCTCGAAACGTGTAGGTTTATACCGTATTTTAAATGAGCGACAATCAGCACTCCACTTCATCAGCTTTTAAACTAATTTTTGTTAATCTTAAACTTCGTTTTGTTTGTTTTCGTATTAGTGGAGGTAGTCGGTATCATTTAAAGACTTTGATTTTATCGAAGGCTTAATTCAACCGTATAGTAGCCATTTAATTAATTGGCATTCTTTTAGCTAGCAGATTTGGAGATTATATCGACACGAAGCAGCCTGTTTGTGATAATATTTACAAATTCGCTTGTGGTAATGTTAGACAGTTGTCATGGGAAGATCAAACTTCCCGCTATGCCAGAAGTTGGCTATATAAACCCGAATATTTCCTAGAAGCTGGCAATAAAATGCAAAACCAACTTGTTCTTTTGTTGAATAGGACTAGCGAACCGGATCTTATAAATACAGATTTAGCTTTAAGGGTTACTAAGACTATATTTGATGCTTGCATGAATGTGGAATTGAGGATGCAACAAGGGTTGAGACCATTAACGAGTGTCATGGAAGCATTGCCTTGTTCTCCTGTTTCGCCGCTTTGTAAGACATTCAATAGTAGTACTTTTGAGTTGGAAAGATCTATCGGGAGATTTGGCTTTTATGCGGGGGAATATAATATTATCAATTATGATAAGGATGCAGATCCAGACAGGAAATATACAGTTGTACTGGCTTTTTCTCCACCTTCCTTCGACAACTTTTTAGGCCCGTTAAAAAGGGAATTAGAAGAAACTCCATTCAACAATACTGACTATCGCCTAAACGTCCTAATCTACGGCATCAAACAAATCTTTACTCGTAACATCATCAACATCCTGCAAACAACCAAATACAACGAATCCCAAATCGAAGAAGTCGCTAAATTCGTCATCGAACTAGATACACTAACCAAAACAACTGAAAAGATGAGTCAGTCATTCACTATGACTACGATAGAAAACTTAAATGATATGTTGGGAGATAACTTTGATATCTACGCATTACTTAATGCTGACGTCAGTGATACAAATCAGTGGAATGTGACATCGACTGTTATGGTTAATAATATCCAGTACTTTCAATATGTGGGTGCTTTTCTAAGGTCTAAAAGAGCTTCGATAATTGCTGATTATCTGACTTTGATTACAACGACCAATTTAGCCAGATATTCAAGTCAAGCTCAGTTAGGTGATAATAATTGGAGAAAATGTATTGATGACTTAATTGGACTTGAGGCGACTGTTAAAGTGTATGCGGATAATTTTGGGGCTTCTAGATCAGTTCAGAATGATTATCTTTATATACTTAACGATTTGAGAGATTTTTACAGTAGTTCGCATTCTTACTTACCACAAGAGCAAACTCAAAAGATAAGAAATATTGAGATAAAGGTTGGTGTTCCGAAACACTTGCAAAATCAGTCAACCATTGAAACAATTTATTCAACAGTGCATTTAAATTCGTCAAATTACTTTGCCACTATTGTCCGGACTTTAAAAGCTCAAAGAGATTATCGCCTTCGAAACATAGGTGGCCAATTAGATGGAAATGACAACGTCCATTGGAAACCACTTCTTCCCGAAATAACTTACGATGAACACGAAAATGTGATGTTTATTCCAATAAGTCTTCTTCAATTGCCACCTCTGAATATGGAACCAAATAGCCATCCCAAATGGATGACTTACTCAAGTCTGGGTTTCTTATTCTACCAAAAACTCAGTCAAATCGTATGGAACAACGACAGATCAATTGCATATAAAAACAGATTTTTGAATTGCTTCGACAAAACACATTTTGCAGGAGCCGCCACTTATGAAGTTGCAAATCAAGTTTTATATAATACTGATGCACTTGATACTCTGCTTAATAAAATTCAAGATGATGGGCAACATCCAGATAGTAAAGTTTCTGTCTCGAATACAATTCCTAATTTTTTGGATTATAATATTTACCAATTAGCAGTTATACAGGCTTCGAGTTTCATGTGCTATAAAGATGATCCGACCAATACAGTTCAAATTAGAATTCATGAGCGTAGTCTTACCTATTCGTTAATGGAAATTTCGGGCTTTGCCGCTGCTTTTAATTGTACAAGCCAAACGTACTATTTCAATAGATGTATTGAACGGCTTCGGATATCAAAGTGATCAAAATATTATTTACCGAATTTAATATACTAAATATTATTATTATCAACTTCTTTTCCAAATATCATTAACTTCAACTACTTTTTTAAACACCATCAATATCAACTTCTCTTCTAAAAACCAAAGATCTACCATCAAACACAATAATTTATAATTTATTATGGATCAGAAACTACCATTTAAAATATACAAAACCATTTTTGGTGCTTTTTGGGAATGGCTAAAAATAGATACTAACACTTACACATCTAAACTAAAATCATAATATTCGTTAAATGCGATTACAATACAAATATTATTCAGTTACATTTTAAAAGTTATAAACTGGTTTCGATTTTGTTTGTATCAAACGGTTATATTATTGATACCAAAACGAGTGCCTTCTTCTGGAACCTTTTGGTTGAAACGACGATTAAATATAGTAAACACATCCCAATACATAATCATCAAACTGTGAAATCAAAATGAATAACCTTCTAAAGTTAAGGATGATAACTATTTTTAATGAACAAAAATGTTATTTATATCAGCAAGAGTCATTTACATGTTGATTACACCATGTAACTTTAAAAAGTCATTTTATTGCTGCTCCAACTGTACATGATCTCTAACTTTTATTAATACCAAACAAGTATTGTATCTATATACTTGATATTATTAACCCACACAAGATTAATTACCTTTAAAAATTAAACACTACTCTTTCTTGTCAACGAAATGTGATCGTATTCTTTGAAGATATTTAAAAATAATAAATGGAAGATTCAAAAAGGTGGTAGTATTACTTCACTACAATTTACCAATTGACAAGGAGATAATGTCATGATTGTGTGAACCTTGTGTACTGCTTTGTCAAAATGTGTGCGAAAGTTTATTTAAATAAGGGTGTAATATTTGGAGTACCTACACAAAAATAATACATAACAATTAATAATAGGTAGATATGATACTTGTTTGTTTTGTTTGGTCTAGACGGTGTTTGGATTGTTTTGTTAAAACAGAGAAATCATTCAAATACTGCAAAATGTATCATCCAAACTATTTATGTGTCGACGAAGCCTCCGGGTTGTGATAGTTTATCTCGCACCAAATAACATTTATTAGTTCATGCTAGCTTTTAGGTGTATTTATGTGTATAGAGTCGGTACTTATTTGAATATATAGTGGATCAAATTAAAAAATTAAAATATTCTCAAATTCTGATTAACAAACTGGAAGTGACATCATTTATCAATAAGATATCAAATTTTATTTGAATAAACGCAAAATTTGGTACATGTATTTATTTGTAGCCATCTATAGATGTCGCGTCGTATCAACAACTAATACCTATAGTTTTGACTGAATGGTTCTGAACTTGAGGTTGATGTATACAAACAAAAATAAATATTTTACAACAATTATAACAATTTATGCCTAATAACACGGATCGCATCACCTGACGATGGAGAACAAGTTTAGTCTATTTTGAGATCAAATTAAAATCAAATCAAGACTATTTGGGATATTGAAACACAAAGATTGGGTAGGTTCATTTGATTGCACCTATTTTGTAAATAACACTTTTGTACACATTCTAATTTTATGTTCATTCTTTGTGCCTCTTTGTTTGTCTTCTACTTCTGCTAAATTCACAGGATTTTAAATAAAAGAAACAAGATCACAGCAAAGGACGCATCATTTTTGTGTCATTTTGAAATTCAATTTAAAACATTATGTACTTCATTGTGCATATTTATAATGATATCATTTGCCTTTTTATTGCTACTACAAAAACATAAACAATACAAATATTTACCAACACAATACCTTGCACTCCTAATCACTTTTGACAAACCTTGTAATTTCGGTCCATGCATTATCTACCTAAAATGAAGTTATTTCATCACATTTTAACCAAATAACCGATCAGTAAATTTCCGGGACATCGTTGTCTTTAAACTTTTGTCAACGCTACCATTAATATTATCAGCGCAATAACATTTTATAACTTCTCTCCAACTAAAACGATCAACACCATTTTTGCTTATCTTAACTACAATTCACAATTTATTATCTTCTTCAATTTTGAAAAGGATCCCATTGATCAGTCCCTTATATAAGAATTTGTCATCTTGCACTTTCCCCACACCTAACAATATTAATCTATGGGTGTACTCAATTTAGTACTAAACACCACTCCCCATCAAACTAGCATCCATCTTGATCACCTCTTTTAGTAACAAAGAAAATAGACTTTAGTTTTAAGCTAACAACTAAAATTAGCATTTGATTTTTGATGACATATCCTTACAAGTTGGGACTTTTTCGTTGAAAGATATCTAAATGGCAACATAGGTTTTTATCTATAGGGTCAGCCTTTTCTAGTTTCTATATAAAAAAGAGGTACACCAGCCTATTGATAACAATAATCACTAATAAAAACATACTTTGTTGCATAAATTCCTAGACAGCCTCAATATTTTTTAAGCTTATCTTTTACTTCCTCCTGCCTTGCCTTCAACTAACTTCTCTTGATTAAATTAACAAAAAAGTTAAACGTGACAAATTAGCTTGTTTGTTACCTCTTATTACACTCAAAACTACCTTCGTTTCCAAGGAACCTTAAGTTCAATTAATCATCAGGCCTATGAATGGACCCCAAAAAATATCAACTTATCAAATGTTTATCTTCTTCCAAATAATGTCTTTTAAAAATGATCAAAAAGTACTTCATCATTTAATATTATTCTACATATTTGAATAGCCTCGTGATCAACCAGGGAATACTATAAATTTCAGTACCAAGTTGTTTGTTCAGTACTTGTTCTTTCTAATAGGCTGATTACATTTATGGTAGTAAATATGTTTGTTTGATCTCATCAGCTCAACCGATTTTGTTATTATGACCGGTCATCATGTATAAATTTATTTTTAGTTGACGCAGACTACCAAAATAGATTTATAAAGAATGATGCAGGGCCGGTTTGGTTATATTTAGCTTGGCGGTTGTTAGTAAGTAGTTTTTATAGGGAATGAAGGAGATCTTTATTAATTAGAACAATTTCGTCATATTTCATGTGGGCAAACCTTTTTTAGGCAAATGTGTTTAGTTAGAACTTAGCCGTTGATTTCACCATTTTTGCGTTGGCAAACCTTTTCAGAGAAATAGAATTTAGCGGATGTAAAACTAAGAAATGGGTATAACTTGTGTCAGTAGCATTCAAATCATTTAGTATAACTGATTATAAGTGCGAAATTAGCTGGTATAACGTTATGTGAGAAGTGTTAAATCACTTAGCTTATGATTCATAAGAAGCGTTGATGAATAAGCGTAAGCACATACGTGTAATTCAGTACAAACCATAGATTAAGAAATTATTGAAAAAACAATTAATTTGGTCACGTTTGCCATTAACATTGATTCCCTTAACCATCCTTATCTCGGGTAATTATTAATTCGCGCACAAAAATCAAAGATATCAGTAGATTCTTCCGGTGCTTCGTTAGTGATCATACCTCCACCAGTTCACAAAATCAACTGTCCAACTTTTTTTGTCTTAACATCATGTGGATATGTATGTACGTGTTTAAAGAGACAAATTAAAATGTGTTGGATGCTCCAGCAGCTACAAACTTGTAAAACATTATCCAACCCCCAACCACACGTCTTTCCCTGTACCCAAATTGTAGTTGTGATTTATAAAGATTCATATAAAAGGGGTATCATTATTTAGGTAGTTACTTCTATTTAACATCAAACACTACATTGTATTTTTGCCACCTCTCTTTCTTAAACAGTATTTTAAAAGGCATTTTAAACAGCCTTCTTTCACTGATATCATATCTCTAATTTATGATTTATTTTGAAGAATACATATGTCATCATCCCATCTACACCCAAAACGAGAGAAGGTTGGTGCACACCACATTTGTTAGGTGATGGTGGGCGTGAATTTTGTTGTCTTTGATTTTATATATAAATATACCATACAAAGTCTATATTTTTAAACACTAATTACCTAATTCGGCGATTGTTCTTCTGACACCAACATATGATACAGATATGTGATGTCTATGCTCTTTTTTACATTAATTATGTGTATGATAATAACTTATTTACTTATAGAAATTAGTTTACTACTACCTTATTATTAATACTATGCTTAATGAACGTTCATCTCCTGGCTCCAATGCCACCACTACATCCAGACGTACATCAGTTTGTTCGTCCATTTCCGAAAGACCTGACTCATGCGCTGCTTCAACTTCCGGTGACTCTAACAGTTCGTCTAAAAAACGAGGATCAGGCAACAAAATCTGTAAGGTGTGCGGCGACGTCAGTTACAGTTTCAACTTCAATCTAATAAGCTGCGAGTCATGCAAGGCTTTCTTCCGGAGAAATGCCTTTAAAAAAGTAAGTATTGGTTGTTCTTCAAAGATTGTGATTTATTTAAACTATATTGTGACAATATTTCATCATCATTGTACAATGTTTGTTCCTCTGCCGCTCCTAATCCCCCCGTAGTATTATATAACAAATCGCACCAAAAAGAACCCAAAAACTTTTATATTCTCACAATGAGAGAACATTTAGTAACCCATACAACACAAAATCGTATCTTTTCAATCACATATTGTAATATTTAACTGAAAAGAAATGTGTGTTTGCAACTAGTTTGTGTTGCTTGATGAAGAGAGTATTAAAAGAAAGTCTCTTTTTGTTAGGGTGATAATCGTGTAACAATAATAAGTAGTATGTACCTGATGAGAGATAGAAGCGATTTACTCGCTAAACGCGATTTGATGAGTAATAGGGAAAATTTGTATGGCTGAGTTGATATGTGAATAATCATTTTTATATTTATAGAATTTACGTTGCCCTTTTTCCGGAAATTGCGAAATAAACTTGATTTCAAGGAGGTTGGTTGACCTTTACTAGTCTTAACTAATATTAATTTTTTTAATTTTAGGTAAGTAGAGAACAATCAAAAAGATTTATAAAAAACAAAAGCTGATCAATATCAAAAACGTTTATTAAAAGGAGACAAAATAGTTTAAATTAGACAGAATATTATTTAGAAGTATCTTTTAAAGAAAAATAGATTTTGTCTATGACCATTTCAGAGATTCTTCTAATAGTTTCTGGGTGTTTCATAATCATGACATCATTCGATTGTTCCGATACGCCGATGTTTGTCAGTACATTTTGTAGGTACAATGTGATTGCGTATTCAAACGCAGGGCTTCATTTGCAGCAACCTCATCACAATAGTAGGCTACAAGTTGTCTCTTATTGTCTAAAATCGCCATAATTCTTGTTTCTTTGTCATTCAAGGGGATGAATCTCCCAAAGTAAAGTTCTGTTGTTGGAGTGTGAGGAAGAAGTCTAGTTTTAACGTTGTTAGATACTCCATCATAAAAGATTCCATCCTTGAAAGCATTAAAAGACCCCGACTTAACATGAAAATGCATGATAATCCATTGCATACTTATCTTCATAACTCTTAAACGGCTCAACTGCATTTTCCCTCAAGTCATTTTTAAAATCTTCCACTACCAGCATATACTCTACTTGTAGAGTAATTTCAGTCTCGTCCACCTTCATTGGCTCCTCATTGAACGGAAAATTAGTATTTTCATTCGTAGAGACTCTTTTAAACAATTGACTTAGTATTTCTACCACTGCAAGTTGGATTATTGCGATTGATCCTTCTGCATTGACTTCTTCTCTTATTGAGGCATTTCTTGTTAATGGAGCACTTACATCGAGATTGCTGATTTCGCTAAGCCTGCCTTGGCTTCCGCTATTAACTGATGGACGTTTCACTATCAACTTATTTGAGATATAAAATGCCTTTATAAGTGAAGCAAACTTTAATGTCAAACAAACAACTTTACCAGTGATTGTCTTTCTAAAACATGATTAGATTCAAATTTTATATTATTAGTTATGCTTTGTTAATATTAATCAACGATTTGTTTAGGTTCTGTCAAAAGTGCAGATTGGATAAATGCATTTCACTGGGCATGAAAAAAGAGTTGATTTTGAGTGAAGAAGAGCGTGAAAGAAAAAACAAAATGGTTCGTGACAAACGTATCAGAATCAAGAAAGAAAGGGAATTAGTTGAGCGTAAAAAACTTGAACGAGCCCTTACCCGAACTGAAAATGAACCTGAACCTAAAGAAGAAAAACCTCTGTGCGAAGCAAAGCTCTTTCCAGTTAATAAAAGTGAATGTTGCTGTAAATGCCAGTGCGGTAAATACTCCCAAGACAGATCATTAGAGGAAATCTTCTCATCCATATTAGGTTACCCCAATTTAAATACTTCACCCCACCAGCAACAAACATCTCCTCAGCAAATAAACTTGGAGGCAAATATTTTGACGTCAGCAACAACAAATATTCCCACTATTCCACCACTGCCCTCTAATTTTGGTAATTCTCATTTGCTCAATGAAAAGATAAGTCCGATGCAGCAATCATTGCCTACTAGTATACCTACCAGTATGCCTTTGTCCGCACAGATGGCTATTCAGAATGCATTGGCAAATTTCAATTTCCAACAAAACCAATATCAGAATAATAATTTAATCATGAATAATAATATGTTCGATTCTTTGATGGCTAATGGTTTAATCAAGCCACTGTATTTGAACAACACCGTCTTTGGAACAACTCAAAATCAAATTCAGCCAATGGATATCATGTACTAATCCCAAAAATGACAAAAACCCAATTTAATATCCAAAAAAGTCTCTCCTTAAACATGATCTTGCAAGCTCAATTAATCGGTTCCATCATCTCTTCTCTGCGACACAAACACAAATATTATTATTATTCCCATCTACTTAATCAAAATAAAAGAAATTCTATTAATACCATATATAGTATCAAACTACTTAAAAACCATTTTTGTACATAAATAAAATAAATAATATTTACACTTTATATAATTTGCTTGAGTATGGCTTGATAAATCAATGTACAATCACAGTTTATCTCAAGGTGTATGGTGATTTTTGTTACAGGAAAGAAAATGGGTGTTTGATATGATCTGATGAAATATTTTATTTGGGCATTTAAAGTAAAAGTCAAAAGATCAGGAGATTAAAGTAGAAGGCAATATTATTATATTATTATGTAAAGATATGTTGTGTGGTTTGGTTGGGATATATAAAACGTTTGATAACTATTTGTTTCGTTATTGTATTAATTGTGAGCACCGTCCACTCAAACATCTCCTTGCTTTAAAGTTTGTATTATCTTTAACCAAATTAAATTGCAACTTTTTTGAAGGTATCATTAAACGTGATTTTATTAACAGAAATATGTATTAATATTTCCTTATCACTTTCAATCAAATAAAAACCAAGTACATTAAGGTACAACAAAGACTAGAAAAGTGCATTTATGCTAATGTTATTTATTGACAATAATAAAAAGATGAATATTGGTAGTTAACAAACAACGTTTCATAGATCATAATCAAAATATTTGGGAACATTGGTGGAGTTGGTTGATAATGATGATGTGTGGTAGAATAATATTTTTCAAAGTTGTTTACTGATTCCTTATTATCTGGAAATTGGATTATGGATGATTGAAGTAGTAAGCAGAATGATTGCATACATGAAAACAGTTCATTTTTTTATAAAATGAGTAATCATTCCAAACTGTCTTAAAGTTATTAATCTGTAATTTCGCTAGTAAACTAAATAGCAAAACTGTGCATCACCAAGATTAAGTAAGCAAGAATAGGTTGTTCAACATCTACTTAATAAACTTAACATGTCAAAATTTAGATACTAATTTAGTCTAAATATCATTTACTTGATAGATAATGCCGCATATAATAGTTTCAGTTTCACAAAACACTGCAAAGTTGTAGCCATCATCCCAAAATTCAAAAGGATAAATTTATTACGGAAAGTTGAAAAATATTTATTCTTTTTTAAAATATTTGTTGTTTAATATACATATAATTTGATTATTTATTATTGTCGCCTTGAAACAACCTGCAGACGATCAACATTAATTTGTGCCGGATGTGGTTGAATAGTTTGAATATTATTACGATTTTGAACAGTATCTAAGTTAATTGTAATTAAGCGGTTATTTGCAATTGATATTAGACGATCTGTTTTGATTTTTAAGAACGACAAGCCCATTGACATAATTAAGATTATTATTATTAAACCACCGCAACATGAAGCTAAAATGATCATCAAGGAAGTTGGATCTTGAGCAACTATTAGTTCAATAATATCAGTTGCATTAATCGGAATTACCGGTAGTAAAGCATCTGACAAATCTCTAATATCAACTTCTCCGTATTGACTTTCCTCCGAAATAATAAGTCCAATTTCCTCTGCCGACAAAATCTTCCCAATTGTTGAAGTTTCGCCATCAAATGGAACTGTAATAGTAAAGGTAAAGACAATCCCCAGTCCAATTTGACAACTCTTAATTCTATAAAAAGATATACCTAAACTTGAGGCCAGTGAATTTCTCCATTTAATTGCCATTGCCGTTGCATTATCACCTACAACTTCTCTTAAACTCTTATCCATATATAAAGACATTCTTCTTGCATTTTTATCACCAGCCAATGATCGTTCAATAGGATTTATTGAAACATCTCCTACTTTTGTTTTACCAGATACGACTACCCCAATTGGAGATTTAATTGCTCTAACAATACCTTGAATATTCTGAAAATGTAGACAAATTGAGTTCGTTTTGTGCAAAAATGTTTAAATAAAATGACGATGTTTCTCAACAAAAAATACTTACAAAAGAATTGGTTGGTTCGTGTGCTTTCAATGAAGGTCTTAAAGTCAAAGAAATAGTCGTATTATTTCCACTTTGGCTATCACATTTTTCCTGCACAAAATGCGAAGGAGGTATTCCGGTGGCATCACACAGTGTGTTGATGAAGTGTCTCAAATTAATAGAGGAACATTTGATCGTTGTTTGATTTGCCTAAATGTATCAAAATATTAGTGCATTCAAACATTATATCCAAACTAAATTGTCCAAACATCAACAAACCAAAAAGATCAAACTTTTAATTCTTTTGTATACATTTTACAACAATTGGTTGCATTTATTAAAAGTTCCTTCTATATACTCTACTGACATATAAACAACTTTTAAAAGTGATATAAATACTACTTTATCAACTCTATTAATCTGTTGTCACACTATACTATATTATACTTACCACTCCAAAGATCAGTCTAATTTCTAGATACGAGGGGTATATTGTGGACGGTGTAGGGGGTGAAGTACTAAAAGCTCCGATTATTCCATTTCCTACACAGGAACAAGACAATCTAGCTTCGCTGGAATTTAATATCAATGAGGGATAGTCTTCGTTAGCACATAGTGATGAATCACCCCAGTAAACGTTGTTTTTGAAGAGTAAGCATTGATAATAATTTGAGGGAAGATATGCGAATATTGGGATTGATATATTCCACTGAAGAGAAGATGACTCGAGAAAAGTTCCCGTCAATGAATCGGCAAAATACACATGTCTTAATTCAGAAACCAGTGAATTAAAGGAAGGGGCATTTGGTGGTGTTGAGAATAACTTCTTTTGCAAGTAAATATTAACAGAAAATGATGCTTGATCTATAGAAGTGGTGGCTAGACAAACTTCACTACACATTAGATTAGACATACTTCCACAAAGATAAGAAGAATAGATTTGAGTGAATTTTGTGCGTAATTTCAACAGTTTAAGGTTTGTGCCAGCTAGTGTTAAACCCTTGTCGGTTTCGTTTTGATTGGTTGTAGGTGTTATGACTTGTGTCTGTAAGAATGTATAGACAGTACCGGTAGCTCTCTTAATTTTAGAAACATCGGAGTGTGCGCAAAATACACCTGTAATATCAATAATATTTTGCAAATAAACTTCTGCAACATCTTGATTCTTGCTGATCAAAATGTCATAAGCAACCAACAATGTATTAGCAGATGCTTCACTTAGATCAGACGTCTTGTCAACTATACTCGCCGTTGCCCTCTTTTCTCTAACTGTTGTTGCTGGAACTAAGCTTAGTGGATTTGCATTGGCATAGGAATGTTTATTCCTAATCAAAGTCAAAACATTCATACAGCTAATCATGATATTCGGAGACGCAAATGGTAAAAATTCAACGATCATATCTAAACTTGCCATCAATTCTTCTTCATCATTTGCGGTTGTTAGAGATGAAATGGTGGAGTTGAGTACAAAGTCCACTAGATTGGAGTCTAATGTTTGGTTGCACAATTCAGATTTGATTACTTTTAATTTTTGCAGTGCTGAAAACGGCATCCCATTGGCAACATCTTTTTGAAGGGATTCGGTTGCCCGCGTCAAAGCTTTCTTCTTGTCAAGTGGTTCTTTGACAGTAAAGATTCCACTCTCTCCTTTAGTACAAGCCTGGTCAAAGAACAACATTAATTTAAAATTATTACATTTGAATTACCTCAAATCTATCACAAACCATAACCAATATCTGATACGACTTCTTATCATTACACCCATTAACCTCCCCTTCCTCGACAGTCGAAGCCAGCAGCCAACTATATTGATCTCCCGATTCTTTCCTCCCATACTCTTCAAAACTGTAATTTCCCGTAAAATAAGTTCTCACTCCAAATCGAAAAGAAAAAGGTTTATCTTCATCTAGGTCGTTCCAATCATCTCCTACCTGACCGATAATTGGTGTTTCTAAGGCGATGATTTCACCGTCCGGTTTCTTTATGAAGGTGCCCGGAGTAGGACCTTCGTTGATATCAAATGACTTTAGGGCATAACCGATTCCATTTTTATTGACTGCCGTTATTTTTATCGCAAATGATAGATACGGTGAGATTGTTAATTTGGGGGTGATTTTGGTTGTACTGTTAAGAGACATGATTTCGCTCAGGGGGGGTAGAGTAAAGGAAATTGCCATTGGAGAGTTTGGAGTGTAGGATTCATTTGAAATTGTGAGGGAGGCATATGAGTAATAATAAGATAAGTCTAATTCAGTTGATTTGTTCCCATTTATTTCCACTAGGTACCAATTCACATCCACATCACCTAAAGTATTGTATATAAGTGAATGATAGCAACATTTGTGTAATTTACCTTCTGAACTTTGTATATATCCAGTGAATTTCTCACTGTCATCCACATTTATTAGAGCTGTGCTAAGGGAATCTATAGACACGACAGGAATTTGATTCGGGTTTACAAATAAAAGGACGTTCAATGTTTCAAATTGATCTTTTGCTAAGGAAGTAACATTATCAGTAAAAATGAACCTAGGAAGTAGTTTTAATCAACAGGGACTATATTATATTGTTACTTACGTCTTTGATTCAGTTAATACATGAGAAGGTATATCCAGCAAACTGGAAGACCAATCTATGCCCCATTCTAGGCCAATGTTACAGGTTTTATTGGAAGTTGTATTGAAGCATGTCCATGAATGTAAAACTTGACCATGGGTGAAATTAGGATCAAAGGATCTGGTTGCATCAAAAGTTATGGGTTGAGTTGTAGAGACTGTTTTGCTGGTGGAGTCTACTACGGCAACTAGCGGGGATTGGAGGTATTTGAATGTAATTTCACTTTGTTGCGTCAAATCTTTCAATGAACTGAGATCAGAGTCATTATAATAGTTGACTACCAATTTGAGCATTACAACTTCATTTGGAGTGTAAGTAAAAGCTCCAATTCGGTACTCGGCACCATGTGAAATGTAATAATTTGTGTTATTTACTATCCATGAATAAGTTACATTTAAAGCAGATAATGGAATATTGGTTGCGCATTCTTCGAGTACTATTTTAGGTTGTAGGATTATTTTTATATTTGGGAGTGGTGTTAAAGGAACTCCGGTGATTGAAATTTGTAATATAGAGGATGCATTTGATGAAGATATTGTAAAGGAATTTGTTAGGACGCATTTTGAAATGTAATTGCATGCTCTTAATATAAAAGTGTGATTTTTGGATAACGGTAAAGATTGGAGAACAGCATTTGTAATTAGAAAGTCCCTATTTGTTTGACCTGGAATATTTGAGAGTAAAGCAGCTGAACTATTGGCATTCATTTGGATATCAATCCATTGATAAGTGAGATCTCTATTTCCATTCCCACTCATTTCTTTGACTGAAACCAAAATGGTGTTATTGCAGGAGAACGTAGTTGATGGTACATCTAAGATTACTTTTGGTGTTACTGCATTGTCTGGAAAAGCTAATGGTACCACTTCAGTCCCATTCATATTAATAAAATCTAAGTCAAAAGTAATCATATTTCCTGGTACCGCAGTTGCATTTTGACCAAAGTAAATATAAACTACACTCTCACTTTGCAAGCATTTGGGATTAATTCCAAATATGTTACTATTTTGATTAATAACACTGGCGCAATTAATGAAAGTCGTTATTAAGGTACTTGAATTTGCTTTTTGACGCAATTTCATTTTTAAACTTAACAAGTCATCTGAGAAAATAGCATTCTCAATATAAATGATCTTTTGATCTTCTACGACGTTTGAAATAGTTGTTGTTGAAATTGCGGTGGTTGTTGCTTCCATAATGGCAACATAATCACCCTTAATAGTTACATTGACTGCCTTTTGGTACTTCAAAGTCGCATTAACTAATTTTGGAGCCCTGACGACGTTGATACTGTATTGACCTGATTCTGAAACAGACCCCATGTCACACGATACCATAGTCGATGTTTCCATGTAGGCCATGATTTTGAGAGATGCATTTTGACTTTTAACTATACAATATGATTGTTTTGGTATGGAAGTAAGTAACATTTCAGTAAAGATGATTGTTACTATTTTATTCGGCAAACTTGAGGAGAAAGTATAAGATGTTTTGGTTAGCAAGTTTACTTGTTTTTGGTAGGAGATAATTGGAAAGGAAGAGTTTAAGAGGATTGAAAGAGGAGATGTGTAGCAGGTCAGATAATACATTGAAGCAGGTTTAGTGTTTGTCAAGTTAATTGTTAGGATTGAATTAATTGCTTCTATATTCGATGGAACGTATTGATAATTACTGTTTACTAAACAGCATGTTATCTTAGTATCGTTTTTGACAGTTGAATTGAATGAAGTTGTGAAATTGTTGTCTTCTACATCCATTATTAAGTCATTTCCATTAATAGTCATAATCATGTTGTCGTTTTTACTTATTTTTGAAAGGAATAATTGGTCTGAACATATTTCACAAAAATTTGGGCCATATGATAGAAATAATTGAGGGACGGGGCATTTTTGTTCAACCAAATAAGTATTTTTGACGAGTAATATGACAAATAATAGCGTTTGGTACATTTTTAAAAAGTGAGTAAAATATTGGGCAAAGGAATGGAATTAATTAAAGTCAATACTTAGTGCCTATTAGGCAATATATTTTATCCATTATGTTGCCAGTGACAACGAGGTAAATAAGTGTTTGAAGTGCACATACGTAAGGTTTCTATTTATTCAAATTAAATTCCAATCCATATTTATATTTACAATGCCATTTCTTTCCTTCATCATTCTTATTAACATAAGACTGATTTAAACGCATTTATAATGTTTCAAATTTGACACCAAAGTACCTTCAATCATTTAATTTCGTCATATCACTTCCGCAATTCTTTTAAAACGTGTGTGCAACAAGTCATGTGGCGATTATCTTTTGTCAGCATATAAGAGGCGTGAAATGGCTGAACATGATGCAATTTTATATTGTAAAGGTTCATTGACATAATTAATAAAATATCCAACGTGTTTTGGTTAACGATATTTAGTTGTTTGGTCTCAAAAAGTAATTAATTATTGCGAAACATTTAATCATTTATATGGTATTACAGAAAGATGCATAAAAAATACATAGTAACAATTATGTAGAGATTATAGTTGTAATGATTAAGGAAAGATATGAAATATGAGTTAATTAAAAGTCATTATTTTGAAGGCAATTATTGTAGTATCCTTGTTTGAAATCAGAGCGAAGACTGTCCCAATCAGCATCAGCAGGACTAGCATTTCGTTTGTGGTTAAGTTTCATCAAAACTTTATCCAATTTTTTTAGTTGGGCCATCTCATCCTCATCAAAAACCAAAAGACGCCTTGATTTCTCTAAGAAAAAGACAAACGGCTTTTCATCGACAAAAGGTGCTATAATAAGCCGAGATTGGCCAGATTGCCTCCAAGCCAAGAGTAACGTCAAAAAGCAAGTACCGAAAAAGTACATCCATGCGAATCCAGCAACCGAGTACTTGTCAGAGAATGAACAAAATCCAGGAAATGGTATTAAATAAAAGATATAAGGGCATATATTTCTAGCTTCAGAACATAACCGCCCATGGTGATCGTATCTACATAGACAATCTTGCCTTTCTATTGCTGTGCCTTCGTGAATTAATTGAACTTCTCCGTCTGAGCAGCGCGTTTTGGCATTTTCGATGCTCATAGCTGAAATAGTTAATCAAATCAGGAGAAATATTAAATACCTTCAAAAGTGAATATTATATCAGGACAAAAAGTTTCGTTAATGAAAAGCTTCCCGACATAGATTTTATCAACATGATTAGGAAACCAAACCACTAAATTCTTAGAATCAACCACAAAGAAATTTGATTTTCTGTCATCAGTAAGGTTAAGATTAACTATTTGTCCATTCTTAAATAAAACATCCCATCTTAATTCACGAGTGTTAGAGGATATTGTGTGGAGTGGAACTTTTTTTGGTGCTCCTTTAAAAAAATTAATTGTCGTTTGTTGAGATCTAGTGCATCTAATAGTTTGATTTGCTTGCAGGAATACAAAGAAGGAAGTGTATAAAATGAGTATGATTTTCATCAAAATATAATTCCTTGTCTGTCATTATTCTTTATATCCAAAAATGATGTATTCAAATTTCAAATAAATGCAAATAATGTAACAATCTATTTCCTATTACGAGTTTTAACTTTTGCAAGGATACTTTTTTCCAAACATTTCTTGACACGAACAATTTTTAAGAAGCTTGTAAAAACTGCGCGAAGTTGTTTGTTGTAAATCAGGATGACTTATTTTTCTATATTTAATGGGGGGAAGGAAGATAATGAAGAAAATAAAAATGTGAAACCGGCATTACCGTAAGTTGATTATATACACACACAATTTGCATAATCATTGTTTTTTTAGGAAATCGAATGTTACATCCGTCAAAGCAAAATCTCTAAAGAGGAAGACAAGAGAATGTTTCAAGACGAAAGCGAAAGCAAAGTATTGTGGGGAAACGATTATGGTCAGCTCAGATGAAGAGAGCCTTTCAAGTAAGAATAACGAGAATGACTCAAAAGCATGTGCAGTGGATATTGACGATGATATTGAAATCATCGGAGATTGCTTTTCTTTAATTAAATGTAAAAGCCAAGAATCGGAGAAAGATTTTTCGACAAGTCATAACTTTGCAAAAAAGGAAAAAGTTATATTGAAAGCTAAATCTGCTGTGAAAGCGAAAAAGAAGAAATTTGAGTTGTATCGTGAGATTGATTTTGCGCCTATGGATGGAAAACATGTCAACTTTCTTGGAATTGATGGCATTCCAGAGACGTTTGTTTTTGACAGGAAAATGGAACCACATGCAAATAATGTTGGTGCATTGTTTAATGAATATGACTTTGCTGGTAATGCAGTAGGAATAAAAAGAACCTCCGGGCAAAAAGTATGTTCTATGGGAAATGCCGTCAAGGATTCAGAATGCCAAGAGATCTACAGCACATTCAATTCACAAATGCAGACTTGGTTCAAGTACGGATTTAGTCAAAGTAAAGAAGCCCGCGGAACCTTAGACCTCCTAACAAAAGTTCTCAAGCCTCGGCATCCGGTAGACTTTATCAACAACTCACATTATATTGAGAAAATGATGGTATGGCTAGAAAAATGGAAAAAAAAGAATTTGAATGGGAAGAAATTCGAAAAAGAGTGCAGGAGGAACAGAAGAGATGCTGATTACACTGAAGAAGAAGGTGACTCGTTAGAAAATATTGCAGATGTCAAGAATCCGTTGCTTTTGTGTGGACCTTTGGGAGTTGGAAAATCTGCTGCAGTTCAATATGCAACTGTTTTTCATGAGTACAATGTTATCACAATTGGATGTAACGAAAGGCGGAATTCTGCACACCTTCTAAGTAAACTATCTGGTGCCTTAACTAACCATGCTGTAAAAGCGTCTGCTCCAACGGTTACTCTACAAAACTTCTTTCAACCTAAAGGAAGTGTGGCACCAGTCAAACCAAGGAAGTTAGGTATGAGTTGTATTGTCATTGAAGATGTAGATGTTCTTTTCGATGATGATGAAGGTTTTTGGTCCACTATTAGGCAAATGTGTGATGATGCCAAAGTACCTATTATTCTAACGTGTACAAATAAATCCAATCCTAGTCAAGAACTAGTGAGAGGAGCTAAAGGAAAAGAAAGAAAGAATATTATTTCCTTAGAATACTTGAATCCACGGGGTTTATCGGATTATCTCTACTCTTCTATCCTAGGATTGAAGAAAGTTAGCTTGGACAAAATGTGGCTTATGAAGCAGATTGTGAGTAAAAAAGGAGATGTGCGTGCGATTCTAAATAGCATTCAGTGCTCAATGCCAAATCTGTCTGAAACTATACAAATTGATGAATTGAATACTCTTGAATGTATTCCAAATGAACTTCATAGGAGTAAATTGGAGTTGGACTTTTTGGTTGTGCAAGATAGTGGTAGAAAGCTTAGTTATCGCTTTTCACGACCTGATAATTGTTGTGGGAGCAATAATAACAATCATTCCATTCTTCAAGGCTTAAACTTAAATTCATCCGACCATATAATAGCTCCTCAAAACTCAACTCACGCTTTTAAAGAACTGACAACAACTCTACTATTCTCAAACATTGGCCAAGTTTTTCCAAAAGAAGAAATTCCCTTATACGTAATAGACTATTTCTGTTTAATTGAAAGTGACTTCCGCTTCGAACAGCGACTATTAAAACGTCAAACGAAACAAAGACACCCTATCACAAGGATGCTTGAATTTATCAAAGATCCCACTGCTTACTTGATCTCATACTTGATAGGATGTTGTTTTGAGTATAAGTATGTCTGATGATTAATTTTGTAAATTATATTAATTGTCTTAATATGTATTTTTGTAATAAAACAGGTTTTTGCAATTGCTTATTTTGAGTTGTTTTATGGTTTGGCTAATATGGATATTCATTTTAATTATTCTAAAAGCTCTTAAAGCCTTCGGGATTACATATGAATAAAAGTGAGGATGCATACTTTGCAGCCTTGGAACAATACACGAGAAGCACTGATAATTACATATTAAAATAATAGTATTACAGTGCTTTTGACGTAAAAAATCAAGTTTGTTTTGATTACTTTAAACTGATCTAAGATTAACTCATTACACATTATTATAATTCAAGCTGACTTCTGAGTTTATTATAAAAGTTGCCTTTTGTTGATTGAAAGTCTCTGAAATTCACTTTTTATCAAATTCCATACATATGTAGGTAATGTAATATTTTCCGTTATCCTTAATTGGGTTGTAGCTTAACTGTTGGAACACAATGAAAATTTGTCTTCATCATGCGTGGCAGCACAAAGCGTTAATATTCGCCTATAAAACGCCACATTAGATATTGAAAGTCAGATGTGGAGCTGGAAGGCAATTGTTCGATTTTGGGGTACTAAAGTTGATTACTAAATGTTGCGTCTGTCACAGACGGGCTGGGTTAGAGTTTGTGATATGAATGCACTCTTTTATAGTTGCTGTATCATATGATTTTCTGTCTAACACGCTGGTATCTCTTTTGATTAATGATACTCTATATTCTTTAGATTAAATGATCAGAAATAGATGTCATTATTTATCTAGTGCTATACGACTCCTGTGTTGAACAAATGAAGCTTTATTTGCAAAATGCTCCTGGTTTGGCCTTGCATTATATGTGGCGTCAGGTACAGGACGATCTATTTTTTATTCGACTGTTAACGATGCAACTAACATTCGGAAGTGATGAATGCTATCATAATTTTCAAAATGAATGTTTTCGAATTTGGGGCATGCATGCCAACCCATGGCCATAATTTACTATTTATAGAGCTTCAAAAGGGCTATAAAATGGGTTTAACATTCAAAAATTTGAACAGTAAAATTAGATATTAGAAAAATATATTCTATTTATATTTTAAAATGAATAAATTATATAAATACTTTCTTGTATTCAAACCCTCCATTAAACAATTTTTTGTTATATTTTAAAAGCTATCATTTTGCTTTAATTTCCAAGATCAGACTAATCAATCTCACTTTGTAACACTTATAAAAGAATAAATAGTTAAAATAAATTTATTATAGCTAAAATATTTCAAATTAATTAGAGAAAGAATACATAGGTAATAATTATAAAAATGTAACAATACTATTGTTTGGGCTTTTTACGCATGCCCAAAAATTTAATAGGTTGGAATTCACATTTGATAGGAGGAGATAGTTCTTTTGTATGCGATTGAGGGAAGCTTAATAATACTTCAGACTTTTGAAAAGATTTACGTTTGGAAGAAGTTGATTCTCTAACCTTAGTTGGCTTTGGTTGATTATCAGTAGCTGCAGCTTGTTCTTTTTTGCTTAGCTTGTTCGATGTCTTCTCGCCTTTAGTATTCCCAAAATTGGATTTCTCTTCACTTGTCATTCCAATAGAGCTTCTCCCATTCATCTTCTTAACGTCTTTGCAAGGCTTCTTAATTAGTAAATGATCGTCCAGTGGCATAGCTCTTTTCCGATGTCCATTGGCCGGTTCAATACTATCCTCAATCTCAAACACTTTCACCAATTCAACTCGCCCTTCATTGACATAGTGACCTTTATGCGTAGTTTCACAGTTAAATGGCATCAACTCATCATGCCCCTCTTCATCATTGATAAAGTCATCCTCGTCATCATATTTGTGATTTCTCTTTATCAAATCGGCCTTGCTAAAATGCCTTATCATATTAGAACACTTAATCCCACTTGTCTTGAGACTTTTCTTCAATCTCCGCCTTACTGAATCGATCTTGGGGTCCTCGGATTCAGACTTAAAGCCGTTCTTTTTGAGTACTTTCTCAAAATCTATATCGATGTAGTTTGAGCTTGTACTAAACGAAAGAAGTATATCAATTGAGCAAGAGTCCTCGATTCTTTTATCTGTGCTGGCAATCCTTTCAAAAGTGTAATCCATTTTCGAGAAACAATACAATGGTTTGGGTTGAAGGAAAATTGTGGTTGTTTTAAAAAATTGGTAAGACGGCAATGCACAAATATCCTATGAAGAAAATGATATAGTTCAAATTGAAAAACGTATTCAAGAAAGACACTAGGAAACTATTTTTAAGATCATTTGTAGCTATTTTAGCAAGTTAATATTTACATTTATTATAACATAGTTTGCAGTTGATAAGACTGAGATGAGCAATGCTACAATATTAAAATTGAGCAAGTTGAATTACGTTTTGTTTTATTGAAACGTACCATATTTAAAATTCGATGAAGTAAAGGAGATTATAAAAATAACCTTCTCATTTATATTATTTTTTATTTACATTCATGTTGGTTCGGGGAAATATCAATGCTTGAATATGATCAGTTTGGGTCAAAACTACTCAGGAATCTCTTTACGGTTAGTCCCTATGGAAAATTAAACAATTTTAAGATGGAATTCTTGGTCAATTTAAAGACTTCCGCTAAACAAAGGATAATTTCTCGTGATACATAATTAATGAAAATTATTACCATGTATAAAGGTCATAATTTATGTAATAGCAATAGCCATATTTGTTTATGTTGTAATAATAGTCGCATTAATTATGTTTAATAATAATATTTAGATCTTGTATTTATGTTATATTATGTAATATAATTTGTCTAAAAAAGGTTGTTGTTTATCACAAAAGATTATTGTTATGATATTAAGTTGCATTTTTGTTTGTCTAAATAAACTAATTAATCTTAACTCAACTTAGACAATTTATTATTAAACATAACCAAACACGGATTAGGATAAAAATTTACTTTTCATCACAAAATAATATATATCTGCTTAAATAAGAAATGGGATAATAGCAACAATTTGAAATAATAGATAAATCAGTTGTTCTTATTGATACGAGAACCCCAACCTCCAAAGGTAGTAGAAGAAGGAGCAGCATTATTTGGTTGGCTAATAGCTGGAAATTGTTCAAGATTGTTTTGCCATGGAGCCCCGGTAATTTGGACCTTGTTAGAAGATTGTGGAGGAGCAGCTGGTTCTGGACGCACATTCATGTATTGCACACGTTCAACTAAAGTATCCATAAACTCTTCTTCTTCCCTGATGAGATGCTCAATACAAGCAATAACAAGCCCTTCATCTGCCCCGGTAAAAGTGACAAGAGATGGATCGGCATCGCTTCTGTTTGGCATGCGGATGTCGACGTCGTATTCTTCACAGGTTCTTCTTAAGTTTCTGGCTCCAGCTCCAATCATGCGAGGGTGGAATCTTGTGTCTAAGGAAACAACTTTAATAAACATGGCCTCCATCTTTGCGACAATCTTTTCTATTTCCTCTTTGCATGCCTCGACTTTCTCTTGGAACCCAGAAATAGTAACTGCGTCATCGGCATCGCCTTCTTTAGGGAAACTAATTTGAACGTCGAATCTGTGGCGAATTTCATTCACAGTGGCTCCCTTTCTTCCAATAAGTTTTTGGTGGTAGGCAGCTGGAATATGAAGGACTGATTTGTAAGATCTCAAGACTCTTTCTTCGGCTAGCTTTTCGAATTCCACATTTCGAGCTTGGAGATCTAGAATGCATTCATCAACATTAGCAGCAATTCCGGTGATAGTGATAACGTCACAATTATCGTTGCTGTTAGGAATAGCAATATTGACATTGTGTGTTTGTTGAAGACCACGAATACCTTCACCTCCGCGGCCAATAAGAGCGCTATGGTTAGCCTTTTCAACAATCAATTCTTTGGTAATTGGGACAAGAGCCAAAAGAGAATTCTTAGCAGCTTCGCAATTGATATCACGTCCAATGATGGTAACAATATTAGCAACATTTCTTCCTTCCTCATTGACTTCATCCTTAGCATCCTTTGGTGGGAACTTTATGTAGACATTGTGTTGCTTAGAAATCTCTTGAATGTGTTGGCCTCGGTTAGTTAGAATAGCACGGTAATGCTTGTTGTCAATTACCACCTCAACAGTTACTTGGCAGATTAAATCGTTGACGACTTCGATAATTCTAGCTTTAGACGATTCAGCACATTCTTTTGATCCTTTGATGGTAACAGTAGTACTGGTGTCACCCATCTTGGGGAAGTAAATTTGCACGTTTCCATTTTGGGATTGAATCTCTTTCAAAACTTCATTTCCTTTTACCATGAAATGTTTATGGTATTGGGAATCAACTTCAACTGTAAGCTCAGTAGTTAGCTTTAATTCGTCAACTTGCTTAACTAAGATAGACTTAACAGCTTGAACTTCTTCTTTCCTGCCAACTAAATAAATGTCGTCAGAGGAATCTTCTGGGAAGAGAATGCGAACTGTAGGAAATAGTTCACGAAGTTTCTTAACCTTCGCTCCAGCCTTTCCAATAAGAAACTTGTGGTAAGTTTGGTCGGCAGTGATGGTGGTTTCTTCTGTTTGGTCTTGAAGGTCAGTCAAAAGCTCATTGAGAAGTTTTTCGGCAGTACCAACAAATTCCTTTGGTCCACGAATGATGATCTTGTCACTTTTTTCCTTAGGAATTGAAAAGAATACGTTACCACATTCTTTTTCAATCTCAGAAAGGAGACGACGTCCATTGAAAATGAAGCGAGCTTTAGCCTTGGCAGGAATGACAGTTTCAACCGTGATGATGTTAGCTTGTTCGTTTTGAATGCTTGTCAACGATGCAACCGCTTTCTTCACATTTTCTTTCTTTCCAGTAACGAGAATTTTTTCTTCGCCAGACCCTTCAATTGGCAAGTCAATACGAGTGGTGGTTTCTTCACGAATCTTGCTGATAGTGGCACCACCTTTACCAATAATGTGTTTGTGAAATTCCTTGAAGATGGGAACTGATTCTTGATAATTTGACTCAAGAAGTTCTTTGTGTTGCTTGGAAATAAAAGCATGCACCTTATCAACTTCATCTTTGTCTCCTCTCAGACTGATAATGTCAGATTTAGCTGAGGCTTCGGGAAAGATAACAACGACAGAGGGATGTTGTTGACGCAATTTGTTCACAGATTCCCCTTTGTTTCCAATGATGTTCTTGTGGAAACGTTGTTCAACAATAATGTCACGAGACTTTTCGTTTGCGAGTTTCTTCACGACTTCCTCGATGTGCTCAATGCATTTTTTGACTCCCTCTTTCTTTCCTTCAACAACGATTTCAGTAGAGTTGGTGTTTTGGTTAGGCATGTTGATGGTAACATCAAACTCTTCGCGAAGTTTTGTGATGTTAGCTCCAGCTTTGCCTACAATATGGCGGTGAAGATCACTTCGAACAATGACAGTCTTTGAATCATTTTCCTTGGTTAGGCATTCAATTTGTTTGATCAACAACTCCTTAGCAGCAGTCAAAGTAGCTGGAGGTCCTTCAAGATAAATTGTCCCATTGTCAGTAAAATCAATGCTTAATCTATCCATGTTTGGAATCAAAGCAATGAGGTTAGCTCTTTTGGGTCCAAGCAAAGTTCTATGCATCCATTGCGGAGCAGGAATTTCACATGAGATAACACTGGAGGCGCGGGCATAAACTGCATACAAAGCTTCGACGACATTGTTTTGAGTTCCGTAAATAATTACTTCGTCGCTTTCACTATCTTCAGAAGGAACCTCTACTACGCAATCAGTTGTTCTGAGAATCTCATTGAGACCCTCACCTCCACGACCCAAGACAAAGCGAATTTGACTTCTCGCAATTTTGACAATCAAAGACTTAATCGTAGAGTTCTTTTCTTGATAAATGGCCTTAATTTGACTAGAAACCTTGATGACGGCATCCTTATCTCCAGAGACAATAATCGTCTCACTTTCCGATTTGTGCGGAGGAATCTTTATCTTAACCCCATCTTCCTTAACCCAACGATCATAATTGACTCCCGATGCTCCTCTGATCCACGGGTAGAACAGATGCGGAATATCAAATGATTCACTTCCTTGTTTGGAACGTTCATGACTCATATCCATCAACTTTCTGGCCAAAGCATCAGCACCAGTTGTGGCTCCTGTAATCTTGATAGTGTTGTGATCAGAGTCCTTACTTGGCATGTTGATGGTACAATTAAAGTCCTCTTGTAATTTTTTCAAATTGGAACCTTCCTTTCCGATGATTCCACCGAAATGTTCTCTTGGAATGGTAATTTCGCGGACTATTTGGGCAGTTAATTCGCGGTTGAGCATCTGTTCGGCCGAGGCAATGTTTTGTTGTTTACCAGTGATCATGATGCTCAAAGTTCCATCTCTAGACTCAGAAATATCAATGGAGCATCCACTTTTTTTGGCGATCTCCTTGCACTTTTTGTGTTGTTCGGGAAGCGCACTTCCTTTGGATGTTCCCCTTACAGCTCGCTCATCGGCAGTGAGTTTGATTACTACGGACGCGGTAGACGATTTGATGGCTGGTTTGATCCAAGCATTGGTTCCTTTTACAGATGTAAGAGGAGCAATTGGGAGGCTTGGGAAATCAGTGGAATAATCCATCACAAGTTGCTTATCTGCCTTTACAGAAGACATGATTACTTCGGGGGAATTCGGTAAGGAAGTAGTATCTTCGATGGTGAATTCGGCGGCTTCAGTCATTGTTCGATTGATGATTATGGCGATTAGGCGATCTGCGTATCAGTTAAACGGAGACAAGAGTTGAAGCTACTTGTAAAAACTGAAAGCAAAATGCTGGTTAGACAGTATAAAATGTAAAACACATTAAAATGGATTGATTCTAGAGGGAAGGAAAGTGAGGATATGTAGGAAATATAGACACGTGGCGTCAAAGACTTTATTCAAAAGAATAGTAAAAACCAACGCGTAATAATAAATGAACGGGAAATACATATAAAAGAGGGACAGAAATATGCATATAAGAATAATACAATTATGATTAGAAAGTAAAAGGGGATGTTACGAATACTGAAATACATTTGATTTTACAATAAAAGGATAAGAAGTCAATAAAAAAGAAAAATGTGATTAGCTGAGGTAAGCGCATTATTACATGAGAAAGTGATCGAAAAGATGGTCACAAATTGATGGCGTGTAAGAGTCGTCATTATTTAATATAAACTGATACCTCGAACATTCTTTCTAAACGAAACATCTTTGGAAAAAGGTTTTCTTTGTCTCTGCAATTGTTGAATATACAAAGGCTTGCGAGCAACCAATCTTTCATTATTGAAAATAAGCCTGTTATTGTTGAACTCAAAATTTCAATATTAACGAAGAAATAATTTGAGGGCATAAATGATTATCGGAATTTTAAATGTGATAAGACCAAATAAATTGATTTTTCCAAAGAACAAATTATTTAATTTCAGAACCTTGAATTGTGTAAGATCGCTTTAATAGGGATAAAATTAGTTCAAATGCAATTCTATGCTAAAATAAAAAGATCTTTCAATTTAAATAGGTCGAATCCCTCAATCAGGTATACTCACTTTTAGGGACATCTCTTTATAAAGGATAGCGATTTCTTACTGTTTGGTTGGCTTTAGTGTTAATTGCCTATTAAAATCTCTCGTTTAGGGACGAAAAAATCGGTCCCGGGTGTCCCTAACAGAGGAATTCGACTGTACATATGTATGTATTAAAGTATTATTCACTTCAAATTGAATGACTGTAAAATGATAAGTGTTTATGTTTTTTAGTAGACAAGTTACGCAACTTGATCATGCCTATTATGATATTACAGTGAAATTTAATATGCTTATAAATTAGCGGTATTCAACCAGATAAGCGCATTATTGACTTATAGTTAAAATGACTGTTATTAAGATTATTTCCTTAGTGTTATTAGCTTTCATTTGCATCAATCATTCATGTGCTTAATTTGTGATAGTTGCCAAAACTATTTTTATCACGCAACTACTAAGAATTACTCTGTTACTTTATTGTAAGGATGTTCTCCCTATGGATATTTCCAAAGTAACATTACATATATTCAAATTTAAATGTTGTAAAAAACTCAACATGTGGCGCATCAAGCAAATTTTCATTTTTCAAACAAACTTTCATCGAGGGAAGTTCAGTTGTACTAGGAAACAACGAAGTTCCATGGCCAGTTCAGTTTAAATCACCTATAGGAGACGTTTGTTCGGCACTTTGATAGCATATCTTGACAAACGATCATTGCTTCGATTGACTAAGAAAACCAAACATGCATCGTCCTCCAAATAATATTCGATCATTAAACGGCCTGGAATTTATAATCGGTAGTCGGTCCAATGAGTATTCACAACATAAAAATTGTCCTAAAGGAGCTAAATTTGAACGAAGAGTCAGCAAAGTTTATTATCATAATGACTTTCGCAAAGCTAATGGAAACCCAGATAATGATTATACGATAATTGAGTTGACGGAAACTGTTCCAAAAGAACGTATCTATGCTTGTTGGTCATTTCTTCATATGAGAGGAACATCCCAGAAAAATAAAGGACTTGGATAGCTTTTGGATATGGAGCAAAGTTCAATCGAGCAGCAAAAAGGTTTGAAAGAGGTTCATATTTGAAAAAATACGTACATAAAAATTCTTATAATAAGATTAACTCCTAAGATAAACGATATTTAATCCAATGCTTGCCCCTCCACCTTTTCGCTCTAAAACTATTTGGCGATAAATTTACAGATTAAGTTTTCATCATAATTGAGTCATTCCAAATTTATGTTCAATGATGAATGGTCGCCATCTTTTACAGACCAGATTATCATGATTATTTATTCCCCGATTATTTTAGACTAATTATCTCATGATTTAACCGCTTTGTCCTTTGTAGATAAAGTGACCACTCTATCAAGGACCCTAAGTCTCGTTTTATTTATTACGATATAACAAAATTTACTTCGCGTCATATTTTTTCGTGGATAAACGCCAACACTATTATTTTTACTTTATTTTAAAGACAGTAAATGTATTAATGTCGTGTTGGCAGCCAGCAACAGAGTAACTACTTTTGGATTTCACACTAAACGCCATGAAGGTAGTAGAATAGGTGATTCCGGTGGTGAATTGATGGCTGAAAGTTCAAATGAAAGAGGCAGATTTGGTTAGTTGGAATCATTACCAAAGGAAGTCATTGTAAACAGGGTGAATTTGAATAGGAAAAGACTAAATTAAAGGAAGATATTCTATTCGGATGTTATCTGTTTTGACAAAGAAATTTATAAATGTTATTGTTGTTAAATAATTACGTAATCTAAATAATCACAAACTCTCATAAAACAAATATACTTAATTTAATAATACATTTTTGTGTGAATAGAGCAAATACTTAGTACTACACTCTTATCGTGTGGTTATCTATCACCCTACTTTGCACAGCCTCCGTCATAACCCAGCTACCCTGTAAATGCATCAACTTTATGTACCAACCAATTCCAACCAGAACCGAACAATTGCCTTCCAGCTCCACATCTGACATTCAATATCTAATGTGGCGTTTTATAGGCGAATATTAACGCTTTGTGCTGCCACGCATGATGAAGACAAATTTTCATTGTGTTCCAACAGTTAAGCTACAACTCGACAACAATAAAGTAAATATTAAATAATAAGAAAACTTTTATTATAATGTTTTAAAACTCTATTACTTAGTCTTTATAAAGCTCTATTGTTTTTCATAAGTACAAGATACACAAATATATTATATTAAATGAAACTAATGAGTATGGCCGTGACCTGTTCCCATAATTATGTCTATAGATTGGAAAGCGCTAATAACCATGAAACCAGTAAACATGGCTAATAGTTTCATAATTGGATACTTTTGTTTCATCTTTTCAGTTGCGATAATCTCGACTATTGCTACATAAAGAAAAGTTCCGCATGCTAGGGCTTCTAAGATGGTACATATTACTTCTTTAACCACTTCGTTAATTGAGGAATTCTGAAAGAAGTATTAAATTTACCAATTGTCAATAATTACCTTAATGGCCACTCCCAGAATCGACCCAAGTGGAGTCATAATAGCATACAACACAATAGTAATAACCACTAATCTTGTTCTTTCCGTATTGCTTTTACTAATCTGAATACCAACTGTGAAGGCTTCGATAGCTTTATGTAATAATAAAGAAATAAATAAATTGATTATTGAGGCTTTAGTATCTTGTACACCTAGAGCAATTCCTTCGAGAATAGAATGGAAACTCATGACAAAGGCGAATGTAATTGTTTTCAAGATACTAGCTTGTTTAGGTTCTTCGGTGGTCATGTATTTGACGGATTCATCTATTATGTCGTGATGTGAGATCTTTGGCATTGAGTCATCGTCGATGGACCAGTTGCTACTGCGAGAATCTTCGACAATTGCGGCTGTGCTTCCCTTTTTTTCATCGTTGTGAGGAGACGAGTGCTCATGCCCATGACTGTGCTGCATTCCGAAAACTTTCATTGTAACTTCCTCTATTGAATAAACAAGGAAGAAACCAATACAAACTAAAAAGTAAACGAAAGGAAATCCAAATGTCCTCCCCATCAATTTCTGCACCTCTTCGTATTGCTCTGTCATATGAGGAAATATATCAAGAAAACAAGTTGCAAGGAATACCCCACCGCCAAAACACGTCAACATAGTTAACAACTTAGCTGATCTTTGACTAAAAACACCTCCTTTCAAAATCAACTTTTTGCATACTTTCAACGGCACCAGGCCAGCCAGTATAGTTACTATTAACATGGCAGAAGCCAGAATACATTGCAATACAACATCATTCATAATAATAAAAGCGTATAGTTAGTAATTGATAAGGCGACTGTAATAAATAATTTAGTAAGTATAAATAAATACGGAGATAAATATATACTTTTAAAAGGTGATAAGAAAGTAATAAATTATAAAAGGGCAGTGGTCAGGCTGTTTTAAAAAAGTCTGGCTTAAATACAATAATACAGTTAATTTTTGTGTTGGCGTTTTAGAACTCATGTGATATCTTGATATTTTTATGATTGATAAAAGTAAATTAATGACTTGTCTGTCCTGCTTTAAATCGTCATGCAGTAAGCTTTATTGACATAAGAAACAATAATATTACACTGTCTTATAAATAAAAACAAATGATTTTTGAGTTAAAGTATGAGTATGTGTGTTGGAATCCCAAAAGATGGTCACAATGATGGGAATGATCTTAATGGGTGAGATTTGGTTCGTGACTTTCAGAAAAATCAGGAATATTGTCTCTTATTATGACTAAAACAGATACATTGTGCGAGAAAATACAAATGAATGAGTGAGTAGCTTAAAGTTATAATATTTGCATGAGTTGATTTCTGAGGTGCACTTTTAAATATCAAAAGAACATTAAACTAGTATAAAAGGGTTTGAGTATCAACTTGAAAAGTCTGATTATGTGAAGGAAAATCAAGATTGACCAAAAAATAATTATTTGGCAAAGTAGTATAATGAAAATAATTTTGAATGATAGTGTAAAAAGTTGTATTTTTAAAATAATAAAAACGTCTTCCACACTTAAACGAAACTTGACATCATTTAAATGGTATTTATTAGTATTAAAAGCCTGTTTTACGCCAAACTATTGCCTAATTTAATTTGTTCCATGTATGGGTAGAGTGATTGTTTGATTCACAATAAATGCGATGAAAGGATACGTTAAAGGTGATGTTTAGAAAATAAAATTATCCCAATTATATAAATCATTTGTTAAGTGCAACTATTAGCAGTAAAAAGCTTAGGACTTTTTATGATAACTAAAAAGATGTGTTTGTGTGATCGCTCTTTTATGTTCTAATGCTGTTAATCCACCAAACTGTCACCAAAAGTTAATGCTTCCGAAAAGGTCATTATAAAATTTAAAATGTTAGAATAAATTATAGGAAAATATCAGTGAATCATAAAGATGTTTTAATTTTAAAAAATTAACTTCACAAACGGAAGTATTATTCTTTGATAAAACGGACCTAAACAAAATTGACAAAAATATACAACTTAATTTTGATATTGTCCGGTTAAGCCGTTGTTCCTAAACAAATAGTTCTTATCTAAATTAAATAAAGAGTAAGTTGACAAATAATACAATTTTCTTTTGAAAGTTAGCACCATTCTTTTCAATGAGAGCTAAATGTGGACTACACTGAAACTTATTGTCGAATTAGAAAAAAATCGAACTATTTAAGGTATGTAAAATGATGTATAAAACTGAACTTTCATATAGAGGTAGCGAAACCAGAGAGCTATAATATAAAAATAGTTATCTACGTCATTTTATTGCAAAATGATAGTTGGATTTAACGAATTTAAGCAATTTGGAATGCATTCAAAAAGTTATCAGTCACACAGTTTTTGTAATGGTGCATTTTATCTATGACCTCCATACATATGTTCAGGTTGTTATTATATTCTGTGATTGAAATGTATTTTTGATACTTTTCCCTTTCGAAGCTATATGAATATAAAATAATAGTTATTAAGTTTTTTGTCAGGAGAGTTGTTTTTAGACGTATAAATTAATGGGGTTGTTATGGTTTAATGATATCATCAAACGTATATTTTCGTTACTATCATTCAATTCGAAAGATTATGAAGAATAGGTTAAAGTAGGTAGTAAAATTTAGCAACTACATTATTAATAGATATGTTTATGAAACGCCACCTGCACAACTTGTAAACAAAAAAATCACAATAAATATGTAATACGGTTTGTGACATAATTTACTAAACTACATAATTATAATTCAGCTTAGATTCTCTAAATTCAAGGGTACACAGTTTAATTTTATCGAATTAAAGTGGTTAAATGCAATACAGCTATTGTAAACAATACAATATCAATGCCCTTTTATACCAATATTAAAAGTTTAAATAAATCACACTATTTACTACTAAAAGATTAACGAGTTTGAATCACAAGGTTAACATATGCAAAATACACGAAAAATCAAACTTTATCAACCAAACACTGATGGAAGGTTAATGATAAATTAGCTAAAGGTGTTTTACTTTTAAAGAATAGTCAACAATAATATATTTTTACTTAATTGTTTATAATCACCAATTACAAAACAAAAACTTAGATCATTTTATTCCAATAAATAAAAATAAATGGTATTATTGTACAGGATAATTGATATTATTCATCATTCGCTTTAATGAGGAGGAATATGATCTATTATCACTAAAATGAATGTTTTAACTACCAAAATGCAGAGTTCGGAGTATATATTTTTTATCGGTAATTTATATGTTAACAAAATTCTGAATATATGATATGTAATTTGCATTTTGTCGAATTCTTATCATGTAATTTCTATTCGAATGACTTAAACAAACAGAATAAATGCTATTTAAACAGATTTTAATGAGATTAATCTTTTTATTTTAATATGTTTGCATAAAATTAATTCAAAAAACATTGTCTATATTGTTTAACAAAAAGTTCACTAATTCCCGAACCTAATAAAAATTCTTTCCAACTGGCTTGTTTCACATATTTCCCATTACTCTGTTTGTTCCTTGTCACTCAACTAGCACAAATTAATTAAATCTAAACGTTATTACACTTTTTCACATTCATTTTGACAAAGGGGATTTTTCTCTAACAGCTTGGCATTAATCTCAATTTCCTCCAGTTCAAAATACTTCTAAACAATATATTCACATGAAAATAATCACAAAATATTACTAAATATTACGAATATCCATTACCTTATTTTTTCAATAAATTTCTTATTGATAAATACTCACACAAAGTATGCTTAGTATATTCCTTCATTTTAACTAATTTAAATATGATTGAAACATACGAAGAATTCTTTTCACTACTCACATCTATATCTTTATCAACTACCTACATCATATTATTGAAAGCTTTGAAAAGAAACCGCCATTGGCACGTTCATTTCAGATTTTGCATACTTAGCTTGAGTACTTTGATGATTATACGCAGCTTGACTAATGTTGTTTTAAGTGTTTCAAAGTTGTACTATTATTTTGCCAGGAAAGAAGAAGACAATACAATTGTTTTAATTTTTTATTATGGACAATCGGTTCGTGGAATTGCAAACAATTGTGTGAGATTATCTATTATGATGGTATTAATAGAACGTAGATTTGCGATTGCGTATTCTAAGAATTATGAAACGACAATAAAGTTGTATTACTTTATTTTGGGAACTTTTTTAATTATTTTAGCTGGTGTTGGTTTGAGATTGTTGAACTTTGTGCCGCAAATAAATAGGTTGACATTTTCTATTTTTATAACTTGCCTTGATCTTCCATACCCAATACTTGAATATCTTCTGCGAAAGTGCAACAAAAAACTTGCATTAAGAGAAGATTTAATTAATCGTAAATTAACAGAGAAATATCAAGTACACGAAAACTTTTTACTTTTAAATAGAACAACTTCGTTAATTTATACAATAACCGTATGTCAATTAATATTGAATATTGCAATGAATATCGCAAATGCAATTTATGGTGCCAACGACACAACATTCATTTACTTGTTTCGATTCAGTGTGCTTGACCTGGTTGATACAATCAGTTGCTGGAATTTTATGTTGAATAAGTTTGTGCCTTTTTGGATTTATACAAATATTAAAAAGACATGTTTTATCAAGCCAATGACTCATTCCAAAAAACATGTCGGCACATTTAAGCATTCCGAAGTACTTGAGCTGAAGAAAGTTGACGAAGGAGATGTTTATTTTCGGCAATTAAATCGTTTTTTATGAGACCATTGAACGCAATTAGTTTTAAATATTGTGAATACGTCACAACCAACAATTACAAATATGATTCAGCAACGCGAAAATACTTTCACAATAAAACGGATAGACGTGGGAAATCCCTATAATCTGTTTTCTCCATAGTGCTACATAATAAAACAAATTATACATGTTTAATAAGTACATAACTGTCAATTTTTCTAGCAACCCTCTTAATAACTGCTGAACAAAACGAATTGTTAACGAATAAAAAAAGAATTTGATGACGGCGTATCTAAACAACCAAAAATCTAAACTAAAGGAAATACGAAAAAGTCAGTACAAATAATAAATCTTTAATATAAGTACTTATCCTATTATTATTCATGCTTTAATTGTTTTTCATTAAATATAAATTTCACAGGCATTTACATTTAAAATTAATAATAGTGATATTTATAATAATATTCTGATGATATGATAGAATATCTTGAAATAGTCTTAGCTTTTATTTCTACTTTATTCGGCTTCATTGGGGTGATGATGTTTGTCTTTTTTACAATGATGATCTTGAAGAAAAAGAAATGGCATATGCATTTTAGGTAAGTAAAGAGATAATATTTCTATCTTACCTACTAAGGTACTCTTAATAAAAGCTATTGCATATCTGGACATATTTATAGGTATACGATGATGGTAATGGTCGGATTTATGTGTTTGAGGTCATTAACAAATTTTGTTTTGAGTATTTTAGAGATGCTTGATCATTATACCTTTTATCGTGAAGATGATTACTTTATTTATAGCACGATGCACATTATTGGTTCAGTAAGGTCAATTTTAAATTATGTAATTAGACTTGATGAAATCGTCATTCTTGTTGAAAGGTATCATGGCATTAAATATAGTTTAAATTATGAAAATCAAAACAAATTAAAATATTACGTGTTAGCAACTTTTTTTACTATTATGTGTGGGTACGGTATTCAGTGTATTCAAACTACTCCTTCTATAACTCTGTTAACTTTTATGATTGTTATAGCACTTAAGGATATTCCCATACCTATAACTTATTATGTGATCCGAAGGAAATGCAATATAATTTTTGAGCGTGAACGTTCAATTACCATGAATTTGTCGCAGAAGTATCAGATTAAGGAGAATAAGGAATTAACTGACAGAGCATCAACGATGATTGTCGGAATAACAATCGTTCAGTTTTGTGTGAACATATGTTGGATACTAATTGGTATATTCTTTAAATCTGCAGACCAAAACATACTTTCATTAATCATCTATACTGTTTTGGATGCAAGCGACATATATGCAATATTCAGCTTCATGCTTGATCAATCTGTTATCAAATGGGCTTTCAAAAAGTTTTGTAAATTCCTCAGTGTGATATGCTGCTCGCAACCAAAACCCGCAGCTAAACCACATGGAGCAACCGTTAGCATTGTTCGAAGAGATAGCATTCCTAAGACAAATGATGCTGACATTTATTTCAAAATGATAACATCAAATTGGGAAAAATGATAACTTCAAATTGTAATTATTTTTTCTGTAATAAAATGCCCATATATATTGTCACGTGTACAATATCCTGTTTCGCTCAAAATTGTAATAAATAACAAAAGTCATCAAAACATGTTAATTTAATTTGCGTATAAATTGTTTGTTTAACAAATCTTTCCAAGCAAGAAAAAACATGATGCATATTACTTATATATTACCTCTGGGAAATATATGTCATGGTTTTATGTCAGCAAATTCACACCAAGAATAATAAATCAGATTCCCACCCTCTAATTTTAGGTTGATTAAGTAGATAAACATCACATTTAACTTTTTACCTTGTTACACGGATTAAATTAGTATGTGACAGTCCTCGAAGTAAAGTAATTATCCTTACTTTTTCACTATCACAATAACCAAAATAAAATGAAAGTAGTTACTTTTTCATTCGAGGAAAATGAACGGATGTGAATTAATATAAATGTTCTCGCCATCCCTGCCTTCACTTGCCTATTTTCAACTTTTTTAATGTTTTTAGAATATAGAAAATGATTTATGGAAGTGAGAATATTTATCTATACATTTTCGTAGCTGGAATGATTACCAACTTTATTGCTTTTATTCTTATCTTCCATAACAATACACCAAAGCAATATTCTAGCTATAAAAATATCATCTTGTTTCAAGTTGTTTTAAGCATCATTACCTTAACAATTAACGCATTGACTATGGTTCAAATTGTTACAATTGGAAATCATTTGCTTTTATCTTTAAATTATTTTACAATTGGCGGTGATTATGAATGGTTTTGGCAAAGATTCTGCCTTTTTTGGTCATATACGTCATTGCATTTTAACTTTTTCTCCATAGCTATTTTGATAATTGCCAAATATTTGTTAATTAGATATCAATGTGCTTTGAAGACTTATCAGGTATTTTTATTATGTGTGCTTTTGCTGTCCGTTTCATCCGGATTGTCTTTTCTAATTTTGAACTTTATTGGAGAATTAGAAGATTTGAATGATTTGCCTGCTATAGTTACTGGATTACAAAAAATTCATGTCTATGTTTCATCGAATTATCGTCCATGCATTGTTGAGGTAAGAATAGATATTATTGCTTTATTATGTGTTTAAATCTTATTTCAGGCAGATTACCGCGTTTATTTTGCAATGGCAGGGTTCATTATTGCATATTTTTCAAACATAATCTTAGCTGTAACATTGCAAATAAAATATGAAACCTACATCCGGCCATTTGCACACTCCTTATCCCCCCATACAAAGAAAATGAATTCTGATTTCCAACGTATTTTCTTTGTGCAAGCATTTGTTCCAATAGTGCTTACTCTATTTCCGGAATTAATTCAAACTATCCTTGCACAATTAAATATCAGAAATGATTTTAGTGGAACTTTGATGATTCAAATGATGTATTCTATTTCAGTTGTCAATAGTATTTTGTTTATTTTTTTGTCTTCGTATAATCGGACTGCTATTAGGAAGTTTATAAAATTAATGTTTCGTAAAGTGAATCCAATAAAGAACTTTTAATCGCAATATCACTATCATCAATGCAATTAAATTTAATATGTTTGTGGAAATGAGTAAATGAACTATGGAGATTACAAAACCTTGATGAAATAATTAGAACCAAAGACATTTTAATTTTCCCAATTTATGACTCCTTCTTATAGGTAATTTATGGCTCCAGCTTATATTTCAATAGATACTCCGATTTGACTTCCAATTAATGGGACTCCAGCATAAATGCGAATAATGTTTCGAAATACTACTTAATGTATATAATTAAAAATATAAACTTATAACTTTAAATATTTTCATAATTACTCTTCTAATAAAATGTCTATCTTTTGGCTTTTTGATAAAATAAACTTAATATGACTGTACAAAATATTTAAAGGTGTTAATTAAAAATAATAATCTTTAACGTACTCTAGCAGACATAAATATATTTTATTGTGTTAAAAATCATTTACATTCCCTTTACTTTCAGATTGTTGGAAAAGAGATGATGCCGAAACTAGATATTTTACTAAGTTATATTATGTCTATTGCTTTACCGAAATAGATTTGTTTAAATGGTTGGAAGATATTCACTACCATACTTTTGACATATCTAAGACGTCTTTCGTAGTGATCGTTGTCGAAAGATATATTGCTTTAATTTGTAGTTCAACTTATGAAAACAAGAAGATTTGGCACATTTGTGATTATTCTTATTTTAGTAGGAAAAAGACAACTGACCTTAATTTCAGCAATAGATTATCTATTATGTGCTAAGCCTGATGATAATTTTGATTTCTTTTATTGCTTTATTGCGTTTTGTTCTTGACAGATAATTCAAAAAACATCACTCGTAGCTAGAAACCTTTACACCACCTTAAGTGAACAATTTACAAGAAAACAAAATTCCGAATTATTCAATCGCCCCTCAACCATGATGGTTACATGCTTACAATGCAAATACTTTTCCTTTATTATTTGCTTCCTATTAGTGATTATTATACTAACTTCACGATAATTAATCTTAATTGGAACGGATTTGTAATTTAGTGTATTTCTACAGTTTATTTTGATTCGATGTTGATGATACTCCATACCAATATATTTACATGGAAAATTGTAATTGCCATACATGCTCAGATTCTCCACCTACTGAAGAAGAAGTAGTCTCAGATACCAATGAAAAAAACAACTTCCGATGATTCTCAATCAGTTACAGATCTTCTGTTAAGAACCTTAATTCATTACGGAATTAATGAATTCAACAAATAACAAATACTAATTCATAAACTTAAAGGGTGAACTATTTTTAATTTCATAACCATAAGTGCAATTAAAATCTTTGAATCATGGGTCCAACTTTTTTTCAATTAATATACTTATTTGTGACACCAACTTATATTTAATTACTGTCACAAAATACAACATATATAATGTGAATATTAATATTTTACGAAACATCTTAAGATGAACAATTATTATAAACTTAAATGCTCACAATTAAAAGATAATATTATATGTACTTCAAATAAATATATATCTTTATTAAAAGGTGTACACCACTGGGTTCCATATTAATGTAAAACTTAATTGTTTCACTTCCTCAAAAAAGCATTTACTTCAAATTTTATTTCAGATTAATAGAAATGAAACTAGATATTCTGATTAGTTCCATCTTCGCAATCACAACTGCTCTGTTGTATATTCCTTTGACAATTATTTTATTGCGTTTAGTGATCCAGAAGAGAAAATGGCATCGTAATTGTCGCTATTGCCTTTTTCTGCACGGTACTCTGGAATTTTCTTGGTCTATTGTTAATATCGAAACTGCCATTTGGTTTATGATTCCAGAATCTTATATTGAAGGAACAATTTTTTCTAGTAAAATAGATCTAACTAGATGGTTGGACGACTTCCGCTTTTGTTTATATGACGTTTCCAAAATGTCTTTTATAATGATAATAATTGAAAGATATTTAGCTTTGACTTACAGTTCAAATTATGAAAACAAAAAGATATTGCATTATTTTATATTTGGAACATTAGTAATATTTTGTATTACCTTTTTTGTTAAAAGACAAGTTAAATATATAACAGAATCTGATACTATGCTTTTTGATTTATCTATTAATATTTTTGATATAATATTTGCCATTTTTTATTTCATTGTTCATATATATTTCAAAAAAGTATTTCTTCAAGCCAAAGTCCATGATAACAGTTTAAGCGAGAAATATACCCGTAAACAAAATTCGGAATTATTCGCTAGAGCTTCATCTATGATGTTTACTTACTTTATAATTCAAAACTGTTTGAACTTTCTATTTTATTTGCCTTTCATTAACAACTTCTATACTGATTTAAAAATAATTAATCTCACTTGGTATGGGATATGTAACCTAGCTTGTTTCTACAATTTGCTATTATTTATTGTCAAAGATGCATCATATCATTTTATTTACAAAAAAATACAGAGTTTTTTCTGCTCAAGTACCATACCAAGAATCGAAGTGGCTTCCATTACTAAAGGTGAAATTAATATTAAAGATTCTAAAGCCGTTACAGCTCTTCATTTTAAGCAACTTGCCGAATCGTGGAGTCCATGAGTTCAATAACGCTATGAAAATCAAAAACACTTACAAACTTCAATTATATCGCTTCAGCCTGTCGTTTCCAACTAATCTATATACAGTTTAATGACTTCAACTATTATCAACTCAAATTGCTACATAATCTTATTTTAAATACATATTTATTCTTCTAATAAAAAGTCTATATTGGTACCACATTAGATAACTTAAAAAATGAGTAAAAATAAGTCCCAAACAGTCTCCCTCTAGGCTGTTTCATTAAATAAATTTAATATAGATTTAGTTAAGTTGACCAAGTTTACATCATTAAAGGTGATACGAAATGCACAAAGCTTCAACAATGATGTTTACTTATTTCATAGTGCAATCTTTTCTAAACATTATAGTTAACTTGCCTTTGATTAATGGATTTATTAACAAGTTTGAAGAATAAAATTGCACAAGTAATAAATGACGGATGATTTCAAGGATATTTAACAATTAATTGCTATTTTTTAAATTGAACATCATTTGAGTTACTTATCCCCAAATATATTTGGGTGGGTTTCAAGATGTTCCCGAAAACAGTTTCTAATGCCATCGAAAGCTTGCATACAAAATAAATGCTTCAAGTACTCAGTTGGAACCGATTTGCCAACAGCACAATAGGGAAGACATTCATTTATCACATGGCTAAATTATAAATAAATAGGCATTTTTTGAATATTAAACTTACTTTCTCTTACAGCATTCAGTATGATCAACCATAGATGAAGCACAGTCCCACATATTTGATACAGTTTCACCTTTCAAACTGCAAGAATTGAAGAAATTCAAGATCTACTCAAATTATAATTATCTAAAAATTAATAACTTACATTATCTTTGTTAAGAACGTTAAAGTCACAAAACTTTCTTTTGCAATCTTTATCGGCCTTTTTTTGTCTAGCACAGCAAGCTTTTAATTTTTGATTTGATTCTCTTTTTGATTCAGCTAGAACAAATAAAGCGAATAAAAATAGGAGTACAAATTTCATGTTGCAAAATGTTTCTTGTACTTTAATATGAAAGAATAGATTTCCTTTTATATCTGAGATTTCATTTTATCGTTTGCTTTAACATATTTAAGCAATACCGTTCCCTTATCATACAAAGCAATAAGGACATATAAATTTTTACAATGTATATTTACTTTCCAAATTGAAGTAAGATTTGTTTATGATTCCTATTTCATTCAAAATAAAATATTAAACTAGACAAAATTGTAAATAGGAATTGTGATAAAGTTTGCACATAATGGATAAAGGAGTGATGAGCATTATGATGCATATCTGAGACCATTTTAATAACATACATTTCGAGCTTAGTAAAAAATAAACATTTCACAAAGATATTCTTATTCAATTCAGCAAATAAATAGAAAGTAGATTTAAAAAGATAATTATTAAGTGAAAGAATGTATTGCATTTATTTTTTATGCTCTTTTTGATTAATATGTTTTTATACAATTTCGAGGACGTCTGAATTTTAAAACAAACTTTACAGGACATTGATAACACCCAAAGCAATGGCGCTAATTGTTTAGGACAACTCTTATTATTGGCTGAGATATCAAGGGCGTCAAAAAGTGGCATTTCAAGGAAAAATCAACATCTATGAATCCGAAAGTATAACCATAGTTTTTAGCAAATTGTTTACCTAGGAAAATTTAAATAAGTGTTATAATCTGAATACAAAGAAATACACGTGCAAATTAAAAGAGTAATATTTTAACTAATCAAGGCATGGTAGGCCCCCCGGATGGTACTACAGACTGTAAAATATTCATAAAAATGACTTTATCAATTACGCAAACGTATAATCCAGTACTGCCACCATTTAATCCAATTGATAATGATGAATCTGGCTGTCAAGGTAATTCTAACCATCAAAAAGTTTCTATCAAGCAACCCACAAATCCATTACTCTGTCGTGATATGCCAAACTTTCGAAAAAATAACCAGGATTATATAATATAAGTATTTAATTAGTTCGTTTACATTTGTAAGAGATCTTCATTTTTCAGTTCTCTGTCGTTACACATCAGGTGAACAATCTACTATTTTGAGCTTTCTGAGTGATATGGAAAAAATACGAAATACTCTAGAGGAGGAAATCACAAGATTTTAAAGTGAGCCTAATTTAAATTGAAATAAATTTATTTTGAGTGTTTACTTCAATAGCAATAAATGTTGCAACTTTATAAAATTTAAAAGCGTGTATTATAACTTCGTTTCTTATTTTGTTCAATACGATGATGTAATCTATATGAGAATATCTATTTCAAAGTGTCTCTTTAAGACCCCACAAGGGCTACAAATCATCACACTTTTATGATAACAAAACAAAAAATAATTACATTACTTTGATCAAGAATGGATGACTTTAGCTGATTATCAACACGTATTAACTTAGCATGATGTTCATTCAATGGTAATCTTTTTCATTTTCAATCTGCAGTCCTTCTACTTATACGTTCCCATATCATACATTTACTTGTACTTATTACATCTGGTGCTTCGTCAATTTTACGTTTTTTGTTATTGTGTGTTGATTCAATTGATGACTAACGGTTTTATTGTTTAACTTATCCTCAGTTTATCCCTTGAATAAGGATTTTATTATCGAATTCTTTGGTGGAGTCCTAATAGACCAGTACTTATGTTTTTTAATGTATAGATTCGGAATTAGTTAATTTTTGCAAATATCATTCATTATTCTTTTGAAAAGTTTTGATGTCTATTCATTTAATAAAGTATATTCTTAATATCAACTTGTTATATTATTATGTTTGAAAGGTTTAAACGGTTACTATAACTTTTTTGTTGTCATAATGAGTTAGGATATAACTTCAAATAACTTTTCAGTTATTTAGACAATTATGGAAACATGGAATTGAAATCATTTTGTAAATATTTTTGTGATTGCTTCTATATTTAGTAGATGTCTCAGTGTTTAATTTAACACACCACGATAATTTTGGAACAACGTATATTCAGAAGGGTCTTTTTGGCATTTGTCAATTTTAGCCCTTTTTAACTTTTTTAAATATGTAAACATAACGAGATTCCTATTCTAATGCTATTCCTAAAATTTCAGCTCTCTACGTTGTCTCTTTCATACTTAAATGTGGAGAAAGTTACAAACTTTTTTATATATAAAGAGATTTACCCCTTGAATAAGGATTTTACTATCGAATAAATCCCTTATTAATTAGTTGGTGTACATTTCATAATATAACCTGCTTCATTATGAAGTTCTGCTACCGTTAAACTCGTGTGCTTCATTTGTGCTAATAATCCAGAAATGTCAGCCAGTTCGATCAGCGTTCTTTGAGACATAAGTGTTAATTTCCTTAGATATTGCACTTGCTCAGTATTAATTGATTGAACTTATCTTTCAATAATAATATCATTGCCATACTGTATTACTACCGCAAGAAGAAAAATAAAAAACGTATTACTAAACACAAGAAGCCATGCTTCACGTGTGGTCAGGCCTGTTCTTAAAATAAGCACTTTTTGACAACAAATATTTTTATATTTTAGTTTTAAATTTTTCTAACTAGTGTCATAAAGTTTGTTGATACTTTTTCACTACAGTTTTAAAAACTCTACAAGAATAAGTTTTTACATTTTTAACAAACAGGATTTATTCTGGTGTTTTTACCTTTTCCCTCTAGATGCAAAATATCAATTTTAAAGCTTAAATAGGTTTACTATAAGTTATCATTAGACGTATCTTGTGGAACAGCTAGGCTTAAAATAGGTTTCGAGATTTTCTAAAAAGCAAAACCACTATTTGAGAAATAAGCTTGATTTTGATAAAACACCGTACAAATAATCATTATTTTTATAAAAAATAATATTTTGCGATCTTATTGCCGTCAAAAAAAGCTTCTGAATAACTTATAATGTTGACACATCGTCGTGAGATAATATTCCAAAGTAATTTCCTACCAATCGTAAAGGTTTTTCATCATAACATAAACAACAACTGTTTTTTACGATTTATTTTCAATTGCAATATTTAAGACGATAACCTAGACAAAGAGAATTGCTTCGGGAGGAGTTCATGGCGGCAGGCTATCAAATGACAAAGAAATGTCAGTTCACACTTTTATACTAAAATGCAGCACCGTGACCCTTAAATATATGCATTAATTAGGACTGTTTGCTTTCATGTTATTTTGTTGTTTTTGATTCTTTAAATGAATTTTTTGAGTATTTGAGTCATGGAGGTAGCCTATATTCTCATCATAAGACTCTAAATATGTATTTTAATTATATAATTTGTGACTCTTTGAATCTAATTTTTCAATTACAAATCATTTTTTCAAATTACATTCATCCAATTCGAAATACATTGTAATTTTTCACTTAACTTTTAAAAAACCTTCGATATCTCTTCTATGTGAATCGTGGAGGAAATTTGAATTAGCGAAACAAAATGTTACAGACTGTCTAATTTAAAAATTTCAGGCTTATATATTTAATAGTATATTTAACCACTAACCACTTAAAAATCGGTACTGCATCTTATGTTTTGACTTTATCTGCTAAATTGGCTCTTAATAATTAATTATAAAAATGGACGATGACAGTGATACCATGACGGACGAGATTGAAGTAAAAGTTAATTGTAAGTCATTTTGAAAGTAACCAAATTTTATTGTCTCTACTTTTAGCTAGAAAGAGACATGCCAATTCAGAAGCTTTGAATAAAATGAAAGAACAAATGCGAACCTATCAGTACACCACATCTCTGTCTTCAAAAGAACTAACAGAAACAGTCGAAAAAGACTGTGAATCTCTAAATTGCAAAGGTATTAAAACGTGTGGTATCAAAAGACATACTTTATGTAGAGATGGAATCAAGATAGAACAAACTAAAGCTAATATCTCCACAATTAATCGTTTGAGAACAATTTATCACATCTCAGAAACTGAACATGTTTGTGGAAAATGTATAGATGATGCTCTCAAAATGGATATTGGTATTCAATGTGAAGATTATGCTAATTGGAGAATTAGGTGGGTCAAAAATTCAAGAAGACCTCCGTCTGCGAGAACCTTTATTCAAGAAGAAGTTTTACCTTTTTGGTTAGAATGTAATTCATGTTCAAAATGGAGACCTTCCTCACAAATAAGTCTTGAACCCGAGGATGTACTATCATTCACATGCCACGATTGTAATGAACCCGAAGATCCAAATGTCCAAATATCTACTCAAAATGAATTCATAAACTCATTTACAGTCTTTCCGCTAATTCACAACTCACCTGCCTCCCACTACCTAATGTCCGAATACTTCTACGATGAAGTAAATATGTCGCCAAATAACACTACAAAGATCTATACTTCTAACACAAGTCATTTCATCAGACCTTTCCATTTACCAGATAAAAACTTAATAGCCTTCACATTTCTCCCTGATACAATGGAAATAGACGAATTAAATGAATTTGTAGAATTTCAAAAGGAACAAACACCTTATCTAGGCATCCGAAATCTAATTATAGCTTTATGGTCAATGGACCCCTACAATTACTTGACTTTGCAAAAATGCCAATCTTACCTCATTTGTCGTGGCATGGGTAGGATATGGTACAAGAAACATCTGAAAAGAGTTTATGACTTTCTGAACATCAAAAATTTAATCAACTTCGGAGTGTTACCATTTGATAAGACCAATTTCATTGACTCAGACTCAAACGTTATTATAATTGGTGCCGGAATAAGTTCATTGACAGCAGCTAGGCAAATACGCTCATTTGGAGTCAAAGTTACTATTTTGGAGGCAAGGGATGTTATTGGCGGTAGGATGCAAGATGATACGAGTCTGGGAGTTGCAGTTGGTATGTAAAAAGCCAGTACAATAGTATTTATTCATACATCTTTACAGGTAAAGGAGCTCAGTTAATTACGGGGACTTTTAATAATCCTCTTGTTGTTGCTTTGAATCAGTTGAATATTCCGTCAAAGCATCTTACAGATTATTGTCCTTTGCTTGATTCAGTCAAAGGAAATGAAATAAAGAGATATGATGACAAGATTTCGGAAGAACATTACTCTTGTATATTGGATGCAGTTAAAGCTTGGACAAAAGTCACGAAAAAAGACAGTCCTCTTAATGATGTAATGATGGCGATGCACATTACATTCAAGGAGAAAAGCTCGTTTGTTTGGAGATCTCAATATGAAAGATTGGTTCATTGGCATACTGGAAATATTGAATTCAGTTGTGGTGCACGGATCGAAAATGTATCTGCACTGAATTGGGATCAGAATGAAGCTGCGTCACAATTTGCCGGGTCTCATTCTTTGTTAACTGAAGGATCCCGAAAGCTGATTGAAAAATTAGCTGAAGGAACAGAAATTCACTTGAAGCATGCTGTCAAAGAAATAACCTACGAAAAGAATAAGCCAATAGTGGTTAAATGCAAAAACGGCAAATCATTTACCGCCGACAAAGTGATCATGGCTATACCTTTAGCTGTTTATCAAAAAGAAAATATAAAGTTTAATCCACCTTTGCCTTCCACAAAAACAAGAGCGTACAAAAGTTTAGGAGCAGGCTTAATTGAAAAAGTTGCTGTCAAGTTCAAAACACGATTCTGGGCCAAGTTATTGAAAGAAGATGGGCAGTTAAATTATTTTGGCTGTGTTCCTTCCGGCGAAAGGGATCGTGGTTTATTCAATATGTTTTACGATTTTTCAAAAATTAGCGATGAATCAAGTTCCGAAAATTGTTATGTTCTTATGTCCTATGTTTGTGGAAAATCTGTTGAAGTTGTCAATATGTACGACGACAAAACAGTTGTAAATATGTTCGTTGGCAAATTGGAAACTATGTTTCCTGAATTAAGTATTCCTGAACCCATAGGCCATGTGGTTACTCATTGGGGTCGTGACGAGTACATTGGAATGTCCTATAGTTATGTTAAAGTAGATGGCCGTGGCGAGGACTACGATTTATTGGCCCAACCAATTGATGATAGAATTTTCTTCGCAGGAGAATGTTGCAACCGATATTATCCACAGACAATGACGGGTGCCATGATAACTGGCTTAAGAGAAGCTGGAAATGTCATCAGAAGTTGTCTCAGGGATGGATAATTATATTTTTATTTATTTACTTACCACTTAAAAACTGTATTGCCAATTTAATAAAATTCTTTAGAAAACTTGTTCTTGTTGTTCAAAATGTTTTTTGAGTAATTGAATACTATTATATTTTCAATTCTATTTGTTAACACGTGTCTGTGGACTTCACAAATATTTATTTATAGTACCCTATATTCCATAATTTTTTTAAGGCTATACTTTTATTAAATTAAAAGGCATATGCAGACATTAGTCATTAGTTGAGATTGTTTAGTAACATACTCTTCTCTCTATCAGACAAAATCGATTGCTAAACACGTTCAGCTTTGTTTGTAACAATATTATCTACCATATTCATCTTTTATGTTGTTTAGAGACTATGCAGAAACTTATATGTCCTATTCAACACTATTTATGGGGAAAAGAAGGTGATTCTTCATTGGTATCTCAATTAAAGAAAGCTGTCAATGATCAGTATGAAAATAACTTGCCATTTGCTGAATTATGGATGGGAACGCATCCCAATGGACCGGCCAGATTGCACCCACATGGTCAATTGTTGACTGATTACCTAGCTAACAACTCCTTATTCCTTGGCAAACATGAAAAGGGAGGTTTAGAATTTTTGTTCAAAGTTTTATCTGTTGGAAAGCCTCTTTCGATTCAAGCTCATCCAACAAAGGAACAAGCAATTGTTTTGCATAGAATTAAGCCTAATGAATACCCCGATGATAATCATAAACCGGAAATGGCTATTGCATTGACTGATTTTGAATTGTTGTGTGGATTCAAATTAGCTGAGGATATCAAAACAACATTGTTCCGATTGCCAGAGCTATTGGAAGCCTTGGATGTGGTGCAAGTAAATTCCATTGGCAAATTCGAAAATCCAGATGTCGATCCTTTGAAAAAAGTTTTCTGCGCAGTTTTGGAAGGACATAGCACTACTATGCCTGCGATTATAAGAAGAATTTGTGATAGATTGAATGGGGAAGAAGTGGCATCGCTAACAGACACCGAGAAATTAATCTTAAGATTAGACAAACTTTATCCAGGAGATGTTGGAGTGTTAATCGGTAAGCACTTTATTAAAGTAAACATTAAAATTATGGTTATTAAGAAAATGGAAAATATTTAACTTTTTAATACCATTGCGAGCTTCAAGGAAATCTCCTAGGATACTATTTGCGACGTCATCATTCATTTCTGGAAACATGTGATGGGCTTCCCAGAATCGGAGTTTGAGAGTTGTGATCTTAAGGCATTATTAAATATGCATTCGACATTCTCTGCAACTTCTTTAAAACAATAATTCTTTTCTTACCGAATGAGTTATCATAGGCGACTCCTTTGACAAAGTTTTCTTTGTTATCAAACAACATTTTTAGTTCAATTGCATGATTGAATCTAAAACACCATCAGACTTTTAAATTTACCATCTAGGCTTGATCATTATTTTGTGGTGATCCAGTATTTCCAACTACAATCCTATCATTTGCCCATCAGCAATTTGTCCTAAAATAAAGAAATTATTGGATGTAATTAGCTTTTAAACCTACTCTCATCCACAAAATTCTTACTTCTCGTTAAGGTCGGCCTTCTATCGTCAGAGCAAGCAATTTTGTCCTTCACATTTATACCAAGACTCTTTGCAAACGGACAAGAAATCTCATCATCTCTTCTTTTGCATGAAACTTTGGATTTCTTCTTCTCTTCCATAATATATTAAATAAACACCTAATAAGAGGCGATCTTGAGCACTAAGATAAACAAAATAAACTACTAAAAGTGTATTTGATCTCAAATATAGGCATACACGTAAATAGCTTTTAGTTGATGTTCAAATTTCAAAGATACATAGACTAGAGTTGAGAGAGTCTTTCGCTAGCACCATAATTAAAAAATCAAAAATATACCATTTTTTACGTTAATATTTAATTTATAAAATGGAATTCCAGGTGCAACTTTCCTCAACCATTTTACCCTTAAGCAAGGTGAATCTGTATTTTTGGGGCCAAATGTACCACATGCTTATTTGGATGGAGATTGCATCGAATGTATGGCTTGTTCAGACAATACAATTCGAGCTGGTTTAACACCAAAATACAAAGACATCGAAACACTAAAAGCTAATTTACATTATGATATGACCGGTCCAATCAAATTTGCTCCGGAAGATAAAAAAGATCATATTTTGTACAAACCAAGAGTAAAAGAATTTGCTGTAATCAAGTACGATAAAAATGCCAAGGTACTAAATAATGTTGGGGCTGCTTCTATTTTAGTTGTTATTGGAGGTTCAGCAACAATTATGGGATCTACTGAAGTTACTCTAAGTAGAGGTGAGGTCCTATTAGCCCCAGCTACAGAAAGTTCTCCTAAAATAACCGATATATCGGATGATTTTCTTTGTTACCGTGCTTATAAGCCAGGGAATGAAAATTGAATAATTTCTAATATAAATGTTAAAATGTTTTGATTTTTAAATGAATAAATGATCTATGTATCTTTTTCATTATGTGTTTATGTTAGATAATTTTTTTAAATAAAATATATTTTATATTGATGGTTACAAAGTTTTATCGTATCAAAATATATTATGCATAAAGAAGGAAAAGTATCATGTATTAAATTAAATTCAACCAACAAACCTCAAAATTTGGGAGAATATCAGTTTCATTCGAACTCCAAATCTCAGTTGATTTATCAAAAGAATAAGTATTGTTCAATCCATCGAATACTTTAACAGTATTTTCAATTTGACAACATTCGGGTTCTCTTACAATTGTAGGCAATGCGGCAACTTCTCTCCATCTATTGGTCCTTACATCAAACATTTCACAATGGCCGTGTGCTACAAAGTCCTCGAAATCGCCGTCGTCATCTAATAACTCAAACGATCCTCCTGCTTTCATGATTGAATCATTAATAGTACAAACGCCGGAGTAGAATCCTTGGAAAAGTGTTGAACTACATGTTTCAAATTTTCCTTCCCGAGGATCAAATCTTAATGTAGAGGAAATATCACGACCAACGATATAAACCGAATTATCTTGCCGAACGGATTTATGATCTTTCAGTTCAGTTGGTATTTTTGAATGATGACTTATCCATTCCATTTTATTTTGATCAAGACTAAAATGCATTGTAGTTTATAAAGTGAAATTAAACTTACCTTTTGACTTCTGTTTTTGTAAACATCAAGACTTCTTTATTAATTGTGCATGTTGAAAATTGGCTATGATCATAAAATCCAGGGAGTTTTAGTGGTAATATTTGCCTAGTCATAAAATTGAATTTTAATAAGTTAAAGTTCCTTGCTTGACAAATAATGAGTAAGTGTTCACCAACTATCTCATTTCCTACCGCATCTTCATAATCAAATAAAAAAATCTGTTCTGACAAACTAGCCAATTCAGAAAATAACTGGGAATTAATATTGTAATTGAAGATTTTCCCGTTTTCATCTTCATCCATGCAAGCTAAACTCGTATTAATATATTTCTGTTCGATGTTAACTTACTCAATAAAATATCAGTTGGTTTGGAATTCGGTTGGATAAACAAGCCTCTTTTGTATAATGTTTCGTAGATGAAAAGGGAAACACCGTCAATCTCGGACAATTTTTTATTCTGGTCAAATATCTTTTTAATCTTGCCAAAGTCAATAAAACGAAAGTTGATTCTTCTAAGCAACTCGAGACAATATTGTTGTCTTTCATCAAACTTATGCAAAATCCATGAAATGTAGCATTTTAAAATAGTTTCTTGGGGATTTTTAGAAACGAGTTCATCATTAAAAATGTCTAGCAACGTTGTAAAGTCAGCTGAATCAAAATCGTCTTTTCTTGCATAAGCCTAAAAACCATTTGTTTACATAATCATTTAAATTTTACCTCAAAACAACATGCAATATTGTTTTTAAAAAAGTCATAAAGGTCTTCAAACGAATTTTCACGTGTATAGGCAAACATCTTGATCATTTTTTTCCCCGATATTTTCGAATAATTTATGATTGAATCCTGACGAATGATAAAAATTACATTATATATAAATCATATCAACTTACTAAAAGGCTTTCATCATTCATTGCTTCGTAAACATTAATCATCCTCAAAATAGTTGTGTCCTTAAAGAAATTGAATGTTTTTTGTCCATAAATGTATTCTATATATAATTCCATATCACTGATCGTCAAATCTTTACACTCGACTTCAACTGTATCAGGATTCTCAATAAACTTATTTTGAAAGAAGTCATTAGATGCGTGCATTAGGAATTTTGATACCATTATAAAGCCATCTTTTAAGTTTACTTTCAAATCATTGTATCTGTCGTTTTCCAAAAGACTATTCAGATGTGGCAGATAAATCATTCTGTAGAAATGAGGGTATTACGACACACTGCAGTATTATTAATTAAAATAAGCGCTATTTTTTTAATATAAATAAAAAGTTATTTGTACGGCATACACTAATTGGAAAAAGGCATTGAAATAGTCTCGAGACATTTATTAAGTGTAATTTCATTATTACGGATTATTTGGTTTATATCAAAAAATTGGTATAATGACCTTTTTCAGAAATGAAAATAAATTAATATTTTCTCGAAAACTTCGGAATAATCATGTACTCAAAGTCAGTCAACTTCACGTTAAATTTGAGAAATCATGGCATTATGTTTAGATATTTTAACAAGTCAGTCATCTTTGCCTTTAGATATTTTTGTGACATTAGCCAACTTTAAGTTGTTTTTTAACTTTCTTAAAGATGTTTAAATTTTCTCCCAAAAATGAATGAATTCATCAAACAATTAGTTATTTTAATTGTATGGTTAATTGTAAACACTCACATTTCATTTCAAATTTGTTCATGATCAGTAACAAGGAGAATTAAAAGCTTTGATTAGGTAAGCCACACATTGTAGGGTACAAATGTCTTGTTGCGGGACTACAAGGGGATGCATGTTCTTCTAAAGGAGGAAGTTTCTCAAGAAAGGGAGCGATTGGAGTTTCTTTAGCATAAATACTGTTGCAATTTTCAGGGAAAAATGTGCGTATCTTTCTGCACAAAAAATACTTTTAAATTGTTGTTCTTTTGAAATTGCGGGAACAACTTTGGCTTCTCCCAAAAAGACTTTTCCAACAAACTGCTACTGATACAACATTGTTGCATCGCCAAAGCTTGGTGAGTCTAAAAAATTGAAATTTCAGGTAATGTTTAAATTAAAACTAACTGTGGAGCATTTTAAAGATGTCGAAATGTAACTAGTGCACCAATTATTATAAATGTCTAGGCCAATTCTATCCTTTTCGTCTAAGGAAAGGCTACAAAACTTAAATAAATTAAATGATTCAAAAACTCCAACGTGTTTAAAAAAAATTTTATTTGAAAAAAGAAATAGCAAATATTAAGAAACATGTGTATGTTTATGCGTGTACGAATGTTGTCTTTTGCTTATTAACAAAAAATAACATATAATTGGATAGGAGATTATAAAAATGAAGACGAAAAAGAAAAATGGTATTGTATGGTACAGGCCAATATTCTGGCTAAAACTAATTTCTGCGTTTGTTGGAGTCTCTTCTTGAGAAACTTTTAGTTCCTTCTCTGGTATTGTTCTAAAAAGTATTTACTAGATTAATACGGACTCAAGAAATACTTACATTCTTGAAGTTACCTCCGTTATTTTTGTTTCTAATGGAAGATTTTGGCCCAACTGGTATGCGACCTTTACTGATTATTGGACTCTTGACAATAGTTTTGGAGTGTTGAGCCAATCGAGAAAGCAAGATATTTCCTTTGGGGATGGGTGTTGAAAGAACTTTAGGTGTCGCGGGCTTCGACTTTTTGATGTTTCGAGACCCAACTTGGACTCTATTCAACATAGGGGAAGCTGTGGCTTTTGAAGCATTCTGAAAATAAAAAAACAATTTTTACCGTGTCTTAGAAGCTGGAGTGTATTTTTGAATCAAATTCGTTATCTCCACATATCTTCATTCATCAGGCCCTCTCACATCAAGACAGCTATTTAGATGGCAAACCTTTGTGTTTAAAGGAACACAAAATAACATTAACACTTATCTATAAAATCAAGGACTGCAAGTCGCATGCTGCAAACTTTTCTTAAACTTGATTTTATGCTTTAATCCTTAATGACAGCATTATGTTGTGTTAAACTATCTTTTAGTTCACTTAGATAGTAGATAAACTATCTGTTGATTCACTTAGATAGTAGTTTAACTATCTATAATTCAATTAGATAGTAGCTAAACTTTGCCAGTGGAAGATATGCCGTTTCTTAGTGAATGTGGAAAATCGACTTTTGTCGAGCCATACTTTAATTCACTTTTAAACATACTCTTCTGGCTTTGAAGCCTAATTGCTTCTTAGCAGCAACTTGGTGGGGCTTTTTTTGGACTGATCCAGTCTTTTTAAGGACTTCCTAAAATATCATGATAAGTTATGTATGTAATTTAACAATCTCTACTTACACTAATAATGGTCGTAAGGACGGCTTGTGTCTTGGGATCGTTTAAATTGCCTAATCCTTTGTTGCCTTTCTTGGCTTCCTTGAGTTTGGCTGCGGCCAATTTGGTTCTGTTCTTGGCATTCACAACGCCACTTTTCTTTCCATTCACAACTTTTTTAGGTGTAGCCCCAGACTTCTTAACGATCCCTCCATTCTTTACCCCTCCTTTCTTTGGAGGAAATGCCCTCTTCCCACCCTTGATCTTGTCCATCTTGATAATTTCATCTAAAAGCAGATAGGTTAATTAAATGGGCATCAACAAGCTCAAATTTACCTAAAGACATATCAACTCTATTCTTTTGTAATGCAGCCATTATTATTAAATATGGAATGTATAGACTAATAGATTATATCTGTAAGCAAAATTGATTAATTAGTATACTTTTGTATAGAATGAAAATATGAATAATTGAATCAGTATATACTCGCTTGTTGGAAACACGTATCTTTGGAGATGTTTGTGTCATCAAATAAAAGCTAGCCTTTCAAAATAAGTAATCAATTGTTGGACTGGCAAAGTAAATGGATAAATAATGATAGTGACTTTTGTCTTAAAGTAGTTTTGGAGGACTAGATTATATGCTATGTGGATAATTGCATATTCAATATAGTTGGGAGTAGTAAAGTGTCTTTTTAAACTACTAGTTCTATCTACTATACTATAGTGTAAGGAAAGTAATTTATCAAATCAATCGCAACCAAAGATCATCTCACAAAATATATATGCCAATCTCGATGGCAAAAAGAACAGACTACCATTGAAAAGCACGAAATGGTGCGCATAACACCTCCTCTCGCAAACAATGATCCTATCCAGATAAACACTGGACCATCGCCCCCCTATAAACAACGCGTGTACCAACAACTAACTCCACCTAACAACATACACTTTTTTGGTGTGGACGTGTTGATTAACTAATTAGCAGCCTTTTATCAAACGATTTTTTATTGATATATTATTGTTTTCAACAAAGACAGTAACATACATTCATTTATTATTATTTCTAGCTAAGTACTAAAAATGGTTGCTGAAGAGGTAAATGATTTTGGAGTTTGGCCAAAACTAATATCAATTTTATAGAACTTGCTAACCTCTAATGTAGTAGAGAAAGAAGTAGAGAAGGCACCTGAACCTATCAAAGTTATGAAGTGGGACAGTCCGACTGTCAGGATAGCTTTGTCGGATGTTGGAAGAAAAGTGCTAATGGCCAAAGACAACTGGAATGAGTCCCAGAGAGTTGCTGACATTAAGATTTTGATTTCATTGGTTGCAGTCATCTTTTCTGGATATTGTTGTTACTATGATTATATTCATCCTTTTCCAGAGAGTAGAATGGTAAGCTGGATGACTTATTTGAGGTAATAAACAATATAATATTTGCAGGTAATCACAGTGTGTGCTACTTCCTACTTTGTGTTCATCACAATCCTCACAGCCTACACCTATTTCATTGAAAATAATCTTTTCTACCAAGGGGCTGAAAAAATCACCACCTTCTCTGGTAAAGGAAAAAAAGAAGAAAAAATGAAGTATTGGAAATTCTCCTCCGAAATGGGCAAATACGACGACAAATTCACGATTGTCGCTGAATATCATGATGGCAAAAGATCAGGAACCCTCAGAGTCACCAAATCCATTGGTTGCTATATTACTGAAGATGGCCAGATCATCGAAAAATTAGTCGCCGATCAAATAGACCAATTAATTGATGACAGCCACAGAAGTAATTAAAAAGATTCGGCTACATTAATTTATAAATATTTTTTATGATTCAAAAAGAGATATAATATTGTATTATGATTGATTTCTTTTGTACTTGGTTTAAGTGAGGTGCGATTTTAAAATGAATTTTTCCGATATTTGTTTAATTGCTTTTATTTTTGCAAATGGTTCAACTCCTTTGTCATATATCTAATTTTTTTACAACAACGCTTACTTATTCGCCATTTTAGATCCAAAATATGGTGGAAACTAAGGACAAAAGGGTATCGTATGATAGCACATTCGTAAAGAATGTAGCTAATACTGTTGAAAAGGTGGAAATATCACCGACAGCAGCTCAACTGATCGGCGATCAGGTCGCCTTAGATTTGAAAGCAGTCTTAGAACAAGCTGGAAAGTTCCAAAGACATGCTCGAAGGCAAAAGATGGTTGGTGATGATTTTGAGAATGCCTTAGCTCATTTAGGTCATAACCCACAAACGGGATTTTCAATTGCGAATAGTGTTTCGATGTCTAGTTATGGTCCTGGTGCTGAATCAGTTTCACTGTCAGGCACTAGAGAGGTCGATGTTAGGAAGTTGTATCAACCTGTCAACTCAGGCCCAAAGCCAATAGCGATGAGTTTACACGCTCACTGGTTAGTGATAGAAGGTGTTCAACCATTGATACCAGAAAATCCGGCCCCCGAAATCCTTCCACATACACTTGAAAAGAAAAAAGACGGTCGTAAACATGAAAGATCCATTTCCGATTCACCTTACCTAATAGGATCCGTAACTAAAGACTTACTAAAGACTGAACAAGTCCAAATAAAAACAACCACAACTCATTCTATCTCCCTGGAGCAGCAAATATTTTTCAACAAAATAATGGAATTAATTATATCATCTTCTGCTGAGCAACAACGCCTAGAAGCTATTACTACATTAAGGAATGACTGTGGGTTGCAGCCACTAGTGCCACGTTTTGTGTGTGCTATTGTAGATGGTATCTGCATCAACTTGGTTGCATTCAGCATGAATTTGATTGGTTATTTGTTAAGAGCATTGCAAGCCTTGAATCAAAATCCTAATGTCGACTTAGAGGAATGTCTGCATCAAGTTGTGCCTTCAGTTATTTCTTGTATTGTTAGTACACAGTTGACTAAATGTCCGGAAGTTGAGGACCATTGGGTGTTAAGGACATTTGCAACGGATCTGTTGGTTGATATTGTTAATGAGTACAAGATGAATAGGGATTTGCTGCCACGAATTATTAAGATCCTGTGTACACCATGGAGTAGAAAGGATGAGTCGCTTAATACTTTGTATGGAAGTTTGTTTGCTTTGCATAAGTTGGAGTTTAGTGTAAGTAGATGAGAAAGCTTGCGATTAATTAATATTTAAACATTTTAGTGCTATGAAAAGATTTTATGGTACAGGTTGAAAGAACTTTATGAAATAGTACGCAAACAAACTATACCAACAGAAAGAAGAGAGCCGACTAAGGTGCGAACTTGCAATGACAAGTTGAATGAATTGCTATTGGTCATATTTGAGCATCATATCCAGACAACGAATGCAAATCCGGCATCATTTGAGGATTACAAAAAGATGTTTGGTCCTTTTGGAAAAGATGTTCAACAACACCATGCCAGTATTAAAACTTTACCATAAAATCGAAGACGATCACAAGTCGTTTCAAAGGGAAAATATGAATTCGATGTTTTTCTCAAGAAAATTTATATTATTCAGTGTATTACTATTATTCAATAAATTTTTTTTATATTACCACCTTTCGTTTTGCCTTGTTATACACACTAAAATAATAATAAATGCAAAATAAGAAGTGTAAACAGTTTTATTAAGAAGAATTATTTCAGCTTGAGAAAGTGGCGAAATAATGCCTATAGAAAAGAAAGTAATTAATTGCAATTACTCATCAATAAACCCGATTGTAAGAATGAATAATATTATATAACTAAAAAGTGTAAATTACTTAGTATGTTTTTCCTTAGCAACACGAACACGTTCGGAGTCACTTAATTTGAGCCATCCTTGGATGATTCGGAAATGCCTTTCTCTTCTTTTGTAAAGTCTCCATGGTTTTTTGGCCATCAGCATACGAGAGAAGGTAGTTGGATGGACGCCAAGGATATTTTCGGCAAATTCGGCCCGAGTTATCTTGTTCTTAGTGATACTGTCTTCGATCAACTTCCAAAGGAAAGCTGACTGCTCATCTGTGACTTCTTGAACATTAAATGAATAATCTACTTCGAATGGCACACAAAATTTAGTTTCACTTGGATTCATATTAAGTGTTTGATCTTCGTGCAATTTGTTTTGCAAAAATCTGATGTTGTCACTGTACAATTGAACCTGAGAAGTATAAATTTGTTCCACTTTTGTAATTTCATTCCTTAAAATCTGTTCCTCTTCGTCTCTTTCCTTTGATTCTGCTTCAGTTAGACCTTCTTTGTTGCGAAGGTTTTCCAATTGTTCCCTGAAATATTGGGCTCTTCCCTTACAACTTCTTTCAACTTCACGTAAGCCATGGTCTAATACGCCGAATCTACTTTGATCGCAATCAAAGTCACTATCATTTAAGTTATTTAGGGCAAGTGAAATTCGTTCATCCACTGTTAGTGACAGAAAGTATTGCATGATGAAATAGTATTTAGTGTTTAAACGTTTAGCTGTTTTTGAATCATCGAATTGTAAGATTTCGTTAAACACATCCTCTGAACATCCAAGGATATTTTCGGCATAATCTGATTTACTAATTCCATTTGCATGCAGATCTAAGAGAGTATATTTGCAAACTTCAAATGGATCCAGAATATCGCTCGAAGATTCTAGAAAACTTTTATTATTAAATATAAAGAAATCAAACTTACCATATAAGTTAAGCCCGACAATAGATTCAGGCTGAATCTTATCGTTTGCGTCCGTCTTCGTAATACTATTGTTGAACTGCTCTTGTAAAATGTTCAAGACATCCGAATTAGACTTATCATTATAGTTCCTTCCATTAATAGGCAAACACTGTCTAATTTTCTCAGCTTGAGGTAACTGCAAAAATTGTTTCATAATAACATAGGGTAATTGCCGTACAGGAATAGATTCTAAGGGGGCATTTTCTTTAAAAATTCTTTTTAGCATAATTTCTGAACAATTGAGAATGTTATTGGCAAAGGATTTGGGTGTGATGTTTATTAATGTTAATTGTTGGGCAACGTCGTTGCAAATAAGTTGGGTTTCAAAGATTGAGGGATCATTAGTAGATTTTAGTGGAGTTGTAGTGGAAGAAATTATATTTGAACAGTGATTGGTGCTGGAAGAGGATTCGGGACTATAATACTTGAAGTTTGAATAAAGAGGCACCCTTACTCCAGGTTCTAGCCCAGGTTTTGTTGTTAAAGCGTCCTTGGTTATCTGATTCATGATTTTAAATCCGCCAGCAACGCCTAAAGGTAAAGAATCGTCTTTAAACTGTGGGAATGCTAAATTAAACCAACTACTACAGGCAGATTTGGTCGAAGCAGGACTTTGATGGAGCGGAGACTTACTGTCAGAATCGTCTTTATCTTCCATGCCGTCATCTTCCTCATCGTAAATTCCGTTTTGCATCATCATATCCAAATGACTGGTCTCCTCTGCATCAAGTTGAGCAGTGCAGAGCTTCTTTTTTAATTTCCTTAGTTTACAAAAGAAGGACTTGGTTTGGTCCCTGTAAACGGCACGAAGCTCCGATATCTCTTGTTTAATCTCCTGTACCGAACTCATATTATGTCCAAAAATACTAACGCTAATCTATAATATAAAATATAAAGTAAATAAAATGCATGCACGTCAGAGAAGTTGTGTAAAGCTGTGCATTAATAATAACTATCAACATAAAATGCTTTGTCATTCCTTCTTGTCTCGCACCAATACTCAAAAGAATTGTTTTGTGCAATGCAAGATTGATAAAATGAAATTAAGTTTTCTAATGCACTTTTTATATGCGATCGTTTATGCTAGGAAAAGATTTGGATATTATGTTGGTGCATTGTAAATATACACTACTGTCAATGATGATATAAAGTGCTACTATATTTCACTGGTTAGTAATGCAAGAAGAATGAGGAAAATGATGTTAAATTTTAGTCGCATTTTAAAATCATAAAATATAGATAGATGAATATGTTAATGATGGTCACGTGTAAATGCAATCGCATTCGGAATTCACTTTTGACACAAACAAATACTTAACAGATGGCAACAATTGGTAGCAAAAAGACGTTTAAAATTTAACAAAAAATGGTCAAAGGTTACATGTAACAGAAAATATGGTGTAATGGTATAATATTAGATGGTTTAGATGTACATATTCATGATATGGAAAATGTGCATGGTTGACGCATTTTAAAGGGGCAAGAAAAGTGTTATACAAATTCGTGCATATAAAAATATAATGCAGGCACATTTATAAGAATGGGCTGTGTTCAACTAAATTTATAAATGATGAACAAATAGTAGTCTGCATTGTGCAAAAGACTACTCTTGATTTGGTGGGAAAGAGTGTGTTTGTTGGTATCTTAATTTTGGTTTGTGCAGCATAGACAATTCTACTGAGGTCACAGTCTCAAGATTAGACTCTATAACTGACATACGAGTTTTCAACATCATTATTAATTAAATGCAAGATTACAATATGTTGTCGTTGATGCGCTTTAATATTAACATTTTGGGCGCGTTTCAGTGGCAAGGATGATACGTAAAAGGGTAGAATTAGGAAAATAGAATTGAAAAACAAGTCACATAAAAACAACTTTCTTGCATTTTAAAAATATACGTTTTGTATGTGTGTGCTGTAAGTAAGTGAGTATATTTACATATCATTTGTCCATCAAATGAAGCATTTAATTTGGGGCAAAATGCACAAACGGGGTAAATAAATAAAGAGAAGTTTATGTGGAAGGAATGTAATGAAAGGACAGCCATTATTTAGTATATCTTGTGCGAGATAAGTTGCTGAATATTAGTAACTCATTCGAGATGAGTCACTTAAGGCGTTTGGAGAAGATGAATTAGATGCGGGTTAGTGCACAAATAAGAGTTTGCTGTTGTTAATATGAAAAAATGGATGTTACATTATCTGCATAATATGTGTGTAATATTATGTAGAAATAGTTTGAGTCTGGAGTAAATCTACTTACTTGTACTAACATATTGGAAATACATAACGTAATTTGCACCAAATAACACAGATGGTTAAAGTTTAAAAGCATTTTAAAAGGTACATTATTTTAGCACAGCTTTATCTATCTGCAAAAAGTATTTTTGGGGCAGATTGTTTTGGTTTAAAATAAATACATAATAAATAAGTGTAGCTTTAGAGTGAATAGACAATTATTGTTTTTAAGGCATACTTTAATCGCTTTTTTATTTGGCAAAAATGGAACACATGTTTTTTAAATGGTTAAACTCCAATGCTTCCCTTATTCATAGCCGCCTTAATCATATTTACGGTCTCGTCTCCACAACGGCTTCTAGCCAACTCGGCAATGCATTCAATTCCCCTTTGTCTGTTTTCATGTTCATGCTCAACGATCCCGTAAATTACTTTTTTGGCTTTGCATACAAAGTTGGAAATAAAGGAGCTTTCGACTGTAAGAAAGAAACATTTGATTTGGCGGAAGGTGTCCCAGTTAATTACACCAGAAACAGAACACGAATCTTCTATCTGACTAAAGAAGAAGTCATAAATCTGAGTTGCAGGCTTGTCATCTGATGCCATCATTTCCAAATATTCGTCATTAAAGCAATTGCTATCAGGTCCAAAACACGTTCTAAAATTTCTGGCAAAGTTACAAACTTGACTTGGTCCATACGAATTTTGCTGCGCCTCAAGTTTACTAGACATCCTATCTAAATGATAAACAGAAGGGAATTTCCTCTCACTAGTCAATTCGGTGTCTCCGAGCTTAAGAAAATTCTCAACACATCTAGTGAGCTTCTAAATGAAAATTTAATAATCTTATAATAAATGTTTATTAAACATACTGTTGTAACAGAATAACTGCACAAATGTCCATCAACAATTATAAAAAACAAATTAAATAAAAGGAAAGATTTGGCTAGCATTATAGATGTTATATGAATGAAGACGACACAACCAAGCAAATATTAATAAAAAGCCTTTCTGCCCTAACTTTCACCAATTTAAAGAGCTTTACTGATTATCATATGTTTTTTAAAGTAAATTTTCTAGAGATTGATGACATTCTTATGAATATGATTAGTGTAATAAAGTGACGTTGGCAAATATAAAGGTACATCTAACTTTATGCCTAGAAAATGTTGAAATATATGTTGATACTTAAGCCATAGTTTAATTGGATCTTTAAAAGATGCAAGTAATATCCATTTGAATTAATTTATTGACACGAACACATTTTTGCAAATTAATTCACACCTTTCCCAAAGCAAACACTCATGTGTTACCGATTTTTGAAAGTTTTATGAGACAAATATTTTTAACGTGAGGTGAATGCGTGGTAACGTTGTAGTTTCAGCTGTTGAAAAAAAAGAAAATGGCACATATATAAAGAGATCAGGTCAAAAAGTAGATATCAAAAAAACGATGAGGACTTTCTGTATTTTATTAATTTCTTTTATGGCTATAGAAGCTTCAAGTGTAGGCTTGTTTGAAGATTGCCTTTTTGACCCGTGTAGCGACGGATTGGTTTGTACACGGAGATCTAAAATTTGTGTCAAAGCCTGTACAAAGGAAACCGAATGTCCGGGATCGACATGCGGTTTTTTTTCAACCGGAGTTTATGGGATGAGTGATATACGCTATTGTGTCGTAGCTGACGAACCCAATTGTTCTGACAATTCAACTTGTGCATTGAATCATGCTTGCAGTAAATTCTCCGCTAATTGCAATTTCCTTGGATTTACTGATCAAGCTCAGATTGGTGACAACTGTGCAAGTGGGACAAATAAATGTGCCGCTGGATTAGTGTGCAATCCAACCGTATTATTCAATGTGAAAGACTCCTTAACTTTTACATGCACTCAACAGTGTTCTTCATCAGATGATTGCGTGAACGGAGGTGGTCAATTCTATTGCAACACTTGTGGAACTGATGTTTCAAAACTTACTCCGGCTAAATACTGTGAAGTTCATTTTTCGAAGAGGTGTGTAACAAATTACGAATGTCCAGCAAATAGCTTTTGTAATTTGAAAACTCTTCAGTGTATCCAGCCTCCTAACTTCTGTTTTTAGTTTATTTATACGTATTTATGATAATAATACATTTTTTATAATTACCTTTTATTAAACAGTTTATTTTTAACCCTTTAAATAAATACAAAGATAATAAACAAAGTTTAATAGGAAGGTTTATTCAAAATTATATGTTATATATTATTAAAGTTTGACATTCTAAATATAAATAGTCATTTTTACTGTTTATTTAAACCATAAAATTAGTTATATGGTTTTTATCAAAGAAGTGGTCCGACACAATAATGCACCATTAAATTGCCTATCGAATGGCTATAATTACAATATTTTGACACAAGGGATATATTGAGATTCAGCTCACTTTATGTAGCAACATACACTTTTTAATAAAAATGCAAGTTTTTTACCTCTCAATGTCATGATTATTTAAATTACACAAAACTATTAAAACAATATATTTATTTATTCCTTATCAAAAAACGTAGCACGCATTGAGTGAAAACTTATTATTAAATCATTTTTTTCAATAGTTGGTAACGATTGAAGTCTAGACAAATCTTTATTTATTATGCTATGCAAAGCTTCCTGACCTTGTTCTGAAAAAAGCATTAAAGTACCATGTAGCTCAAGTTGATCCAAAGCATGGCAAAAAAGAGTGTATGCCTTGGGGTGATGGTAAATTCCCTACTATACGAGCCATTTTTGTAAGCATTTATCAAATCATTCAAAACTTCTCTTAATTTATCCTTGTCATCAGGAACGGCTTTAAGAACTAAATCATACGCCACAGACAAGCATTTTAATATTGTTTTCATGTTTACCATTTTTTCACAACCATTAGGTAATGTGTTATGTATTTATCAACATTTTTCATAAGTTTTTTAACATGATTTCCAGAAAATAGCTCCCAATAGTTTCTCATTCGAATTCCAATTTTTTTGTAAAAAGTAATAAGTCTTTTTTCGTAAACAGCATTTAGAAGAGGCTTGATTTTGGAATTAATATCAAAATTGAGACCCATTGTAATATGCAAAAGGGGCGTGATGATGTTTTCATATTGAATTGGCATTAAAGGAACATCTTTGATTCCAACTTTCTGTAACTCTTCGAATGAAGTTTCAGGATCATCATTCATACATCTTTTAGGCTAATTTGGTTCAAGATTTCTCCACTTTGTCTTCTCGTTTTTGTGATAAATGGTTTCTTCATTATTAGTTAAAGTACGGCTATAATATTTGCAATATTAGCAAAAGAAATTTGAATTTTGTCCAGAAAATCCCATCAAGTTGTAGATGAATATAAAGTCACCAGAAAGGAAGTATTTGATATTACAATTAATATTATCAAATGACACAACAGTACAGTCTTCAAGTTGTTTAATCACCGAACCATTTGACATGCCATCATGGTTAGTGGCTAAAAAGTAATCCATGAATGTTCGGTTGTCTGCCCCATCCAATCACGGATAAAGCTTTGTACGAATTATTTTCATGGTTGATTTGTGATTCCTTTTCCTTTGTCACCAATGAGACATATCTTTGCTTCAATGGTTGATGAGTCTATTCTTGAATAGATCAAATTTTTAGCTTTATACAAGTTTTCAATCTATTCTGGAGAATTTCTTTTACATCAGAAGCAACAGATCCAGTCATTCCATTCTTTTCAATCGTAATATATTTTCCTAAAGACTTGAGTTGATAAATTTAAGAAAACTTGAGTATGGAGAAAAAGGAACTTTAATACTGATTGGTCTGTTAAAAACATAGAATTAATACTCCTATTCCTCTTACGACTGGAAGTACTAAAAGAATTGTACTATCAAGTACTTAAAACCATCTACAAGAGTAATTACCTAACAATCGTCATAAATTCAGTAAACCGGCAAATCTTTACTTGCTCCGAACCATGTAATAACGACAGTCAATGTCGCCATGGAGCTAGTAATTTCTATTGTACTGTTTGTGGAATTGATGCTGTGACAAAGGAAAGAGTCCGTTATTGTGAAGTTCACTTTAAGAAATCTTGTGCAAATGGAACAGGGGAGCGTCAATTGAAAAGTTTGCAATCTGTTCCCAAGTCTACTTTTTGTCTTAATTAGTAATTTGAATGCAATTTACTAAAATATTCACAGTAAACCATTCTTAAAATTCATTTCAAAACCCCATTCTAAATCATTAAAACTCATTTAACCCCATTTTTTCAACAAAGCTAAATATCATCATTTTAACCAAAACAAAAACAACGCAACTATTTACAATGCCTCATATTTCATTTACTTAAAAACAAAATCAACAATCTTCAATTTCAAAAACATCTGTTGCATTTCCCCAAAGCTGTTCATTAAACATCATTACAATTTAATGAAAACACTTCGGTGCTTGCAACCCATCTCCATCTTTAAAAAACCACAGATTAATTAAATTATTACACAAAGAATAACAGAAAACTAATTTTAGAAAAATGCCAAAATCCTTTTGCTAAATGAAATCAATCTTTTCGAAAGTTAGGGCGTAATTTGTCAAATGACTTGCTAATTTTCAAATAAGGTCATTTGAATTAATTCCAGTGATCTCGTTTACATTTTTGTGGTAACTTTTTTTTCATTTACGTGCAATGATGTGATACAATTTATTCTCAGACAACTTTTAATTGAAGACCAATTAATTCTAATGTAAAAATAAAGGTTCAAATGTGTTACTAATTTAAGAAGATCCATCTGTGAAGTTAACAATTTTAGTTTATGTCAACAACTCCCTTTTATTTTTAGTGTTTATTATTCAGTGTATTTTAAATTAACAAAAACCAAAGGTCTTTTATAATTTTTTATTTGATATGGTACGGTGGGTTCTTGCAACACTTTTGACGTTTCGGCTTTTATTTAATTATAAATAGGAAAGTGTCACTTTGATAGTGAGGGGAAAAGCAGCTTTTAACTTAAAAATAGTGTTCCGAATAACCACGTAACTTTGCACAATTAAGCTTTTTGCCATCATCTTCTTTTAACTTTACAAAGACAACTGTTTTAATCCTGCTACACTTCCAGATGGGTCAATCTTATGATTTAAATTAAAATATGATTAAGCAGTTGATTACTTACTAGATCTTTGCAATCATTTACAATTAATCACAAGAATCGACATAAGGATATTGGGAAAACCAAAAGCATATAAAATAAACAAAATGATTCAAACTGTCATAATAGAAAGCGATATTCTTGACGTGTCATAGTTCGTATTCCCCCACACTTATTTGTGAAACTCAAAATTTGAGATTAAAGTGAATGTATCATATTATTTTAATTCAAATACTTCCTTACGACTTTTGTCAACTGGCTTTTTTAGATGAAATTTTATATGCAACAGAGAAAAATGACAAATGATAACAATAATAATAGGTCATTACAAGTTTAATGAGGCTGTAATGACGTCGACGATGATATCTGGAAAAACATAAAGTGCTTAAGCACAAACAGAAAGATTGACGAGTGTGGAAAGCTATTAATAAGAGTTATCATGTCTTTTTTCTTGAGATACCCGTAAAATGTAGTAGTTGACAAAATTTGAATTAGATCATTGTGATTCCTTTCATATTCTTGTCCGGAACAATTGAGTCTTCGTCATCTTCATCTATGGATAAAGTAGTGTATTCACACTCATTTTGTCTTTCTTCCTTTTCACGTTGTTTTTTAGATAAACGCTTTCTCTTGATACAGATATAACAATGCGTTACAACAAAGCAACAACTGAAAATAAGGGCACCACCCATCATAAACAGGCATACTGCAATTATAACAGACTCCAAGTCGGTTCCAAGTGGAGTATATGCATTAGTATTAGGTGAAAATTGAGTTCCGATAAATGTAGCAGTAGAAGAAGTCATGATTATTATTCTAAATTCAAGCAAAATATAGAGTTTCAAATAAATCACATAAAAAAATGAAACTGATCTTTTGAAGGGTGTAGCGATCGAAATTATGTTTTAAAATATATATTTTATAAATATGTGTGTTATATTGCGAACAAGAAGGGGCAGACCAAGACAAAAATTTTACTTTGTGTGATCAATTAACAATGAGAGGCAAAAGTATATAAGAAGTGAGGGTTATGTGGCGGCAGCTGTTGCCATGGACGAATTTTTGTTCTTGGTTTAGTTTTTTAATTGAAAATGGAGGTAAGGGTGTGATAGATGAAGATTATATAAATATATTTTATTTGTGAAACAAAAAAGGTGGATATAACGTAACCCTAACATTTGTTATCACAAACTATTATATCATGGGAAAATGATTGAGAATAATTGTTTACATATAAATAAAGTTAATAGTAATCTATTTAAGTAATTCATAGTTGTTTATCAAATGAATTGTATATTGAGATGGCCTTAACATCAAAGGATCAAACTTAATGAAATGGAAAGACATTGCTGTTTTAAACAGCATTGAATGGAAAAGTATTTATGAATGTATTTTATTCGAAAAAATTAAATTATTAAGAAGGTAAAAATAGTTTACAATTTAGTTTAGAGCTTCAAAATCAGTGATCATCATATCATACGTTTACCCAGTTTAAACATTGTCATCAACCGATTTAAAGGCCTCAAACGGTACAAAGACATTATAAGGATTGACAGATTTAGCGATTTCATCCATTTGTGCTATCACCTTATCCATTTCACCATTGATAGTTAGCAATCTTGTTGCAGTAGATGTTACATACTTTTCTTCATCCTCTAATTCAGCTTGCTTTCTGAAAGTAAGTATAATTTAAATTAGAGCAATTTGAACACAAAACTTGCCTTTTTAACTCAGTCATATTTGGATGTTTCTTGATTTCCTTTATCAGACTTTCTATTTCTTCCTTTTCAGGACTTTTCAACTTAGTTTCGTCCAGAATTTCCGCTAAGGAGGCATTTTGTTTACCGGTTTTGTTAATTTCATCCTGCAGATAATGCAACTCGTCTTCCATGGCTTCCATATCACTGTAAAACCTGTCGATAGCCGTCTGTTTCATCTCGAGGTCCCCAATAGCTCGATCTGTTAATGCCTGTACCATTGCGGTGGTCCTAAAAATTACAACGCGAATTATAAATTAACTAAACCAAATAAACTTACGTTTTAGTATCGACTTTGTTTAGATCAAATTCATTCATTATTTTAGTTAGCTTCAGAATGAAAGTATCCGGATTTTGTGACGGGATCCTGCCTCCACCAATAACTTTGCTTATAAGAACGGCATCAAGGCCTTTAGTGTCTACGAAAATAGCTGACATCCAATATATGTGATAACCAATGAATGTAAGTTGAGACAAAATTTAAATGGTTGGTAATATGAGTATGTGTAAGTATACAATTTTCGTTTCAAGAAAACTAGCTTATTTGAAGTTTATTTGAGGAAAACTTGGTTTGAAATACAATGAACGAGGAAATAAAAAAGGTAACCCATTAGCTGAAGATAATTATTCCGATGTTTCAGGCGATTCAAAATGACTTTGCATTGGCAGACATTCCAGTTCCCTTATTCGTCCTGGCACCAATGGTTCGTTATTCAAAACTTGCCTTTAGACAATTGGTTTCGAAATACGGAGCTGATGTTGTCTACACACCAATGATTTATGCAGATTCATTCTGTGTGAGCAAGAAGTGTGCCATGGCTGAATTTAGGACGGTGGAAAATGAAATGCCGATCGTCCAGTTTGCAAGTCACAATGCCGAGGATTTCGCAACTGCCGCAGAGTTAGTTTATTCTCATGCTTCTGGAATCGATTTAAATTGTGGATGTCCTAAGAAAGCTGTAACTTCTAAATGTTGTGGGGCTGCCTTATTGAAAAATCCGGAGCTAATTGCAGATATTGTGAAGCAAACGAGAGGAAGAATCTCTGACCCAAATTTTGTTATTTCGTGCAAAATCAGGATAGAAAACGATAAGGAAAGAACGATGGACTTGGTGAGGCAATTGGAAGCTGCGGGTGTTTCAAGAATAGCTATTCATGGTCGAACTAAATTGCAGGGGTCGCACGAGGAGCCCGACTACGATTTCATTCGAACTATTAAAGAAAGCCTAAATGTTCCAGTCTTTGCAAATGGCGGAGTCCATTCTTATTCTGATCTTATCAAAGTAGCAAAGCTAACTGGTGCTGATGGCATAATGGTTGCAAATGGAATATTAACCAATCCTGCTTTATTCTCTAGATATGAATATGTGCCGCAAGAATGCGTGGCTCAATTCATTGAACTCGAAGGAAAACACGGGCTCATTTTTGAATTGTTTCATCAGCATTTAATCTTTATGTTAAGGCATTTGATGGCTAAACCTGATAGATTGTACTTCAATGAATTAAGAGATGTAGGGTCGGTTAAGAAATTTATGTCACTTTATACTGCTTCGTAATGGTTAATAATGTATTTTAATAGTATATTGGGTTTAAATAAAATTTTAAACTATATCTTGTGTATTTTGTTTAAGTAATATTTAAATTTAAGAACTTTATTGCACATTAGAAATTATTGTAAGCGCACGGTGGTGAAATTTGTCATTTTTCGGCATTGTAGTCAATATCTCAAAATCTACTCGCAATAGACATTCACAAAAATAGTCACTAGAAAGCCCAGGAAAAAGTGAATCTAATAGAGCAAAGAAATCAACCCAGGCCCAAACCTATCAAGCAGGAAAAGTCGAAAGAAAGGACATGTTTTGACTTTCTTTTAATTTTGCAATAAATAGTATATATCTTTGTTTTTTTTGTTATAATTTTTGTCTAAATAAAGTGTTTTCTTTAATTCAAATAAAAACCTATATTTTAAGTCCAAAATAATCATTACTTTGAACAAAAGCTTCAGTTTTCTATAAAAAGATTACCTAAAAGCACGAGTTAAACAATTTAAAATAAAACATTTATTGAAAAATCTGGTGTTATAGGGTGTTTCTAGGGCTCGTAGACACGATATGCTAACAAACTACAGTTTAAACGTCATTTTTATCTAATTCAGCTATTTTTAAAATGGTTAGACTGTTACAACGGAGGATTTGACGTGGACCTGCTACAATGTATACATTTCACCACCGTGATAATAAACCATCACTAAATTGCTACCAGAATAGCTTGTTTTTACGGCTGTACTGTAACTACATAAAGCAGTTCCCGAATTGGCAACATTCGTTTGGAATTTGGTTTCAAGTCCTTTGTCGACATCACATGGATTCGTATTGGTTAAAGTGACTAAGATTGCATCAATTTTAATTCTATACCCAATATCTGCTTTGATTCTATGGTAGCAATTAATAGCACCTACTCTTTCAGTCAGATATAGATTGATGTTATGTCATTAGAACATACAAACCACAGACGCCTATCTATATTCAACTGAAAGGGAATACGCTTTCTTGAAGGGTAATGATATAGTAATTAAGCCTACACATTGATATTGGTAAGTACCAAGTTAAAAATATTATATTTGAAATTTTAGACGAAGGGGATACATGTACTAAAACATTTAAATATTTTTACCATTCCTTTCGGCAAATATAAGTCTCAGAAACATTACACTTAAGATCTGTATGTTATTAATGGTATTGAAATTTTTTTCAGGGATAATAACAACAGTGTACCTAAAAAAGATCCTTTTAGCCCAAATCCTGGCCTATTTTTGAATTTAAAAAACAAGTTATCGTCAGTGAACATTCAAAAAATAATATTCTGCTCTTGTGTTTGATAAAAAAGAAAGATTTCAAGCAATACAGAATGTTCCAGACATGCAACCTGATTTTTTATGCCATTTGAACAGTTGTTTGTTCTTTCTATAAATTGTGTCAAAAATATTCAGTTTACACTTCCAACGGAATTGTTATTGACTGTCAAATTAGTTTGTTAAATGAGGATTTTGACGATCCTAAAAATAGTAAGTCCAAATTTATTTTTTTCAATCAAATAATGAGCCAACGATGCGAAGGTTTTGATATTAAAAGTTTCAAAACTGAAATTACAACGGCTAAATTTTATAGCTAATGTTTTTGTTGTGAAAGAAACAATTTTTAAAAATGTGCAAATAAGGCGTTGTGTAAAGGATCAAGTGATTTATAATTGCATATCTCATTTTTTCCGAAAGAAAAAAATTTCAATTAACTTTTGTCTATCCAAAAATATATAACTTTCCCTACCCAAAAATTTAATTAAATATGCATCATCAAAGCGCCTCTTCTTCAATATTCCCAATTTATTAATACTGCCATGCATTCGCAATGACTCTTGACAACAATTGCCAAAACTTTATTGTACTCATTAATATATACTGCTATTTTAGCAAAAGGACTATCATTAGATGTCAGTTGCGTGTTTAATGCATTTTTAAATTAACTTATTTTTAGACATTTTTAAAAGATCCTTTTGTTGCATTCAAGTTTATTTTAACATTTTTGTTTCCAAATTTAGTTTCTATTTTAGAGATGAGAGAAATTGTCCATATTCAAGCCGGTCAGTGTGGAAACCAAATTGGTTCGAAGGTATTTTTTATTTTTTTTACATTTGATAATTATTTTTAGTTCTGGGAAGTAATTTCCGACGAACATGGAATTGATCCTCAAGGAAATTACGAAGGGGATTCTGACTTGCAATTGGAACGAATTCAAGTCTACTACAATGAAGCGAATAAGAAAAAGTATGTCCCTCGGGCGGTGTTGGTCGATCTCGAACCTGGAACAATGGATGCCGTCAGGTCAGGTCCATATGGGCAACTCTTCAGACCAGACAATTATATCTTTGGTCAATCCGGAGCTGGTAATAACTGGGCTAAGGGACATTACACGGAAGGTGCCGAATTGGTAGATTCTGTTCTTGATGTTGTTAGGAAGGAAGCTGAATCGTGCGATTGTCTCCAAGGTTTCCAGCTAACACATTCCCTTGGAGGAGGAACTGGGAGTGGCCTAGGAACTCTCCTAATCTCCAAAATCCGGGAAGAATACCCGGACCGCATCATGACCACTTTTTCAGTCGTACCTTCCCCAAAAGTCTCCGACACCGTCGTTGAACCCTACAACGCAACTCTCTCTGTCCATCAACTAGTCGAAAACACCGACGAAACATTCTGCATCGACAACGAAGCTTTGTACGATATTTGTTTCAGAACCCTCAAACTCCAAACTCCCACTTATGGTGATTTAAACCACTTAGTTTCAGCAACGATGTCCGGAGTAACAACCTGTTTGAGATTCCCCGGCCAATTAAACGCTGATTTGAGAAAGTTAGCTGTTAATATGGTTCCTTTCCCTAGGTTGCACTTCTTCATGCCTGGGTTTGCTCCCCTTACCTCAAGATCTAACAAGGATTATAGAGCTGTTTCAGTAGCAGAGTTAACTCAACAATGTTTTGACTCGAAGAATATGATGGCCGCTTGTGATCCCAGACATGGGCGGTACCTTACAGCTGCTGCTATATTCAGAGGACGTATGTCGATGAAAGAAGTAGATGAGAATATGTTGAATATCCAAAACAAAAACTCCTCGTACTTCGTTGATTGGATTCCTAATAACGTTAAAACTGCTGTTTGTGATATTCCACCACGTGGACTAGCCATGTCCGCTACCTTTATTGGAAATTCTACTGCCATTCAAGAACTCTTCAAGCGAATCAGCGAACAGTTTTCAGCGATGTTCCGATTAAGTTTTTGTTCCATTCCTTAAGGGAGATAAAAATTAAAAATAGGGCTTGGAGTAAAAAAGTCCAGAATAAGGATATGCTTAGAAAAAATATGTTAAATATGGAAATACATTTAAACGTCGTATTAATCATCATTTTTTTAGAGAAAGGCTTTCCTGCATTGGTACACCGGAGAAGGTATGGATGAAATGGAATTTACTGAATCTGAGTCTAATGTCAATGACTTGATTGCTGAATATCAGCAATACCAAGAAGCTTCTGCTGATGAAGATACTGGAGCTGAAGCTTTCGAAACAGAATAAATAATAATTATATATAATTCCTTGCTTTATCTAAAAAATGACAAAAAAACTGTGGATGGTTTTTTTGAGCTTATGCTATTAGTTTTAAATTTATTAACGGGACCAAATAAAAAATAATAGAAAGAAGTTTATTGTTGGATCAATTTAAAAATCAAAGGAAGAATCATTAGTGACACATTCAGTATTCTTGGTAGCTTCAGCTGATTGAATTTGAGTTGTGAAAGCAGTTTGATTGAATGAATTAACGTAATATGATTTCAAAGTAGTAAAGAATCCAATTTCATTTCCAGATTCAATACGAGCATCTAATTCATCTAAAGCACTGTTGATATTTTCTTGGATGCCACTTAGATCACGGAAAACTTTGGTGGCATCAGTACATTTTCTCTCTTTAAAACATTTATCACTTTCACGTTGGAGATTTTTAGCTTCTAGATATACATTGGCTATTTCCTCAATTTTTTGTTTGATGTATTCTCTGATAATATTGATTCTAGTGTAGTTTTTGGGGTTTGTGTAAAGAGCCCTACTTAATCTATATTGTAAATGACCTTTAATGCCGTGTAAAGCACTATAAATTGAATACAAAACACCACTTTGATTTTTGAGAGCTTCACAAGTTGGTGGGTTCAAAATGGGGTCCGGCATAGTATTAGTGCAATTAACGGTAGCTTCGATTGCCTTAGTCAAATTAAGTTTACTTCCAATGATTTCAATAGCAAGTTTATTATTCATGATCAAAGTAATATTAACAGTATCAAACAAACTATTATAATAAGCAACTCTTAAATCAGGCAACTGCGTTTTCAAGTTAAAATTATGGACCCTCAATTCATAAACATTATTTATTAAAAACTTCTGTATAATTGTTGGAATTAATTGGTTCTCCGCATTCTTTGGCAGCAACAGTTTTAGCATTTGCTAAGGCTTTGACAGCAGCTTCGATTTTTTTGTTTTGTTCGTCAATTTTCTTTTGGGCATTTTTTCTTCTGTATCTGTCATGGGGGTAGTTTCTCTTGACAGCATATAAATGATCGTAATGTTGGGCAATGTCTTCAATAAGACGATCTAATTTTTCTTCAGCAATTTTGACATTTCTTCTGGCTTGTCTGCAGCTAGGATTTTCAGGAGCGACAGTTGGAGTAACTGTGTTTGAACATTTTTTGTAATCTTCGCGGCTCTTAGCAATACCAGCCTCAACTCTTTCAATTTGTTGATTTAACAAAATAATTTGTGCCTTGATAGCTTCAATAGTGGGTAAATCAGATTCACGACCTCTGTATTCTAATCTTCGTAATTCTCTCTTCAATTCACTTAATCTTTTGTTGAGGGCACGTAAGACTCTTTTAGCTTCTTCAATTTGGAGATTAATTATTTTTTGGCATTTTTGTTTAGGCGTTTCATGCTTCCCTGGGACAAGACATTTTCTCAGGAATCTGTGGCAATAACTTCTCCAATAAGGTGCTACGTAGTTGGGAAAAGCGTTATTTTCAACTGACCAACAATAATAAATTATTCTTGAATCGCAGTGATTATGTCCATGGGAAGGATATGAGGGGAAAGTTGGATAGTATGGATAATAACTTGGACTGCTATAACCATAAGGTGAGTAGTAGTTTGAACTAGAAGACCCAGACCCAGGAATTACACCATATCCATTCTCGATTTTACCAGATCCATAACCACCAGCTCCAGCTGTAGCTGATACTAAAGCAAACAAAATAGCAAGTTTCATTGTTGATTTGATTGATGGTTCTATTCCATTAGATTTTGCCTTTTATACTGCATTTAACCTAGACTTTAAACTTCTCTCATGAATAGTCATTATTTGTCGAAAGTCTAGTGTGATTGAATGTGAAGGTAGTCACATTTCCACAGAAATGTTAAATCGAAATGTTGTTATTTAAAGGTGATAAGATACATTTTAGCTAAAATGTAGTTCAAATTATTTAATGTAAATGTTTTGTGTTAATAAAAAATAGTGTTAGGTTGTACTTGGAAACATATCTTCTATGTATTTGAAGGCCACAATACGTGATGGTTTTGGCGTCTTCGTAAACAGAAAGATTAAGCCCATTAATAATAATATTTAAATAGAAATGGCATATTTAAATGAACTTAAGTATATACTGAATGTAGGTGTGTTCTTTTCATGAATCATTTTAAATAGCTGTATTTTCCAAAGGGCATATGTCTGTTTATGGGGGAACATCTAAATGTAGTCTGTAATGGGTAATTTGAATAATTTATTTGCCAAATTTTTGCTTCATCTGCCATCACATTTTATAATTTGTCTACTAATTATGATAGAGTGGTTGTTTTTGAAATTAGTTGCTGTATTTTCTGGACTAATTTATTTACCTGTATCCATATGCTTACTAAAGTTAATCATTCGCAAGAAAGATTGGCATATAAATTTTAGATATTGTATCGGAGCCTATATTTTCTTTAGCAGTGGGTGGTCGATTCTAAATACATTTTGTTCCTACATGTATTTCTTTGACAATTCTGCTAATTATAATCTTTTATACTCATTAGAAAATATACGTGGAATTATTGCTGAATGTTCAAAATTTGCTTTCGGAATGATAATACTTGAACGCGTGTTGGCTTTGAAAATGAGAAAGTTTTATGAATCATCTAAAACTCTATTTATTTATATTGGAATGACATTGATATCAATTATAGTTTCAATGTTAATAAGAAAAATTAAGGAAATAGATTCTTTGTGTTTTTCTTCCTATTATTTGATTATTTTATCAATTGATATTTTCATATTCATAACCTTCCTCATCAATAGGAAGTATGCATTAATTTTATTTAAGCGAAACGATTGTATAACTAAACAGTTAAGCGAAAAATTTATCATCAAACAAAACAAACAACTATTAGATAGAGCAACTGTGTGGATGTTTACATATTTCCTGAGTCAGCTTTTCATGGATGTTTTCATACAAATACCTTCCAATTTGATGTCATGCAAAAGTTCATCACTTAGCAGTATTTTAATTTACTCTGTTCTTGCTATTGCCAATTCGTATAGTTCTATTAGTTTTATTATTGGATGGGATCCTTCTTTTTATTTGATGGCCAGATTGATGAATAAAAAATTGGTTAGAATAGATTCAATTATTGAACCTTCGGTTATCGTCATAAATGAAGTTGAGCATCAGGAGTCAAGAGGATATACCGTTGAAATAAAAAATGAGGCTGATTTTCATTTTCAAATGGTGTCTAGAGAATGGGGTTGATCAATTAGAAATAATTCACTTTACCGACTAAAATTAATTTACCATCCTAAGTACAAAAAATTTATTACTTCTAATAAAAGAAAAAATATTTAATAAGTTCATGTTAAAATTACATCATTATATTATTAAATTAATATCTCACTTCATTAACTGCGAATAGCAGTGGTTTCGCTTAAGGGAGTTCCTTCTTCGATCACAACTGAGGGAGATGACAATTTATCAGCCATCGTTCTTTTCAAGACAGGTCTAAGGAAAATAAGGCAGATCAAAGCAAAAGAAGAGGCGATTCCGGCAACAAACATATTGGCATACCAATAATCTAAGGCAAACAGTGTGTCGGTGGTTTTGGCATAACAAGTTTGGATGTGTTCTCTTTCGCCAGTTGCTTTTGTTGAGAGGGCATTCATGCCAAATCCAAGAATTACGGAGTAAATTTGACCAGCTAAGACGATGAATCCAGCGGAAATTCCTTCGGAAACTGGATAAGTACATTCGGCAGCAAGTTCGAGGCCGGTGGGGTAAGCTGAAAGTCCAAAGAATCCAAAAACGATGGCAGACAAAATAAGAAGTGGTGTGATGTTTGGAATATAAGCCAAATAAACAAATCCAATTCCGAATATAACAGCCATAGTTAGGGCAACTTTAATAGTTAAACCGAATTTTTTGGTTCTGTCGACGAAAATGCCTGAAGCAACTGATCCGAAGATTCCCCCTGTAACCATCAAAGCAGCACACGTCCCAGAAATGGTAGTTGAATATCCACTTGAACATAACATTCCATTCATAACTGTATAAAGTGTGTTAAACATCCCAATTCCACCTCCCAACACAGTCAAAATGACCAAATATTGAACATTTGAGAAGCATTCCTTGAGTCCTTCCCAATATGGGACTGAAGTCTTGACTGACGTAGCAGCTGGAGGGATGGCAGGGGTATTTCTATGGACAAAAATAAAAGAAATAAACATTGCGAGAACGGCTGGAATTCCAACGATATAAACGATATAAGGCACATGTTGTGGATCATTTATGACTAATGGAGAAATGACATTAGCCATCATAACTCCTAATGGATTGGCCATGATACCGATTGCAGTAGCAATAGCTCTTTGATTCGTAGGAAACCAGGTGCCGGAGACTTTTGGTGGCAAGAACATGATCCATGGATAAGCAAAGGCGGCTATAGCAGTACCGATGTACATCAGAGGTAATTTGTACCCATCAGTAAAGATTGAAGCCATTCTGATGATGTTACCAACGCCATTGCAAGCTGCAGCGATCCAAATTGAATTCTTGAGGCCTATGACATCGGATGTTGGTATGGCGAGCAAGGCGATCGGGATAGTTGCAAAAATGAAAATGTAAGAGAGGTAGAACGAAGCATTTTCCGAGTTGAAGTATTCATTAGTAAGTGTCGAGACTGAAGCAAAGCATATCCAGCAAAAAGCATTTGTGAAGTTTGACAATGCAACAGCTGCCAAGATCATCCAACGAACAGAATACACTCTAGCATTTAACAATTAATTGTTGTTTTTGTTTATTTAATTTACCTGTATTCAGTTACACGTTCCGGCAAATGTTCGCATTCATTGAGAACAGACGTAGCAGCAGTCGAGGTTAGAAGAGGAGCATTAGTTTGATTTCTTGAAGCAAGAGTAACCCCTGTTTCGTTAGTCATTGTATTAATGAAATAACTATAAATAAATTTAGTGTGAGTCTGTTAAATAAATATTGCAAAATGCATCATTCGGAGTCAAATTAGTCATCACAAAAATGGTTTTTAGTCAATAAATTGGGATATGATTCAATCCTATGACTATGGCCCAAAAACAATTGTCACAACTAGATAATCGAATAGTCCAAAGATTATGTCTAGTAATTTAATAAATAGTTTCCTATTCTAATACTATACAATGTGGTATCATTCGTAGCGCAATGTAGGTCAAATGGTAAAGCAAATGAGATTATATTTTAGTGTATGTTCTGTTTAATTTGATAATTAAACATGAGCTAGGTGTAGTTGGTACAAATAATGAGATGGTGTGATTGTCAAGACATAATATTGTAGAGTATTATTCGATCCAAAAGAAGAACATCATTTTGTACTATCGGCTTATAACTACAGTAAAACATTTAATGCATGAATGAATCTAAAAGTGTAAGTATTTTAGGTGAATGTTTGACTATAAGGTTGGGAGAAAGATGGTGACTTTTGGAAATGAGGACCTAAAAATGTAGTATCTATGATTAAAAGTGTAAGATTGTATGGAATATATAAAGTTAAGTGTACTCTGATAAGTAGAAAAAGATGACTAAAAGTGCATTTTGACTTTATTCGGTCACATTATAATAAACTAATAATTGTCATCTTAAATTACCTCTTTTTGAGGAATGCTTCTTAAACGCAATTACGGAGAATGTCAATAAAAAACAATATGTTAACGTTATCAGTGAAGTATATATAAAACCAGGTATGAAGTACCGTCTGATAACAAAAAATATCACGGGCTGCATATCGCACATCCATCCTACTTTGTTTTAAGCAAAAAAGAAACGAAAGACACTCCTTTCCAATGATTTCCCGACGTGAACTGATTTTGTTTCCAGTTCATTCCCATTTGGTTTAAATTGAGCCGTACTTTGCCTATAACAACAACTTAAATTTAATTCTTTTTAGTTCTAGATCTCTGACGACATCATGAGTACCGCTGCTATCCGTAACCTTTTCCAACCCATTATCTCCCTCAAGAGAGCTTATTTGAATCCACATGAGCACTTTGGTAAGTCGATCATATTGATCAAAGAATTAAATTTACATTAATTATTTTTTCCAGGAAGAGCCAACATCACCCGTGCTTGTCTTGCCACCTATGTCGCCATCTACATGGGATTCAAATGGAACGGCCAACGTAAAGCCAATGCTATTACTGCCGAAAAGCATGCTTTGAAGGAATCTGTTCTCAAGGATGCCCTTGCCAAAGCAGGAATCTAGATGGGAACCAAAACAAGTATATTCATTGGAAGAACATTTTAAATATTCTTTTTTTGATCAATCCACCCAACAGTTTAAAAATAGGTTTTTGATAAAGTTAAACGATTTTATATTTTACAATAAATAAATGAATTAGCTTTCTTTAGATGTGTAGTTTAGTTTGTAAATAAATCTACTTGTTAAAGGGAAATTATGTAATCACTACATGTATATTTATTGTATCTTATTTATTATATATATGTGTTATCATCTATAATAAATCAGTTATCTCAACGTATTTATTACCCTGTAACACTATTTAAATTGAAACTAAATAATGATTGCCTTGTTTTGAGCATCTTTACTCTTTACATCAAAGTTTTAAACAAATGACATATTATTCAAACAAATAAAAAAACAAGAGAGTAAGACTAAAGATATATTTTATTTAATCCAACTAATTATTGTAAATTGTTACATTATTTCCCCAAAATCGTTTCCTAATGAGCACCTGGCTTTGGCATCTCATAATCTGGGATAATTCCAGAAGATTTGGCTCTCTCTTGCTTTTCAGCTTCGATTTCGTCAAGATAAGGCTTGAGGTACCAAGTTTCCTGAAGTAGATAAGTTTATTTGTTGTCATTTCGTTTACTTACATGCTCCCATTGAGTCCATTGGGCTTTGGGTAACTTTTCTCCGTGGAGAGACAAAGTATGGGCTCTGGTGAGTCTGATTTTGCGTTCATCGAACTTCCATGGTTCCTTCAAGTTAAGACGGCGGAGGGCTTCTTGAACTTCAGGGGCTGGCTCAAAGTATTGGTCGCTACAAACACCATAATCATTAAGCATGAATAAATAAATGAGTTTTTTGCGTAAAATTTAAAACAATATATTTTTAGCGACTTTTTAAGTCGTATGCGTTACATAAGAAATAACGATTTAGCAAAATGAAACTAATAATTCCCTCCAGTTTAAGGATCATTTTGAAAGGTCTTAACGGAAGTTCTATGTCTCTATATCTAAAGGACAATTCGAATATGCAACTAAAAACCGCAAAATGTTTGGCCGGATCTTTGAGTAGATGAACATAATTAAAAACGATGTTTTTATTTTATGTTAGTAACCTTTAATTATTTTGGAGCTACTAATGTTTTCGATGAAACTGAGAGAAAGGACGCTAAAGATTGTCGACGCTACATCAAAAATCTAAAGAATAAATTGCTTAAGGAAGTTCGGTCCTTGGACAGTCTATGAAAGCATTGTGAAAATAATTTCAACTGGCAAGAATAAATTGACAAGGAATGATATAACGCACAGTTCAACCTATGAAATTGTTTCTGTTTGTAAAACCTCTAGGCCATTTTGCAGCAGAAACTACATTATTGCGCGATTGCAGGAAGTTAGAGGCAATAAGACCAGATATATTTAAAGATCCCTGTCAAGATGACTCTTGTCCAAGTGGAGGTATTACCCATTTAGAATTACTCTTAACCTTCTCTGATGTTAAAGCTTGTTTCGTGTGTTCTAACAGAACTGTGTTAAAGTATCAACATGATGCTACAAGACTATTTTGGAAGAATCCAAATTAAATGGAGAGAAACTATTTTTTGACATAGAGCAACGATATCCCGATATGTTTGGACGTTATAGTCTTCTACGATTTGATTTCATTATTGGCTCAGATTTATTGCTTGAAATTAATGGTGCTTATCACTTCCATGCAAGAAGTGCCCTGCATTTTGAATTGCCACAAAGTAAAATGAATGTTGCCAACAAAACAAACTTCATCTCATTCGAATAATCTCTTTTTCAAGAAGCAAGGATATGGCAACTGTATCAAAAAGTGTTTTAAAAAGATGGAGTACTGGGTTAGAAAGTGGTAAAGTCTTACGAGAATTCCTGGTACAGGCGTCCAATATGAATAATTGTATTTTTAATTTGTCTGATTTTTTAACTTAATAAACTTACTGAAATAAAAGACCATATTCACGGCCTCCCCACAAATATTGCCAGGATACGTAGCGAAGGAACTTGGCTGGGGTATCTACAAAGTACCGAAATTAAAAATAAACTTGTTTACTAAACTCACTTTCATAAGCAAACTTGATGCTCTTAGCAGCTTCAGGAACAACCTTCCAAGCAGCCATAATCTCTATAAATATTGAAACTTGTTAAATTGAATCTTATCAAAAGCAAAGACATAACAATTGGGGAAACGACACATCGATAGTTGTAAGCCTTTTTTCGTGTCAAGAATATATCGAAGAATGTGTGTGTACAATAAGATTTAAAAATATAAAACTTTATTCTGTCAGGAATAAATATAAGAATGTGTTTGTACTATTGGCAAACATCGACGTCCATTTTGTGAAGTAGAATAAATAATATGTGTAAAATATAAAGATTTATTTGGTCAAATAGATGAAATAAAATGTGCAAAATATAAGTTTTTCTGTCAATGGGGAGATCAAGGTAACAACATTCTACAATAACAAAATTGCCTGACACTACTCTCAGTTTCACAAGTTTCAGCCTCGAATTGATAGGTATTGAGGCGACGAACTGAACTTAGAACGGGTTCGAGTCTTTCATTGACCAGGGCAATGTATTTACCAGTTCCTGGAACGGTTGAGTAGTTGACGATAAAGTAAGGTTTATTGGAAACATTTGTAACTTTGATTGTATGTGTTGCTGTCCCATTTAAAAACATCTCAGTGCATTTGGAAGTCAAATTAGCTTCGAGTAATTGCTGGTTCATTAAAGTTATTAAGTTTTGAAGAATTATTTTCTTAATGTTTTTGTAATCCTCTTTTAATAATACTTTTTCACCTTGATAAAATTGATAGATTAGAGGAATTTCCATTTCATACTCATCTTTGACAATCATTTTACGAAGCAATGATTGCCCTTTGACGGGAAAATTCATCACATTAGAAAAATTGACATTTCTCAAATCCTTGAAATTATCTTTACGTCCTTCAGTAATAACGTCTAATAAACTAGCAAAAATATCATTATGAGAAGTAAACAGCTTTGAATTTTCCGTCATTTGTTCCATAAATTTCACATCTTGTCGTAAGTTCTTAGGCACCATTATTCTTAAAAATGGATTTTTATCTGTAAATTACGCAAGGAATTATAAGTTATTGTATGACTTTAATTTAAGTTTGAGTTATGTATGATAAATAACATCGAGAAACAGGATGGTTATAAGTGTAGACTATTTTGATCAAGATGGATGTCAAATCTAAAGAATTGGTGGAAAATATAGAATACATTTAGGATATTTACAGTAAAAAGTGTTATTTATACTAAACTTTTTAATTAATATTTTATGTTTCTTATTTGTTTAAACTCAAAACAATTTACTTACCTTCAAACTCCCCTATATCAGTATTTTCTCTATAATCTCCAAATCGCGTACCGTGATCAGAAAGGAAGAAAACAAATGAATTTTCGAGATGATGAACATTCTTCTCAAAAAAGGAAGCAATGGTTGAATCGGCATGATATAGGCCGTTAATTGAGTCGTGCTGAAATTTGAATATGTTACCACTCATGCTATTACTTTTAAAAAATTACCTGGATTTTAGTCATCCAATTATAGGAGAATTGTTTAAGTCCGTTATACTTTTCTAGGTATTCTTCGAAGTAATCTAGTATCACTTTGTAGGATTCTAGGCATTTGTCTCGCCAGACTTTGCGGATTGTTGGTGATTTGCGAACTGGCCCCATAAATGGATAGAGATCGTGATCGTAGTAGTCCTCGCGGGCACATATCGGAGGATATGAAAAGTGACTATACTGCAAAGATAAAAATACGTTATTACATCATAAACTACAGGTATATTTGTATTTACTATAACATACCCAAAAATCTTCAGTCCTCAATGTAGTATATCTAAAATGATGAAATAAGTTATATCTAAAGATCAATTTACCCTAATTGTTGGTAATATCTTGGTATAAAAGGCATAGTCTGCTTATTAGTACGACAAAGACTATCTTCAGTCATTTCGGGGTATAAAGTTGGGCGATTCTTAACTGCATCTATCACTGTATCCATTCGCCCATCTAAAAAAATTAAGCAGCGATTAATAAATATTATTTACTTCCACTAATTTAATTAATAGCTTTTTCGCACCAACTTACTCATTAGCATAGGAACCACATTTGTCAGCGTGTGCTCGCCATTTTTATGATGTAATTTAAATGCGAAAGCTTCATATAATGATTTTAACAAGTCATTTGTCTTTGGCAAGGTCCTTTCAAATGTAAATTCACCGACTGTGTCAATCAGCATTAACTAAAACTAGTAAAATTATTATTGATATCGAATCACTTACGTGCACATTATACTTAGTTCCATTGGCTTCAATAGTATAGCCGGATTTTAAATTTTCGATTTGTGGATTTTTGATTTTAATTGGTTCATTGGATGGTTTTTTGAATATTTGAAAGTAAACATCATTGAAGATGACCGTTTTTTTGCGATCTGTACATTGACTTTGAAGAACATCGCATTCTGGTCTCGTATTATTCAAAATTGGTCTTAGGGTGTCAACAACAACGGTATTGTTTAAGTAAAATTTGCATGCGTAAGTGCAATCTATTTTCAGTTTTCCTAAATCTGCTCTTTTTGTAAACTGACCGTTTTCAAAAGTTATATAAGGTTTGCTTTTGCTCTTCTTTACAACACATCCCTCCCTTGGTCCACTTTCAGAAGCATTGTAGTATTTAGTATAGTTCACACTATCAAATTTGAATATAGGCATAACTCTTCTGTCCGATGGAAGCTCTTGCAGCAACTTACCATACTCCAATTCCAAGTCATAGTCAAATAGAAAAGTTTGTGGAAAGAATTCCTTTGCTTTGTCAATTGTAGTAGTTGTAGTGGTATTAGCAGTATACAAAGTAGTACTACCAAGAGAAATCAAAACAATCAAATAGACTAGGTTTAAGTAAGCCATCATCTGTAGTAAATTGAATTAGAGACAACCACCCTTCAAAGCATCCAAAAACGATGTGTCTTATTAACTTCAAATATTTGTATTAAAAAAGGTTTGTGTCAGCCAAACAAAAAAGGTTATTTAAGGAACAATAAAATATAAAGTATATGTCTTTACCAAAACTGACATTTTTTTCTTTTTATATCAAACATGATATCATGATTTAACAAATTTGTTCTACATCAAAATAACAAACAGATGTTATCAAGTTCAAGTTTAATCATATGGCAGAGAATGATTGATATTCTTTATAATTTAAATAATTACCACCATTTATTTTTTTAATATATTTTTCTCAAATAAACAATATCTAGGTTTGTTTATTTGGCAAATTTGAAGAAAGTGCGTGCATCTAATAGTGTGATAGATTTCAATAAAACATGTATTTTTATAAATATCTATTTCTAAGAATATAAGTTAATGTACAAAATACATACACATAATAAATTATTATTTTGATGATGATAGTGGGTGTAATTGATCTCTAATCTTTTAACAACTTTTTGCAATAACAGTATTGGCGTGCTGAACTTTCGGTCTCACAAACTTCGGCTTCGTCCTTGTATGCATTTAGGCGACGGAATGAATTTGGAACTACTTCGTAATTTTCATTTACTTGACCAGCAAATCGACCTTTGCCGGGAAAAACATCAATCTCAACTTCAAAAAATGGTTTTCCATTTAAATTTAACACATTTATTTTGTGATTTGAACCATTTTGCTTTGCTTTCAATGGAACACATTTACCCATCAAATCAGCTTCCTCTAGCATTTTATTCATGGCCTTCACACAATTAGTGATGATTAAATTATTTATTTCAGGAAATAACTTTTCGACTAAGTCATTAATTTCTTTCTTATAAAATTGGTACGCAACAGGAATTTGCATCTCATATTCATCTCTATCTAATGTTTGCCTTAGTAAACTTTGTCCTTTGACTTGATAATTCATAACCGTATTACTAAAATCTTTATATTGCAAATCACTAAAATCAGTCTTTGATCCTTCTGTCAAAATATCAATTAAAGTTGCAAAGATATCATATTGACTTGTAAATTTTTTCGAATTATTCTCCACTACTTCCATTAACTTCTTATTTTCCCTCAATTTCTTTGGCAACATTAACCTTAAAAAGGGGTTTGAGTCTTCGAATTGACCTAAATCCGTCTTTTCCCTATACTTTCCAAACCTAACACCATGATCAGCCATAAATATCACAAACGAATTTTCAAAATTATTTGCATTATTGTGGAAGAATTTACTTAATGATTCATCTGCGTGATATAATCCATTGATATTTTCGTGTTGAATATTTGTCAAAAAGTTAAATGAAAATAGCTTTTTATCTTTGTATGCTTCCATATATTCCTCCAGATACTTTAAATTTACTTTATAAGATTCCAAACATTTTTTTTTAAATACGTCTTTAACTACTTTGTCTCGAGTGATGATTCCAGAAAATGCATAAGCGTCATGATCGTATTTGAAGACAGGTCGACATGATGCAGGATGTCCAAAGGTACTATACCACCAGTCTACAAAACAAATATTTATTTTAAAAATGCCGCTAAAATACACGCGTATATTCATGTATTTTTGTCAAAGCAGCTCTGTATTAATTTACCTTGTGTCCTCATTGTAATGTAATTATTTTGTTGAAAATATCGTGGTATAAAAGGAAATTTACTCTTATCTGAGTTGCAAAATGCTCTTTCTGACATTTCTGCTTTCAAAGTGGGTCTTGCCTTCAAATTATCTACCACATCCTCTGATCTAATATTCATCAACATTGCTTTTACATTGGGAAGTGTATTTTCCCCCACTTTGTGATGCAATTTAAATTCAAAAGCTTTATACATATCCCTAATAACTTTATTTGTCTTTACCAAAGTTCTTTGATACGAATACTCGCCAACGGTATCAATTAAAATCATGTGAACATTATACTTGTGTTCATTCACCGGCAAATAATAACCGTCTGCTAAATCCGTCATTTTGTTATTTAAATTAAAGTCCTGTTTCTTCAATTTCATATCAATATCATCCCATACTTTCTTATCGTCAATATCAAAGCACTGGGTCCTGATGATATCACAGTTAGGTGTAACTTCACCCGTAAATTCTTGATACGTATCAGTGACAGTTTTGTGGTTATTATAATACTGACAAGCAAACTTACACTTGATATTATCGATATCTTTATTCATTATATATGTTCCATTGGTAAATGTTAGGTATTTGTTGGTGTACGTTTTTATACAGTTGTCTACGGGTCCAGACTGTTTTGGATTGTAATATTTTTTGTATTCAGCTTTGTTTAGATCAAAAGTTGGTAGAGTTAGTTTTTGAGCAGGCAAATTGTCAAGTAGTAAAATTTTTTCCGATTTTAAATCATCTGGACTTCTTGAATGAAAATATTGGACATTTGAGACATCTAAAGAAATTGACATATAAGTTATTACGCAAATCGTAACAAATAAAACATATAAAATTGAGAAGATATTTTTGCAATTAGTCATTAGGAAAATAGAAAAATATTCAGCTAAAACATGGACAAATTCATACAGAAAGTAAAAATGCTTATCAAACACCTTATGCTTATGATCTTGTATATTAAAAAGGCGTGTTCTAGCTTTTATAAATTAAAAAATGTTTGAAACAGTATGAGTGAATTATTTCACAACTTGATGTTCAGCGAATCTCTTTCAATCTTTTAGTGATACCATAATCAGCTTGCGATACTCTTTATTTTGTATGTGTATCCTTAATTATTACAAATATATGTATTTATATTAATAGACTATGTAACCTGACACATTCGTTTGTTGTCTCCTCGGTTCTCTCTCCTGAATATAAAGATCTTCGAAGTGCAAGCTACTGTAAAAATCATAACTAAAACAAAGAACAAGTACATGAACATAAATAATCTTCTATAAACGTTTAAATTAGTGAAAGGCAACTGTTTTTTATCTTTGGTTTTTACTCATAAACTTATGCACATAAATCTACGGTTGTTGGTATATAATTAAAATTGAAATGTTTTTAATATCATCAAACAGTGGGTGTTAAAAGCTTACGAAGGATTATAACGTTTGATTGTTTGACAAGTGAAAGTCTACTGATGTTTGCTTTATATCATTAAACTTTTGCATATTTTGTAAAATTGTTTACATAATGGAAAATGAATTTTTAATGGGATTACGCATGAAAAGATCAAAAATGAACAGTTGAGTAAAGCATCATTTGAGAGAAAACGTGTGGAATTTCATTGTTGCCGAAGGTTTGTATATTTAGTTGTGGCTCTTTTATGATTAAATTTATGCTAAATGGTTTAAGCTACATTTAAATTGTATTTTCGGAAGATATTTGTCATAAATTTTCACAAATGGATTAATTATATGATTTCTTTTTTGAAAGTAGACACAAATGTTTGAGTTTATCAAAAGATTTACATGAATTATCCTTCATAAATGAACTTTTGTATTTACCTGAATATTGGATTTTGTCAATAAAATTTAAATCTATCTTAAGATTAAAAGAACAACTTCTAAAAATCATTTTTATTATTACCTTCAGTGCATATGTTGTTATTCATTTTGCCAAATATTACATACTTCTATTATTTCAATTATGTATTGGAACTAAAATTGATTATGAACTAAGGACACACTATGAACACTAATTGTGTTTGATCTAGTGGATCTTTTGAATTCAGGGGTTGGTTCTAAAAAAGAATAAAAAACAACCTTCATGACCTTTAAGAACATTTGCTAAAAAGTGTTATTTATAAATTACTATACATCAATCTATATACTATTAATATGCTCATAAAGACGGATTGAATTTATCTATGGTGAAATTTTATGTGTATTAATCCTGATAATAAGTCCGATTTAATAATCTTACTTATTCATATTTCTAACGTTTATAAGTGATCATTTTCTTTAATAAATACCCTTGATTCTTCATAAACTTCCTGCGAATCTGGAAATAATCTGGCTGTGGTTCTTCTCCGGGATCTTTTATAGACCACTGAGTCGTTTGAAATAGATACGGAAAACTTTTAATTTTAAATATCTTATTTAATTAATACAATAAATTTATTTTCTTTATGATTGAGTCTTTATATTGCCTCAATAACATATCTTATTAAACAATAAATTACATAAAATAATTGATTCGAATTCAAGCTGAAGTCGCAGTAGTTATGGAACTTAGAAATCTATTTTTCATAGCTTTATTTTCCATTGATACAATAAAATCAAGCAGGAAGGAAGGCATCATATTAATGGCCTCAGCTTGGAGTTGATGTGTAAAGTACCCCGTAGTCTCTCTGATATGCCCAACTGTCTTCAGAGCACTCTTCACAAATGTCGTCGGATCAGGGGCAAAGAAGGATGTCTGAGTTACACGACTCATTCTAGTAGTGACGATCATGGGGGTGATACATTGGATTGTAACTCCAAACTTAGAATATTCTTTTGCCATTATCGAAGATAGATGACTGATATATCTTTTGGAAGCTGAATAAACTCCCCACTGATAGAACTTCTGGCTTCCAGCAGATGAACCTATATTAATTATAATTCCTTTGTTTCTAGGAACCATTTGTTCTAAAATTTCAGCAGACAGTATTGAAGCGGGCATCGTATTAATTATATTCATATCTCTAATTCGCTTTATGCCTCCATAAGTAAGGTGATGATTATCTGGGTAATCTGTGGCCATTCCGACATTATTAACCAAAATTCCTACTTCTATATTTCTCAGTAGTGGAAATATCTTATCTTCATAATCTTCCAAATTTGCATTTGTAAAGTCAAAGGCTATTGTTCGGGTAGCAACATTACCTATTGTATCGTGAATTTCTCTCTCCACATCACTTAACTTGTCATGGCTTCTTGATATCAAAAGAATATTAAAACCTTGGCTTGCTAATTCCTTAGCATACGCTTTGCCAATGCCATCCGTTCCGCCGGTAACAACTGCCCAATCACCTCCAGCTAGATTATTCAATTTCTTAGCTCTCGTCAAAACATAAGGATACAATATTCTAAACAAAACAGTGAGCATCCAAAGGCCGAGCACGGCCAATCCAATTATTCCAAATACGGACAAAGTCCAGTCGCAAACTGCCATATCACTTGCTTGATTCACTAAAAAAATCAAATATTGAAATGGTAAAAATCAAAGAATAGTTAAATAGTATGTTCAAATAAATATGAGCTATAGTATACTCAAAAAACATAATAAGTAAATATTTATATAAGAAATTTATCACGCTAATCAACAAATTATTTTAATTAGGATCGTAATCCATTAAGTATAATGTTAAAAACGGAATTTAATTAGTGACTAATTGTTGTAATCAGAAAATAAGCTTAGATAACGAGCTTGTGGCGAAGATTATATGAATAATAGGTCATTGAAGTGAAATAAAGTTCTTTGTGCTGTTTACATTTTGATCGCACAATTTTTATTGAGTTAAAGTCTCAAGAAGAGTGTTAGTTGCGAGATGTGTATTGTATTTGTTGTTTTTTGTTACCTTTGACAGTAAATCAACAAAATAAATTAAATTGACAGGTATATAAATTATGCATTATTTACAAAAAACAATTACATACATATGAGTTCAAAATGGGCAACAAAGTCATTATATTATTGTTGATCGCCTGCTGATTATAATGCAACTATTTATTAACAAACACATAATTCAATAAAACATTAACAAAATTAAATAACATTTTATTTACTAATAATTAACCGCTCAAAGTATTTATTTTCATTTGTATAGTAGATGCAAGTGTTTGATAATTCCGTCCTGCAAATCCTTGATCATTAACATATGAACTTTGTCCAAAAAGGAAACTTTGCTTATACATCGCAACTTAACTAATTTTTATCATAAAAATGAATTCGGCAACAATCAATTGCCTTCTCGTAGACAAATCTCATTATTTTATCAACACTTAAACCTGTGTTGAATAAATGATGCTGTCGATCATAACAGACTAATCACCATAATTAGGAAATTGGCCAATGCCAACAGTTATGGTTGCTTCTAATTGAATGTAACTGCAATTGGATCATATTTTAAATGATTTGTTTACGTTTTGTATAAAAATTGAATCCAGATGTAACTATGAACGTATTAATTATAAAATATTCTGTAAAGAAGCCAATTTTGTTTAATAGACTTGATACAAAGGAAATTCTCTTCAATCAAATCACAATTTCGTCGCGATAATTACTTGAGAAACAAACGACATTGGCAATATTAAGGATGTTTCCTTAGCCATTAACACATTTTCATTAATCTACTCTTATATTTTGGAAGGATGCATCGTAAAAAACTCGCGCCTATTTTGTTTCTTTATTCAATCAAATTATATTCATACTTAGCGCACATTCAGTTATTCTTTTGGTTTGTCATCACTTATTTTAAAATTATACATATTTATGCTTCAGCCATTCATGAAGCTTCAATTCGCTTCACAATTGCTCAGCAATTGCCCATTCAACGACGCAACATTGGAATTTAGCGATGGATCTTTAAGCATTTCAAGAATGATTTTGGCTAGCCATTGCAAACAATTTTATGATTTATTTTCCGAAAATCCGAATAAGGGTTAGTTGCGAATTTCATTAATTCATTTTTATTTCTTAAGATCACTTCAAATGTAAAAATTTAAAGTTATGTGATTTTAAAATTTACTATGAATATCTTCATCTTGATGCTGAATTTATAATTGATGGTGCCAAGTTGGTGTCATTAATGAAAGTCCATGCTGCATTGAATATCTCTGATTTAATGGTAGGTTAAAACAATAAATACTCTAATTAATATTAATAATTTTTAGGAGAAATTAAACAAATGGATGGTCACTGAAAACTTTGCTTCCTACCTGAATTATTTCTTTGATCAGAACACGAATAACGAAGTACATAAAGAACAAAGTAATTTGGCCAGAAAATTCATTCTACAAAATTTGAAAAGTTTATGTATTATTAAAGCATTTGAAAGATTTTCAAGAGACAATTTCTTTAGTCTTTTAAGCAATAAGTTCATCAAGCTTGCAAATCAAGATGTTCTTTTTCAAATAATTGGACAGTGGGTGAATCATGATTTTAATACCAGAAAAACAGATTGGTTATCTTTAGTTAGGAAACTTGATTTCGCAAATATTACCTATTTTACAATTGATACTTGCATGAAGGAAAACAAAAATACTTTTCTCGTACCTGAGCTATCACAATTTTTCTGGGTAAAAATGAAAGAGATAATGATGAAAAAAAACCCTCTTATCTTATCAAAGAGCAGTTGGTCGAAAATGATTTTATGTAACTTTCAAAGTAATTAAATTTTATACATTTTTTAGTTGGAGGGAAGAATGCAATAGATTCAGTTGTTGAAATAAATATAAAGAAGTCTTCAGTTAAAAGAATTTCACAATTATCAATTGGAAAAGCGCATCATTGCTCCGAAAGAATTGGAGACTACGTATTTGTATTAGGTGATGCAAACAACAGCCAAATTGAAAAGTATATTACCTATTTTTCATATTTGAATAATAATCTATTCTAGGTATGATTTAAAAAACAACGTATCTGAAGTTGCTGCATTTACAATGACTTCTAAAAAAGACGATTATTCATCCGTACTTTATGAAAATCAGATTTATGTAATTGGTGGTAGATCGGATTATCAATCAATTGACATTGTTGAATAGCAAGTATTACATTGTTTTACATTCATTAACTTTTTAGCTTTGATTTGGAACAAATGAAATGGTACAATACTTCAACATTACTTCAAAGCTTTCGAGATCACGATTCAGTTATAGTTGACAGAACTATTTATGTTGTCGGTGATTATGAATCTAAAAAGTTTCAAAGGTACTTAGATAAACTTATTAAATAAATAAACTATTTAGATTTGATCGAAGAGAAGGAAAATGGAGTTTTTTGGTTGATATCCCCGAGAACGCTTATTATACATCTATGTCTTCATGGGAACAAAAAATAACGTGTATAGGAGGTGGAATAAAGGCACGTTTAATGGGACAAGTTTATGATATTAGAAATGACAAATGGGAACAAATTGAAAATTTGCCTATTTTTATTTACGGAGCAAAATCTTTAGAAAGTGAATCACATATTATTGTAGCAGGAGGATATGGTACGGACAAAATTCACTCATATGACAAATCCAAGAAAATCTGGAGTAATCTGAATATCAAATTGCCAAAAGAAAATTGGAATGTTTCAAAGGTTTTGATTTAATGGACATATAATAATTTTTTATTAAAAACAATTTCTTATTTTTCGCTTTATTATAATTAATATAACTTATCTAAATAAAATTTTTTCCTTGTTTTACTTCAATGCGCATTCAAAGTGTTTAATAATCAAGAGTATTTTAGATTATTTAGATAAATGTTGTAATGAATTTTGAAGCATAAATCGACCTAACATATTGCGCTTGACCTTATAAAACACGTATTTTAAAAGGAATAACTGTTGGCCAGCTGGATTGACGTCAGACTATATTTTGAGTAAACTTTTTGTTTATGGAGAGAGTATTTTGATCTAGTAAATGATATTTCAATTTCTCCCTAATTAATTTGAGGCAAGTCTTTTTAACGACAATTAGTTGATATTTAATGAAGGTCCTATCAAAGTTTCGAGAATAATTTTAGCTGGTCCCAGCAAATATTTGTATGACTTGCAAACTTCCTCTACATTTCGTCCGTACAACAACTCTGAGTCAGTCATTTTTATAGTTCAATACATCAGTTAAAAACTTTATCCTTTATGCAACTAAATACAAAATTGCATAGAAGATCAACAATATCATTTAGTATATATATTCATGGTTGAAAATGTCCTTCATTATATTTTATTAAGTCGCATCATTGCTACCACATGTCTTGAATTAATGAACAAGATATGTTAAGAAATTGATATTCATATGACAAATAAAGTTATTTGAAACATTATTAAACGATTGAATGCTAATTTATTCAATAGATGGTCCAAATGTTTATTACATCACTTTCAATTCTTTTTAAGTTATGTTTCTCTGAAACATCATTCTTCAAATATCAGCAGCAAGTTCCGTCAGCGAAATAACTAATAATGACAAAGTTAGACAACTCCCTCGATAGTCTTACATTATTGAAATTGTTTTCAAGTAATTACTATCTTTTATCTAATTAACTAACTACAACACATTTTAATATCACCCAACAAACAACTCAAGACCAAAACCCTAATTTGTGCAATTTATTAACAAATTTTCATAGACATAATTTCTACTTACAAAAACCTACGTGACATTCAAAAAAGTCACAATTTTAAAGACTAGGCTTTTAAATTCAAAATGCCTTTAACAAAGTAAGCGATGGTAATTTTTGATTGAAACATAATTAACTCTACCATTTAAAAGTTGATATCTATATAACAATTAAAAGTTCATTTCTAAAAAAGTTTGTAATCCATCTATGGAACGTAAAAAGAAGAACAATGTGTGCACAACTTAATTAACAACAAGGAGATTTGGATTTGACTTGGAGGGTTTTATATTTGTGTTGGGTATGATTTGTGTGTTTGAGGCATTAACAACCACATTGATGAGAAATCGGTGTAGGCCAAATTGTCTGAATACAATTAATTTAATGTCTTTGATGAAGAAAATTGAGAGAAATACATGCATACATGCGCTCAGGTTAGTTAAAGCTTCGGTGACACGCCATGCAAGGAAAGGATTGTTGCCGGCTGAAATTGAATTAATATTATGCTTACTCATTGTTTGACTTACTTATTACAAAATACAGGTATACTGCAATCAAAGGAACAAACGACGTAAATGGTTGAACCGTCTGAATAATCAAATTGTAGACAAATGCTTTGTCTTCCTTTTGTTTCTTATTCAAAACAGTATTCATTGTCAATTTCTTTACTTTCTTCAAGAACAAAAAATTAGTTATTAAAACTACAACTGGTGATTCCAGAACAATAAAATAAAAACTTGATCCTAATTCAAATAAAAAAGGAATCGTATGTGATTGAACAATTCCACATATGTCATCATACGACCATACGAATGAATTCCCGGATAAGAAGAAGGTTGAAAACTTATGCACGATTGTACAACTATTCAAAATTATAAAAATTAACCACAACGTATTTGTTGATACAGTTTGGATAAAGCACATTTACAAATTTGTACAAAGACAGTACGAGTGTTAATGTTACTATCATTGTTACATAAACAAATTGACAAGCTCTCAATACAACACACCACTTGAAAGGCATATCATTTCCTTTTGCATAATTAATCACAAACATTAGTAAGAGTGCTAAATTGTTAAAATCAAAGATAATATAACTCGTTGAAAACAAAATAATTTGAAATCTCAGGAGAGGCTTCTTTTTAAGGTCCATATTAAATATGCCCAAATGTACGAAATAGAGATTAGGTATCATGCTGATTAAAGATCCAATGCCAGCATTGAAAGCCCGATCACATAATCTTTATTTAAAGGATAAAAATCGGGAATATAAGTAAGATTAGATTCCATGTTTCCTAAACTTGACACAAATTTAAATTAAACACAAACATCATTTTGGCGAATTTATAGGACTTATTTTAAGACATTCTTTCTCTTATATAAACTTAAAGGACAATTTATTTTATAATCTCCTTAAGGTTATCAAGGCGTAGTACTTGGAATAAAAATGTATCTGAAATGTCCCCACAGACAGCAATGCAACGCAAAAGACCCTACAGTAGAAAAAACTTTTTTTGATATGGAATCACATCATGCAATCTAAACAATTTTATTAATATTATCCCGAAAAAAGGGTAAAGTTTTTACTCGAGATATCGCTAAAATATAGATTATTAATTGTCTAATTAACCTTTTAATATGACAACAAACATGGATGTTTTATTGTTGCACTTGGATTGTTTTCAAAAAGAAATTAAACAAAAGCTCGAAAATTTCAGATACCCGAAAGATGACTGAATACATTTTTTTCATATCAGTTGTTGTTTATTGGCTACGTTGCCTAAGGAGCTAAATAAAAGCTTAATAAAAACTAAAAAAAGTGGTATTGCACAAAACACAATATTCTTTAAGCACCTTGTTATTGCCTTTTCTGCTGCCACACTTTTTGAGCTTACTAATTATGAAGAGAAAATAAAATATCACTGAAGATGATTTATGAGACAAAATGATTCATTTACAGAATCAAAACAAATGATGTCAAAAGAACAAGAGAGTGGCATTTATATATTTAGAAATTGTGGTATTTCGGTATAGGGATTTTTGGTAAGTAGGGTTTTTTGTATTTAAGCATTTTTCTTGTTGATATTATCACGATACTGCTCTTTTTGGTAATAGTCACGAATGTTTTTAATGCCGATGTCACCAGTAGATTTAACAGCTCCATTCAAACCATTTTTCAAGTAGCCGTCCATAGCTTTTCTTAATGAAGAAGCAATCTCCACCTGTGTTATCCCAACTTTTGCTCCATATCGGCAACGTACAGAAAAGATCTCACAATTGTTAGTCAAAATATGATAGCCTCCTTTGCCAAGTTCCGACTCTGCATTTCTTACAATCTGATCCGGTCCAAGAGCCTTCTTTTCTTTATCACCATAATTATTCTTTCTGCAGTCATCCCCCTGAACCACATCCAGCAAGTTAGCATACCTGACAGTAGCGTCACACTCATTCATCATCATCACATCTTTGTTGGAGTCGCCCCCAAAAGCATTAATCAAGTCTGCTTTAGTAACATTCGTAAAATCACCTTTGTCAGTAGAATAATGAATAACCATTGGTGTGCCTGTTTCATTTCCGGTATAAACAACCCAATGCTAAAGTTAATCAGATGTTTGTTGGTGGATTAAAGATTGAACACTTACATAATATAATAAAGTCGAAGAAGATGTTGTGCGTTTGATTTCAATCAAATCTCCGGTCTTTAAATGGTCGATTAAAGCTGGCCCTTTCATCCAGGCCGAAATTAAAACAGGTGCAGATGACATCTCTTAATTTGGTAGTAGCTAATCGACTGTTTGTTAGGTATTAATACTTTAATTATGCGGGTAGTACCTTGCAAAAGCAAATTACTTTTTGGATAATTAAGTAGTAAGACTAATAATATTATCTAATTAAGGCTTTATATAGCGACAAATTGGTAGTTGAAATAAGTAGACAACAAAGTAAAATATAGTTTACTTCGATTTTCTCAACCAATTAACCACACATCTCAATAAACAAAGCAATTATTTTTTATTAAGTCAAATAAAAAAAAAGTTTGTATGTTGTGTATAAATATTATAGCAATAATTATTGTAAAAAATTTATCAAGCAGTAGTTGACACATGTATTATTCAGTCTCACCTATCTTGTTTTGTAAATGTTGATCAATTCGCAGTTTAATTATACCTTAATGGTTTGTTTGTGTTTTAAAAATAAGCGATAATTTCTTTGGATTACTTGGGCTGCTTTGCATTTTCTTTCAATCATTTTTTTAACTAGGAAGCGTCGTACATTTTTCTGAAATTGCTGGTTGGTAAATTAAGTTAGTAAAAAGAATAATACCTGAATAACTTTTGCTGCTGCGCTTCTTTTTTGACTGTTTTTAGCATAAAATTGCCTCCAAACTTTTTGAATTACTTTTGCAGCTGCTGCATGATTACCTTTAACTAATTTGGCCATATCTGAAAGCAAATTCTTATAAGTAATTACTATTAAACAAGAAAAGTCCACGAAAAGTGAAGTCATCACTTAAAAATGTAAGGAATGTGCAATAAAAAACCACCAATAAATATTTCATAAAATAATGTCATCTCTTTTACATATATCTATATCTTTTTAACGAACTAACGAAAACCTTTGCCTCAAAAATTGAGCACCAGTATTGTTTGCTAGATTTGCTGCTAAAGTGTTTTAAATAAGTGCTCAAAGGTGTGGGGGAGTTATAGATCAGTCAACCACACATACATCTCTTACGATCCCCCTTCTTCCTTTGACCTCTGGATTATGATTTATTTATTTGAGGTGATAACAATAATACAAAAGGGACTTTGTGCAAAGAGTACCCCTTAAAAAGTTACCCCAGACACAGAAGAACCTCATCTCCCAAATGATCAATCATTTTCAGGTAGCAAGACTTTGTTTGTATCACAATTAATTAGAAAGTAACAGTAAAAGCAAATCTATTTAATTGTAGGGGTAATATCATTGCAACTATTATTTTAAAGAAACAGTTTAAAGATCGGTTAACCCTTTGACTTCACAAATAACTTTAAACGATAATTGATACTTTTACAATATAAATAGCAGCATCATGTGATGATCAATCATTTATGCAACTAAAATGCCACAAGTATATTAAATATCACAAACATTTAACAAAATAAATGGAATAAAAGAGACAAAATGAACAGCTTTGAATCAAACCCATTAAATCAAATATGAATCCTACTCTTTTTCTTGATAACCACACAGTTAAATAATAACAGGAATGCTTGACGCAATCAAAAGACTCAAATATGTCTAAGACATTAATTCTTTATTTAAAGACAATTGTCAAAATTTACTTAAGATGACATCTTTATGGCCTTATTTTTTGTTTATGATAAGAAAGACCCAATTATTAATATAATTGTATTCCTTTGTCAAACTAAAAGTCAATGGGAACTCTTTTTCTAAATTGATAATCTTTGAAAAGGGTAAACAAAAGGAGAATTTATTACATACTAAACCCTTTTTGTGTTTATTTGATCATACTTTTTTGCAATACTGTTTTGCATAATACTTATTATTGGATAAAACGTTTTTTTGCTTGTTTTACACATTCAATTGATCAACAAAAATTTATTTACTTTCAATATGTAATTTTTAAATAAATACTTTCATCTAAACAATAAATTAACTATTCTCTTACTTATTAATTTATTGTTTTTAAATAAATCACGATATTCCTTTTTAGATTTACAATTATTATGACAAATTTTTTATTTAAACACAAATAATGAATGATCATCGTATTAGGGTTAGGATGTGTGATATATTAAATTAACAAATGAAAGTTTACATATGAAGATGAGATACTCAAAATATAGCTAATAGTATAAAAGATTCTTATTAGCTGCCACAAACACATACACTTTTATATTCTGTTGTAACAAATAAGACTCCGGAAGCACCAGGAGGAGATCAAAGACGAAGTATGTAAACCTGCGACTTCATACTAAAGTGCAATAAAACTTCAATTTCTCATCCAAAATTTGCTCATCTTGTTCCTCTTCTCCACACTCCATAACTTCTTCAAGTTGATCATCGTTAACCACAACATACCCATCTCTTTCTTCCATTCCTTCCTTCCTAATCTGGCAAATTTCAGGATCATAGACGAAATAAGCAAACGAATACTCAACCAATCCCTTCTCAACAGTAATATCCAAATAATCATTTCCCAAAGCCACATCCGTAACGCAAGAAATCCCACAATGCGCCATTTGCCTTGCCGTCTCTTGCATCCATCCAACATAAAATGATCTTTGATAAAAGTCAGCAGCTGCATGGTTTGAGGCACAATACCCAATCTGGATAAAAGTGTCAAATGGTTTTTCAGCTAAATTAATTATCGAAAAGATCAAATCATTTTGTGGGTATTGCATAGGACTAATTTTTCCCTCCTCAAACATATAGTCGACATGCAAGGCAATTGACTTTAACTTGACACCTTCTAAATATGATTGTGGTGCAAAAGCAAAGAAAGCTCCTAGATAGCCATGTTCGTTAAAAAGACCCTCATTAAATATTTTAGAAAATTCACTGCTTTCACATGTTTGTCTATTGATGCCTTTCGCTGCTATGATGACTGTATCGATATTGTTACAAAGTAATAGTATACGCTTTAGACTTTCTATTTTAAAAACAATGTTGTTGTTGAGATGTACGTCACTCGTTTCTAATTGACATTCCTTGGCATCGTCAGAAATTTGTAATCTGCGACATTTGGATAACCTTTCTGCCACGATGTATTCAAATGATTGACAAGTAGCCTATAAAAAGGGACATTATTAAGATGAGGCTCATTACATTTAGGTGATGGCTATTCAGGAAGTACATCTGTTAACATACCTTTAATTTGATTAAATCTTCAAATGTTAGATTAGATATTGTTTCTTGAAGTAATTCAAGTGGTAAGGTATGGAGCATTTTTGTTTATTTGATATAGGTTCTCTTTAATTAAATATATAATTAACCTTAATAATAAATCTTGATTACTATAATGAAAAGAACGATTAATTTAAGAAGGTAATTAAGAGTTTTTGTAGAACGACTGTTTAATAAACTACTTTTGTTACAACTGATAATTAAGGAACAGACTAATATATTTATATAAACTTGGAGATGCTACAATGTCAAGCTCAATCAAACATTTCCGAGATGCTACTGTATCATGCTCAATCAAGCATTTTCGAGATGCCAAATATTACGCCAACCTCAATCTGAACACTTCCGAATGGTACTATGTCAAGCTCAATATAAACATTTCCGAGATGTTATAACGTGAAGATAATCTTTTACAAGCTCTAAATTGTCACAATCCCAAAACAGCGACATTTTAGAACTCTAGTGACAACCATCAAACTATCACTCAAAACGCACAAATGACTAACTGTGAATCAAGTTTATTTCTCATTCTATGGCATAACTCTCTTTATATTTGTCACCACCTAAGTAAACCTATTTATATAAATTAAAGTCACATATTGTATGCTTAATATATTCACGATAAAAGATCCCAAAATCATTTGAATAGTCAATGAGTATATGCCCTTTTGATGTCAGTTGGTGTTAATAGTGATTATTTGTATAAACCCTGACCAAGGTAAAATATTCCCTCTATTGTTAATACAACAGTTTAAATTGACGCGCTTTTAAATTAAAATAAGTTCATTTATAATCGGTTAGTTAAAAGTTATCACACTTGTGATCAAGTAAAAGGGAATAATGTTGATTCTTTTGTATTAGGTAAATGCCATTCGGAAAAACTGTTCAAGCAAATAAACAGAAAGGAACATATTTTAAACAAAAGGTGTTTATTTAATATGGTGACAGCTGCAAAGCACAACTGAATCTTTGGTTTGGCCAACAATTTTTTAATCTATAGTTGGATGTGCTGGGGTCTATCCAATCGTAACAAAGCTAACAACAATTTTTTATTCATAAAAGGGTGTTTCCATTTTTGGATATATCTGATAAGACAAACACACAATAAGGTGGAGCTACAAAAAAGAGATGGAACAGTTTTAAGAGAAGGGAAGTCGTAGAAAAGATTACAAAGAGTTCAAGTCTTATCTTGGCACATCCTCAATTTAATAATCACACAATAATAGGAGGTTGTATAGTTGTACTTATTAGATTTGATGAAGCGTGACATATCCTTGATAGATATAGGTAGATAAGAACTTCACAAATCAAGCATTCATAATTTTAACTTTGATTAGGATTTATGTAATTAGTTTGAGGATAAGTAGATATCTACTGAGTGTGAATAAGTAGCTTCTTTTCTCAGTGATGCAGACCAATTAGGTCTTTATACTTTTCACATTGTTTCCCAAACAAAAGAAAAGAAGCGTGGAAAGGTTTAAAAAGGCAATAAATAGGAAGCAAAAGGATAGTAATACCTGCATTGTTAGACTAAATGAAATCTGACCCTATAAATAGTAAAAAAATAAGCAAACAAAAAGTGATGGAAGGCAATGATTAAACAAAAGGTAATGATGATACGATTTGACAGATCGGGTAGCGTCTATTTGACTGACGGCAACATTAGGGTTGAGCTGTCCATAAATGAAGTAAACTTTTTCTAAAAAATTGGCTCCTAATTTTGGTTTAAGTGATCAAAAAAATAAAGAGTACGCAAAGTCGAAGAAACGATCCTTATCCGGTAGGTGCTACTTTAAAAGATATTTCAAATAGAAAACATTCACACATTTTTATATTATAAACAAAAAAGTTAAAATCTTTAATTTGTTTCGCGCAGGCTATAATCAATCTTTAAATTAGTCATGATATATTAAGAAATTAATTCTTTAAATAAAAAGTTAATTATTGATGGCGTCTTTTGGTCATTATCATTCTTCATAAAAATAAATATATTTTAGGTTTTTAATATAACCTTAAACACCAAAATGTGTATTTAAATCTGATTCAAATGGTTATTCAAATGTGAAGTGTGCATTAAATATGCTTTTATTAGTCATGAGTTTCAAAACATAAATTGTGTGATTTACCCAAAAGGTAATATCTATATAATACCAAAATATATCTAAAGGTTAATGGTATCAAGATAAAGCGCCTAATTAAATTGTATTTTCTTTACCTAAAGACCCAGATATCTCTAAATGTACCTTTAAAACATCAAATTTTAAATAGATGCTAATAAAAGATGTTTATATCACTTTAATTAATAGGTATATTTATATTATTTTACTACCAGCTAATTTAATGGCGATGATCTTTTGGTGATCATATTATGAATAGTAAAAAAATAGAGAACAATACAATAATTTTAAGGAAAAGTTGTGGAGTGCAAGTTTTGTGTAAACATTTAAGATAATTAAACAAATTAGTATCTCCATAAAATAGACAACTTAAATTTTTATGAATATTAAGTAGATGGTGGTTTATATGAAGATAAAGTCTATGTATAATAAAAAGCAAAGTGAAAAATGAAAGGTTATCTAAATTTAAGGGACTTTTTTGGTGTTAGTAAACGATATTACTAAATATATGCATGTAAAAGGTACCTATTTAAAAGGTAATATAAAAATTTTTATTGAACATTTAAGGAAAGATATCTTTTTATAGGGCATTACAAGATACTAAAATGGAAAAGTTAATGGTTCAAACTTTATATAGTAATTTATTTATTGTAAGATATGATAATGAGCTGTATTTAGATGTATGTGCTTCAAATTGAGGGGACACAAAGACACGAGTGGGGCGCCGTCAAGCCCCTGAAAATTAATGAGATTTCAGTATTGTTTCCATATTATGTATGCTTATTGAGATGTCCTTATATTTTATAGTGGCGCCATCTATTAACCCAAAATGGAGATCGTTTTAATAACTACTGACCATAAAAAATAAGCATATCTTTTTCAGGTAGTTCTAAAATATATTATAAATTTTTATGAGAATGATAAAATGTAATCTCTACACAAATAAATAGACATCTTAAATTCATAAAAAAAGTAAAGACTCTTTTTATCATTAGTATCACCACATTTCCTTTTAGAATCTTATAATCCTTGAGACGAGAAACTATAAACACAGCCACCATAATAACTTTTATGGCAATAAATGTATAAATTGCTCATATTATTTATATTATTATTATGTGATAATACTCATATCCAAGACGAAAAAATAATACATGCACCACCATAATTACGTATTTCCTGCCTGAGCACGGCATATAATGAGGAACTTTTGTTATTAATGTACAGACAAAAAAAGGTATTTTGTTTGACGCAATTTCCCTAAACAAATTATTTCATATTATAATATGTTATTTTATATTATTGCAAACAGTAATATTATTTGAAGCAGTGATAGCATGGGGACTTCAAAAACAACCACTAATCTTTACGAGTGAGTTAATAGTATGTGGAAATTAGTAGTACATGCGTGGCTTTAACGGAGCCCAACTTTATTAATTTCTATATAAACAACTACATTCTAACTAAAAATAATATCGTGGTGCAAAGACCAGAAAAAATGTTTGCCCTTACAATACAAAAAGGCTTTCTGAATGGTGGTGACAAAATGCGTAATTATTACAAATTAAAGGATAAATTGACGATTGATGACAAGTAACATTTACCACTTAACAACATTTTAAACTGGTTGCGCAAACCATCTCTGGTCCTGAAGATGCCGAATACAACAGGTCTGTTAATTTGAGAGGAACCTAATTTGCCACTATACAGTTCAAACGATTACCTCTTGTAAAAGAGTGTGCATTATTATCAATCACCTGCCATATTCTCATCTTCCAAGGTAAGAGGTAAAAGAGTAACCGGAAACTTGATGATTTTAATATGGCCGACACGACCTGGTCAAAGTAATAAAAGAAAGAGACGGTCCCGATGTTGACAAATAAGATTTTGTTAACTAATGGGTGAGAGCACTTGATTAAATTAATATAACTTAAAGAAAGTTATTATTAAAATGTTTGCTCCAAAACAAGGCGATTTAGAGGTCTCAAGTGATATTTATCGGCATTTAGGGACTATTGTTGAAAGGTAAAGATAAAATACAGAGGAATGGAAAGTTCTCCCTGTAATGACATTTTTAATCTGCTGTCAAATCTAATCTTAAGCTATTTCCGGGCATCAATGTGCTAAGCTTTTTTATCAACAAATATTCTTTTTGTTGTTGTATTGACTAAATGATGGGGTTCTTTTTTTGATGTCCCGGATAAAGGCAATTGATTATTGATGTTCATATTATTTGTCAATCACTTTTTGCACATCTATCAGCTCAATTTGCAAGTCGATTGAAGATTCTTTGAACTTCCTTCATATATGTTTATGCTACAATCAAAAAAGTCACCGCAAATTCCTGACCAAATAAATAAATGAATATATCAAATCATCTCATTAAAAATATACATATCAACGAGTTTGTCAAAATTGACTGATTGCAAAACAAATAGATACATTATAAATTGTATTTTACCTTCTAATTTTTATCTTAACCATAAAATTAACATGTTTATTGTGTCAAAATTGATAATTTAGTTAATTAATCTTCATTTATTTGGACATAAAGTTAGGCAAAAGGGAAGTGTTGATTAAGGGGAATCAAATTTGTAATTAATTCATAAATAAAAATTATTTGTTGGCGTAAAGTATAAAATATTAATATTTTGACCTTTTCCATAGAGTTTGGTTCTAATTTTTACGGTACAAGATGGATGAGGTCGGCATTATTAAATATAAATAAATATTATACAAAATTAATTATTTCATTGAAAAGTAAGTAAATTTGGGATAAGAATGTTTGATGACAGAAGCAAAGTCCTTAAAATAATTTTGGCTGATCATATAACTTTTATATAATCCCATTAAACTAAAAATTTAATAGATCACATTACAATCACCATCATCACAATAATAATAATAAAATATATATGCACATATGCACATATAAATTTTATATTGAAAGCCATATAAATTTGATTTAGACTATTAAAAACTTTTAATTAACATTAAACTAAAAAGTTTATGTAGCGCATATCTTCTTGAGAATAAACACATCCTCTTTTATGGTCTATTAAGTGGCGGCAGTACGGTAATGTGACATCAGCAAATATCAAGCAAATAAGAATGTAATATTTCGAAAATTAGAATCATTCAATTTTGCTATAAAGCCATACAATTTGTTTAATAACGATAGTTGTTTTAAATAGGCATCCTTATTATTGAATCAAGCAATGGTATGATGTACTACACAATTAATGATATAATAATTTCCAATAAATGTATAATAATATCATAATTCACAATAATAATATCATAATACATATTATATTAATTCGTATAGTTTGATTAAGCTTCTTTGGTGAAGAATACATTATTGACAAACCTACAACTTCATGCTTCAACACGTTCTCCTAGTCGTTAATAAAAGCTTTTGACACAACCGAATAACTATTCAGCATTATAATATCTAGAAAAAGTTCATCATTGTATTATCAATATTATAAAAACAAAGCAAAAAAATCCTCCATAATATAAATGATTTGAGAAGCTTAAATTTCCCCATCTCAAAAACATAATGTATGATAATAATAATATTACTCATCAATGTTATTTAATCTTTTGATAAAAGGATTTTGAAGCTTAAGATACACACAGGAAAAGTGATACAAATAAAAGTTGCTGAGCAAAGTACGCTTGTTGTTTTAGTTGACAAGTTTTTAAAAATAGAAAGTGATTTGGGATGATAAGAAAATGTAATATTGGTGGCGTATATTCTTTAGTTTGGTAATTAAGGTTAATGCTACCTATTGGCAAAATTCTTTGAATTGTGTAGTTTTTATGGTTTGTGAAAAGTGAAGATCAAAGTAACTACTTTAGTATTATTTGAAAGAGATTAAGCTTAATGTGGTCGGCTTGATTTTAGGTTGTTTATTTATTTAAATGCCATCATGTAACAAACATAAGTAGGTATATTTTGTAAATTGAGCATTTTACGTATGTACTTGACTCTCGTACCTTTTATGTTATCTCGTTGATTAAGTTCGATTAGGCAAATGTGAGAAAAGTATTTATTTGTTGAAGGGAACATTCTTTTCAAATAAATTTATTTATCTACCAGGCATATGAATATTGAGGTCAATTGAGATAAGGTTGAAATTGATAAATGAGTATATAATAAATACTTGTATGAGACAATATTTGCCCGTATCAAAGCTTTCACAACAATACATTTACACATGTTTTAAATACAGATTAAGATCAATTTCTGGTTGATAGGAATGAATAAGTATGTATTATTATAAAATGCAAATTGTATTCACATGATATTATTCAACCTAAAGTTCAATAGTAAAGGCACTTGTTATTATAGCATTAATTTTGACTAAACATAATCATTCTTATTGTGTCATCGAGTTGTGTCTAGCTATACAAATTTCAACTTTTTTGATCAATCAAAAGGATAAATATTTATTTATGTATTGTCTAATACATATCCTCTTCCTTTCATTTTTTGGTAATGATTTATTAAAGTTTCATCCACTTGGATCCTACCAACAGCAGCACTTAATTTGCGTGTAAAATCAACATTAACTGAAAAAGCATTTTTTAATTGACAAAGTCTATTTTTTGCAGTGTTGATAAGTGTCAATTCTCTAATATATGTATAATGTATATCATTTTTGAATATTTTACAATAAAAAGAACTAGTCTTAATGAATATAAATATCTCAATGATCCTTAGACAACATCACATATAAATAATACACACACATATTTTATGTCCTATCCCCTATTTCTTTTTACACTTTCTGGTACCTTTGAATAAGAATATATATTATATTTACTACCGCTGATTTGATATATACTTGTATAAATATGTATATTTTAAAAGTAAAATCTTTTGACTGCAATACGTATATCCTAGTGGTGGATGAAAATCGTTGTCACTTCTTTTACATACATACTAACCTAATATCCACATCTATTCTTTTAAGAAATATTTTGTTCCTCAACTTAACATTATGATCTCTTCCTCGGCTTAGGGTAATATGTTTTAGCTATTACCAACAACCAATTTTCCTTAAACTTTTTGTCTCGATGTTCGTTCCTACATAATATAACATGTCTATTATCATCCTCGAGGCATCTACTATTTTGTATTATTCTCAAAATTTGAGGTAATCATTAAAAATGTACAAATCACACGTAAACACTTGTTATATTGTTGCCATTACTTAATTTATTCACATCCAACAAGTCAATAAAAAGAGCGTTTTCATACAATCCCATATTCTTTTTTACAAACAAAACTATACTTCATATGATATGTATTTTAAAGTTTGACTAATTTATCCTGTTACAAGGTATTATTTTGAAAACCCTATTAAACCTGTTTCTATATACATTAAAAGTTTTTGCAACCGTTAAAAAGTTTATTATTTGATACACACAAAGTTTATTATTTTTATATTATGCTTATGTTGATTTATTTTAGTTTTTATAATATTTAAAATGACTGACATGGATGATCCTGTGATGACAGATGCAGATTTTGAAGCTGCATTGGGTAATTAAATTAAAAACGGGGTAAAAAGAATATGGGTACTTAAATTATCAGTATTTCTTTTTCTTTGGTGGTGGTTGTCTTAAGAGAATATGTTCATGATCATCTAGAGTATCCTGGAGAATCAACCTGGTCTTTCTCTCTGGAAACATTAGAGATACAATTGCAAAAGAAGGTTTCCCAGATTGAGCATTAGTGACTGCATCACTAAAGTAGCCGATGGGAATGCCTTCCACGTTTTCAGCCATTTTCTTTAAAAAATAGGTCCTTTATAAAAAAACCTAGTTCGTTGCCCATTCTTTTGAATCGAACAAAAGTTTCCATTTGGCTGATTTGTATCTTTCAAGAAAATTGCCAAAATCTATTGTTCTTCCACTGCCATGTTTGCCTTCAACTAAAGGATCAATATTTTTTCTTTCTGGCACAAGATAACTGCCTTGAGATTCCGTACAACTATAAATATTAATGTGCTCTGGATCTGAGCTTTGGTCACCACAAAATTCACATACAAAACTTTCTCCTTGAACGATCCTTTTAGTGACAGAATATATTATATCAAACAAATTCCAAAAGAGTTCTGAATCATTAGCTTTGCAGATCATCTTCGTAAGTATAGGTGTGGCTTGTTTCCACTTTCATAAGTTTGTTGATGTACCTAACCAAAGCATTTACGATAGCTTGTTCCCCGAAAAGAACATTTGCAACTGATCTATTTTACGACCTTTGTCATAAATCTTTTTATTGGACTTTGCGGTTATTATTTTGCAATCTGCATTTGAACCAAGTTTATTTGCATCCATCACCATAAGCAGAAGACTTCTTGTTGCTTAAGCTTTCGTGTTGACTTCGATGACCTCTGGTTTGTAAGGACAGCTTCTAATACAAAAGACATCAATTACTTTTTTCTTCATATTGAGATCAACATCATATTATATGCAATATTGTGATTCTTTTCGGCACTTCCTCTGAAAAAGTCAAAATATTCACACAAAGCAAATTATGAAAAATACTTATGTGACATTTCTTACCTTAATATTGTTGAATAAATTTAATTGGCAGAAAAATATAAAACTATAAGCATAGTATAAGATAAAAATAAATCAAGTATATGTACTACTTAAGTAAGATTAATTAATATTTTGAGGCTACTTTTAGAAGGATTTGGAACTGAAGATTCTGATATCTCAGACTTGTTGAGTGAGTTGATCTTATCTAAAATGACTAATAAAATGTAAATAGAATTAATGAATGAGAACCGAATGATATCTTGGGAGGAGGCTGAACAAATCATGGGTGGTTCTGAAGCTGCTCCTATTAAATCTTCTCTCCCTCCATCAACACGTCCATCCGAACCAGACAACGACACGGACGTCCTCAAATCCATAGCTAAATTAGAAGCTGACGACCCCTCCGTCAAATTAATCAACCTGAACAACATGAAAAGAACTCCAGTTCCTCAAATAAAGCGCCTAATCGAGGCAATGCATTACTCGACACATGTTGAAAAACTTCAATTAGCAAATATGGGTCTGTATGATAATGATATCCTAGAGTTAATCACCCTCGTCGAACACAACACTTCTCTCAAATCGATCAACCTCGAAACAAACTACTTGAGTGGTGAATTTTTCCAAAGATTATTTGAAGCAGCTTTAGTTCATGAGACTTTGGAAGAGATCAAATGTGTTAATCAAGGAGTAACTTTTGCTACGACTGCGGAGAAGGAGATTATTAGAGCTATTTATAAGAATCAAGGATTAACTAAGATTAGTATTAATTTTAGGTTGCCTGAGGGAAGGCATAAAGTTGAGCAGGTATTTATTTAAATTTAACTTCTTAAACGAGGCAACCAAAATATGTATTGAAATTAATCGTCACTAGTCATCTTAAGATAGAACAACACTTTAAAACAATAAATTTATGTGAATATAAAATAACGCAAAACAACTGCAATCTAGATGAAAGAGTACGCTATACTCTTTTGGGTAATTTCTTCAGTAACTTCACGCACCAAACGACTAAAAGGTATACTAGGAAAAGTGGCTCTGTAGAATCTTCTGATTTCTCTCAAAACACAAACTCCATTCTTAAGGGGCTATTTTTTCCTGATCTAAAAGCTGGTATTCAGAGAATGGGTTCTTCAGTCAAAAAATGTGTTGTTGTTGCTGCTGTTCTTGTCATCTGTTTTTCTTGACGTTTCCTTTTCTCACTTCTTTTTATTCTTTCTGCCTCCGTTCTCACTATCTAAAAATAAGTAACAATTAAATATAGTTGTAATAAAAAACGAAAGATAATATTAGAACGAAACTAATGATATAAAAAATTCTTTTAAATAGAAATCATTAGTATAAAATTTGCTTAAATTAATTCTTAAACGTATAACATTAATTTAACATTTGAACAGGCTACTTTGAGGAATGGAGAAATTAGTAAGCTTAAAAATGTATATTTGTGATGATAAATTTTGTTTAGAAAGAATGATGCGTAGGCAAGCGATTGCTGCTGAAGCTGAAGAAAAGAAAAAAGCCGAAGAAGCCAAGAAAGCTACGGAAAAGAAGCCGGTCGTTCCTGAAAAGAAAGGTTCGCCAAAGAAATCAGCTCCAGGTTCACCTGAGAAGAAAGCGTCTCCAAAGAAAGTTGTTGCTAAAAAACCTCAAATTCTTGCCGATGAACCAGAAGAAGCACCCAAAGAAAGTAAAGACAAGCCTTTGGCTGTATATAAGAAACCCTTAAAAAAAAGTACTGCAGCTGCAAACTGAAGTAATTTTCCATGTTCCCATAAAAATATAATATTAATTTGTAAGGATGAAATTCAATTCTTTTTTAATAAATAAAAGTTGATTCAATTAAAAATTTCAAAATAATTAGATTGTTGTGGGCGATATGTCAAATATAATTTATTTGTTAGCATTTAAATAACCTTTAGACAAAAGATGTCAAACTGTGAAAACATAGAATTGATATGAGTAATAATGCAAAATGTATCATTACAATTAAAACTTAATGTTAAATACAAAGGTAAAGGACGCTCGATTTCATATAAATATCTTACATTTTGCTGAATTAATATCAAACTTTCACAACATGAAGTTTTTCAGTGCTTTCTTGATTGCGTCTGCTGCTCTTATTTCAACTGTTACTGGTTCTGGTTATGGTTCAGCTGGAACTCAAAATGGTTATGCCGTAAACCCGCCAACCAACAACTACCAACCAGGGGGTTACTACCCAGTTTATCCTCAATGGCCAGGCCATCATCATCACCACGATCATTTCCCACAAACTCCATTTGACCCACAAGTATTGCACTGGTGCTGGAAATTGAAGCTCCAAGGAAATTTCCATTCATTTTACTGGAAGTCTTATTGCCGCCATTTCCTTGATGAACACAGCGGAGGTCCAAATCCAGGACATCCCGGGCATCATGAAACTGACAAGGAAAGATGTGAAAGACTCATCAACAGGCAAATTCAAGAAGATAGACAAACCGTCAGAAGTCTTCACACTCGCATCCATTCCCTTAAAGACAAAGTACGGCAACTGGAATGGTCTAACACTTGGGGACAAAACACCGGAGCCATCAAAGCTCTCAAAGACCAAATCCAACTCCTCGAAGATCAAATGTACCGCCTAAATACTGATATCGTCAAAAAAGTCGAAGAAAGAAAAGAATGCGGATCCACTACTACTCCAAAGCCTGAAACTCCTGAATGCAAAGCTGCCAAAAAAGAGGCTGCCATCCTCAGTGATCGATTTGAAGGTTTATTAAAAAATTTGGGAAAATATCAAAGAGATTTAAAACATTGTATAAGACATACTCCTCATGATCATTTCCAAATTAGAAGACTTGAACGACTTATCGAGGAACAAAACAGAAAGATTAAGGAACTTGATGCATTGTTGAAGGCTGCTGTTACCGCTGCTTCTGTTGCTTGTGGTGAAATTCCACCAACTGAATCTTGCGAGGATATCGTTGCTCAAGTTGTTGTTAACCAAAATAAATTAGCTGAAATCTTAAGCACATTGGATGCTCGTAGAAGAGACTATTTGGCTAAGTTGGATGCCATTCCAGCTCCATTTTCAGGAACTCGACCAACTAAAACTCAATTCCGCGAAATGTTTGCAGCTAAGAAATTAGTCGACCAAGAATACTCTAAATTGAATGAAACCCATGTTCTTATCCAAGTTGGAATCCAAGCCGCAGAAGCCTGTAACTCCTCAGTCATCATTCCAAAAACTCCAGAACCAGAATGCAACGAACTTATTGAACAAGCAACAATTATTTATACTATCTTTCTTAAATTAAGTGAGCAAATTCAATATTTTATATATGGATATAATATTGAATTGAGTAAACCTGATAAAGATTTAGATAGAATTATTAAGGCTAAGAATAGATTGACCGAAAAGGGAGAAGAATTGATTAATTATCAAATTTTTATTGTTCTTTATAATGATTTGATTGAAGATAAATGTCCTGAAAGTGTCGCAAGAGCAGCTTTAACTGCCTCAAAAGCAGCTTTAACTGCCTCAGAAGCAGCTTTAACTGCCTCAAAAGCAGCTTTAACTGCCCCAGCAGCAGCTTCAACCACCACCACAACAGCAGCTTCCACGACTGATTCAACCACCACAACAGCAGCTTCAACCACTGATTCAACCACCACAACAGCAGCTTCAACCACTGATTCAACCACCACAACAACAGCTTCAACCACCACCACAGCAGCTTCAACAATTGATTCAACCACCACAACAGTTTCAACTGAAGCTTTTACAGCTGCTTAACCAGAATAATTTGTATTACCATTAATTTCTGATTATTATTACGTGATTTTTAAAATAAAATAATTCAAACTAAATTTCACTTTTATTTTTTTGGTTAATAATCTTATTTAATGAGAGTATAATCTAGTATATTCTGAAAAAATCGTATCATTTGAAAGCTACATAATTAAAGGGAACAATACAATTCTCCTACATATTAGTCACATAAATTTACTTAGAATTGTTCTTTCGTACTAACCACACCTCTTTTTGAAGGAGTGTTAAAACACAAATATTAATAAATCCACAATTAACACCATTATCAGAAAAATGATGTAATTATTAATGATCAAAGTTTGATTTTAGTTAAGGTACTTAAAAAACTATATGATTATTCTTTATAAAAGAGAGATTGATTTAGTTAGGTACCATTACGAAAAGCAAACAAAATGCGATTGAATATATTAACTTTACTATTTTTGGCAATTTTCGGCAACGTTGTAAATTCGGCCGATTCAGATGGAAAGGATTTTGTTTTTAATTTTATGCAGTTTGAGAATTATATTGATGAAGCAATTACCACAAATGTCATTGTCATTCCATTATACAAAAACAGTATTTGTACCTTTAACTATACAAAACAGACAAATAATCAACTTACTTCAATACAGAAAACAGCTTTTTATGGCAAAAATAATGAAGTAAGTATGTACTTTATAAATAAATAAACGTTTTAAGGTTGTTTTTAATCCCAAAGAAGTAATTTTACAAACAACTCAGAATTCTGTTACTTTCAACGTTAATTATGCCAACGACTTTCGTATATTTGCCTCATGTACTGAAGAAGTTAAATTGATTGGGAGATATAGTGATCCACTTAGTGCTGTAAGTTTATTTTACTTCTTTAATTCAATATCTTTTAGATGGGAGATTTGTTTATCATTCCCTCAATTTCAAATGCTGGAAACAAGTATATTTTTTCTTTGGCAACTTCAAGTTTCGATGTAAAGGTATGAGTTTAATAACACACATTTTTATTAAACTTCCTTTAATTTATAGGGATTTATTACATTACTACCTATTACCCAACAAAATTCTATCACCGTCAATATAGCAGGATATGTAAACGGGGCATTCTATTCAAATGAAACAATTCAATATGATACAACTGTTGGTCAAAGTCAGCGTTATATTTCTATTTTACCTTTAAGCCAATATGACTATAATGCGTCCATAATAATATCAGCTAGCTCAAATGTGTTCGTATCTTACATGATTCCATGGGCTTCATCATCTAATCAAAATAGCGATTCATGTGGGAGAATATGTTATGGTGACTACATAACATTTATGCCAATGCCAGTAGTTTTCAAGCAATGCGACACTAAACTTTCTCGACCTGATCAAAGAATAATTTCAAATAACTTTACAACAAGGCTTTATGTCTCCCCACCAGATGTACCATCAGATTGCAAGGAAGTTTTTACAATGGATGTTTCAGATAAAGCCGGTACTGTAAATCATGAAACAATTAATGATAGCGGATCCAGTACAATTGAATTGACAGATAAATCCGAAATGGGTTCCTCAACCAATGAAGGCCAAACACCCATGTATAGATTCGGAAGCATTATTAATTATCCAGACGCTTCAGCAATATTTGGTCACTTTGCACATTACGTACCAAGCATAGAAGAATGGGTTACTGGAAAAAGCCAATTTTATACTTTGGCAAAAGAGTGTTCTATTGAATTGTATACAGATGAAGATGGTTTTAATCCTGGTTTGATAAAAGTGGATGGAATTGCCTTAAGTAAATTTCAATATACTTTGAGTTACATGAAATATTTCAACAAGAAATTCGGGTATTTTATTGTGCCAATTACTGGTTATGGGCTTCATACGATTGAAAATGGAGGAAATTATGTTATGTATGTCGTATGCAAGAATGTCAATGGTATCAATGATGCAGCTGGTTATTTAGCATCGGGGTTCAACAAAAGAAAATAAAATTATAACTAAAAACAAACATTAGTTTACTTTGAACAAATCATAGTTGTCATTTTTACAAATAAAAATGTTGCTCACTTTTCGTATTTCAGCTATTTAGAATTTATATTTTGGCAGTAGACATTCAAACCACTGTTCGGAGTGTACACTCAAAAATGAAAATATGCTTTTTAATTACACAATCTTCATATAATTGTAATTGTACAGATATGTTTTTAATTTTAAAGCATAATAGTATACGTTTTGTAAAAAGTTTTAGTTTTTCTATCAAACTAGCTAAATTTCTGTCTTAGCTTCAGCATATTTCCTCAAAATATGATTATTTGTTAACGAATGAAAAGAAGTCTTCACATTCAATATTGACATTCATTGTATTAAGAAACTAAAAATAATTATATAACTTGTCAATCTTAATGTAACAAACTATTTAGATTGAATCCCAATTTATATAGTATTGAAAGCATTATTTTTATCATCGCTGCATCATTTAACTTTTTTCATATCCTTTATAAAGTTTTTTAACAATTATAATACAAATATTTTGAAAAAATATCTATTTTTCAAATGAACATTCCAATACACTTCTTTCCAACATCATTGCTATTTTCCGTCAAAGATAACCCCATATAAATTAAAATTCCCATTCTAATCTAATGTCCCATTCCAATATTCCATCTAAAGATATTGACACCGTAGAAGAATTAATCAAAAAATCTGGCTGTTTTGAATCACACATTAAATTGACTGAGTGTATGGGAGAACACGCAGATTGGAGAAAGTGCCAAGAGTTCGTTAAAGAATTTAGATTGTGTATGGTAAAGACTCAGCCCCAACAATTTAAGAAACCAGAAACACAATGAGTGATTCCTTTTTTGGTGGCGACTGGGAAGTCGAGTACGACGAACCGGTAGAAAAACCAAAAGCTATTAGGTTTAAGGCATCAAGTTTTGAAAATTTCATTTGCTCAGAAGGTTGGTTTATGGAAGATCAAAAATTAAAGCAATTAGTGGAGGAAGATTGTCTGGATGAGCGTGAAATTGATTACTTTAAAGGCAGTTATTTGTTTTGTGATGAAGAACGGTTAACTGACGCAGTTAAAATATTTGAGGAGCTTGGCGAAAATGACAGTCGACCTTCAGGCATGTATTCAAAGTACACTTTAATTTTTAAAAGCAAATTAACTTTACCTAACGAAACCTTGTCATCACTTTCATCCATACTTGATCAAAAGATTACACCCAATATCAAAAGTTTAGGTGAGCAAATTGGTGAATGGGAAATGAGAGCTTCGCTGTACAGTCGTTTTGCCAATCATTACCAAAGTAAGGTAGAACATCTAAAGTATTTGATTCTGCTGGCTTCAATTAATGATTATTCCCAATATTGGATGATGTTTGATGAACTAATAGAAATTGTATGTAAATTAGTTAGGTGTTTATAATTGCTGTTTTTAGGGTTTGGATAACTTGAAAATCGGATGCAGGATGAGAGCATATCATTTGTTACAAAATGAAGCCATACATTCACTAGGATTTTTCAAAGATGTCAAGTTGAAGAAAGCCGACCAGTTAAAGAAACAAATCGACAGAGACTATTCAAAAGAGGAAGTAGAAAATGCTGAACTTCAACTATGTAAAGACATAATTGACGACGGAAATTTTGTTTTGGAAAATGACGAAGAAATACCACCGCCACATGCTTGTAGAATTGATGGATTGATCAAAACAAGCCATTCCATTCAGTTGATGATTACTAACTTTGTTGAGCGTTACCCATTTCTCTTTGAAGGTAAAGGAAGTTCTATCCTGTTACAATTGCTATAATTTAATTTGTTTGTTCAGACTTAATTGTTATCTGTTGAGAAGAATTTTTGTTAATAAAAGTTACTTTTATGTATTACCATCGTCTGTTATTTTGTACTTTCCCTTAAGTTTTTGTTGCCAAACATAGTTAAAAGAAGGTTATAAAAATCGGTATATGACATTACTTGATCTAAATTAATTAGCGTTTACTTATCACATGATTATCTATTTGATAACTGATTTAAATTTTGACAAAAGGAATTTAATTCATTGAAGTCATGGATGAAAAACTAGTCTTTTATTATGATTATATAAATTGCCTATATTTAATTTTTCACTTCTAATAATAAACAAATGAACATAATAAAACAACTCATAAGCACATCTTTAACAACTCTTTAATTATTGTCTAATAACACCATAAAACTTTTGAACATCCCACAAATTCAATTTTTGTAACTTCCTTTAATGATCTGCGCACTGATAATCAATGTTATACTACCTGAGAAGACATATATCATATGTGTAGTTTATAAAAATGATAGTAAAACATGTTAAATTAGCAAAAAGTTAATAGTTAATTATTGCGCATTTTCAGACTTTGTTATACAATTTAAATATTTATTCTTGAATTATCATATCTAAAAATGGGTGTAAAAGATTCACTCGTGGCTATGTTGGGGGATTTTGTGCAGATGAATAAGAACCCTGAATATAGATCTAAGACTGATCTGTCACAGTCAATTACATCTTTGAATAAAACTGAAAAAAATCCTGTAGTATCAGAGATTGTTCGGAGTGAAATAGATACTGACAGTATTCGAAGACATTCGATATCTATTCACGTGGGATCAGTAAGTAAACATAAAGTCGATACAATAACAAGTAATTTCAGGATGGTCCTACAGACGCTGTTGTCCGCCATCGAACATATTCAGTTTCAAACCGAGCTTCTTTATACAATCGCGACAAAGCATATAGCGAAAACAAGGAAGTCGCTGCACTTGCTAAAATGTCAAAGCGTAATTCTACGGGCATGATTGATGTACCTCAGAGATTTATTGATAAATTGGAAGTAAATGAAACATCGCCACCAAAAACTCCAACAGGACAACCCTCTTATAGACTTTTCAGCAAAGCCAGACCTAAAAGTGTTGCTTTGTCTGAAGATGAGGAAGGTTTTGAAAAAAGTTTCAATGGAACAGCTCACCCTATTGTTGAAGAAAGTGAAGAACTCGAAAATACTCCTATTAATCATCACCATAAAACTAATTAACTAATAAACGAATGGCTATATATTTGTTGATAATGAATAAACTAATTAAAAATTGTTCGGTAGACTATGCAAAATGTATTGCACTTTAATTTCCATAAATACATTTATTTGACGGTTTAATAGCAGCGTTTGATCTATCGAGTTCCACATCATAAATTGTTGCAGCAGTTTAAATTAATATACAATACTTATTTAGCGTTAGTGCTTCAAAAGAAGATGCTTCTTTCCAACCTCAACAACAAACATCGTTTTAGAACTTACAACAACGAACATAGTTCAGAAGTTTATTTATTTTCTAAACTATGAGTACTGCCTTAAGGTCAACTTTGCAGAAAGATGTGTTTGCTCCTGACGGAGACCGTTTAATGGCAGTTGCTCACGTAAAGAACGAGGGAAAAAAGAAGAAGAAGGAGATGTTTCTTTGTTTAGTTGGTATGTCTATTTTCTAATAAATTAACAAGCATTTTCAGTGTCAACGGAAACGTCAATATCAATAAAACTTGCGCTGATCAAAGCTTCCGACGATGGTTTCAAGAAAAAAGAACATTTCAAACTACAGGATGTTACTATTGTTGATGGAATTCACCCACGTCGAGCAACTACAGACTTCGAAATGAATATTTTGGATAAGCACTTCAAATTGTCTTGCGCAACGTATGACGATAAAGAGAACTTTATCAAGCAAATGTTTAAGATGGTTAATTTATATTTACCAGTTCAGAAGCCTGATTTTATCAATGTGTCTTTGCCAGTGGATGAGCCTATTGGACCAATGGTCCTGAATGATTTGAATGACAGTATTGTCAAGGAGAATTTTGGTGATTATCAGCCAATTTCCGCAAAAGAAGAATCTGATTTCAGAAAAATGCTTGACAGTTACCAGTTAACTATCGGGGACGCTGAATTATTCT